>JAQPPZ010016925.1:7200000-8400000 GCA_028583015.1 Wollemia nobilis | reverse complement strand
TACCTTAGTTTTAATTAATGTGAGTCATTTTTAGGGTGCTACAGAATGAAATACAGGTAAAATTATTTTTTGGAATATCTTTGTTTTCTTTTTTTCAATCAATCTTGTTATTTTCTAATTTTCTTTTGAAAACAGAGAAGAGCATCTCAGTATTCTAGTAAAAGGGATGTCATCTTTAGGATTCAAGAAGTGTATACTGATTTTGACACGTAGTTGCAATCGTCACAAGTAACTCCCTCTAAACATGTGAGGTCTCATGGTGATCAAATTTAGCATACACCTACAGCTCCTATTACTTATGGATGTGTTGCAATTGATGTCAAAGAAGTTACCTCCAACTCACAAGGTAACCTTATTATTCAAAAGTACTATTTTAAATGATGTATTTTAATGATTTAAAATTATATTTAGTTTGATGTATTTTAAATATTTTTCAGAGAAAGGGCAAATGGTTGCATCATCAACGATTGCAAAGTTTGAGTCTGGTATGTTTGGTTAAAATTAATCTCTTTTTATGATATTATTTTTTACACAAGATTTAATTTATATTTTCATGTGAAATTTTACAAATGCATCGGTTACATTCAAAATACTGAAAAAAATGATGCCTCCACCGTCTACACATCCGCAAACGCAACAACAACAATAAACACAACAAGTCCTTGTCCGTCCACAATAGGTACCACCGGTGAGGAACCAATCACGCATGCATGGAAAAATATTCCTCACACCACCACCTCATGGAACCAAAAGTGTTTCCCAGACACACACTGTGTCTCAATCTAATGTTTTTATTTTCCCAATTTTAACCCTTGAGAATTTCTCAAATGTAGAGAGCGCGTCTCAAATGCCCTTTGGGAATCTAGATGATGATTTTCTTTATTAGGATATGAATCCTGAAAATTTCCCATTAAAGGCAAGTGATATGCTTCAGGATCTACAAGGTAATGATGAATAAGAAGAGAATGTTGAAGTAGATGCTATCGAAGTTTCCTCTTCCCCTCCAACAAGTCATCGCCCATCATCTGACCGATGATGATAAAGTAATTTTTCTAGAAAATGTTTTATTAGCCAATAGATGTAAAGCTACAGTTCATAATAATCTTCTTGTAGATATTGATAGATTAAAATAATGGGAATATCGGGCCAAGGTTTTGATAAAAGCAATAAATGGCCGATATAAGAATTTTTCAAAGAGAAAGGAATTGTTTTCAAAGGTGGAGAATGAGCCCCAAAAGCTCGATGCTTTGCTACATAAAGTTGAATCTAGCACCATGGAGGCCGAGTCTACATACAATGATGAAGTTCTGGTTATTGTTCTAAATTATTTGGAAAACCTCAATGCTGAGGCCCAGGCATATTTCAATGAATGGGCACTAGATCAGAAGAAAGTAGCAGTTGCAAAAATTGCAAGACTTACTGCTGATGTAAGTTTTACATCTAACTAAAAATCATTTTTTTCTTAAATATGTTTTGTTTATAAATATTAACCTTTTTCACTTGTATTTTGTAGTCTAATTTTCAGCACTTAAAGCAACAAGTCAGTGCCATGAAAACGTTGATCAAGACTACAAAAATTAGTGTGAATAATGTTATTGAAGTGAAGAAAAGATTACAATACACTGTTAGAGAAAATAATTGGCTGAAGAAGTTTATCAAAGATAAGGGCCTGGATGTGGAGGTTGTATTGAAAGAAAATGAGAAAGAACTGAATGCACCTTTTAGAGAAGATCCAACAAAGGAAGAAGGTTTATTGTTATCGAGGATCAACACTACAACTGAAAGTTTGGTTAGGGTTGGTGCATTGGAAGCAAAGGATATTGAGCTAGATGCAGCTGGAACTTCAACCACCATGCAAAATGAATAGTAGAAGATTGTTGTTTTTTATTTGAGGAGAAACAAAAAATGTTGCATATCTTTTTTGTAAATTGTAAAAGAATGGTATCTTTTTGAAATCAATAAAAGAGACAATTTCCAAAAAAATTGTATTATCTTTTTGAAATTTTGTTTTAAATATTGTGATGTTTTGATTAGTTGTGTGGATGCATTAAATAATTTTGAATTATGTGGATGCAATAAAATGTTCTTTTATGTTTTACAAAATAATTTGAAATGACTGGAAATGCAACACAAATATTTACTTTTCCATAAATGGTTTATACAATACAAATCTACTAAATAATTTAAAAATTTAGACTAATAATTCAATAACAAGGCTTAAATAAAATGATATACAAAATATCCAATAACACGTCTATGATATAAAAGATAATCCAGTGTTCTAATCAACATATGTGTAATAAAATAATCCAATTTCATTCAAATATACATAATCAAATCAGAGGGCTATGATATACAGAGTATCCAATGGCATGTCTAATCTCATATTATATGATTAATGATATCAAAAATACATGTATCAAATTATAATTAAATCTCAATATTCCTTTCATTATAATGCTGAAATCAAATCAAATCAAATGAAAGCATCCTTTCATTATAATATGTGAAATCAAATCAAATGATAATATGTGAAATCAAATCAAATGAAAGCATCCTTGCATCATAATGCTGGAAGTTGGAACAAACTCTTTTTAGATTGTACAAAATCATCTGCACTCATACCCAAAATTTTTGTCATCACAATCTGATCAGTGTTACCATCATCCTCATCATCCTTAGTATTCGTGACACCTCTTCTCTCTGCCAGATATTTCCAATATGACAAAGCTCTTTCATAAGGAAACTTCTCCACCTCATAGGTCGACACATATACTCTCAAACAATTTTCCAAATTTTTGTCCAACCTATTTTGAACTTTAGATTTTACATATGATAATGCACTGAATACCCTTTCATCTTCCATAGATCCTAAAATCATCGTTTGACATAATTCATATAAATGAAAATATTCACTCATAGTATGTTGTAAGATACTACTGGGATGTAATATTCTCCACAAACATGAAATAGAACCTATTTCATGATGGTTAGTGAGTTGTGAAACTTGAGCAGACATTGTTGTTCCAAAATAGTTTGATTGTTTTGTCAAAATATCTCTGTTGAGAATGCCATTGATTTCAATACCATTGACTACCACACGTTTACTGAAATGGCTAGCAAGAGTGCCCATGTATTTGAGAAACAAACCATTTATAATCTGGTATTCATTACAAGGATCCCAAAACATCGGATTAACCACACCCATAGCCTCAAGCAATTCATCTCTTTGAAAATGGTCTCTTATTTCTTTTGTCAATGATTCTGCTATTTGTTTCAGTTTAATTTTTGTATTGTGTACAACTACATGAAATTTGTTGTATGTTATGGGCATTTTCTCAACTTCATTTGTAGCTATATCCATTCGCTGACCAAAACAATATAAAGGTATTTCCTTTTCGTGGACATTAATACATAGATGATCGTTTATATTGAACTTCAAAAAGTTTTGAGGATCATTCACGTTTGTTAATGCTCTCCAACTCTCAAACATGGGATCCATAAAACTTTGACCAGATGCATACATCGTATCAATATGTATGCAAATTTGTTTTCTCACCTTGATGAAATCCACAATATAAATCGATCTTTCTTGTGCAATTTTGATCAAAGTATTCATTTCTTCCAACATTGGAAGAATACCACACAATGTGAGAAGTGTTTCAAAGTCACTCATTCAAAATAGCAAATCTTTAGCCTTATCAACTGCCCTACGATTTGCATACATAAACCCTATCAAGGATTGATATTATTTGAAAACTCTAAATGCCGGTTGATACATCGAAATCCACCTAGTATCTACATCTTTTAACAGTTTTTTACCTTCAGTAACTCCTAGTGCAAACTGTTGAAACTCTAAAAATATTTTTGGACTGCATAAAAAATAATCATGAATTTCATGGACAAGCTCTTCCACTCTCACAACATTTGTAAATGTATCCACAATTTTGTATGCAAGATTCATTCTATGAGCCATGCAATGAATAGGGATCAAATATGGGGTAATAGATGTTTGTAGTCTAACACAAAGACCATTCTTGTGTCCTTGCATTGTAGCAACACCATCAGCTCCGACACATATTAACTTAGTGGCTATTTCCATTTCATTCATTCTTGCTATTTCCTTTAAACTAGTTACAACAACATTGTAAATGTTTTTTGCATTGCAATTTTCCACCATCTTGCGTACTCCAAGTAAATGAGGTTGCCTTAAATGATTTTCCAATGTGTAAACATGCATGCAAATCCAAGATGTGTTGTCAACAATAGTCACCTCATCAATTGAAAGTGAAATGAATTTGGCCTTTTTTACTTTCTCTTTGAGGTCATCCTGCTCAACCAATGAGAGATATTTTACCATTTTCCAACCACTTCGATCTGACCAATGGGCGTTGGGTAAGTTCTGCACATCAGCTAGTCAAAATAGAGATTTATAATCAATGAAATCAGACATAGGTCTACCCTTTTTAAGAATAGTGAGTACAACAACAAACTGCAAACTTTTTGAAGCTAAAGTGAACTTATTCATTTTTTGAAATTGGGCTTGAATCGTTGCACCTTTCTCAACCAAAGTTTGTTTTTGTTTCATTTCTTTATCATATTATTGCACATATCTTATATGTGCGCACTTTGATGCATCCTTCCACCTATAATTTTTTGGTATTGGTCGATCACCTTCTTTTGTTTTGATATAAACCTTTCCACAATGTTTTTCTACTGTATCTTTCTTAACTTGCAATCTATGATCCTTTCCGTGTTTCCAACTACAAATTACGCATCTCAATTCTGTTATTTCCTCATTACTATTCTCTGGCAGCACTGGCTCAATAAATGGAAATTTTGATATCCAATTAGCTGAAATGATCTGTTAATTGTCCACCTAGATAACCTTGCACGTTTATGTTTTTTAGAAGAAGATTCTTTGGAAGTAGGGATTGCATAAGAACTATTATTTTCTTTTCCACTTGGCATGTTAGTTTCAGGAATCTCTTCATGTTGTTGTTCCATTTCATTAAGAAAATTTTCATCTGTGGACTTTTCATTATCATGGATATGTGGAAGTGGAGGCATACCAGGGTCAACAGTGTTTTCTGTAGAGATAATACTAGTGTCAATAGTAGGGTCATTATCATTATGGCATTTAAAAGCATACCTTCTATTAAAAAATATAGATAAACAATGGACAAAGCCATCAACCAAAAAGCACACTTCTTTATGAATGAAGACATTATATATAAAATTAATAATGTACAAAAATTAACTGGTTAGTAAGTAAAGGCGTTCATACCTTCAATTTGTGCAGATGTTGATGGCTAACTAGATTTTAAAATATTATGAAAGTATTTGAGGATAGTCCTTTTATCAGAATACTGGCCTCCCTTCTTTCCACTGCTAGTAGGTGACATTTTACTTGTATAAACAGAAGAGTAACATGAACAATGAACATCATTTTTAAAAATAAAAATAACTGGTAAAAAAGAGAACTACTGCTCAAGACAATAGAATATTTGACCCAAGCAGGCTTGATATTGGTGCCCAAATAATAGGAAAACCTCCTTATTGAGTGTCCATGAACAAAATATTTAAAAAGGAAAATTAATGGTAAAAGAAACTTACCGATAAATGGCGATCATTGTATTTCAGTCACCTACTATCACTCACCTTCTTCCAGTCACCTTATGCTAGTCACCTTCTACCAGTCACCTTCTACCAGTCACCTTATGCCGATCGCCTTATGCTAGTCACCTTATGCTAGTTGCCTTATGCCAATCACCTTATGCTAGTCACCTTATTCTAGTCACCTTATGCTAGTCTCCTTATGCTAGTCACCTTATGCTAGTCGCCTTCTACCAGTCGCCTTCTACTAGTCGCCTTGTGTCAGTCGCCTTCTACCTATCACCTTCTATCAGTCATATTTTGTCAGTCGTGTTGTGTTAGTCATCTGCTTTGTATCACTCACTATCGAAGAAAATTAATGTTTTAATTGTATGAGTGTCACTATCAGGGTTAGCTATATATAATGGGGTACAAGAGGCGAATTGGGTGGGATAATTTTTTTTAATAAATTTAAGGCAAAAATTAGGTGGGAAACCTTATGATAACGGGGTGAATTTACCCTAAAAAAATTTGATCCCAAAATTTTTGGGCAAATGGGCCGACCTCTATGGTCCCAAAATTCACAAAATTAAAATTGTGAAAATCTGAATATTCATGCTAAATTGCGAAATTCGCCCCTGTGCATAACCCAACTATACTTTGCACTAGAGTCTAAGGTGTAATGCCTATTTGTAAGAATGGTAGATTTTGGTCCAACAATATAGAAAATCTGGCATGCCCAATGGGACACAAAATCATAATTGCCTAATTAGAAGTCAAATATTTAGAAGCTATACAAGTTTCTAAGAGTTTTGGAACATTTTCACAAGACCTATCCATCACACTACCAGCAAATCCGACATGCCCGGTGGAAAGAATCTTGTTATTTTTCTCACTTTCTCTAAGAATTCAATATTTTATGAACAATATTGATCTCATTTGCGAAGAATATATGTTTATTTTGCAATTCCCCTAAAGATTAGGCCTAGAAGTTTCTAGTAATATGTTGGGTTACGTTCTCATGGCCAAATAATTTTACCCAACCCAATATGGTACTAGTCCCCTTAACGTCCCAATCCTTCATGAAATACCAAAAAATATCCTAAAATTCCTTCCTAGTTATGACAACAATGGAAAAACAACTTATGAACATTGTCAAGATGTAGCTTCTTTAGCAATTGTGTATGATATTATCTTTGAAGATGTAATTATTAGATTACTTGTTCAATCTTTCAAGGGCAAAGTATTATTATGGTATAGATCATTAGAATATAAGAGTATTAGTACTTGGGCTAAATTGGTTGAAGCTCTTATTACTGAATTTGATGATCTTGGAGACCCGTTCTTGTTACTTACTCATTTTTCATCCATCCAAAAAGTCTTCCAAGAAAGTGTCTCCAACTTTAATGTTTGATTTAATAGAACTTGGAAGAGAATTCCCTTTAGAATTTCAACCCTCCCATGCCCAAGCATACCTATACTATATTCTTACATTCCAACCTGACCTAAATATTCTAATTTGCAGTCTAAGGAGAGGAGGTTCTTTAAAAAAAATTAAGAAGCCATAGCAGCTAAAAATATGCTCATCACAGCAAGAAAAATCCCTCCTAGAAGCATCATTTATCCACCTGACCCTTTTTCGAATATGTCTTACACATCATATCATAAAGAGTCTTGGTCACATCTATGCCTTCTATCTATATCTAGTTACATTCCCACTACACAAGTAGCTCAGTCCAAACAAAGAAAGAATTGAGGGTGATGATCCAAAAATTTATTGAAGATGTTAGAAGGATGGAGGAGCGACTCTCTCATTCTAAGGCAAGATCTCAAGATAAACATACCATAGAATATGAAGCAAATATTGTCCAAGCAATAGCATAGAAGAGATAGTTAATATCTTGACTATATGCAACCCTCCATTGCATAGTAGAATCTAGGTTGATATAAGATGTTTGCATCTTATGTGCCTGTAAAAATATCCAATGATGGAATATGTGGTTTCTTTCACTGCAATGTTAGAATGATCATGCTCAGAAGGAATGGATCCATTTAATAGCTAGCAAGAAGTGGTATATAAATCTGAATATATTGGAATCCAACCATACAAAGTGGGAAGAAATAAATGCAATCACATGCCTTGGTATCAATTTTTACAGAAAAATCTACTAAGTTAGCAAAGGATTGAACTATATAAGAGTTATTTTCCAACTAGGACTTGGAAATAGCGGGTCAAAGCAGTAAATAAATTTCAAGATTTATTTAAAGCTTCTACCTTAGCATAGGAAGTTCCAAGAATCAAGAAGGTCTCTACATAGTCTATTCCATATCTAATAAAATATTTACTAGTGGTCAAAAGGATAGACTTAGTCGAGCTATCTCTTGAAGAATCAAAGAAAAATGGTAGCCCATCAAGTCTAGCAACAAGGAGGTCATCCTTAGGTATGCAGAAACATCAGTCCACTCCATTATATCTATATATTTCTCTAGAGAGGTGTATACTACATAATTGTATAGTAGATCCAAAATCTAAGGTTACAATTATGTTGCTAGAATTCTATAAAGGCATGGGATTGACCATCAATCCAATGGAATTTGAGTGGTTCTAATTCAAGGAGAGATCTATAAAAGGAGTTAGTCTTCCATTGTTTTTCAATGATGATGCATGGATGCCTAGATCTAATAGGGGTACATAATATAGTTGTGGTGGATGTTTCCCCCATGTTTGGTATGTGTTAGTCAAAATATTTCCTGGTAAAATTTTAAGGATGCTTCAGCCAGGACCAAAGTCACATGATTATTCCTTGTGTTGATAAAATCATCAAAATAAACTCTTACAAGAAAAGTGCTTGTGACATAGAAGTGGAAATAAGTGATTGACCAGAAGGAAAATCAGATCCAACATGGCAAATGCCATGGTGTAATAGCCAAGCCCATAAAGGTTTTTCGTAGAATAAAATTCATGTTCAACCATCAATTATGAGTGTTCACTAAGATTAGAAGATCACAAGCTTGAACACTCATAACCAACAAAGCAAGAAGATTTGATGACAAGACGACATGAGTCAAGAAGATTAAATCAAACAAAATATGAACTTATGATGAATAGGTTGTTAGAAACTCTACCAACCATATTAGGACTAATAATCAAAAGGATGGATCCCAACTACTAGCCTTGTTTAGAATAATTTTTCATGGCTACAACACATGTTCAAAGATAGAAATTCCTTAGGAGCATAGAAAAGACAAACCAACATCCAAAAATACCTAATGATAATTGTGAGTTTCAAATAATTTATCAAGAAGAAAGACTCAAATTTAGCATCATATGGTCTGGACATTACAGATTTTTGGGATAAATTGCAAGAAATCACTTCTTCCAGGCATGGGCAATCATGCCATATTTTCATGTAAATAGTCGTTAAGTAAATAAAAAGTTGAATCCAACTTTGGTAAATAAGGTAATCAACCAATGAGGTAGTGGTTTCTAATAGTCTCCAAAACATAAAATAAGGTGCTGAAAAGGTAGACTTTATGGTTGCCCTCCAAACAAAAATTGTGTCAATCAATTATAGTCTTTGCCTAGGAATAAATGCAAGGAATGCATAGAAAAAGATAATAGCTTTAACCCCTTCCCCACCCCCCATTCATTCCATAAATTAACTTTCATGTATCATCATCCACTATTTATTTCCCTCCATCATTTCTCCCTTGACTTCGTAGCCCAATAAATAAGATAGAAAGAATGGGTATATGTGTTGAGCAAGGTGCAATGACAGTATTGTCATTGTTGTCAACACAGTCAAATAGATCGGTTGATGAAGTGGATAGGATTTCAGAGGTTACTCAGAGTATTTATAATGATGTTAAATGCTTATGAGGATGTTTACCCACCTTTTTGCATATTTTCCAAGAAGACGAAGTGGCCCATATGCTAAAGATCAAAGAAAAAGCAAAACACCGCAAAGAAAAAAAAGTGTCACGATATCGCGACATGTTGTATTTTCACGGGCCAAAGCAAATAGAAAGAGCAAGGAGAAAAAGTGTCACGATATCACGACATGTTGTATTTTCATGGGCCAAAACAAAGAGAAAGAGCAAGGAGAAAAAAGTGTCGCGATATCGCAACATGTATTTTTGCGAGCCAAAGCAAAGAGAAAGAGCAAGGAGAAAAAGTGTCGTGATATCGCGACATGTTGTATTTTCATGGGCCAAAGCAAAGAGAAAGAGCAAGGAGAAAAATTGTCGCGATATCGGGACATGTATTTTCATGGGCCAAAGCAAAGAGAAAGAGCAAGGAGAAAAAAGTGTCGCGATATCGTGACATATTGTATTTTTGTGGGCCAAAGCAAAGAGAAAGATCAAGGAGAAAAAGTGTCACGATATCACGACATGTATATTCGTGGGCCAAAGCAAAGAGAAAGAGTAAGGAGAAAAAGTGTCACGATATTGCGACATGTTGTATTTTCATGGTCCAAAGCAAAGAGAAAGAGTAAGGAGAAAAAGTGTCGCGATATCACATGTATTTTTGCGGGCCAAAGCAAAGAGAAAGAGCAAGGAGAAAAAAGTGTCGCGATATCGCGACAAGTTGTATTTTCGCGGTCCAAAGCAAAGAGAAATAGCAAGAAGGAAAATGTGTCGCGATATCACAACATGTCGCATTTTTGTGACTCAAAAAGGGCAGGCAAACAGAGAAACAAAAGTGTCGCGATATCGCGACATGTCGCATTTTTGTGACTCAAAAAGAGCAGGCAGGCAGAGAAACAAAAGTGTCACGATATCACGACATGTCACATTTTCGCGACTCAAAAAGAGTAGGCAGGCAGAGAAACAAAAGTGTCATGATATCGCGACATGTCGCATTTTCGTGACTCAAAAATGGCAGGCAAGCAGAGAAATAAAAGTGTCACGATATTGTGACATGTTGCATTTTCGCGACTCAAAAGGGCAGGCAGGCAAAGAAACAAAAGTGTCACGATATCACGACATGTTGCATTTTTGCCAAAGGAACAGAGTAGTTGACAGTGCATCTGATATTAGTGATGAACACCAAGATGGTGAAACTGAAGACTGCATAGTGACGTGGACCCATAAGGAATCTTTAATGATTTGAAATCATTTAAGATGGTCGTTACACATGGAAAGAAGTGGATGAATGCCCATGTGGAGAAAACGAACAATCATGGAAGGAGAAAACGAATAGTCATGGAAAGAAGCAGATGCATGCCCATGTGGAGAAAATGAATAGTCATGGAAAGAAGCGGATGCATGCCCATGTGGAGAAAAGGAAACGAAGGGCCTCAAAATAGAAACGAAAAGCTTTTTCGGAAACCAAAATGCATGCATGCACAAGGGAAAAGAAAATGAACAGTCATGAAAAAGAAAATGAACAGTCATGAAGGAGAAAATGAACAATCATCAAAGGAGAAAATTAACAGTCATGAAGGAGAAAACGAGCAGTCATCGAAGGAGAAAACGAACAGTCATGAAGGAGAAAACGAACAGTCATCGAAGGAGAAAATGAACAGTCATGACCGAGAAAACGAACAGTCATGGTAGGAGAATATGGTGTCAATTATTTTCATGTGATGTGTTTGACGAAATGCCTTCTAAATATATACAAAAGGAGTTACATAAAGAAGGAGTTACAATTGACAAGTGGCATATGAGAATATGAAAGGAGTTACAATTGGAGTTACAAAGAGAAATGATAGTTATAAAAGGAGTGTTGCTTGGAGAATTTTAATGGGGATTTTATTTTGTGAAGAGTGCGGAGTGTGTGTGTTTTGTGAATTGTGGTAGATGTTGGGTAAGCAATAGACCAGTCAAGGTCTTGTAAAAGTGAAGGCATTTTTATGTCAATCTTCTAGTTTCAAAATTGAAGTCCAAGTTGGTGCTTGGCATCATGGGTTGGTGCTCCTTCCAGTTGATGCTGGTAAATCAGGGGTTGATGCTCCTTCCAGTGGGTGTTGGTAAATTGATTGTAAATTTGGTGCTTTGCAAGGGTTGGATTTGGATGGGAGTCCAAACAGTCATTTTGAGGAGTAGCCAAATCGGTGAACCTCGGTACATCTTGTGTTGTGTGATGTTCTCTTGTTATACTTGCTTTATTTGGTTTTAAGTTTTCATTGTTTTGGTTTTAAGAGTTGAAGATTTAAGTTTTAAAAGAGCTACACTGATTCACCCCCCCTCTCAGTGTCATTGTAAGACTAACAATATGTACTCAGACATCATAGCATGATGTGAGATGAGCTAGAAAAGCATGTGTGAGATGAACCACATGCCATCTCGATCCATTGGTGATGCAAGCAAAATGTAAAAAAACTAAGACAAGGAAGCTGATTTGGCATGAAGACATCAAATGAAGAATGTGAACCAATAGTTCGCACAAGCTCTAGATTTTTTGGAAAAAAGATCCAAGTTAGGAGAAAGCATCATGCAATCATTTATGAAAGAATTAGCTGATAGAACTACCACTTGAGCTCTATATAAAGCTACCATGGCTCAAAACTTTAAGAAAAAATACTCTTTAGTGCAATCATGATTTCTAAGACACGATTAAAGAATCATCTTTGCTCTTCCTTCCCCTATCAGCTTATTTTCTAGCTCCTTCAACTCCTTCTCTTCTTAACAATTTTATGACTCATAAGTAAGGCTACTTGGGTTCTTTTTTTGCAAGAAAAAAATCCTAGGAGGTGCCAAGAATGTAGGTCAAATTCATGATCTCATTTGAATTTTAAACATTGAGCTTCTTTTTGCAAAAGATAGGCTAAGTGCTTCCAAAATCTTCAAGGCTGCATAGAACTAGAATGCTCAAAATTGGTTTTACATCAATAACAACATCATCTTAAAGCTTATTTCACCCAAGAATGCACAAATCCAAGTTCTCAAAGTCGAGATGTCCAAGACTGGGTGCCTCAAAGAAGTGATGTCAACACAAAGGCATCAAAACATGATACCGTGCAGGTTCAATGCACAAAATTAAGATTGCACAAGAGTCAAAAGTTAAAATAACCACTGTGTAAAATAAAGCCCTTCCTAATGATAAGGCCAACATGAAGTCACCAAGTTTTGGTAACATGCAAAGTTCATTGCACGAAACTGTGATTGCATAAAATATGGATCATGATGACTGTTGAAGCTAGAGGAGTGATGCATAAAATTGAGTTGCACAAAGTCATGATTACTTCAAAAAAGGAAAGCACTAGGAAGAAGAGGTTGGTACTGGGTAAGCAAAATATTCCAAGTTAATGCATGATATTGGTATGCACAAAACTAGGCATATCCCATCCATGATGTCAACACTTCCAAGCTAGAGTCCGAAATTGTGCAAATAAAGAAAGCAACATATAAGATGGAGTGAACAAATCCTGAATGCATCCAAGGATAAGATCATCGATACAAAATCACAATTTCATTCCAAAAAATCTCTATAGAAAAATAAAGAGCCCAATTTTGTTCAATGACTCAAGAAACGTCGCTCTCAGACCTATAACTACCATGATGCTCACCAGCTGGTTCTAGTTAATAACACCATAGCATGAAAATGATAGTTGCAATCATACTAATTACAGAAGGCAATTACAAATCAATAGGCCAAAACTAAGTTGAATTCAAATTCAAACACAATATGGGATCTGAGCTGATCATCTCAATTTTTGTAACATTTATGTCAATTTGTCTTTGTAACAGTTTGTTAACTAATTGTAAATATTACACTGCAAGATTCAATATGTGGTCTATAAATGAGCCATAAGATCTCCATTACAAAGGTCATATCTATAGTCCTTGCATGGTATTGCTTTGTAATATTGTTTTCGATTAGTAAAATGATAGATGTTTGGCTTCCACTACTGTGCAATTGCAGGTTTCTTATGCATACCTTACTTTAAGTCATTTCTATTACACACAATTGTTAGTCTATTCTGTTAAAGTGAATTTTTCTCTTTGGATCACCTATTGGATTGCTAACGATTGAAGTCCTTGGAATGATTAAAACTATTGTATTCTTTACTTTAAGTCATTTATGTTACACTTAGAATTTAGTTTATTTTGTTAAATTGAATCTTAATATTTGGATCACGTATTGGATTGCTAATTGTTTGGGTCCTTGGAATGATTAAAATGAATGTTAGAAGTTGAATGAACCTATGATTGTAGTTAATAATGGTTGATCTATTAAATATCATAGAAATTGGTTTTTGGTGACATATTACTTAGTAAGATCCAATGTTGTTACACTATATCCCTTCCACATTTTCTTAATTTTTCACCCTTACTCCTTTCTAAATATTTTCCTTCAAATTACAATCATCTTAAAGGAGTTGGCCTTCTCTGGAGGTTGAAATAGAGAGCAATTTTTTTTCATCCAATGCTATACTTTGGTTTAGAGTCTAGGGCATAGTTCCTATCCATTAGAATGGCATATTTTAGTCCAACAATACCCAATCCCAGCCTCAGCACTTAATTCACTACCTTACTTCACCAACGAGGATGCAACTATGCTTATTGAGATCCTATATCCCATGGTTAGTCTATGCATGGTGCATAATATTGAGAAGAAAAATGTGGCTCTCAAATTTTTAGTTGCATCTCTCATAAGGAAAGCACAAGAATAGCACATAATCCTTACTCTAAATTTCATCAAAAGTTGAGACCAACTTGTAGACCTATTGGTTGATAGATTTAAAGAAAATACAGATGGTGTATCTCTCCTAAAATAATTAACCACTATTAATACAGCACCCATGGAAACCTTATATGAGTTTAACACTCGATTCCATAAGACCTAGTACAAAATCCAATACAAGATCTTCCCTCTTCTATATATGGAATTTATTTACTATTTGAAAGCTATCAAATCAAAAATTGCCATGATGATTAAATCTAGAGGAGGTAGCTCTCTTCCAACAACCTATGGGATAGATATCCAAGATAAAAATGACCTAATTCAAATAGGAATGCTAGCTTCAATACCTCCAACACATATGTTACCAAAAATCCAACCACCTTACCTTCCACCTCGAGTCATCTGAACTATAAATTTCCAACTAAATCCTAGCATAAACCTTGTAAAGGTTCCAACTTCTCTCACTAATCCTCAGTATCACCCTACAAATACTTACTCCAATGAGCTCGATGAGATGAAGAACTTGCTTAGAAATATTCCTAATGAGGTCATAGCCCTTAGGAAAGCAAAATATATAAAGGTTTGCATATCAAAATAATGAGAGACCTCCATTCCAACAAGGCAGTCAAGGTTATAAACACCCTCAAAATGGTTAGGGATATTAGAATTCTCATTTTCAACCCAAGAAATGTAAACTAGAACCAAAACTCAAATTAAAATATAGTGTTTGTGCAGCTCCCATTGTAGCAAATTACCCCTAACCTTGTTAGGGATATTATCCTTATACAAAAAAATTATGTAGAAGACCCCAATGCATGGTACTGCCCCTACTCGAACACCCATCCTCCCAATAATTATCTTAAAGGTGATCCTTAGCAAGCGATAGTAGTACACAATGGAGCCACACATGCTTAACCATCTACAACTTGTATAGGGATGGATCCATAAATATAGAGCCAATATCCTTATGTTTAATAATAAATCACTCTTCTAGGAATAAGTTTCACCAACCTCAAGCAAACTTTTATAACTTGGAATGATGAAGAAGTGTATAATGTATCAAATGGACCAGGTACTTCAACACTTGGAAGACCACGAATCCAATTTGATTACATGACAAGGACCAAAAGAGAAAGGGAAATCTAATAAAGTAGGTCACAACACCCAAAGTAAGCTAGTTGATCCTATAAAATGCATTCCCCCTATGGCCACACCTAGTCAGGATGTGCAAAACATCATGATGGTTATCAAGAGGAATATGATTGAGACCTCTAAGCAATGAGAGCTAATCCTTGGACAAGATATAGTTCCTCATATTATAATAGAGAGGCTCATAGCTCAATGGGTATCAAACACCACTATGAGGATCCAATATATCAGATTGTTTAATGTAGTAGATCATCTAAATAAGTCTATTGTTGCCATGCCTCTATGGAATATCCTATCTATGCTTGAATAGATGAAATACTTAGAGGATGATATAAAAATATAGAAGGTATTGGGTAAGCATAAGTCACCTATGATCATACAAATATATATCCTTGAGGTAAGCTAAGCCAAACCTATATTATTTTACTTGATTTTAGTCTACAATGACAAATTTATCCATAACTATATGGTAGATTATGGTTCAAATGCTTCGGTTATGCCTAGATGGATGGTAGTTGCATTAGGTTTGGTATATGAACTTGTTAATAAATGGGTATTTCAACTAGATGGGACTCTTTTTTAGATCTTTAGAATGGTAAAGAACCCCTCCTTTCATTTTATGCTTGTCCAAACCTCATATTTTTTCAATATATAGTAGTTATTGAACTCTCAGCTACTTTTGGTATATGTTTGTCAAGGGACTTCACTACTAAAATAGGAGGTTATTTATCTCTAGATTGGACACACATGTTACTCGACATACTTAGTAAAATTTTGTAGAATTTTACCTAAGTGATAGAGTCATCATTCCGCATACTTTGTAGTGCACTTTGAAGTAGATCCAGGTCAGAAGATATGAATCCGCCCAATAGTTAGTGAAGTTTTCATGCTTGAAGTGATTCCGGGCGATTTCTTTTCGGCTCCGAAATGGTGGTAGATCTCAAATCCGTAAAATTTTTAAGGAGATGGTGACGTCAACAGTGAAAAAGTATGGATTGGCATCTTTGCGAGTGGCTAAGTATGGGAATGCCCGATTCCGGGAATTTCTTTTGTTTTTCAGCTCAGATTAGCGCTACCCTCAAATCCACAAAAGTTTTAAGGAAATGATGATGTCAATGGCGAAGAAGTGTGGATTGGCGATTCAAAGGATGAACAAAGTGTTTTCCTTTTTGAAATGAAGACAAGGCGGGACAACAGAGTGATGAAGGTGCAGAATCATGACAAAAGGGTTATGTGACTAGCTTCGAACCCAGATTGGCGATTACAAGATCAGTGCACTTGTTGTGTTCGGAATGGAATCCACAAAAGTAATAAGGAAGAGATGACATCATCAATATTCTAATGCGGATTGAAGAAGACAATGTGGAGTATGATATATTTTGGAGTGGATTCGATGCTCATATATCAGGGGTCCAGATTGGAGATCTCGCAGTCGCTGATGCAGAAATATGATGTCATCAATTTTTAAAGTGGGATGGTGCTTGATTCTCCTCACCATTTTTGATAAAGCTCATGTCGGATCGGATCTGAACCATACAATGAGGAGAATCAATGGTGGAGGTTAGGTCACCGAATCTTGGCTGATTAAAAGACATTTCTACGTCGAGATTGTAACAGTCAGTTGGAAGATGAAGCATCAAAGGTTTTCCAGAAGATCGAACTAGAGATGGTTACAGATCGACGATGGCAATTCACTCCCAAGAAGAATCGATGGAAAGACATAATCTCCAACGGCCTAAACTTTAGTTCCACTGAGTGACCAACAAGTTGTAGAGGCCCCGAGCTGCCATGGCGGACTTTCTTTCAGTGGATTTCCTAGAGGACGAACCAATAAGCTGATGCTAGCTAGATATCTCTGTTGTGCTATCAAAACAAGATCTTTGTATTGCTTCTTGATTATTGTAAATTTGCAAAACTATAAGTAGAGGTCGAACCCTCATTTTTAAGGGTCGGCTCTAGCGTGTTTGCCTATGCTATTGTAAATATTCTTGAAAAGCTAATGGAAGGAGCATTACATTGATCTTCACCTCAAATATGCGTTCTCGTGCTTGATATCAGAGGTTCGGATTCTTTAGTTGCATTTTTGTAAATACTTTGATGGCTAGTTTGTGCCTAATTTTTGGATTACTAGCTGTTACAGTAATTGAAATCTGCTTTTGAGTTTGTTCTATGTTGTTAGGGAGTACATTTCTATGAAATCTAAGTATTTGGTGAATTCTGTTATTTGGATTATCATTGCCTGGATATTGAAATTGCTTGCTACAATATTTCTTTGTTGTTCTTTAATATATAAGAGATAATCTGATTTGAGATAATGTTGATCTGAGTGAGCATCTTTAGTATGGTTTTTGGGAGCTTCTTATGGTAGTGCAATGTTGTTAACCTATCCATCCACTATTATCTACATTTCTCTAACCCTAATCTCCTCTTACCCTAAATCTCAAACCCTAAGTGAGCATAATTGTGTCAACAATCTGATAAGTTGACAAGGAACCAACCTACTCTGGAGGTTGGATCGAAAACCTCTATTTTGGTCCATCCAATGTTGAGTGTTGAGTTGTAGCTATCGGGTGCAAGCCTAGATAGAAAATAGGAAGATAGACAGCTACAGTATCGAGTGAAAACTTGGTGCAATTCAGTGCCCAATAGTTTTTGGCATGCCCGGTGGGACCAGTTCACAAGGAACATGAAACCCATCTAATGAGTATAGATATCTCAACCCGAAGGAATCAAGATTTGGTGAATTGTCTTGACCTTATAAGCGGAGAAAATAAAGTTCACCTGGCGACTCCCTGGTCATTAGACCCAAAAAAGAATTATACCTGTAGACCAGTGGCCTTTCATGTATACCAGGTCTTTCAAGAGGAACAACCCTAATTCTTTCTTTTATTGTGAGTTACCTCAAAGAGGGGCTGTTGTTGCTAGAAGTTTGGATCAAGATTTCCTTGAAGAAGAAGAGCTTCTAGAAGAAAACCCAATAGTTCCCCCAAGAAGACCTATAGCCAAAAATATGGCACAAAATGTGGCTCCCAATCAGCCATTACAGAAGTACCCTGACTGGAACACAATCGGTCCCCTTAGATTGGCCCAAATGGATGTTATTCCCTAGGTTGTATCTAAGGCTATTCCCACATATGATGGATCTAGGAAAATAGCTTATGAGCACTGTCAGGATATCTTAAATCTGGCAACAATTCACAACATAAAAGAAGAAAATATTATTGTCAGAATTCTAGCCTTGTCCTTTAGAGGAAAGATATTACATTGGTTTAGAACTCTGGAAGACAATTCTATTACTTCATGGAAAGCATTGGCTGAGCCGTTCATAGAGGAATTTAATGAATCTGTTGATCCTTTTTCCCTTCTTAATCAGTTTACATCTATGCAGAAAAACTAGCAAGAAACTGTCTCGGACTTTAATTTGAGATTTAGCAGAACATGGAAAAGAATTCCCCCCACTGCCAGACCAGCTACATGTTTGGCTTATATGTATTATATCCGAGCTCTTGGATCTGAGTTAGGGTTGCAGACACAACAATCAGGAGTAGAAACCTTCCCCCAAATTTACAATGTAGTAGTTCATGCTGAGAACATCCTAATCAATGTAGGAAGACTTCCTCCCAAAACTATGCTACCTTATAACTCAGAAACCACTAGTAGCCAAATTCAATCACACATGGACCCCCTTTCCCTATCATCTCCATCTCCATAAATGAATGCCATTCCTCTACCAAATCCTACATCCTCTACACCCCCTTTTCCTCCCCTTCCTTCTCAACCATCTCAGGAGCTTTCTGCTATCCTTGATATACAAAATACCTTGAAAACCCTGAGTAACAGAATGAATTCAATGGAAAAAAGAGATCAGGAAAGGTCACAATAGAGGAGGTTCCCATATGTAAACAAATATCAGAGACCTGGTCCTAGTAATAGTACTAGGGTTAGGGTAAATGCAACATATGAGGATCTCGAATGCTTTTCAGATACTACCCTTGCAAATATTTGGTGCTTAGTATGCAATGATCCCCATGACTCATAGTCTTGTGTAATGTATCAACACCATGTTCAACAAGCTATGGATCAAGCTGAGAGGAATCAAAAGGGAAGGGTCAATATGCTATGGCACCCGGATCAGATCATGGCTAGAAAAGAGTTGGATGAAGAAAGTCCAATAGCTGTTATGACAAGGTCTAGAAAGAAAGCTTTGCAAGTAGATCCACAAAAAATGGGGCATTTCCAAGTCCCTTCTCAGAAGAAATTTGACCCCCCTCTTCAAGGTAGTGACACTTTCCCTATTCCCCAAGCTAAGGGAAAATAGAAGATAGACACTCTTCCAAAGAGACCAGAATGGGAAACAGAGGGAGACCGAATGAGATCTAAAGGTGAAGATCAAGAAAGACTCAGGTTCCCCTCTATTACTAAAAGGCAAAGGTTAGAAGCCACCCAACAATATAAAAGAAGATATGGTGAGCTGAAAAGAGGGCTGGAAAAACTCTCTTTGACTAAATCTGAGTACAACATTGTTGAATAAATGAAGAGAATCCCCTCAAAGGCTAGCCTATATGACACTCTGTTCATTCTGGGCCAGATTGACTTGCTTAAAGCTTCCCTCAGAAAAATCCACAGAATAGGTTGGCCACCACAATCCTTAGTATGCCATCAAAAAATAAAGAGATGACACCTGTTGTGCTAAATAATAAGCCTCCTCCTTTCTATATATCCCTAAGAATGGAAGGTTGGGTAGTCCAAAATTGTATGATTGACTCAGGAGCATCAACTACAGTAATGCCTAAAGTAGTCTGTGAAGATATGGGTATGGAGTATACCCGATCTTGTCCTGGAGTGTTACAACTAGATGGGACACCTGTTAAGATAGTTGGAGTCATTAAATATGTACTGATGAGGTTGCATAGAGCCCCTGAGGTGACAGTGGTGCAAGAAATAGTTGTGGTGGACTTGGAACCCTATTTTGGATTATGCCTCTCAAGAGAGTTTACTGCAAATCTAGGAGGATGTATGTATATGGACTATTCTAGCATGATAATCCCTTTCAAAGGAAAAAGGATAAGGATAACACCTGAGAAACCAGTGGCTTATCATATTGAGAAGATTGAAGAAGATATGTGCAATCTTAATCCTTTGGAGGAATTTGAGCTAGTAGAAAACATCGAGGAGTTAGACATTGAAGATGAGTTGCCTTTCAGAGAATATTACAGTCAATTTGGAACCGGTATGGGTACATATAGCATCACAACTGAATCAGAAAAGAAACTCCCCGCTATATCTAATCAATCCCTAAGAGAGAAAGAAACATGGGTTATGCACTTTGATGGTGCCAAATGCAGAAATGGTGTAGGAGCTGGTGTAGTCCTACAATCACAATCAGAAGGGATAAAGAATTTTTCTTACAGGCTGACATGGTCATGTACCAACAATGTTGTAGAATATGAGGCCTTGTGTCTTGGATTGATACAAGCGGAAAGTATGGGTATCAATATTCTGAACATATATGGTGATTCTGAGTTGATAGTTCACCAAGTAAGGAATAGGTGCAACAGTAAGCACCATTACTTAAAAGCTTACAAAAATAGGGTATGGGACCTGATGGAATCATTTGATGCCCTAAATTTAAGCTTTGTACCCAGAGAAAAGAATACCCTGGCTGATTCATTAGCAAAAAAGGGAGCTAACTTCAACCCTTCTGTAGACTTTGGAACCAAGAAGACCAAGGGAATTAAAATGATTTTCAGGCCTACAGTACTAGACAAGCAGATTTTCTGGCAGGTTTTTGAAAGTGATGAACAAATTCTTGACTTTTTGGTAAGAGAGGCATGTCTCTCAATGGTCCAAGAGGAGAACTTGGAAGAAATAGATCAACAAGACATGATTCAACTAAGAAACAATCATATCCCAAGAGGGTTGGTCACCCTTGAAAGTTTATTCGATAATGAGGATAGAAAGAAGGTCAAAGCCATGAAGGTCAATGAAAGGATCTATAAAGAAGTAGAGGTCGAAATAGAAAAGAAGCTTAATGTCGGAATCCAATGTTCACTTGAGGAAGCAGAAGATATTAAAGCTTTATGCTTGAAGTACCCAGACATTGTGGCTTGGTCATATGAGGACCTCAAGGTGTATGACAAAAATATTATCCAACATACTATTGAGTTAGAGCCTGATGCAAAACCATTTCGATAGAAATAGAGGCCTGTCAATCCAAGGATAGAGGCCATCATGAGAGAGGAACTCTTAAAGATGTTAAAGGCTAAGATAATATATCCAATAAAACATTCCACTTGGGTAGCCAATTTGGTACCCGTGAGAAAGAAGAATGGGGATATACGCTTATGTGTGGATTTTAGAAATCTGAATCAAGCATCCCTCAAATATCACTACCCCCTCCCTCAGATTGATCAGATCTTATAGGTAGTGGCAGGAGCTGAGAGATTTTCACTACTGGATGGTTACTCCGGATACAACCAAATTTGGGTAAAGGATGAGGATCAGTACAAAACAACATTTACCACAAAATGGGGTACATTTGCCTACCAGAGAATACCTTTTGGACTATCCAATGCAGGAGCTACATTCCAGAGAGCCATGGATTATGCCTTTGGAACACTTATTAACAAAGTTATTCTGATTTACCTAGATGACATGACTATGTTTTCTCATGATAAAAAGGACCATCTGTCTCATTTGGAACAAGTTTTTCAGAAGTGCAGAGAATTTGGCATTTCACTCAATCCTAAGAAGTCATTCTTTGCAGTTCATGAGGGAAAACTATTGGGTCATGTGGTCTCAAAGGAAGGTATGGCCATAGAGCCAGACAGGATTAGAGCAATTCTTGCTCTTCCCTTGCCTACGAATAAGAAGACTTTGCAGTCTTTCCTAGGCCAAATCAACTTTGTCAGAAAATTCATTTCTGATTTTGCATAGAAGGTGAGGCCTATATCTGAACTACTCAAGAAAAAGGTTGAGTTCAAGTGGACTGAGGCTAGGAAAGAAGCTTTCGAGATCATCAAGCAGTCCATCGCAATGGCTCCAGTATTGGTAAACCCAGATTTTAGCAAATATTTTATTCTTTATGCATATGGAGCTGAAGAGAGTTATGCCTCAGTACTTACTCAGAAAGATGATCAAGGGGACGAACACCCTGTGTTATTTTGGAGCCAGACATTGCATGATTATCAGGTCAAATATAACTTCATTGAAAGACAAGTGTTTGTTGTGATGAAGTCACTGAAGAAGTTCAGGCAATATCTAGTACAGAGCAAAACCCTGGTGTATGTGGTTCATCCAGATGTAAGGAGTTTTATCTTACAGGGTGACCTAGGTGATAAAAGAGCTAGTTGGATTACTAAGATCCAAGAATATGATGTCGAAATACATCCCACCAAGCTAGTAAGAGGTAGAGCTTTGTGCCAAGGATTGATAGAAGCTTCAACATTGGCCAAAGTGATAGTTTGTCAGGCAACAGAAGAAGATCAAGTGGAGATAGTACACACTGCTGATTCTGATTGGATTGATCAGATGATTAGGTATTTCCAAACTGGGGTATGCCCACCTGATCTGAATGCATCTCAAAGAAGGAGATACAGACTTCATGCTTTAAAATATGTATTACTACCTGAAGGTTTGTTCAAAAGGAACTTGGATGGAATTCTCCTGAAATGTTTGAAATATGACCAACAAAAAAGAGTCATGGAAGAATTTCATGGAGGATCAACCGGTGGTCATAGCTCAGGTAGGGTTACAGCTTTGAAGATAATAAGAGCAGGCTATTTTTGGCCTACTGTGTTCACTGATGCTTTTAAAATTACCCGGGCTTGTGACAAATGTCAGAGGTATGTTGGAAGAATGAGAAATGCTTCATCTCCCCTGAGGCCTATACAGGTTGAGGAGCCTTTTCAACAATGGGGACTAGATTTCATAGGGGTTATTAACCCTAATTCTTCTACAGAGCATAAGTTTATTTTGACTGCTACAGATTATCTTACCATATGGGTAGAAGCCATCCCCACTAAGAGGGCAGACCAGGAGGTTGTGATCAATTTTATGGAAAATTTGATTTCCAGGTTTGGAGTCCCCGAAGCCTTGGTGAGTGACAATGGCCCTGCTTTCATAGGAGCCAAGTACATTGAGTTTGCCAACAAGTATGGCATCACTCTTAAAAATACTTCAAATTATTATCCACAAGGTAATGGACTTGCAGAATCTACCAATAAGAACTTATTAAGGATTTTGAGGAAATCTCTTGAAGGTAATAAAAGAAGTTGGCACCTATTGCTGGACCAAGCTCTATGGGCAGACATGATTACTATTAAAAATTCCATCAAGACTTCTCCTTATGCACTGGTATATGGCAAGGAGGCAGTATTGCCAATCCATTTGGAGATTCCAACACTTAAGCTTGTCAGTACATAAGAAGAATCAGAGGAAGATCCTATGAAAACTAGGTTAACACACTTGCTACAGTTGGAGGAAAGCAGAGCTCAGGCATATGATAGTTTCCAAAAGCATTCATCAGACATTAAAGCATGGTTTGATAAGAAAGCTAGGTTCAAAAAATTCCAAGTTGGGGATTCAGTTCTCAAATGGAATGTTGACAGAGCAAAACCAGGCAAGCATGAAAAGTTTGATTCTTTTTGGGATGGTCCTTTTAGAATAGTGGAAGCTAAGGAATCCAATGTCTTCCAGCTGGAAAGTCCAGAGGGAAACGTACAACCCATTCCGGTAAATGGTTTTCACCTCAAGCTCTACTATGTGTAAGGAGTGAGCTCTTTGTAATATATGTATATACATTGTATAATTATTTTCCCTCCTTTCTGCACTTTGTATTTTGAATCCTTTTCTGCACTTTGTAATTGAGTTTCTTCAAAAGTTTAAGAAAAGAAGAGAGAAAAAATTACAAAAATGGCTAAGTATGGGTCAGGTGCATAGAAATATTCCATTCCGCACACAGTGCTGTGCAAGACTCTCTGGAATGGCATTCCGCTCTCGAATCCGCATCAGAATACTTCGGTTCTCCGTAGAGTGGTGTGCCGGTCTCTATTCCACATGAAGAAGGACAATGGTGGCGCCAATCTGGGAACCTCTCAAAGCTAAAGATAGTCGAGTGGAATCAAGGTGGATGTTCATGCATACAAATTTTAAGTACCAAGTGGACTCGAAAGGCTCTTAAGCCACCGAAGCGGAATCAAGTCGAAGCCAAACAACAAGTTCAAGTTTGACACGTGGAGGCTAGAGAACATTCCCGCATTCAATTCTAACGAACTCACGCCAGGATTAAAGAGTAGCCGAAGGGATGCGATGAGCTGGCAGCGCAATTTGAAAATTTGACCAATGAGAAGATAGGATGCCACCTTCGATCCACCGGAGTGAATGATTGAAAGGATTGGAAAGTGTGCCAGTAGAGATATCATGCAATAGTTGCATTAATGGTGGAAGATACGCATGCTCCAAAAGAGAAAAGTAATAAAAAGGCATACAAGTCCATTTGAAAGCCCTTTACATCTATATAGTAGAAAGACAAATACCTTGAGGATTTATTGCAAATAGGAAGAATGAAGTTTACCACTTTTAGAATGGCTCCCAAAAGGTCATCCAATGAATCATCGAAGATAGGGATAAGATTGCAAGTTCATGTACATCGGACTAGTCGAGTTTGGATAGGGATGACAAGAGTAAGGAGGACTCCCTAAGGAGGTTTTAATTTTTGTATTTTAAGGGAAGCCAATGCGGTGATAAGGTACTATAGCTATAAAATCCTTTTTGTTCTCTTATATCTGTGATTTTGTACATCACTACCCGAACTAGTCTCTTTGATTCAATTCTATGATTCTAAAAAGTAGAATAATTAGAACCCCTAAGGGCACTCCCCTATTCTCCATTAAAAAAGAGCTTTGCTATGAATTATTCACTGTAGGGGTAGGACCACCCTCAAAGCTCAGACCATTTAGCGTAGTAGAGCTAGATAGGCTTATTAAATGATAGCTTAGAAAAAGGGAGGACTAAAAATGGTTGCGTCTTAATTTTAGAAGGATTAGGAATGAAGATGAAATGCCCGAAGTCCCTATTCACATTGATGAATTTGGAAGCCCTGAATTATTTTCTATGTTAGCTTGTATGGAGGGTTTGGACTCCGATAGAATGGTTCATGGGTGGCAAATTGTCATAGCATATTGTATCTCTAATGAAAATATGTATAAGAAAGATGCAGAGAGAAGGGTACTAGAGTGATTTATTTTGATTGGCTAGCTTTTCTCACATAGAGGATACATGAGCAGCTGGTAAATATGAAAAGGGGTATTGATGCTCCTAGTTTTAGGCATTGTTCAAGTCTGGTATGGATGTTCTATGCTACTGTTAAAGATAGAATGCCATGGATTCTAGCTAAGGATAAGACCAGTGATGGGGAACCCTTGGTCTATTATTGGGTAGGTTGTTTGAAGAGCAGTGAGCCCTATTATAGATTCAACTTGGAATTTTTGGAACCTACCCTAAAAATAATGTATAATAAGTGCCCTAGGTTGCCACCCTTAGTTGAACAGATTTTGAGAAAGAAGGATGCAGAAGAAGGAGATTGGTATTTTCTAATAGAGGGCACAATAATCATGTTATATGGTTTCATAGGTAAACCTTTTCTCCTACCTCACTTTGTCATAGAGAGGTTGTTCACCCTAGAGTATCTAAGGCAGATGGAGTACATTGATGCAAGCTATGGTTTGGGGAGGAAGAAGAAGTCTTTACTTATGTACCATACTAGGGATAATATTATTGTCTCTGAGTGGTAGAGCAAACAAATTGATCAATACCTTGATAGATTAGGTTTGTTTTATATTCCCCAAAGATGGAGTTATGATCTTGATGGCATTTTCACTACAAGAAATAAAACCCTAAATGGAGATAAGGCCTATAAGTTTGAAAAAATGCCTAGGGCTAATTTTGAATAGGGAATAAATAATGATGAGACTACTCTTTTAGAGTGGAATGTCGCAAATATGGATTAGTTACCTCCATGGTTGGATTTTTATGAACAGATTGTTGATTTTGATCCTGACCATAAGCTCAGTCATCGGATTTTAGAGGATATAATTAATAAGATTAAGGCTGAATCTGCAAAGATGAAGGACACTCCTTTGAGGAAGAAGTCACAGAAAGAGGAAGACCAGAGGAGAAAAAGGGACCATGGAAGAGAGCAAATATTGTAGATTGGTGGCGTATGAGGGTCGAAATTGGAAAACCCAAATCAAAATTTGGAATGAAAATTGATAAGGAATTTTTGGGAATATATAATAAGAATATTGAAACCTGGAGACCGAAGGATGTCAGACGTATAGTGTTGATAAGTGAAAAATCCCAAAGTGGCTCTGAATCCCTCCTTCCTCCTACACCTCCAGAGGAGCCAGAAGCTCCTTCGACCACAGCTGAGGGACTCAAAATCTTCAATCCTACCACTGAGCAGGTGGAGAAGTTTCCCAAGGGGCTACAATTTGATGAATGAAATGCAATACTCCAAAGAAAAATCTATCAATATCCCACTAATTGAAATAAGGTCCCAACCTTTTTCTCTTTCCCCTATAGCATCGATTGAATTACGACCTATTTCTGAGCAGTCTCTACTTTCAAGAGTAGTACAAGAAGATGAAGAGGGAGAAAATTTTGAAGGAGAGATTGCCACTTTCCAATTAGTTTATAGGAGGACTAAGAGAGCCCCAGAAAGAGAGGAGAGAGAAATTTCAAAGAAATAAAAAATGGACATGGAGGAGATTGCTAAAGAGGTAGTTGATTTTGCTACAAAAGGGTTGATTGAGCAAGACCAACAGCTACAAATAGAAGCTGAACGAGAACACCCTACATATGTAGGTGAAGGTATGGCTTCTAATCCCTCTTCTCCTCTTCATCTCCAAGAATCCCCAAAGGAACCTCCCTCCCTTTCTAATCTAGAAGATGTGGCAAATATACCTCCTCCCTCTCACAGTCCACCCCATGTCTCATCAATAGCTATGGAGGTACAAGTCAGTTCTATTTTATCACAACCACCTCAAACCCCACCTTCCACTTCTGAGGTATCCACTTCAACATCCACCATTGTTCCACCTCCATATTTTTCATCACCACCATCAATGGGACACTGCGTTCCAAGTTCATCCACCCATTCCACTATCGGTCATGTATCTGTTTCTTTAAATTTACCTATATCAACAACAACGGTAGTTACAGAGTCCACTATCATGATAGAGACTACTGTAAATATATCTTCACCCCCACCAACAACAAGTCAGTCCGCCCTTATGTTTTTGATGTCATCATCTCCCTTGGCTATGGGTTTTCAAAACCTATTACTACACCAAAGGAGCAGAAGCCACTCAGAGCATAAATGATTACTAGGGAAGAGAAGCTTACCAAGCCTTCTAGCAGGATGGTTGTGAGAAGAAAAAGTATGTATGTTGACCCTATCACTAGGTAGAGGGTATCAAGATCTATGATTTCGCTAGTAAGCAAACCTAAAAATGAAATGACTGCTCAAGATTATAGAGCGGAGGAGATCACAGAAGATATTGATAAGCTTCCTGCTGAAGATGAGTTGGGGATAGCCAAGGCCCACTTAGATACCTTCTATGTGAAAAATGATATGGCCAAAGAGAAGGTGGATAAGATGTGTTGAGTGGTATTTTCACCCGATTGTGAAAACACACTCTCCGATAGGATTTGGGTTCCAAATCCCCTCTTGCAAAGAAATTAGACAAGTAATTTCTCCAAGGTCTCCGCTATGTTAGCATTTTGCATATATGTGTATTAATATATCTCAAATAAAGATATTCAATTTAAATACTTGGAACACCTTAGCAGTTGCAAGTAACTATAAACAATGGGCAATGCTGGTTTATTTTACCGTAAAATTTTAATGATTGCTCATTGAACCCGAATAAAGCAAATGTGATCTGGCCCTTGTATGACCACGTTGTAACTTCAAAGTGGAAATTTATGAAATGCCATAAAACAGAACTCCTTCAATGAAATTGGAATTTTCATGAACGAAATTTCATCATCGACTCATGAATGAAAAACAAAACTGAAAAATGAAATTCTGGTCCTGAAATGGAAATTTTCTATTTTCGAATTTTAAAATCTACAAAAAAACAGCAGCTTCGATGAAATTTAAACAACTCCGAAAATGAAACTTTAAAATGCATATTTGAAATCTGCAGTATTACATACGCAATGGTGGAACTATTTTTGGATTTTGAAGTTTTTTAATTTTTTTATTTTAATGCTTGAGAATTAAAAGAAAATTGAACTTTCTGAAACAATAAAGTGCAGAAAATGAAAATAAAATGAAAAATGCATTCAGTATGATGCTATCCTATTTCGACAAAACCGAAGATATGAGGTTTCCTGCATACAACCTAACCTATTGGACCTGCAAAACATACCCAATCCTAATAAGCTAAGTGCTAGTTCCTAGGGTTTTGAATGGGGTTTTCATATTTAGACATTCGCTTGGAGCAACCAAGATAACTTGCATTAAACTCCACCTATAAGCCTAAAATCTGAAAAGGGGAAAAAATAGACATTAAATCTTGCATGCAAAAAATAACTCCTTCTTTCTTGTCAATGAGGTGCAACTCTCTAAATTTTTTGTATTAAAAATTTATCATTTTACAATAACAGAACTTTCTAGTTTTCTCAAAACCAAAAAAAGGGGAAGAAAAACACTCCAAAGCAGACCTAGAATGGCTTATCACCCTCAGCTCTGCAACTCTACCCACAGCGGTTTCCCACCCCTGTACCTATCCTGTGCTTCTCCTTTTAAACTTTCTGGTGCAGTTCTCTGTTTCGCTCTGTGACCCTTTGTTTCATTTCCTAGATATTTTTGTTTCATCTTCCCCAACTCTTCATTATTTCTGGCTTTTGCTCGAGCGTCAAAATGTTTGATCTTCTTTGCTAACTGTAACCGTTCTATAACCCTTACACCTTTATGCCACGTGTTCAGTGCTTCCTTACATGTTCCATAACGGCCCATCATGAATTGCGACAAAAAAAAAAAGCATGTTGCGATATCACGACGTTTTTATGTATGCAGATTTGCTCCTCTTCTTGTACCGCAAAAATGAGACATGTCACGATATCGCAACATTTTTCGGTCAGCAGCCTTGTTCGCCTTCATGCACCGCAAAAATGAGACATGCCGTGATATCGCGACACTTTCTTTTTCTTGCTTTTCTTTGCTCTTTTAACATCTGGGCCACTGCAATCTTCTTGGAAAGTGTGCAAAAAAGGGGGTCCCCAATTTTGGGGTGTGTTGTGGAGCAGCCACAACAAATGGCGACTCTGCTGGGAAATGCTCCTGAGCATTTCGGTGAGAACCTAACCTGAAATACACAAGCTTAGATACAAGCGTCAACACATAAAAAACAAATGCCGATAGATCAAAAATACATGAAACATTAGAATCATTAAGTATCAGCTCGGTGTGTGCAATGTGTTCCATTTTCTATCGTTTGAAATTGATCAACATTCCATTGTCAGTTTTACATGAATGCATATGTGAGATTGTGAATGATTTATGCATCCTGATAAATATGCTTAGAGATGTAGCAATCTGCTTTAAGCTTTCTAGTATCATACACAAACATTTAAAATTATCAAACCCTCTTAGGATCAACTATATGTATAATGAATTGCTTTATTAGATCCCAAAGTTGGTTATGAGTCACTACTATCTTGAACCCATGTGCAAGTGAAAGTGAAATCAGAGCTTTGGGGAATCGGATTCCCAACCTAAACGAGATGGGAATTTAACCCTATCCTTACTACTCTGATATGGAATTCATTACCTCACTTTGAGCAAAATAATTTAACCAGTTATGGATGAAATTGTCAGGCTAGTCTATCCGTTTGAGCAGTCAGTGGTCTTGCTTTAAACAAGACATGCTGCCACGCATGAGCATACTTAACCCCATAATCCATGATTTGGCTTCATTCATTCTTTTTCTTTTATTTCTTGGACCTTTGGGATGACTACCCATCCTTGCTAGGGACATGTAGTACGATCCTTCCAATCCAATATTAAGATGAAATGGGAAATATTAGTTTTTTATTTCTTGGACCTTGGGGATGACTACCCATCCTTGCTAGGGACATGTAGTACGATCCTTCCAATCCAAGATTTAGATGAAATGGGAAATATTTAATTTTTATTTCTTGGACCTTGGGGATGACTACCCATCCTTTGCAGAGGACATGTAGTACGATCCTTCCAATCCAAGATTTATGATGAAATGAGACATAGGAGCTTTGGGGAATCAGATTCTCAACCTAGGCGAGATGAGAATTATGCCCTATCCTTACTACTCCATGTAGGTCAAATCAGAGCTTTGGGGAGTTGGATCCTCAACCTAAGTTCGATGAGGATTTAACCCTATCCTTACTACTCGATTTTAGGCTTTAAGCTTTATGGAAGTGGTAAAAACCACTGTTTTAAGGATCATGTTGCATAATAGGATAGACATGAAATACTTCTTTCGCCTGACCTTTTCTTCCAAGTCTGGTTTTGATCATTTTGCTCAAGATCCTCTTTAATGTGCATAGAACGTGCTTGGTTCAAGATAGTTCGGGCATCAGTTCCCAACCTTAGGATTTTTTTTCTTATTTTTTATGTTATAGAATAACCCTAAGAGGACTTGACACCTTTCAAATGATTGTATCTGAAATGCATATGCAACTAAGATGGCATGTATATGCAAAGTGGGATGTAATATGAATGCATTGCCTTTTTGAATTGCGGATAAAGTATCTGTCATAATTTGTAAAACCGACTACTTCATGCATCACAAGTTTCAAACGATATTATTTAATGTGTTTGTGTTACTTGTGGAGCTTTTACAACACAATTCCAATGTTTCATATTTTCCTGATCTTAGGCATGAGTTGACATCTCAATTTTTTATTCATTTTTTTTTTTTTTAAACAAACCAAACATGTCCAAAGGACTAACACACTTTATCAAAACTTATAAACCAAACCCAAAAGCAACTTCAAAAACGAAAATTTGAAAACACAAACCAAAACCCAAAAACCAAAATCTATATACAAATGTACAATATAATACAAGATGATGCAAAGCTTGGACTATCACTTTCCTGGATCCCAAACATGATTAGAACACTTCAACAAAAATATAACGTGATGCGCATGCCAAATGTTGTAGGAATCCAACAAAAACAATATTAGACCACACCATGCAACAACTTTTAACTTCCCTCGCTCACCCCACCAATTAGATTTAATTCCATTAGTACTCTCATAGGTGAGCGTCAAGTTACTAAAATGATTAGACAATAAATGATATTCAATTTTATCTTGTCTATTCTTTAAAGTATAAATCTTATAATTCCATTCATGATTTAGAACTAGGCTCTCTTTATCCAAAATGAGACTTTGTAAGCAAGAGCCTATTTCTAAAAATTTTAAAGCCAAATCATTTTCCAAATTTGTAGGCCAATCAAATTTGTGCAACAATTTACAAGCATCTAGGATATTTACTAAATTAGGATCATTAAAAGTTTTTACCCTAGATTCAATTAGTAATTGTTGATGAATTTGATTTAACAATTCAAGTGCATCAACTTCTTTTCCATTCATTAAAACAATGTTATCAAAGGTGTGATTAGAAATCATACCTTGTTTTTCATTCACCTTTAATGACATTTCATCATAAACATCATTCAAATTCAAAATATGGTCATGTAAATTTTCACCTAAATCTTGGATGCTTGAACACAAAAGGTTAGACTCTACCTTTTGAACATTTTTATTTACCAAGATTTGATGGGGGTTTGCAATCCCCTCTTTTACCTCATGGTCTTCGTACTCTTCATTGATTACTTGTTCATCAAACATACCAAAATTGGGCACCCAATTGAAAACATGCCCATCCTTTTCAACCTTCAAATATTCTTGGTCAAAGTGTATGTCCAATGACTCATCTTGATGATCCTTCATTTGAGTTGTTTCCAATTGATCCATCTCTTCGTCATTTGGTTCTAATTCTTTGTTCACTATCCATGGTATCTCTTCATGTGAGATAGAAGTTTCAACATCTTGCATATCAAGTGAAATATGAGTTTCATCTATAGGGGTGTGAGAAAAAAATGCATTATCATATCTCCCCCAACCATTGTAAAAATTGTCATCCGGATCCATGGAATGAAATTCCATGATGTTTGTGGCATGATCTTTTGATTCATTCATTGATTCACTTTCTTCTTTGTCCTTGGTAATGGAATCATTATACTCTTCCAAAATTTGATGAGATTTGAAACCCTCTTCCAAAGCATCCTCAAATTGTACAGGAGTTGTAATATCTTCCTTTGAGTAGGCAATTATGTTGTCCTGTATATCAATTGGCACACAAGTTTCATTAGTAGTTTTGGAGAGAGTGTAGTCTTCCCACTTCTTCCAAGCATCATAATAATCATCTTCCAAAATCAAGTGGTGACGTTCAACTACTTCTTCAACATCCTCCAATTCATCAATGTGTTTCTCATCAAATTCACCTTCACCTTCCTTAGATGGTTCAATTATTTCCAAAAGTGGGTCATTTCTTGAATTCAAATTTGTAAGGCTATCATCGTCCAAATTAGTAACCCATGATTCAGTTTTATCATAATTTGGAGGGTGAAGAATTTCTTGATCATTAATTGTACACATCTCATCAATAGTATCTTCCAAGAACAAGTGGTGAAACTCTATCATATCTTCAAATTCATTTATTGGTTTTCTTCCGATTTCACTTTCAACCATTCCATTCAATTCTATGGTGGGTTCCGTCCTATCACATATATCAAACATTGTTGAATTTAGAACCCCTTCATCCGAATAATCATGTATCTCTATGAATGAGATCATTTCTGCATAATCCTCACTAGCGGATGTTGGCTTAGCAATTTGCACCTCCTCGTGGACTACATCTAAGGTGGTTGTAAGATTTGGATATTCAAATTCATCCCCTTGATCATTTACCTTAGATATCATTGGAGTGGAGGGTGCTATATTTGATGGTTGGTGTAGGTTGGCATCAATATCTTCAGAAGGACAATCTCTCATGTGAACATGTTGTGCCTTTTCTTCTTCAAGACCTTGTCGTTCTACCTCTTCTAGGATCTCATAGATTTTCTCTAGAGACAAGCCACCCATTTTTTCCTCAATGAGTGAAGCAAGTGTGGGGTGTATGGCTCCCATGTATACTTCCATGGCTTCCTCTTCTAATGTGTTAAAATTTTCCCACATTTGGGAGTGCAACTCACGAAATCTTCCATTGAATTGACTCAAGGATTCATTAGGCTCCTTACATATGGAGGTAAACTAATTTTTCAACATTTCTAAGTCAACCCGATTATCAAAATGATAAAGATAGGCTGCTTCTAGTTGTATCCAAGAAGTCCTAACCTCCATGGGTAGTTGGCTGTACCAAAAGAATGGTTTATCATCCAAAATGTATGCAAATAACTTACAAGCCACCTCCTCATAGAAAATTTGGAATTGACATAATGTATCCTTGTAGACATACAATTTTTGCAAGTATCCTAGTGGCACCTCTTGATTAAAACATCGTAGAAACTCTAATAACAATTTAGGAATTTGATAGGGTATCACATGTATAGACAAACCCTTATAATGATCCTCCATTATAGATACCATTCTTTCTCTTAGAGACATCATTTCTTCTCTTAGGGATACAATTTGCTCCTCAAATGTTGCCATTAGTGAAACTCAAAATGTAATTTTAGAACCAAATCTGTTAGTCAAAAATGACAGAAGGAATCACGACACATCAGCGTGAAATGACTAGCAAATATCCAACCTGCAATGTATAAAAAATCAAGTTAGCATCAACTAAGAGATGTATTCATTAAAATCAAATGAAAAGTAATTGCATGAAACAACACTTCGTTAGTCGAGACCAAAATTTTCAAAATTAAATCAAATCACATTATTTCTGTATGAACAATCAAAAAGCGTTAGAATGATATACAACATACCTGAATTGCTTAAAATAGAATAAAGTAAACCAATTCAGGCCCTCCTTTTAACAATCTGCTGAGTGTTAGAGGACTAAAGATAACAATCAATATAGCATGAAATATACAAAAATTTAAATCCTTATAGCATTTAAATCACACTAAAATAAACCCATTCGGCCCTCCTTCTAGCGCCAATCTGTTGAGTGGTGTTAGAGGAGGCCGAAGATGCTAATCAAATGGACTTGAAATATTTAGCAATGTAAAGCTCTTAAACAATTATAAACTTGTAGCATCTAAAATCACGATGAAATAAACCTTTTCATGCCCTCCTTCTAGCGCCAATCTGTTGAGTGGTATTTTCACCCGATTGTGAAAACACACTCTCCGATAGGATTTGGGTTCCAAATCCTCTCTTGCAAAGAAATTAAACAAGTAACTTCTCCAAGGTCTCCGCTATGTTAGCATTTGTGTATGTGTATTAATAATCTCAAATAAAGATATTCAATTTAAATGCTTGGAACACCTTAGTGGTTGCAAGTAACTGAAAACAAGGGGCAATGTTGGTTTATTTTACTATGAAACTTTAATGATTGTTCATTGAACCCGAATAAAGCAAATGTGATCTGGCCCTTGTATGACCACGACGTAACTTCAAAATGGAAATTGATGAAATGCCATAAAACAGAACTCCTTCAATGAAATTGGAATTTTCATGAAGGGAATGTCATCATCGGCTCATGAATGAAAAACAAAACTGAAAAATGAAATTCTGGCCTTGAAATGGAAATTTTCTATTTTCGGATTTTAAATTCTGCAACAAAACAAAGACTTTGATGAAATTATAAACAACTCCCAAAATGAAATTTTAAAATGCATATTTGAAATCTGCAGTATGACCTACGCAATGGTGAAACTATTTTTTTGTATTTTGAAATTTTTTAATTTTTTTATTTTAATGCCAGCAAATTAAAATGAAATTTGAACATTTCCGAAACAATAAAGTGCAGAAAATGAAAATAAAAATGCAAAAAAATGAAAATGAAAAATGCATTCAGTATGATGCTATCCTATTTCGACAAAACCGAAGATATGAGGTTTCCTGCATACAACCTAACCTATTGGACCTGCAAAACATGCACAATCCTAATAAGCTAAGTGCTAGTTCCTAGGGTTTTGAATGGGGTTTTCAGATTTAGACATTCGCTTGGAGCAACCAAGATAACTTGCATTAAACTCCACCTATAAGCCTAAAATCTGAAAAGGGGAAAAATAGACATTAAATCTTGCATGCAGAAAATAACTCCTTCTTTCTTGTCAATGAGATGCAACTCTCTGTAATTCTGTATTAAAAATTTATCATTTTACAATAACAGAACTCTCTAGTTTTCTCAAAACCAGAAAAAGGGGAAGAAAAACACTCCAAAGTAGGCCCAGAATGGCTTATCACCCTCAGCTCTACAACTCTGCTCGCAGCGGTTTCCCACCCCTGTACCTGTCTTGTGCTTCTACTTTTAAACTTTCTGGTGCGGTTCTCTGTTTCGCTCTGTGACCCTTCATTTCATTTCCCAGATCTTTTCGTTTCGTCTTCCCCGACTCTTCATTATTTTTGGCTTTTGTTCGAGCATCGAAACGTTTGATCTTCTTTGCTAACTGTAACCGTTCTGTAACCCTTACACCTTTATGCCACGTGTTCAGCGCTTCCCTGCATGTTCCATAATGGCCCATCATGAATCGCGACAAAAAATAGCATGTCATGATATCGCGACGTTTTTATATCTGCAGCTTTGCTCCTCTACCTGTATCGCAAAAACAAGACATGTCACGATATCGCGACATTTTTTTGTCAACAGCCTTGTCCGCCTTCATGCATCGCGAAAATGAGACATGTCGCGATATCGCGACATTTTCTTTTTCTTGCTTTTCTTTGCTCTTTTAACATCTGGGCCACTGCAATCTTCTTGGAAAGCGTGCAAAAAAAGGGGGTCCCCAATTTTGGGGTGTGTTGTGGAGCAGCCACAACAAGATGGAAAAACAAGTTAAAAATATTAAACAGAGCCTTAATTATCAAAAGGAGATAGAAAAAGCTCTAAAGAAAGAGGTTAAGGATTGGCAAGAAAAGTTTCAAAAGGCCAATAAGTTGAAGGACCAGTTAGAAGAAAAAATGAAGTTGAATGAAGAGCAGGCAAAAGAAATTCAGAACCTAAAGCATCAGCTTCAGATTGAGAAGGCTAAGTCCTCAAGCTTTTCTAAGGATGATTTGAAAAAGATAAAGCATGAGTTGATTTCTAAGGTTCAAGAAAAGTGTTCAGGTATTCAACTATAATTGATTATTTGAAATATGCCAACCAACTGCTCTCCACCATTCAAAAATATTTGGATCAAATCACTGGAGAGTTACAACCTATGGTGATTCCAGTAGAACATATGTACATTTTGGTTGGTAGCAAACTCAGTGATGCTACTAAACCAATTCCTGATAAAGAATGAAATATGGCCGGAGTAGCTGCCAAAGTAGTGGTTAAAAGGCACAGGGCAGTTCATAGGGCCTGGCTATTGGTTGATAGGATGGACAGGGTGATCAAAGATATTATTTAAATAAATGAGGATATGATTCAGGTTGGTTTTAAAGGACTCTAGAAGGAGGATCACAACTTGTTATATGTGGAAGAAGTTCAACAAAGCATCAATGAGAATTTACAAGATGAAGCTAGAATTGATTCATTGGAAGAGCCACTATCCCAAGAACAAGCTACCAAACTGATTATGGATTGTACCCGTTTAAGAGATCTCATGGAATATCTGGTGACCAGAGGAAATGCTGCTAATTATGAGGATGTTGGGGAGCTACAATATGTTTATAAGCAACTTAAAGAGACATCAAATCCATCTGAGAAAGCCTGGAAACATTCTCTATAATATTTGGAAACGATGGTCCAGTTGTTTGGAGATACTTCTGGTGAGGGTAATCAAAAAGCACCCACTCTAGAAGAAGAAGAAGAAGCAGAGGAAGGGACTCAAGAAGAAGGGAAACAATATGGAGCAGTAACAGGCCCAGAAGGGGGTCATAGTTCATTTTTGTTTGTACATATATATGAGTTTTGTATTTATGTTTTTACTCTAACAATTTGTCAAAAATAAGCAATAAAGTCATGAAGCCTACAGAGCAGCATTTTTGTGTGAAGGTATTCTTTGAAATAAGGCCTTATAAAGGAGGAATAATTATGTACAGTTTTGAAGACAGTAATAATAATTGGTATTGCACACAGTCTCTGTATGAGTGGATCAGTGTTATGTATTTTTGGCATCACTTCGATATGAATATCTACTCTCTCAATAATTTCATAAAACTTCCAGAGAGTAGTGTTTGTATGGAATTTATTATGTAAAATATATATATTTTTGAGAAGTATATTTGACTCCTAAGGCCCAATGGATAAGACTCTGAATTCGATTGGCTTTGCAAGCAAATCCATCCGAGAGGCACCAAAATGTAGGCCCAAAATGGCCACATACTTAGTAAAATTTTGTAGAATTAAAATTTTGTAGAATTTTACCTAAGTGATAGAATCATCATTTCGCATACTTTGTAGAGCACTTTGAAGTGAATCCGATAAGAAGATATGAATTTGCCCAATAGTTAGTGAAGTTTTCATGCTTGAAGTGATTCTGGATGATTTCTTTTCGGCTCCGGAATGGTGGTAGATCTCGAATCCCTAAAATTTTTAAGGAGATGGTGACGTCAGCAGCAAAAAAGTGCAGATTGGCATCTTTGTGAGCGGCTAAGTATGGGAATGCTCAATTTTAGGAATTTCTTTTGTTTTTTGGCTCTAGATTAGTGCTACCCTCAAAACCGCAAAAGTTTTAATGAAATGATGACATCAACGGTGAAGAAGTGCGGATTGGCGATTCAAAGGATGAAAAAGTGTTTTCCTTTTTGGAATGAAGACAAGGCAGGACAGTGGAGTGATGAAGGTGTGAAATCACAACAAAAGGGTTATGTGACTAGCTCCGGACCCAGATTGGCGATTATAAGATCAGTGCACTTATTTTGTTCAAAATGGAATCTGTAAAAGTAATAAGGAACAAATGATGTCATCAATATTCTAATGTGGATTGAAGAAGACAATGTGGAGTATGATATATTCCAGAGCAGATTTGATGCTCATATATTAGGGGTCTGGATTGGAGAACCTGTCGTTGATGTAGAAAGATGATGTCATCAATTTTTAAAGCGGGATGGTGCTTGATTCTCCTCACCATTTTTTATAAAGCTCATGCCGGATCGGATTTGAACCATACGATGAGGAGAATCAATGGTGGAGGTTAGGTCACTAAATATTGGCTTATTAAAATACACTTCTACGTCAAGATTATAACAGTCAGTTGGAAGATGAAGCATCGAATGTTTTCCAGAAGATCAAACCAGAGACGATTACAAATCGATGATGACAATTCACTCCCAAGAAGAATAGATAGAAAGACATAATCTCCAATGGCTTGAAGTTTAGTTCCACTGAGTGACCAGCAAGTTGTAGAGGCCCCAAGTTACCATGGCGGACTTTATTTTAGTGTATTTCCCAAAGGACGAACCAATAAGCTGATGCCAGCTTCTTGATTATTGTAAATTTTAAAAACTATAATTAGAGGTCGAACCCTCATTTTTAAGGGTCATATCTAGTGTATTTGCCTGTGTTATTGTAAATATTCTTGAAAAGCTAATGGAAGGATCATTACATTGATATTCACCTCAAATCTGCATTCTCGTGCTTGATATCAAGGGTTCATATTCTTTAGTTGCATTTCTGTAAATACTTTGATGGCTATTTTGCACCTAATTTTTGGATTACTAGCTATTACAGTAATTGAAATCTACTTTTGAGTTTGCTCTATGTTGTTAGGAAGTACATTTCTATGAAATCTAGGTATTTGGTGAATTATATTATTTGGATTATCATTGTTTGGATATTGAAATTACTTGTTGCAATATTTCTTTGTTGTTCTTTAATATATAAGAGATAATCTGATTTGAGATAATGTTGACCTGAGTGAGCATCTTTAGTATGGTTTTTGGGAGCTTCTTATGGTAGTGCAATATTTTTAACCTATTTGTCCACTATTATCTACATTTCTCTAACCCTAATCTCCTCTTACCCTAAACCTCAAACCCTAAGTGAGCACAATTACGTCAACAATATGATAAGTTGATAAGGAACCAGCCTACTTTGGAGGTTGGATCGAAAACCTCTATTTTGGTCCATCCAATATTGAGTGTTGAGTTGTAGCTATCGGGTGCAATATTGGACATAAAATAGGAAGATAGACAACCGTAGTATCGAGTGAAAAATTGGTGCAATTCAGTGCCCAACAGGAACTAAGCTAAAGATCCCATCAGAACCTCTTTATATATATCATGTTGAATATGTGCCTTTAATAAAATTAGACACTGATTAGACCTTCATTGTAGAGGAAGAGTAATTTAAGTCAAAATTATAGGTAGATGAAGTTTGTTCTTCCATCCTTAATGATAAAATGGACCAATGGGAAACTAAAATTTGGGATTCTGATCCCTATGATTTCTTTGAGAAAATAGGTATGGGCACTTATTTGATTCAAGAGAACTCTATTCCCAAGATCATGAAAGTAGAGGAAGACCTAACCAACATGTGGAGACTATAGTTTGATGGTATCAAGAGTAAAAGGGAAGTCAGTGTTGGCATTTATTTGATTTCACCAAGAGGAGAAAATATATTGTAGCCCTATCGATTACAATTCAATTGCTTGAACAAAGTTTTAGAATATGAAGCTCTGGTGCATGGCCTCCAACTTGCAAGGAAGAAATGTGTCAAGATATTACCATTTTTTAGTGATATTAAGCTGGTGATTAAACATGTGAGATCTCAATGCTTAACCAAGAATAAATTAATGAGATCTTATAAACATAGGATCTAGGATTTCATTAAATTTTTAATGCAATAAACTTTCAAGTCATCTCGAGGGTCCAAAACATAGATGTTGATTGAATGGTAATCATAGGATCATAATTTTATCCTATGAATGATCTAATGCAAAATCAACAACATGTAAGATTGGCAATAAGGCTAGTAATTCTAGACAATGAGGCACATTGGTAGGTATTTGATAGCGATGATCACATCATTCATTTCATCCAATAGGTAGTTGAATTTGCAAAAGAACTGAGTTTCAAGATCAAAGAGGCATACAAGGATAAAATCATATAGTTGAAGTCTAACAAGCTTCCCAAAGGGTTAGTTACATTAGGATCCTTATTTAGTCTAGATCAATTCAAATGAAAGCGAAGGATGACTACTAACAAAAAAGACTACCAAGAGGTAGAGGTCATCCCATGGTGAACTTTGAATCTCGGTAAAGTGTTCACTCGAGAGGAGAAGGAATATATGATCTACCTTTACCAAAATTATGATGGAATGGTAGCATGGAATTATGAAGACCTAAAAGGGTACAATGAGGATATCATCCAACATACAATAGAGGTAGCTCCTGAGGCTAAACCTATGAGGCAGAAGCAAAGACCTGTTAAACCTAAAATTGAGCCTCTTATGAGAAAAAATTTACCGAAGTTAATCAAATCAAGGATTATATATTCCCTCAAGCATACCACATGGGTTTCCAATTTGGTGTTAGTAAGAAAAAATAATGGGGATATCAAACTATGTGTTGATTTTAGGGACCTGAACAAAGCTTCATTAAAGGATCACTACCCCTTGCCCTCAAAGGACTAGATCCTCCAAAATATTGTTGGTTCTTAAATATTCTCCTTTTTAGATGGATTTTCTGGTTATAAACAAGTATGGGTGAAGGATGAAGATCAACACAAGATAACCTTCACAATTAAATGAGGCACCTTCACATTTCAACAAATTTCTTTTAGCTTATCCAATGCTGGTGCTACATTTTAGAGAGCCATGCAATTAAATAATCTTTGTCTATTTAGAAGACTTAATTATCTTCCCCAAGAAAAAGGAGGATAACTTTGTACACTTAGAGAAGGTTTTTAAATGCTGGCAAGAGTTTGGTGTTTTCCTTAACCCCAAAAATACATATTTTGTGTTCATCAATGCAAACTATTAGATCATATTGTGTCAAAAGAAGGTTTTTCCATTGACCTTAATAGAATTGAGGCCATTGCTAGCCTCTAATTACCCCATCATAAGAAAACCCTCCAATTTTTTTTATTCCAAAATTTTTTTAGAATGTTTATATCAGATTTTGCAAGCATTGTCATACCTATGACCCTTATGTTGAAGAAATACGAGGTATTTAAGTGGATTTAGGAAGGGAAGAAATCTTTTGAAGAAATAAAAAAATCTATAGCAGATATTCTGATGCTAGTGAACCCAAATTTTAATAAAAATTTCATCCTCTATGCATATGGGTATGAGTTCAAAATTGTGACACTACTTACCCAAAAGGATAATAACTAGAATGAACACCCATTTACCTTTATTAGTCAAATTTTAAAGAGTTATGAGGAGAGATATAATTTTATTGAGAAATAGGTATATGCCCTAATTAGAGGCTTGAATAAGTTTAGACACTTTATCTCTAATAGCAAAATCATTGCTTATATCATCCACTCAAGTGTAAAGGAATACATAGTGGATGGAGAAATCAATGAGAAAAGAACATGATGGATTACCAAGATCCTAGCGTATAACAAAGAGGTCAAATAAATGAAATTGATCAAGGGGAGACCCTTATGCCAAGGATTGGCCAAAGATATTATATATGCAAGATCTAACAAGGATGTGTGCTTAGTTAATTTATATGGAAAGGTGTAGAATTAGGTTGATGAGATATTTAGGTACATACATATAGATCAATACCCATCTGACCTAAATAGGACTCAAAGGAGGGAATTTAGGTTGCAATATGTCCATTATGTTCCCATTAAAGGTATTCTATTTTGAATGAACTTTTATGGCATCCTCTTAAGTTGTGTTAGAATATATCAAATTCACTCCTTGCTTCAAGAATTCCATCAAGGGTTCTTAGGTGGTCATTTCTCAACCCAAACTATAGCTACAAAAATTATGAGAGTTGGTAATATTGGTATAGCATGGTTTTTTATGCTCACCAATGGGTGATAAAATGTGACAAGTGAAATTTATTCATTGAAAAGAAGAGGAATATCCCATGCCTTTAAAACCCATAGTAGAGTATGATCCATTCTCCTAATGGGGATTGGATTTTGTTGGCATGATTAACCCACCATCCATTGTTAGTCACAAATGGATTCTCACTACCATTAATTCTTTTACTAGATATACAGAAGCAGACCAACTAAAGGAAGCCACTAATAAGGTGATTATTGATTTCTTGGAGGATATTATAACCAAATTTAGTATTGTAAGCAAAATATAGACAACACCAAATAATAAAATAAAGGAACAAGAAATGTGCAACGAAAATGATCTTTGTATTAAATTTGAATGGAGCCTTGATATTTGTTTACAATGATTTTTCTCCAAATGTGCAAGGTTAGGATTACACTATGCTTTCTCTCATATTAAAATGGGCAGAGAAAGAGAGAAATACTCTTTCTGCCAAATACAAAGGATGGTTGGTGTCTTCAGTCTTCTTTTGCTCCAATCCAATTTGTGAGTGGGCTTGAGTATCTAGTGATGGGCCACTCCAGCTCCAAGAGCTCTTTATATACCTATCCCCTATGCACACAAAACACAAACAAGGGTTTAGCAGCACGTATATATATGCTTGAGAACCAATGCAGTAAAAACCCTTGAATGAATGCTTATAGAAAACACATAAACTAAACCTAAGTGCCTTGATAAAAAATTAAAAGCTTACTAATATTTGCTATTCCAAATAGTCTAAAAATTGGTGGAGATGTTCTAGGGAGTGTCATGAACCTACCCTTAAAATTTTAGTTGAATCCAATCCCGGATGTGTGATATATGGCCAAAACAATTTTGGTAGTTTCTACGCAAATGTGGGCCTACGATTGTGACTGTGTAACCGTGGGAGAGTGGTTGAGAAACCATGGGAGGGCCTTTGGGACTGTGTAACCATAGATGTGTGGTTGTGCAGGAATGTAATAAACCCTAAAAATCTTATCTAAGACCTTGATAGCATGAACTCTGTGAACTTTGGTGATTCCCTGCAATGATTTTGGTAGCATAACGGTGTCTTTTCCATCCCTCTTTTGGTTGATGGGGTGGTGTTGCTTTTGTAGGAAATTTTAGGGTTTTGGAGGGAAATGGAGGTGGCAAGCTAGAATTACCAAGTGGAAATCAAGGGCTACCAAATGGAAGGGGCAATTATAGTGAGTCACCTAGGGTATCTCACTTAACTGGGGTGATATGGCTAATGGGTGAGTGCAAGTGGAGTGAGGTGTAAGGGATGTCCCATGTGAAGGGACAAGGGTGACATGAGTGTGTGAGATATGGAAAGGTATGGTGGTGAGGATGCTAGGACACATGTCTAGTTATTAGGTAGGGTATCCTAGGCAGATATTCCAAATTTATAAAAATATGGAAAATACTTTATTGTGCAAGATTTATATGCCTAAGTTTGGACTTAGGCATATATTTTATTATGAAAAATTATGTGGTGAAATGCAAATACCTAGATTTTGGTGTCTATAGATGCCCCTTTTTGTACCGTGTTGCGTAAAACACAATGCAGTGCAAAAACAAGAGACACCTGGCTTTATTGGATGGAGAAATGGACTCAGATCTTCTTGACGCAAAGAATGAATGACTTTTGAAAATTTTGATTTTTTTGCTTACCCCCTCAATTGGTGAATGGGTAAAGAATGAAACCCATAATACAATTGATCAAATGTGGATGATGAAAAGGGATGAATTTTATGGATGCAAATGTTGGAAATAAAGATCAAGTTGGATGCCCCAAGTTTGGGGTGGATCTGTGTTGTCACAAATTTGCCTTTTGGTATGATTGACATGCAAGATGATGAAGTAAAGGAACCAATCACCCTAGGAGCCCGTTGTCCTAGTGACTATATCAAATTACTTAATGCAAAATGATGAAGTAAGAATTTTCCATGTTTTTTAACCCCACGGAGTAGGCATCAATGATAACCTTGGGCAAATTTGCTTGAATGTAGGTCACTCAAAAATTGAGGGACCAAACTAATTTAATTTCAAACGTGATGATATGAAATTATTTTGAATAAGTGTCCTTATGGTAATTTACCCATCCTACTAGATTGCATGGATAACCAATCGTTGCAACCGCCAAGTGTCTAGAGTAAATCACTAGATACAAGGTTCACTTGAGATGATGATGATGTGAGATGATGATTTGAATGCATTTGTGTTGATTTGAGGGGGTTTTTGAAGCCATTTGCATTTGAAGGGGAGTTGTGTAAGATGGTCACAAATAAAAGTCAATGTGGGTTACCCCAATCATGGAAAAGTTGCACATTATCGAATCATTACTTTTGACACATTGATGGTATTTGATTTTGGTAAACTTTTTAGCCTTAGGTAGACGTACAGGGAGAGGTCTACACTTTGGGCTTTAGGTCTACCTGCACTTGATAACTTTCATCCATAGGTAGACGTATAGGGAGAGGTCTACACTTTAGGCTTTAGGTATACCAAGTGTTTGTTTGATTGAGATTTTTGCTTGTGATCTGCCCTAGCAAAAAGGGCGTATGATAGTCTTTGGTAATGATTCTTGAATGAACATAATTTGCATGATTGAGTGTTTTGAGTATTGACTTTTATTTAAGACTAGAATTTTGTAGACATTGTCTACCCCCTCAAGCAATGAGTCAACAAAGAAGAGATGAAATGATGAAAGCGATGAAGCATATGACAAAGATGAAAATGATTAGAATGAAATGGATGTTTTTATTTTTGTTACAACTATGATTTTGACCATTATTGGTAATTGTACACCTCTATCCCTTGGAGCAGTCCAGCCGTATGGATTTCTTAGAGAATTGAGATGATAATAATTTGATTCTTTCTTGAGGTGAATCATTGTTCAAGGGCCTTATGGTAACCTACCCATCCGATCATATTGCATGGATAATTAGTCACTACAACCACCAAGTGTATAGGATAAGTTATTGTATACGAGGATCACTTGAGGCTAAGTGGAAGAAGAAAATGTACACCTCTATCCCTTGGAGTAGTCCAACCGCATGGCCTTCTTAGGGAGTTGAGATGAAAGCACTTCTATTCTTTCAGGAGCCTATTGAATTTTTTTTGACCAAAGGAATTGAGGTACCTTTGGAGCTTTTTGCTTTTGTTGTTTTTTTTTGTGAGTGGCCTTATGGTAATGTACTCATCTTACCGGATTGCATGGATAGCCAATCATTGCAACCGCTAAGTGACTAGAGTAGATCACTAGATACGAGGTTCACTCGAGATTTTTTATTTGATGGTTTTTAGGTTTTTTGGGGGGGTTTATATTGTTTTTGTGGTTTTTATGTTTGTTGATTGATTTTTTTTTTGACCAAAGGAATTTGGGTACCTTTGGAGCATTTTGGATTGATTTGACCAAAGGGGTAGGTGCCTTTGGGGCTTTTTGAATTGTGTTAATAATGATTGTCCTTATGGTAATCTACTCCTCCTACCGGATTGTATGGATAGCCAATCGCTACAACCACTAGGGGACTAGAGTAAATCACTAGATACAAGGATCACTTAAGGCTGAGTGGAAGAAGGAAATACACATCTCTATCCCATGGAGCAGTCCAGCCGCATGGCTTTCTTAGGGAGTTGAGATTATAGCACTTTGATTCTTTCGAAAGCCTTGTTGAGATTGAATTTGACCAAAGGAATTGGGGTACCTTTGGAGCTTTTTGGATTAATTTGACCAAAGGTGTAGGTGCCTTTGGAGCCTTTTGAACTAATTTGACCAAAGGGGTGTGTTTCCTTTGGAGCATTTTGAAATGAAATTTGACCAAAGGGGTTAGGTTCCTTTGGAGCCTTTTGAATTGAATGTGATTGGAAATTTTGATTTTATTTTTTTGACTTACTTCCCCAAGTGACAAATGGGTGAAGTATGAAAACAAATAAAACCCACGAGTTAATTGATCTTATTGCATGAGTGATAATCCAACAAGTGTCCTTATTGTAATATACTCATCCTATCGGATTGCATGGATAACCAGTCATTGCAACCACTAGGTGACTAGAGTATATCACTAGATACGAGGTTCTCTTGAGGATGTTTTGACCAAAGGGGTTTGGTTCCTTTGGAGCCTTTGAAATGATTTGACCAAAGGGGTGTATTTTCTTTGAAGCATTTTGAAATGAAATTTGATCAAAGGGGTTAGGTTCCTTTGGAGCCTTTTGGATTGAATGTGACCAAAGGAGTTTTGGTTCCTTTGGAGCCTTTTGGAGTTTAACTGACCAAAGGGATGTGGTTCCTTTGGAGCCTTTTAAATTGAATGTGACCAGAGGAGTTTTGGTTCCTTTGGAGCCTTTTGAAGTGAATTTTATTGTGACCAAAGGATTTTTGGTTCCTTTGGGGCCTTTTGAAGTGAATTGATGTAATGACGAGTGTCCTTATGGTAATATACTCATCCTACCGAATTGCATGGATAACTAGTCGCTGCAACCGGTGACTAGAGTATATCACTAGATACGAGGTTCACTCAAGGATATTTTGACCAAAGGGGTTTGGTTCCTTTGGAGATTTTAAAATGATTTGACCAAAGGGGTGTGTCTCCTTTGGAGCATTTGGAATGAAATTTGACCAAAGGTGTTAGGTTCCTTTGGAGCCTTTTGAACTAATTTGACCAAATGGATGCTTCCTTTGGAGTCTTTTGAGTTGAACTAACCAAAGGGATGTGGTTCCTTTGGAGCCTTTTGAATTGAATGTGACCAAAGGAGTTTTGGTTCCTTTGGAGCCTTTTGGATTGATTGTGACCAAAGGAGTTTTGGTTCCTTTGGAGCCTTTTGAAGTGAATTTGACCAAAGGAGCTTGGTTCCTTTGGAGCCTTTTGAATTGATGTAATGACGAGTGTCCTTATGGTAATCTACTCATCCTACCGGATTGCATGGATAACTAATCACTGCAACCTCTAGGTGACTAGAGTATATCACTAGATACGAGGTTCACTCGAGGATATAAGCTAGTGAATCAAATTTATGAATGCAAGAAAGCAAATGGAATTAGATGTGTTGTGTTTGTGAATGCAAGGTAAAGGGTGCAACCTTTTGAACCTAGCAGATGATTTGAAATGTGAATGTTTAATGTGATTTTTTGGGTAGGTGTGGGACCTTGAACTCCCCAATATGCTTGATTTATTGTTTGATGTGACTGATTGGGAAGGTATGAGACCTTGAACCCCCCTAGTTGGTGTTGATGACATGATTGTGCATGTATATGTGTAATGATGGATTGTTCGGGTTTTTTTTTGTTTTTGGTGTGCATATGATGAAATGAATGTATTATGAATGAATGAAATTGGTGGTGATGTATGCAAATTAATTAATGGTGTTGCCTTATTAATTATCATTCAAAGAAGTTATGGACCATTGTTTAGCAAACTTTACCTTTATTTCTTAATCAGGGGCACCAATACGATACTACTAGTTTGACCATATTTTGTAGGATGAAATGGACTATGATATATATGACTATGCATTGGTGGTATGGAATGGAAGCTTGCTTATGACTTTGTTGTCCTTAGGGATAAAGGATCTAGAGTTGTTTTGTAAAGACTCAAACATCCTAGTATTCTTAAACAAACTCATCTATTTATCTCACAAATCTAGTTGTCCTAGTGGTTTCAAATTTCTCAAGGACCAATTGTGTGTGCAATGATTATTTTTTCTCATTATGAATAATATTAGACTAATCCATTGTTAACTTATGCCAACAAGCTAGCTCATTTGTGAACGTCCATAGGTATGTACAAAAGAAGGTTGCTAATGTGATAAACATGTTACCACACATTTTTAGGCAGGTTTCATTCAACCCATTGTTGTAATGAGGATCACCCCATAGTTTTTAAAACACTAAGAGTTCCAGGGATTCAAGCTCCTTTCCCTTATTTTATTGCATTGGATTTTGGGGATTTTATTTTTGAGTTTGCTCATTTTTGTGTTGGAGCAAAGTGGATTTAATTTCTTTTTGGATACTTGCTCGTTTTGAGGAAGAGCAAGGAGACTTTATTGCTTTTTGAAATAATTTTAGGATACTTGCTCGCTTTGAGGAAGAGCAAGGGATTTTTATTGCTTTTGGGGCTTGCTCATTTTTAGAGAAGAGCAAGGTGATTTTATTGCTTTTTTTGGTATACTCATTGTTTTGAGGAAGCACAAGGGATCTTTTTGTTTTTTGAGAGAGAGATGATTTTAGGATACATGCTCATTTTGAGGAGGAGCAACGGATTTATTTTTTTTTTGAAGGATTAGGGAGGAGCTTGTACTTTTGTCAGCTCTTTAGCATTATAGACCATGTGCATAAATGGATGAACAAGGGAAACATTTCACTTTATGGCAATAAAAACTTCATAACTTCGTCATTCCTAAGCTTCATAATATTTTAATGTGTTTTGATGTGTGTGGTCCAAGAGGAAACTTGATTGACCAGGAACAACTTATTGCATCTAAATATTGTTTGATTTTCAATTAAGGTTGTTTGAAACACTAGGAGTGGTTGAGTGATCGAAAACACCTAGAGATTCCTCAAACCAGAGACTACCAAAGAAATGAAGTGCTATGGGGTTTTATTGCAACTATTTTTTTTGACATGGTTTTGGATGGTAAAATTGGACTAATGCTAGACCATAGGTACCCCTAATTAAGGCAACAAGACTCAGTGAATGAATAATTATCTAAACAAAGTGGATGAAAATTAATATGGTAAGCAATATGAATGGATGCAAATGATACAAATGTGCAAATGCAATGGAAGTGAAATGTGTGAATACAATGAAAGTGGGATTGTGAATGCGATGTATTAAAAATGCAATGTGTATGAAAATGTTTTTGTGTTTTATTATTATTTTTTTTAGGTGTCCTTATGGTGATCTATCCATCCTACCGGATTGCATGGATAACCAGTCACTGCAACCGCTAGGTGACTAGAGTAAATCACTAGGTACAAGGTTCACTTGAGGATTTTTTTGACCAAAGGGGTGTTCTTCCCTTGGAGCATTTTGGATTTGATAGTGACCAAAGGAGTTTTTTTCCTTTGGAGCTTTTTGAATTGCATGTGACCAAAGGAGTTTGGTTCCTTTGGAGCCTTTTGGATTGAATGTGACCAAAGGAGTTTGGTTCCTTTAGAGCCTTTTGAATTGCATGTGACCAAAGGAGTTTGGTTCCTTTGGAGCATTTTGGATGAAATCTAACCAAATATGTTAGGCTCCTTTGGAGCCTTTTGAATTGAATTGACCAAAGAGATGCTTCCTTTGAAGTATTTTGAATTGAATGTGACCAAAGGACTTTTTTGTTCCTTTGGAGCCTTTTGGATTGATTTGACAAAAGGGGTGTTCTTCCCTTGGAGAATTTTGGATTTGATTGTGACCAAAGGAGTTTTGGGTTCCTTTGGGGATTTTTGGATTGAATTGATCAAAGAGATGCTCCTTTGGAGCATTTTTGATTGAATTGACTAAAGAGGTGTCCCCTTTGGAGCCTTTTGAATTGAATTGACCAAAAGGGTTTGGTTCCTTTGGAGCCTTTTTTTTTGCATGGGGAAGGTGTGATACCTTAAGCATCCCCATTGTAGTCCTAGTGGATATCGAGGTTTTGATGAGATGAGGTGGGTGGATCATCTATGGGAAAGTCCCCCTTGTCGATAACATCTTGGACCACATTTTTAAATGCATTACAATTGTTGATGTCATGGCCCATTTTTTGATGATAGAGGTAATAGTGATCTTCCCTATATGACTTGGGTTTATGATTTTTGGTGTTTGCAAGATGTATGTCAAGTAAAATGATTATTTTTGCATCCTGCAACTTGTGAAATATGGTCATCATGGGCTTGGATAGAGGGGTCCAGGTACGAGGTTGATGATTTGAATGATATTGGCCATGTGGATGAGGTTTATGAGGTTGATGAGGTGGGAAATGTTGATGAAGTTGATGATGACTCAACTGTAGCTCAATGTTTGTGAGGTGGTTCAAAATTTGTTGTAGAATGAGTAGAGTGTGTTGGTGAAGAGGTGGTTGTTGATGAGGATATGGTGGAATGATGGTGTGTTGTGTTGATGGAGCACCATACATGTGATTGAGTGGATGTGTGGGTATGGTTATGGTGGGTGGAGGTAATGATGGAAAGACCAGACTGGATGCATTCAAATAAGTTCTAATTGCATCCATTCCCACAAACGTGACACGATATTCATATGGTGTGGGTAGCTCACTCCTAGGAGTCTCAACAATTACGGCATGAGTAGCCCTCTGCATTATATCTATGTCTAAGGTAGGGGCACCACTATATGGCCCAAAATTTAGGTTCAAGGACACAGTAGGGGCTACATTGACTTACCTTATCATTGAAGTGTTAAAGGCCTTATAGTATTGATATGGAGGCTCCATGGAAGAAGGCAACTAACTCTGAACTTGGGCTAACTTTCTAGCTTGGCTATGGGTTGTTACCATACGCTAGGGGAGGGATGAGGTATAAAATGTGAAGGCACATGTGTGAATATATGGTGGAAGCACAATCAAACAGCACGTAAAGTAAACAAACAAACAAGTTTATTCCTAAGTTTTTGCAAAGTTTTGATTTTTGTTTTTTATTTTTGATTTTTTTAAAGGTTTTTTATTTTTTTATTTCTCTTTTGGTAAGCGATGGGCAATGTTTAACCCTAAATATGAATCTAAAAATTTCACCTATATGCTTTCACACACTAACTTGGTGATGAAATCCAATTTGTGAAACCCATTAAGACTTGGTGAAGAAGCCCAAATTCGATGAGGGAGCCTAGGTTCTACCAAACCTCACCCAGTTCACTGTAGGCAGCGATACACCCTTATAAGAGGAATGCATACTATTTTCCATGAAAATTATGGTTCTTGGACCAGCCTTGGCCAAATAATAGGGTAATTTGTTGGGGGTTGGTGATGAAGTCCAACCTTGCCAATGTTCACGTGCAAGTGTGTGAAGGCTCTGTTTATTATAGTGTGATGCAAGCTACCATGCAATTCTATTTATTGCCTAAATGTAGAAAGCAAAAATAGACAAGTGCAGATAAAAATAGATCAAGGGTCGAATGGGTAATTTCAGGCAATATCTACTAAAGTTTTGGAATATAAAGTCAATCATCGATGGGCGTTTGGGTCTGTTCAACCGTTGATTCATGGTTAACCAACTATGCACATGTATTTGAGAATTCCCACCCACGGACCTGTGATTTCAACTATGTACATCAAAAGGTCTATCATTGATCTTGGAAAAGTGGAAAATCTAGTGGCCCACAAAGTTTCAAGGATAATATTAAGACATTTGAGTTGCAAAAGTTTCATGTACCATTCGATCTTAGCTATCGATGGCCCCCATCATCCCTAAAGTATTTTAAAGATGTCAAATATGGCTTTGCTATTGGTTAAATAACACAAGGTCAATGGTCATATATTAGTTCTTCCACTCTTTATAAGCTCACAATGACCATCCTCATGGTCATCATGCAATCTCCTCACTTCGCATTCAAGAAGACACCAATAATCAAAGATCAAGTCAAGGCCAATCTAACAACTCAAGAATTCAAGACTCAAATGGCATGGCATTCAAAATTCATTCCAACCATACGATATCAATGATCGATGTCCTAGGAAGGAATAGGTAGATATAAATTAGATTTGTGAAGATCTACCAACTATCCAATCAAGGGAGAAACAATCTAATACAATAGGCCAATATTTTGAAATTAGTTGCAATATCCGTTCAAAATTTACCACCAACTCTTTGCTCACTCAGAAAAGAGAACTCCTGTGGAAATTAAATGCCTTTATCATGAGTAACCTTGAGGTATGAGCTTTCAAAAAGGATTATTTGGGATCATAAATGCAATAGCTATGAAAAATCCTCAAGTCCACCCATCAAAACCTCTCGAACATGGCATTTTAGTGAAAATGGTTGGCATCTTAAAAGTGATATCTATAGAGGCTCTGATCCAAAGGCCTCAAATCCACCCACATTAATGGCTCTGGATCTAGAGACCTCAATCCTAGTAACATTAATTATAGATGAATCCCTTTCTTAGTTTTTGGGGGAAATTTTGAATTGCTTGTATGGGATTTAGGGGAGGAAAACCCTTAGTGTTTAGTAATATTTTCTTAAAAATAGCAGTTTTTAATTCATTGTAAAGGAGGGGAAATTATTCACTCATGATTAGTATCTAGTCTTTTTTGTAATTCCTTTTACTTTTATTTTATATATCAAGTTTGAACTTGAACCTTGAGTCATTTTGTTATTGGATTTTGAACCTCTTTTAATTTGATATTTCTATGACAAAGATTTAAATATAAAAAGTTATGGCTAATTTTGCTTTGTTCTATTTTTTGTGTGCATATTATGTGTGGATGATTAATATGGATGAATTAAACTGTGTTTATTTAATTGTATGGTAACTTATGATGCATGTGTTTATTATATTTAGCAATACATAAGAGAACTGTTAGATCTTGACACATCAAATCTATTAAATTAGGATTTTATTTTCTATATTATCTCTTTTCCTTTGATAAATACAAGTAGTTTAGGAGAGCATTGTGTCAAATATCAAATATGATAAGGATTTGACCTTAGTAAAATTTTGAAGTTTTCCCTATGAGTCGAGTCCCATGCTCACAAAGCTTCCCATTATTTTTCTCTATGCAAGACATGAGGTTCAAACACATCTGGAAACTGTAATAGATGGCCATGACATTATAAGAGACCAATAAGTAGGTACTCTAATTGATTCCTTAATATCATGGGTTCAACTCCCTTACTCTCCTTTTTGTCTTCTTTTTCCAAGGTCATATCTTTAACTCCAACAAAAACTCAACTCCCCTACCATCTAAGAGAGTAGCGTGGTTGTAAGCCCCTTTGTTGGTAGAAGGGATAATGTGAGTTTGAATCTTTGAATTTATATTTTTGTTAATGTTTTAGCCTTTGAGAAGGCATCTTTATGGGTGACACAAGATCTAGTATAAGCAACCTCCTTGACCTTCAACACAATGGTTGCACTCAACAAAACTAAAACTAAGTTAGTGTAGTGTTTAGTTCTCTATTTTGGATGCTAGAGGTCTCTAGTTCAAAATACAAAGATGATACTTTTTGCAACATTTTAGAAGGTATATTGATCACATTGTTTTACTTTCTCCTCCTTAACTCAAACTATGCATGTTGCGCAATGGTTGGTAAGCCTGCAAGCAATGGAGAAGTCACTAATTTAAATCCTGTAGAACTCTTTTTGAAGACACTTAGCTTGAATATGTGTGTCCATGGGCCTCAAAGGTATAGGTGTATGCACTTTGTTACCAAATGGATTGCTATAGATCATGGTATTATTTTTTCAATCTCATCTAGTGGAATTACATAATGATTGGGATACTCAACTATGGTTAATTTGTCAATAGTTTGAGCCTTGATTCTCTTTTTTTAAAGCTTTTCACTTAATAAGTTTTTTTATGAAGATCAAAAGCTTCCCATTTCTAAATTTTCACATGGCGCATTGGTTCATTTTCTCACTTATGTGGGCAAGATATCAAGTTTGATTCCCATTTACTATGAACTTGCCAAAAGATCATATATGTATGTGTATGAGAAGACATGCAACCAATCACATCATTCCAATTGTTAAACTCTAATTTGCTAGTTAGAAGCAGTTAGTGGTAGAAGACAACCAATATTTATAGCCAAGTGGTAGCTATGAAATTCATTGTGGTAAGTATCCGATTTATGAAAATCCATTTATATGGTTTGGCATTGTTAATATTTTCCTAATTTCAAATTTTAATTCATTCAAACTTCTAGAGCTAATAAATTTTGCATACAAAAGCATTTGGAGCCCTTTTTTAGACCTCATTATTTTTCAATATTTACACGGTGGTGACATTAGTATATGGACCTATTATAATTTTGTGTTGGCTTTTGTTCAAAATGGATCCTTTGGCATATGTTACTCACCTCAATCAACAAAATTATAATAACTAGATAGTTAAAATGGTAGGATTACTTAGAAGTAAGGATCTCTAGTTTATTTTTAATGATGGAACAAAAGATCTAGATGATAATTAACATGTTAAGAAGGAGGAAACACTTGGTCTCTTCTTTATGTTGATGGAAGTAGATGTATTTTTCTACATAATAGAGAAGATTGATCATATTCAAGTATGGACAATATCAAAATATCTCTATGGAAAAGTAAGTGCTAGTGAAGTTAATAGAGTAGATATGGAGCTCTCCAACATCAAAATTTCATATTTTGGTAATGTTAAAGACTACATATATCACTTCAAAATACAAAATGATGACCTAGCTATAGTAGGAGGAAAGGTAAAGGGTGATGAAGAGTATGTAAAATCTATTACTTCCAATATTACTCCATCTTTTCATACAATTGGCTTGGTTCTTTATGTGAATGCTATGACTATTAAGGAGCCATATACTATATCTCTTGAAGAAATTTTTAAATTTCTTTTTCATTATAAAATTCCTATGAAGTATTATGAGCTCTTTCTCATAAATAAGCCCATCCAAAGGACTTGAAATTAATGGAATTGAAGGATTTATTCCCCAAGGGTAATTCAAATATTTCAAAGAAGTCAACCACATGAATATCATAGAAAGGAATGACACTTCGTCTAAATTTATATAACAATATTGAAATAGAATTCTTGATATTAGAAAACAAGCTCTCTGATGATTATATGAAGATGAATATGGTAAAGTAGAGGCCCACCAGAGCATCTATTATGGGGGGATTCTACTTCTAATATCTCCTCTCCTTGGCCCTCAACTTGGATTATGGAGGGTGTTGAAGTATGTGTAATATCATCTTATTAGGATAAGGCCAAAAGTGTTAGAAAGTTCTTATGAACACTATTGATGTAGCTTACAGGTAAATTTTTATGTAAGTATATGGGTGTTATTTATGAAGCCTATGGGCATCACTTATGTAAGCCTATGGGCATTATTTATGTAAGCATATGATCATCACTTATGTAATCCTACATGCATCTTCATGTAAGCCTAAGGATACTTTAATGTATTCACCCTTAGTGATATTGATTAAATCATTTCTATGTTTGACCTTGATTAAAGGGTTTGATACATTTATTATATATTATAATTTAACCTTCAAGTTATATTAGCTTGAGGTTAACATCTAATTGAGGATTTGGTATCAATATAAACCCCCCTATAATTGATAGTGTCATATGTAGTAATATATTATGGGATGCCTACTAGTATCCACCCTTATTCATTCTTTTAAATCATGTCATTTAGCTCTGTCTATTTCATTTATCAATTTTATATTTAAATCGATTTTGTGTATTTTCTATATATGATTGTGGTGCATTTATATTTTAAAATATTTCTAGAAAGTATTTTGAATTTCAACATATATTCTACCAAATAGATGAAAATAAAAACTCAAACCTTACCTTAATATGAACCCATTCTAAGAAACGTTGAGAGCTACTTACTACAAATACTTTCATATACCTATAACAAGAATCACATCCTTAATGGAAATATACTTAGCACATAGCATTTTATTAAATATATACAATTTATCCCATGGTTTTCTAGTAGTATATGATTCAAGTCTTTATAGATCGTTGTTTCCTTGTTACAAAAAAGAACATAGACAACCCATTTAGACATAAAATACACACCTAAATCCATGGATATATAAGTTCCAAACCTCCTATAGACCTAGGTTGAATATGTTATCCCTAGGAAATAACATCCATAGTTGGATTTTAAACCTAATTTGATCATAAGAAATTACATGTCATCATTTTCAAGTATGAGTAATGCATCCTTCTAGGAAGGCAATAAAAATATTAAAAAACATGTGAACCCAATTTTTATTTTTGATATTTTACAATATTTTTTCTAAAAAAATAAACTTACGGATTTGTCTCTCTAACTTCCTTAAAAACTTAACCAAAAACTAGTCATAGATATCTCTTTGAAACACTCTATACCTAAAGGCAATACCCAAATAAAATATGAACTACCCATGCTTGGTGAGCTTACATTCCTAGGGATCAACTAGGGCTTAACACTCTACTTGATCATAATGAATTTAATTTTGGTTGGATAGATTTTGGAATTTAAAAGTAAATAAAATTACTCCAATACACCTATTTCATTGTCTACCTTAACATTATCACTTATAAGAAATAGTGATGTATCATCTACAAAAAGAGTTAAGAACACACCCACCATGAGGTAATGTCCTAACTATTAGATTCTTAGACTAATAGGCCTTCTAAATAAGGTATTCTAAACCATCCGCAATGATAACATGTAAAAATATGCTAAAGGAAACCCTTACATAATTGACCTCTATAAAGGAATGAGGATCAAATAGTAATTTTTTTATAGCAACATTGGTTGAAGCATCATTAAATAATAAAATTATTCTACTCATAGACTGAGTACCAAAACCTAGATACTTCAACATTTATAAAATAAAATACCATAAAATTCTATCATACAACTTTTCAAAATCTAACTTCTAAAAGAGGGCATCTTAATAATACCAACTAACCCATTCTAGGGCATCCTGCACAAGTACCAAATTATCCAAGATAAATTTTCCATTAAGAAACTCATTTTGCTCAATTCTAATAGTTTATTGAGCTATGGGCCTAATTATCTTGACCAAATATTTAGCAATAATTTTATGGAAAATATTAAATAGCAAATCAAGCACCATTTTTAGACTACATCTCTATTGGAGCCTTTAGGGACTAATATAATTAACCATTAGTTAATAAGTTTCTTATGGGTGTGTCTTCCCTCAACCTCTTTGTAAACCATACAAAATCCTAACCTAATACTAACCACTTGACCAACAAAATTTAGTTGGTAGTCCATCAAGCATATGTGCTTTGTTAGCTAGCATTACAAAAATAGCACATTCCACTTGAATGGAATAGTTCTCTTCAATACATTAGATTAAATACTTATCCAAATTAATATAGATACAAGTAGTTATCTTATTTAGAAGACCATCATCAATAGTAGAGTTGTATTTCCTAAAAATAGGTTAAAAGTTATCAAAAAGGATATTTTGAATTTCCTCATCATTTTCAACCAAAGAATCTATGTTATTTCTCATTCTCGTAATTTTATCATTTTTGTTACTATGCTTAATAAAATGAAGAAATAATTTGGTTCCCTTATATCCCTATCTAATCAATTGAACTCAAGTGATTAACATCATTTTCAACCACATATAACCTTGATCTCAGATAAGTATCCTTCTTCCTTATATCTTTAAGAGGAATTATCTAATGATCCTAGAGGAACAAGACACGCCATATCATAGTTGAAATCCACCAATTTATCCAATTACGTGACTTAACAAGCCTATGATATTCATTCCAAAGCATATGAGTTAGGATACCATCCTAACCTTACTATGTAATTACCCCTTCCTAATATGGGGATCTCATCTTAATGATATAATGTAATATTTTGTAATGTGTATGTGGCATTTGAGGTACCTAGACAAGTGGGGCCATTTAATGTAACCATTATAAAGAATGCAACTACTTGTTTAGTAGAATATTCTAGCTCGAGTGGCCACTTGCATGTGAAGCCGACCCTTGAGCATTATAGTTAGGGTTAGGAAGAGTATTTAAAAAGGCAATGGGGCATAGATGAAGGTATATCATATTTTATATTGAATCTCTACTTCTAAGAAGCATGCTAAGGTGGTTGTATGGTATCTTACAATATATTTAATTGCAAGCTCATTTTCTATTATTATTGCAATATTCTGTGGATGTGCTTTTATTTTACTACAAGGTTCATAACAATATGTAGAGCTTGCAAGGAATGTGGTTTGTTTAAAATGAAGATATTTAGTTTTATGAGAGACAAGAGTAACATTGCTATGTAAATTTATCCAAGAGATTAATCAAAATTAGAATATGATCATAAGAAATCATCTCATAGTCATATAATTGTTTTTGTATATACTAGAGGAATCAGTAACTTGTTACATTTTTCATTGTTGCCACTATAACCTCCAGTTACATCGAGTAAACATTTTAACGTAGCTGACGCTGCTAGCACGACATGCCCTCCAGTACTATGAGACCTTGAGATTTGAACCAAGGTTAAACAAGGCGCTTTACTAACCTACCAAACCCTCGAACCTAGTCACATAATATTTTACATTCATTAGGTGACTAGGTTCCAAATTTTAGGGTGAATTAATTCTCAAAGCTTACCAATATAATATTTTACATTCATTAGGCGACTCTAATATAATGGATGGAGAGGATGGGGGGTATTTATACCAATACCAAAATCCTAATTACACAAGTAAACCTAAGTCAACATAATAAGTGAACTTTAGGTTAATTACAAATTACAAGTTAGGTATAACCATCACAATGTTAACTGTGGCCCATAGGGATTACATAAATAATAATTAAATACATTGTACAATGATTGTCTATAGTTCTATATAAAAATACATCATTTAATGTTATCCTTGACTATAAGTTAGATTACACTTTCAACACTATATCGATTGTCTTGTCTCGTGATATTTGTGATAACAAGGTGTCATTGGGATGCTCCATAAGAACCACGATAGGATACCCTATCATAATCATGGAAGTATAGTATCATACTAGATAATAATTAGTTATTAATGGAGGGATTACTTGAGTATATACAACTTGAGGGTGTCATCGCTTGATCCTAGTTGAAGTCATCCTAGTATATGCAACTTCCTCTTTTTCTTCATGGGCAATGTCTTTATTTTCCTCTGCTTCCACTTCCATTAGATCCTCAATGAACTTACTAATAATTTTTTCTAAATGTTCACAGAACTTTGGGTCCCACATGGCTTTGATACCAAATGGTAGAACCCTGAAGGTTCTAGCAAATATTTAAATAATAAATAAATAAAATAATACCTAATTTAAGAGAATCATTGTTGCATTGATAGGGGATCCCTCCAATGGTTTCATATAAACATATGTTTTATATTATATTCCTGTATGGTTTCAAATGATCGAGTGTACAATGATTTATATCTACCCTAACCCTAACCCTACGTCACTTCATCATGACGATTCATAATAATTAATATATTTAATTATTATGATTATCTAACCCTAACCCTTATAATTTAATAATTAATTATTATATTATTACTATACTAACCTTAGTATATTAATTTATTATATTATTATTATTAATGAAGGTTAGGATATAGGATCCTAACATATTGGGTTCCAAATTTTAGGGTGAATTAATTCTCAAATTTTACCAATATAATATTTTACATTCATTAGGCGACTCTAATATAATGGATGAAGTGGATGGGGGGTATTTATACCGATACCAAAACCCTAATTATACAAGTAAACCTAAGTTAACATAATAAGTAAACTTTAGGTTAATTACAAATTACAAGTTAGGTGTAACCATCACAAGGTTAACTATGGCCCATAGGGATTACATAAATAATAATTAAATACATTGTACAATGATTTTCTATAGGTCTATATAAAATTACATCATTTAATGTTATCCTTGACTATAAGTTATATTACATTTTCAACACTAGATTGGTTGCCTTGTCTCGTGATATTTGTGATGACAAAGATATCATTGGGATGCCCCATAAGAACCATGATAGGATACCCTATCATAATAATGGAAGTATAGTATCATATTGGATAATAATTAGTGATTAATGGGGGGATTACTTGAGTATATACAACTTGAGGGTGTCATCGCTTTATCCTAGTTGAAGTCATATGTATAATGATCTAAGGTTATTGTAAAGCATGAACGCAAAGATATTTATTTATGTCATAGAAGTATAAGTTAAACTTGAAAGCTTAGAACATGAGGGGATGTATATCAAGCCAAATAAGATGGAGATACATCAAGAAGTAGTAAAAAAACATCTATCATAATGGGGCCAAATGCTAGATCTAGGTGATGGATTTTTTATTGTTAAATGAATATACATATTATCTTTAGATTGTAGTTGTTGTATTGAGTAGTTTAGTGATTCTATACTTGAGTTTACATATTGTATAGTGTTATAAGTGGTTAGTATAACTGATAAATGTATCTATTTAGTTAGATTTCGGTTTGTAGTATATGTAAATGTAATTATTTTCTTTGTGTAGATGTATTAGCTTTGTGCTTAAAATCACGATGACAATTATATGAATTGCTTTACTTTAATATTCTACTTTTATTCTATAAAATGATAAATGGATGGGATTTGCATCTAAGTATTATGTTTTTTTTCTATACACAGAGGAATTGGTAACTACCTTTCCTTTTTAAATCTTATATGTTATGAAAGACAAATATTACACCTTGTTAATGTTATCAAAATAAATGGCACCACACTACATTGTATTTTTAGCCTTCACAATGGTGTTAATGATTCCAAAAGGGATAGCTTTGATATGAAAAGAACTCTATAAAACAAGTTTCTTGGGATAAATAATGGATTCCAACGGACATATAATAGTTTTACATATCACAAAAAAACTTATCATTGTTTTGCTAATGACCTTGTCTAAAGCTCAAACCCTCATGTGTGTGGCTTCTTTAGATTTCATAACTTCAATATTTAGAGTAAACTCTATTTACCCAGATGACAAATAATATATTTTAGCTTTCACTTATAGATTTTTTTTCTTATATGGTGTTATTTTTTCTTTATTAATGATAAATTATTATGTCTAGATAAATTTATATTAATTAAATTATGAGCACGATGGTAGTTATCACTTTTAGAATAATTATAACTTTCCTTGTAGGTAAATCCACCAACTAAGTCAAAGAGAGGAGCAAGTGTGAACCAGGAGCAAGCAAGAAGTAGGAAGCAAAGTGTGAGCAAGGAGTGACAACCATTTTTTCTTATTCCACATCTTAGGAGAAACTTGAAAACTAAAGGATTCATGTGAAGAAAATCTAGGTAACATGGCAAAAAAGTCATTTTCAAAAGTCCTAAGTCTATAGTTCTGAAAGCTTGACCCTCTAATATTCTTTCCCTTAAAAACCATATCCCACTTACAAAGAAGAAACCTACATTTTTCCTCACATCCTTTCAGAAAAAAAATCTCTTTTTTATTTAATTAAATTTCGGATGTTATACTATGACAGTCTTGTCAATATACATTTTTTACAACGATGGACAACTCCATTATTTAGTTTCAGTTGTAAGCCTCATGTAACAAGCCCTCTAAATTTCTTACCTCTTGTTACACTTATGTTGTGCATAATATTTGTTGCATGTGAACTATTTTACAAATGTTTTATCCAAGTACAATTTGAATTTTATTATTAGATTTTCATAATAGATCAATCTTATTGTCTAATAATTTTTGCAATTAGTTATTTACTTTACTTTTATTTTATTTTTTCTTTTGAATATTTAATTCCTCAACCATGAACATGTAATTATATGAGATTCAAATTCTTTTTTATTTCCTATAATTTATCTATTATATTTTCTAAAAGTTTGAAAACCCTCTCTCATAATTAGGTAATTATATTATCAAATGACATTAGCTCAATCGATTAAAGTCCTCTACTTTCAAGAAGGATACCCAAGTTCAAATCTTGTCAATTAATACATATATAATATCCAAGTTTTATATTATCACCATGTGTTGATGATGTAATGTGGATGAAGTCCATTTCAATCCCACACAACCAATTTAAAAAATATATTATTATTATATTAATTTTACATTTCTAAGACTTTCATATATTGTATTTAATGTTTTAAAATCCACTATCATAACTAAGTAATTATATCAAATTTAGATTCCTCATGCTTGTATGATTTGCATTTAATGTTTTGTTATAATGTAAATTAATTTGTGTGAGTGAATATAATTTGACTGTTGTAAGAGAGATTTTTTTAACACATAGGGGAACCAATAACTTCATTGGGTGCTGCCACTATAAACCCTAGCTCACTAGGTTAGACGAAGTCAACGGAACCCTCGACCCTCAAGGGCATCGAACTGGGGTAGCCAACTAGCAAACACTTGGCCACTACCATCCAATCTATCCCATCTGTGTATGTTGTGGTTTGAACCTTGGACCTCCCAAAGAGAGGCCAAAGCCCTAACCACTATGTTTTCCTTGTCAAACCAAAAAAAAATGAGTTTACATGGGTTCTTATGAGAGGTCCTAAACCCCTCTTACCGGGGTTTGAATTTAGACCTCTTGTATGAAAACCCAAGTAAGACCATTTCAATATAATATTCAAAATTTAAATTTAAACTGTTTAGGTGTCAATATATCAATGATGTTTATAAAGTGTATTTATGTGTGTAGATATGAATTACAATTGTTAGGAATATGATGTAAGACATTGCAACACATCTATTGGCATTAGAAGACATTCAAAAGCAACATAAAAATTAGATTTTAAATTTGCCAATGCCTTGATTAAAAGTAGAAGAGTAGGCATAAACGATATTGGTAAAACTACTATTGAAAAAATAGTTTACAATGAAGTCAATTAGGGTTTCCATATTTTTTCAAGGAAGAACTAGTAGTTTACATTTAATCCACTATCTAAAAGGTCACCATATAATAGAATTGCAAGGAAGAACTATCAAAGAATTGGAAAAATACGATGGTGAAGTTCACAAAATGGATGAGGGTAAGCCTCCATGAGAGATTATCTCATGAGAGCTTTTGTTCTTGTTGAGAATTAGTGGTCCATGGTAGTAGAGCCCTTGTGACTTTAATAGATCGCTAAATTCCCAAACTTGCTTAGATCTCACCCAAATTCATCGACAAGATGATGGGATCAAAGAAAACTCAATATATATAGCTATTTAGTTAGCATGCTTTCCTCAAGTTATCTTTACATTAGTAGTATGAGGATGTCAACAACATCATTGTTAAGGCTTGTTAGGGGCATTCTTTCACTGGAAGTGATCAAAGAATTATTGAATGACAAGAGAACGAGATGACATTAAGTGTTGGAAGAAAACCATCCATGACATTGGTGACTAAGAAGGCATCTTTGAGAACCTTGACATTAGTTACAATGCTCATAGTGATGAAGAAAATGAAATATTTATTAATACCACTTCCTTTTTCAAAGGAGAAAGAACCACATATTATCTTCCAAAAATCCCTTTATAAAGTTAAGAAGTGGTCTCGATAATCTTTCAATGAAATTGCTCATAAACATTTATGACAATGGTGTATTTGACATGTATGATCACTTGCAAGACATTGGGTGAGTGATTGCTAAAAAGGAATTTCCTAGATATACTCCCCATGAGCAAAGTAGAGTATGGAAGACTATAGATCCATTAACCTATCCATTGATAATCTTAGAAATCAATATGTAGATATATCGTGTCTTAACCTTTAGAGAGGCTATCTACTATAGACTAAAGTGTGGAAAATACCCATGCTTGCTTTGTCTTCTTCACATAGAAATACAACCTTGAACAATGAAGCTTACTCTAAAATTGATATGGCTAAGGTTAAATTTTTATTCATTGGCAAGTGAAGAGGATGGATTATATACATGAAACTACTTATATTCACCCAAGTTATGATTATGCTTTAGTTTTACTGGCCATGATTAGAGTTGCTTAAGATTATGGATTTAAGGTCATATAAAGGACTCGAAAGACTTTTCGGTAGCAATGACAACCTCTTAAAACTAAAACCCTTAACAGTGTCTGAATATTGCAAATTTAATAACTTATTTGATAGTATAATCAAGTTGTCACATCTATAATCTTTAGACTTATCTTACTTTTCAATATTTAAAAACCTCTATTGCACTACTAACAACTTAAAATAAATACAATATTTAGATTTAAATTCATATATACAATTAAACAAAATCCCTAACATCATCAATAACCTGCCACAACTGGTGTTGCTTTTGCTTTAAAAAGCTCCCCTAATTTCTATAACCTACACCCCTAAAATCTTTGAACTTTCTCAATGTGCAACTTAAAAAATTTACCCAATACTTCTAGTAATCTATCATAACTAAAGTCTTTGGACTTGTCTTGATGCTATCCTTATCCAACACTCATTCACACATGGGGGCTACCATTTTCAGACAACAATAAAAGAAAAATACACAATAGGTATTTTCTTAAAAAAAAATAGATGTATTTTTTAAACTTGTCAAAATAATCCTAAGTTACTATTTCTTTAAAATGTACACGTAGGCAGAGTGGTAAGAATCTTGTTGACAAAATAAAGGTTTTGTTTGACTACGTTAAGTATCTTTGGACTATGAATTATTTCCTCTCCTTTTAAGTATTTGACTCAGCCTAGACAAACTCCTATAACTATAGTTTTTGGAGTTACAAGGATGTAACATCATGGAACTTTAATATAATAGTCTATTATAAAAGTAAATTAAATACAAAGAATTTGTGATAGCCTTGTAGAAAAGGAAATCTGGTACAAAGTATTTTGGCTCGTTGTCTATGCTAGAGCTTTGAATTTTAATGTATAAATTAAAACACAACCCAATGAATTATAAATTGTTTATATGTTTTTAAAGATATATATATTATAATTTTTTTTTTTTTTTTTACAATCATGATTATATAAATTAAAGCAATGGTTACAATCATGATTATATAAATTAAAGCACAACACAATGAATTATAAATTGTTCATATGTTTTTAAAGATTTATATTATAAATTATTCATGTAAATTTTAAAGGTATGGACTATAAAAAAATAAAGTAAATTAAAAGGTTTAATTTCTAGATGAATTTTTTGGGTGGTGTAAAGTTCGTTTAAACAATTTAATTTTTTAATTAGAAATAATTTGCATCTTGTTAAATATTTTATGATCTAATAGTAGTAATATATTAGATAGATAGAATATTCATCACGCATAAACTTGACCCAAAATCAAATTTTTGAAAAAATATGGGGAAAAACTAGTAGAGATGGTTTTTTTTTTTTTGACAAAATTTTTCTCACATAAAATTATATGGAATTTCAACTAACAACTATGTAAAGGCTGAGGCACAGGCACATCTTATAGGAATCAAAATTACAATTAAAAAATGATGGGAAATATATTTCAATTAAGAAGGAATTGACAAATTATCATTGGATGTGAGGATTAGATAAAAAAATATCATTATTAATGTTCATCAATTATTAAAGGCAATCAAGTAGTAGATGATGTTGATCTTCATCAATTATTATTGAAGGCAATCAAGTAGTAGATGATGTTGATCTTTGTTTTGGTGATGCAAATTTTAAAAGTTAACTAATTGAATAAGATTTTCTCTTTATAAAAATAATTTCAATTGTAGAAACATAATAGAGTAAAGAAAAAGAAGAATATTTCTAATTAAAAAACAAGCTAAACATAATTTAATTGATATAAAAAAACATATTAATCATTATTTTAATAAGAACAATCTCCACTAAAAGCCATATAATTTATTTAAAATTATATGTATTTAAATGATGGTTTCTATTAACGATTTTTTTTTATACACAGAATAATCGGTTATATCCACATTCCTTGTCTACAACCAAACAAGGTTCAAATTTTAATACTGCCTTCTATAATCTTTATTTCACCTCCTTATTATTTAAGGTTTGATTTTTTAATTAGAAACTAGTTGCATCAGAGAAAGTTGTTGAATATTTTATAATTTGATGACGGAAATATGTTTCCGGTTGTCCGGCGGTCCCCTTCATGCCGGTGTTGATCCAGGCTTACGAAGACCGTGCCGATGTTGAACCAGGCTTACGAAGACCGTGCGAACCGTGTGTCCGACGGCCCCATCTCACGTCGGGTTACCATTAATGAGACGGTGAATGTGTTAGAAGCCTACGAAGACCGTGTGAACCCTGTGTCCGACCGCCCCCATCTCACGTCGGGTTACCCTTGACGAAGACCGTGTGAACCCTGTGCGAACCGTGTGTCCGACCGCCCCCATCTCACGTCGGGTTACCCTTGACGAGACGGTGGATGTGTTGGAAGCCTTCTAGTTTAAACCTGCTATCTAGAAGTTACTAAAAATTATGGTTGTAACTAATTCATCTATGTAACTAAAAAATTAAATAAATAAATGGAATAGTTAGCAATCTTAAAAGTCGGCAAAAACATTTTGTCAACTCCTTACACTTCTACGCAATGTTTTTTAAAAGAGGTGGTAGGGGTTTATGTTCAAAGTAAAATATGTAAAAACTATAATATCAATTATAAAATAAGGGGAGAGTCCCTCAAAGTATGACCCAATTCTCAATTATACTACCTAAAAAATATTTAAAAAATAAAAATAAAAAATGAAAAATGGAGAAATAAAAATCTATCAACATTCTCTTGAAGAAGCTTCTGAAAACTATGCTTAGCACAATGCATCACGTGTACGGTCTTCCTTATGTTGAACTTATATATAAAAAATAAAATAAAGTATTTTTTTCTTGGTTTATTTTTTACCATTATTTAGAAACATGGAAGCCACCACCGAAAACATTAATTTTATATATAATTTATTTTAATTTTGTATTTGTAATATTATATATATAATTATTAAATAATTTAAAATATTAGTTTGTTAAGTTTTAATGAAATGGTAAGATAGGGTTTTGAAGGCGATTGTGTGAGGATTTTGGTTGTGGGTCGAGTACAAGCGACAAGGTTGTATTTCACGGCATATGGATCTTAGCAGCCATTTGTTTTTTGTTGTTGTTTCTATCCAAGATAAATGTGGGACATGTTGCAAGAGACCCGCAATGGGTTAGGAATCTGTCATTCAACAAATCTTCATGCTACAGAGTTGATTGAAAACTGCTTCCAATTTGCTACCCAATAAAAATGCAAAAACCACACCTTCCCTCAACATCCAAGGCATGGATTAAAGAGACCCAGAAACAAGTTTCAAGTTGTAGACCAAGTAAGAGAAGCCTCCTTAGGAAAAGATAAAATGGATCAAAACTTAAGCAATCCTGACGCTAAGGAACACCCCCAAAAAAGATCTACTATGGAAACCCCTTTCAAGGGGTAAGGATTTTGGGGATTTAGCCCCAAAAATGAATTTTAGGGATGCCCTTCGTGATGGATAGTCCTAGACTATAATATTAATCTTAAGGGTTCTCATAGACCTCTAAGAATGCCTAAGATTGATCCCAAGAAAACTAAGTTGAGATGTCTATAAGCCGCTGATGGAACCCCAATAGTTAAGCTAAAAATGGGCAACATTCAAAATGGCATAGAAGATCTGGAGAGAAGATAATTGATTTGTCGTATCTTGAGTTTCCGTTTGAGCATGTCTGCTTTCAAAGTGTGGGCTGCAAAATACTAGAAAACAAAAGGTGAGACACAAATCTTTGTTTATCCCAATGGTTATTTTCTTGTTATTTTTGCTAATGATGAAGACAAAGAGAAAATATTTCAAGGGGGGCCCTGGTTCTTTGGAAGGGCGGGGCTTTTCATGAAGCCTTGGCACACTAAATTTAAAGCCAAAGAAGAGATGCCTTCTACAAGACCTGTGTGGGTTAGATTCTTTAACCTCCTAGTTGAATTCTAGAATTTGGCTGTATTTTCTACAATCAAAAACTCCCTTGGAACTTTCATGACTGTTGACTATACACACAAACTTGGACATATTATTTATGCTTGAATTTGTATCCTAATGGATTTCAACAAACCCCTTCCACAAAATATCTTAAACCCCTTCCACAAAATATCTTATTACAATTTGGGGAGGACACTTGGGAGTAGGTGGTGGTGTAGACACCTAAAAAGTGTCATTTTAAAACCCCTCTTCCATGCACTTTTAAAATTCCTCCCAGATCCCTTCAAATTCCTCCAATTCCTCTTAAATTGGCTAAATCCTTGAATTCCCTCTTAATATCTCCTAATCTTCTCTAACTTCTTCTCTAATCTCTCCTAATTTCTTCTAATCCTTCTTGATCTTCTCTAATTTCCCCTAATCCCTCTCAATTTCCTCTAAATTCTCTCCTTCCCCTTTTCTTAATTTTCTAATTCTCCTAAACCTTTATAGCTCTTTCATAACCCCTTAATTTTCATTAATTATCTTCTAATTCCCCTTAATTTCTCTACTTTCTCTAAATTCTTCTTAATTTCCCTAAACCCTACTTAATTATCCTAATCCTCTTCATTTTCCAAGAAGTATCTTTTATCCCCCCTAATTTTTCCTAAAAACCCCATAATCCCCATTCTCCCTAATTAACCCTCTAATTAAGCCTTAATGCTCAACCCAAATCCCAAAGGAGGTGCACAATAAATCCACATCCCATCCCTAGAAATCCTAAACAATTTAAAAATCCTTAAAATTCTCCATAATTCCCATTTAGCCTAATCACACCCCTCACTAAGTACCTAATCCCAAGTCTAATCTCTTTTAACAAATTCCTTAGAAAAGGCATTTTATTCATAAAATCCTAAGGCAAATCCTAATAATTCCAAATTTGCCTATAATTTCTAAAAAATATCTTAGAAACTCCCACTATTTAATGCCTAAATCCTCCTACACTTTTCCCTTCCCTTTTGAAGAATTCACTTTAAAAGCCAAATCAACCCTTCCATAATTAAATTTATTTAATTCCATATACACATCCCCCTTCCACCTCATATTTTTGGCAATTTTAAATTACCCTACACTTCATCCAAGGTGCATTCAAAAAATATATATATTTTATTCCCCCCAAAGACTCCTCTCCCTATGCTCATTTATGGCCTTGGGTGGGTGAGAAATCTCTCCACCCAAGGTCATTTATGGAGGAGGGTGCACCATCCTCCACACGAGATTTCCCAAATTTTTCCACCCACCTACCCTTGCCACCTAGACGCCACCTAGCTGCCAAGTCACTTCCATGTCATCCCCCCTCCTCTTGGTTAGAATTCTATAAATCCCCCTCATTTTCCTCTCATTTTAAGAGAACACTTAGTCACCTAGGCAAAAATTTACCCAATTTTCTTCAGTTATTCCCATTGTGCACCTTGCCATCAGCTATAGCCATTGGCCCTTACTAATCCATAGGCAACCTTGAAAATAGAGATAATTCCCCACATGTTAACACTTTCCTTTTGAAGTTGTGCACACACAAAGCCTCATTTTAACATGAGATGATAGTTGGAGGCTCATCACAACCTCGAAGATATTTCCATAAAGTTTAATCAACGCTCGAGCAATATACGTCTTGGTCGTCTCACCAAGATGATCTTTAAAAGAGGTCATCTCACCTGAAGCCTCATTTTAACATGAGACGATAGTTGGAGACTCATCACAACCTCGAAGAGATTTCCATAAAGTTTAATCAATGCTCGAGCAATAGACATATTGGTTGTCTCACCCAAGATGATCTTTAAAAGAGGTCGTCTCACCCAAGATGATGTTTAAAAGAGGTCGTCTCACCCGAGATGGTCACAAGACAGGAACCAGACAACATCAGGTTGCAACCACCGACAAGGAATTAAGGTAAAAGGTAGATGTATTTTCATACCTTACAACTTTTGCAAAATTTCTGAGTCATTCCATTAAGCACATTAAAATATTTTGTTTGCAACTTTCTTAATAGGGGTCCAACTAAGGTAACCCCCTTTTTGTTTTACTGATCTGTTGTTTCCAGTTGTATGCAAGTTCTTCTAAGGTGCAAGCACTTTAAAGTTGAAGGTAACTACGAAGGGTCCAAGAACATCTAAGCTCATCACAAACCCCTCCTTTTTTATTGTAGCTAGAGAAAGTTTTGTTAAGCACCATTATTGACATTATTTTTATCATAAAAAGAGTTCCTCCACCATTGTAGAATCTATGTTGTAAGCCCTTAGAGGGCATTTGTATAAAAGAACAACTAAAATTTTGTAATAAAATATCATCTTTCATTTTTTACATGTATGGTGTTTTTCTCTTACTACAGGTGGACTATGAGAACATTCCTTTCCGTTGCAAAATATGCCATGAATATGGTCATTTGGCTAGTATTTGTCCAAATAAGATTTCAAATCAAAAGAAAGAGAACACAAACTTAACAGGTTTTCAAATCCCTAAAAAGGAAAAAACTAAAAAAAATATAGTTATGAAGGATCAAGCGATGTTGTCAACTAATATGTTTAGAATTCTTTCCACAAATAACCTCCTAACCTCCTAAGTGAGGAAGAGGACATAATGGAGACTGAAATCTTAGAAACATAGTTTAAAGTTGTCGGGAATGACACAAATATAAACTAGAAAATCAAAGGTTTTCAACAAAGAAACAAGGGAGAAAACATAGACAAGAAGAACAATCTTTTAAATGCTAGAACTTCAAACAATTTAGACCCCAATACATGCTTTGTTGAACCTTCCAATAATGCTATGGTTTCGTATACGCATACTTCAAGGTTAGAAGCTATCCCAAATTCACTTGGGGTAAGACAAGAAACAGGCAAAAAAATTGAAGATGGACACTAACCAAAAGGTAGGTTGTAATACTAATCAACATAATATGGTAAAAGAAGGTGAAAATCTTGTAGAGGAAGGTAAGATTAATGCCCTTACCAACATCTTTAGCCCGTTTATTAATAAAGATCATCACTTAAAATATTAGAGGACTCAAAGAGAGTCTATCAAAATAGGATTGTTGATGCTTTAGCTAGTTGGGCATTGGACTAAGTTGATCTTTCTTACTACGGACACCCTTCCAAATGGTGGGCTTCGCAAATCATGGATGCTCTTCTTTCTATGCTTTCCTTGGATACCTCTAGTACTTGAGGTATCTAGTTCCTTTTTTCTTTGTATTAGCTTCTCTTTGGTTTAGTCAGGGTATTTCAGTTCCCCAGCTCAGAAAGATCTTTCTTATGTTTTCTCTATTGAATCTTGGCTAAAAGGCCTATTGGAATGGTTTGGTCGAAGCTATAATCTATTTTTTCCTTCATTTATTTTTTGGGTGTTTTTGTGTTGTGTTTTATTTATTTTTATTTATTTGTGTTGTTTTTGTGTTTTTTTGTTGTTGTTTGTGTTTTTGTTGTTTTAGGCATGCTCCTTGAGTATGCTGAAGTGGGCAGGCCAAGTGCGAGCCCTGGGCGTCTTTTGACGGAATAGATACCCCTACCTCCTTGGGTCTTACACGAAAGTGGCACCCCAAAAGGGGTGTTTTCCACACACATAAAAAAACGTTTTAATGAAATGGTGATTAGCTTTTAGTAGTAAGTTTAAGATGTTTCGATAGGAACACTACAATGACAAAATACAATGGCTCTCCTAGCAGAGACCCAAGTTCAATTCATGGGAAAGGTGACCCCCGATGTGCCCCCGCTTTTCAACCTCTTAAAAAATATATAGTAGATTTAAGACAAATGATGAAGCTGAAGTTTGGGAGGCTTTGGAAGGGTAAAATAATAAAATGAATCAAATTATGGATGGAAGGCATTCACTAATAGTAATAATTATAATTTTGATAAAAGCAAAGGCTTCATAAAACAATCAAAAGATCATTGTGAAAATACAAGACCTTGCTACAGAGTTTGAAGAAATCACCTTTACACATTCATTAAGGGAAGAGAAAAAGTATACAGATATGCTAGTCAATTAAGGGTTTTAATAGAGGATCTTAATGTTAAATTCTCTTTTCCATAGTTAGAGGAAGTAGTAAGAAATGTTAATGTATGAATCAAATAATGATTAAAATTTACTTCAATGTTTTTCATTAATTTTATAACATTAATGTGTTTCACATAAACTATTAATGGAGTAAATGAGGTTCATATAAACTATCGCTTGTATTTTATAACATTAATGTGTTTTAATATAAACTATTTACTACAATTCTTGTGGTTGCACTTATGCATCATCAAGGAAAATAATAGTCCAAATCTAGTAAAGTGAACCATAATAGCCCGAAGATTTTAAAATATTACTTTATTAAAAGGCATATATTACTTTACTAAGAGGCATTGCATAGATAGTAGAGGTGGAATTTTAGTATTGTAAAGGTTCGTGCAGGAAAATGTCAAGAAAGAATTTGTATTTACAAAGAAAATTGAGAAGATCCGAAAAAATAAAAATCAAGAATTCAAATTTATTAGAAAAAAATTGTAGATATCTAGCTATAGCAACTCAATGTAGATGAGAATTAACTCTATTTGTAAACTCTCAAGCTTTAAAGGAAAAAAGTTGTACTTGCATTATCGGTGATGTGACTCGGGTTCAATCCCCATGGTGGATGTGTATAAGAAGTATTACTCGAAAAAAAAAAAAAAAAAAGTTGTATTTTGTCAATGGAGAACCCAAGTACAACTTTTTTATTCTCCCAAAATAAATTAAAAAGATTAAAGGGAAAACAAAAATTTTAATAAGCATGACAAAGTTGCCAACAACTACATGGAAAAAATGCGTTGAAAATAGTAATTTGTTTTTAAATCAAAATGCATATGTAGTTATACATCTCTAGCCATGTTAACAAAAGCAAAACACAAAATTTGAAAATAGTAATTTGTTTTTTAAATCAAAATGCATATGTAGTTATACATCTCGCAAAACACAAAAAAAACCAAGTAATATGTATATAATTCTTCTTTAATATATGCTTTGTAACTTATTGAAGGTGAATTACCATATTTTCATACTTGTAACCTTGTAACCTTTAACCTTTTAACTTATGGAAGGTGAACCACCACATTTTTATGTGGATGACCTTTCATATCTAATACAATAAATTTCTAACATATGAAAAATATTTTATAAAAAATACACCCCTCACTAGAAACATATAAATAATAGCTATTAAAAATATATAATAAATAAATAAATAAACAAGTAATAAATACATTGTTATAACTTTACATCTCTTTTCAAATATTAATTATATTGCATTCCATTATTTAAGCAATAAAATCATTGTTATTTTGTTTATATATATATTCTAATTAATTATCTTTTAATATTTCTAAATTTATTTTTGTAAGTAAAAATTCTAAATTTTATATAATAATAATACCAATTTAAAATGTTTTATATACATTAACATCTTTTACGAAACAATGATAGTTTGTCTTTTCATCTTTAAAAACCTTTAAAAAAAATTTGATCAATAATTTCATCTTGTTTATCAAATGATACTAGTTCAACTTAGTTAGATTTCTTAACATTTAAGAGGAAACTCATATTTGAATCTAGTCAATTTAAGAGGAAACTCATATTTGAATCTAGTCAATCAGTAATATCCAAGCTTTATTATAATACCACTACAATAATATAATATAAATAGACCATTTCAATTCCATATGATAAATTATGTCAATTTCATATAACAAATTGGAAAAAAAAAAAAAAAAAATCATCTTAGAATCCTATCAATATTGTATATTTTTATCTTGTTTTATGGAGTTTTTTAACTATCTTTTGGCACTAACAGAACTATGTAGATAAGCTATGATGCTGCAAGCTTGCAAGCTTATAGTAGTAAGGGCTTTAGTCTCTCTTTGAGAAGTTTAAGGTTCAAACCCCACTCAGTTTTAAAAACTATTAAAATAGTAAGGACTTTGAACTTTCTTCAAAAACCCATTTTAAAAAGCTATGTAAATAAGCAACATCATTAATTTTCAACGGTCACTCAACCCATTTAAAAAATAAAAAGATTCTGCTTTCACCAAACAGAAAGTTTCAACGAAGTGACTTGCAGTTTAGAAAAAGAGACCAGCATCTGTATTCCAATTGAGGAATCCTAGGGAAGCCTCCTTGTTCCAAAATACTAGTACTGTTAAGTCAAATTCACTGCCTTTATCTGACAAGTTTGTGAAGCAGTTTATAAATATTGTGTATGTTTAACATCTATTTATCCCTTTTCCACCCTATAGTGTAGATTAATATGGCTCAGCAGTAGCATAAATACAAGGTGTGAACCTACGCAGGAGTCACTGACAGTGTAGATTAATATGACTCAGCAGTAGCATAAATACAAGGTGTGAACCTACGCAGGAGTTACTAGGTGAATTGTAATTATGGTCAAAGAAACTGTCTTGTAAAAGAATCCAAGGCTCCCATGAACGGTTATATTCCAATAGCTCATATGGGTACATGACAAGTATCACAAGTATTGCTCTGAGAACCACAGGGGAGTTCAGCCTTTCATGTCCATCAGATTAGAAAGAAGCAATTAATGGGTCATCCGGTTGTCATGTAAGTATCATAACTCATGATGAAAACAACTCTTGGATTTTTTTTTGAAATGTTCTTTTAATTCCCCTGGCAGAATATTGTTACTGCCTTAAAATCAGTTATCTGGGTGTTACTTGGATTCATACTTTTGTGAATGCACACAGATCATAGAGTACTGGGTCTCTTGGAAATGCACCTGAAGTAGAGCTTGGATCCCATATGCTCATGAATGTTTTTTGAACTTGCCTGATTGACATAACTCTGAAGTTCTGCACTGTTATAGGATATAGAGGCAGTGAGACCAAGTAGTACAGAAGGGTATTCAGGTCCAGTACTGGACATATATTTGGTCTGATCTGAGCCAGGCTGTTTGAGGGGTCCTTTCAATTTTCAAGCATAGAAGAGAATGTGGGTATTGAAAAAGGCCAGATCTTTGTCAAAGAAGTGGAGGAGGAAGTCTAAAACCTTGGATGCTGAGAGGGTTCCTCTGGCTTGTGGGCACTGCCATCATTGTTGTCACAACATCTGTTCAAATATCAATGCAATCCCAGGTCACAACATCTGTGCAAATATCAATGCAATCCCAGGTCACAACATCTGTTCAAATATCCCAGGAATGCCTTTTCCTGGTTCACAGTCTACCTCAAACAGCCAGCCCAGTGCCCCTCCTCTTCCTCCAGTAGAAGAGGATTGGGGGGGATCTTGTGCCCAAGAGGATGAGACAGAAAGTGGGTCCAGCGAGATTGGCCAGGGTCCTATGGTCTATGGAGCAATCCCTTCTTATCAGCAGTACATGGATCCAGCTCCTGTCTATGGGGTGCCCATTTGGCCAGAAATGCAGCCAGAGTGGAGCACAGGGCTGTGTCACTGTGAGGCTCATGTACCCACCTGTTTGGTTGGGTTCTTCTGCCCCTGTATTCTGTTTGGGAAGGTAGCAGAGGAGCTGGATGGTGGGTTGACTTCAGGTATCTCAGCTTCGGTTGTGTGGTACATTTTGCAGCAGATTGCATGTTCTGGATGTGTTTATTCATTTGGGTTCAGAAGAAAACTCAGGGCTAGATATAATCTTCCAGAGAAGCCTCTGCCAGATTGGCTGGTGCATTGTTTGTGTTGGTCCTGTGCATTTTGTCAGGAGTACAGAGAATTGAATAGGAGGGAGATGAGAGAAGAGGCTTTTGTGGGCAGGCCCATCATGGCCCCTCCGCAGCACCAATCCATGACATTCTGAGGTAAACTTATATGGTTTTATGCACCTATCTAGTGTCGAGAAGACTCAAAATCTTGATCTCTTTAGAATGAAGGTTTTTACTCATCATACCTACCTCAGTGGTAATATTTTACAGGGTGATAATATTTGACAGTGTAAGACTGAGAGATGATTACGAATTGAAATGTATCTGTCAGAAGGCACTGTGTTTAGAAAATTACAGCGTCCAGAAGTAACATATGTTTTTCTTTTGATCTAAGATTTGTGTTAAATTGGAGTCCTTGGATTTGGTACAACTTCAAGTTCATGAAATGCAGGGATCCAGGAGACTTTATTTAAAAATTTATAGATAATCGTCTCTTTGGGCAAATGTGTCGTCCATTAGTCCTGTTTTTTTCTACCTAATTGTGATCGGTTTTGAAATACTGATTTTGAATTTTATTTAAGAGATTTAGATTTAAACTAGTTTTTTTGGTTGAGAAATCTATTTTTAGATTTTTATTGAAAAACTTATTGAAAAAGATTAGAAACTACATGAAAATTTTAAATTATTAATTTTAATATACATAGTTATTAAAAATTATTAATTTTAATATACGTAGTTATTATATAATAAAAAAAGAGTGGGGAAACAAGAAATTTCCCATCATAAAATTTTTAATATTGTGAATAGCGGTCGTTTTAGAGCCATGGAGAAATTTTAAATTATTAATTTTAACATGCGTGGCGGCAAGCGGGGAAATGAGAAATTTCCCACCATAAACATTTTCGTTTTAGAGCCATGTGAAACTTAAAAACATTTTAGCCATGCGAACATTTAAATGTAAAGGTTTAAAACTTTTAACTATAGTAATATATTATGGTTCTTATAGTAATATATTGTGGTTCTGGTGTATTTTTAATTATAGCAATATATTAGGTAGATTGGTAAATGTTTGTTTGGTTAGGTATTTAGTAAAAGTAGTATTCTGATCCGAATTTTTTGAGTACACACTGGTATGAATCCTGAGCGATTGATGGTCGGTTGTGTGATTTGAACATTGCACTTATCAATTGTAACCAATAAATAAATAAATATGTATATATTAATATTATGGTTCTTGTAAGATTATTTTTTCTCAAAGAGTTTATATAGATGTTTATGAGGGGTCTTGAGGTTTTTGTAAGATTATTGAATTTTATGTTTTTAGGTTTTCATTAAAGAGATTTAAATTATAAAATGGTTATAAATGATTTCTTTATATTTTCATTTAAAAATATATATTATAAATTAAATTTTATATTTGTATTTTGTTTATATAATAATATTTTATGATAGAGTTAAGTTTATTGGTGGGGATGGTTATTTCATTAATTTTTGCGAAGACTTTTGGGCCTCGTCATCCCCTCTTAAATATTGCCCGACCTTCGCTTATTTGAAGTCAATCACATTTAGGCTCTTTGGTCCCAAAGATCATAGATAGGTTTTTTGGTTCTAAAGTTTTTGATTTTTTAAAATTATTCAATGGTCATCTTTGGTAGAAGTCTATTGATTTCCCAAATATTTTTCAAGAGGAGAAACTTGATTTTATAAATTTAAAAAACTCCATAAAATGGTTCTTAATCCTCGGCACTGGTCTTCATGATAGGTTGGTTTCAGATCCTGAGAAAGATGATCAGTTTTTAGTTAAGTTTGCTTGGACTATGATTTGGATCCCTAGTTCTCGACGAATCAAATTTGGATTAAAGGCCCGACGCCTAAAGTTAATGTGTTCTTCTGACTGGCAATTCAGAGAAAGTATCTTACTCTTGATAATCTTCAAAAATGGGGAATGATTTTCTCTAATATGTGCTTCCTGTGCGGTAGGGCTTTTGAATTGCCTTTCCACTTATTTTCCCGTTGTGCCTATATCCTTGAAGTCTTTCGTCAGTTCTTTTTGGAGTTGGGTTTTGCTTGGGTTCTTCCCAACCTGTTAGAGGACCTGGTTGTTCAATGGGTCTCTCTCTTCTCCTCTCCCCACCTACGCTAGTTTTAGAAATTTGGGTTACCCCATATTTGGTGGCGGGTGTGGAAGGAAAGTAATGTCTGCGCCTTTAAAAATATTTGCCATCCTGAGGCATAGGTCTCCTCGAGGGCCATTGTAGATACGGTGGAAATGTGAAAGCTTAAAACTGGATTCGATAACTTGTGAAAGGGAGATCGGTTTGGATATATTGTTGGGTTTTTAACTCAACCCTTAGAATACAGTGAGCAGGGTGAGTCAAGATAGGGCTAGCACGATTTGGTAACCCTTCCATCGGGTTGGCTGAAATTTAATGAAGAACACAAGCTTATACTGAGAGGGGGGATGAACAGTATAAGACCTCTTTTACTTTTTCTTTTATACTTTAAAAACAGTAAAGCAATATACCCAAAGCAATAACAAAACAATGCACAATATCATCCACAAAGTGACACCAATTTTAACGTGGTTCACCCGAATGGTCAAGCTACGTCCACAAAACTTTTCTCTAAAAGTTATCTCAAAGTTCTTTGGGAATATTTCCCAATTACAATGTTTATGAGCCTCGGCCCAAAGGAGATACCTTCCCCCCACTCTGCTCTGACTGGTGATCCTCTAGAAGACCTCTGCCTCCGCTGCCCTTAGCAAATGGAACTCTATCCATAGAAGACACCTGTCCTCCCTGCTCTTGCTGGAGACCTTTGTCCTCAACTCTATCACCTCCAAAGCTGGTCCTCGAATTTGTACTAAACACAGTCCTTCGATCTAGCACAAATGTCCTCGATCTCTTTCTCTGATCTACACCAAACATAGTCCTTCGGTCTGGCACAAATGTCTTCGAATCTGCACCAATCTCTGTCCTCAACTGGTTCTCAATTCTGGTTCACAAAAGTGGTTCACAAGCTTTCACTAAAGCTTGCTTGATCTTCACCCAAGTCTTCACCAAGACTTGTCTTAGATCTGCTTTGCAAGTTCTCACTAGAACTTGCCCAAACTGCTCCACAAGCTCAACAAAAGCTTGCTCAAATTTGTCCAACAAGCCCTCTCAATGACTTGTCCAAAACCTGCTCACAAGCTCTCAAAAAACTTGCTCAAAGCTATCCACAAGTCTTCACAAAGACTTGTCTCAAATCTGCTTGTAAGCTCTCAAAAAAGCTCACACAAATTTGTCCTTAAGTTCTCTTTGCGCAGTTACAGCCGAACTTGGTCAAACTTCAACCTTTGCACCTCTACGCAATCACAGCGGCATCGTCTTCGCACACTCTGCTTCCTTTGTGATCTTTCACACTTAGAATGATTCGATGAAACGCACTCTGCACACTATGATCGAATTCGCACTCTGCTCTCAATGATCGAACTTCTTGCACTGTGCACTATCTCCGAACGTCGCACATCAACAACACATACATCAACATTGAAATCTCCAAATAGCCCTCCTTTTATAATAGGATTTTCATGGTGAAAACTTTAATCTTAGTCAGTTGTTATACCAAAAACAAACCCTAATCTAAGTCGGCTGCAAGCCCTAATTTTTGTCGGCTAAAATTTAACTTTGTTAGCTTCATTGCCTCTGTAACTCTTCTATAGCTTTTGCTGCGAAACTACAACATGTCGCGATATCGCGACACCTTTGCAACTATACACTTTCTTTTTGGCTTTTGTCGCGATATCGTGACACAACTGCCTTTGTCGACTTCCACTAAGCTCTTGTCACGATATCACGACACTTCTGACTTAGTCAGCATCAACTTTGCTTTTGTCATGATATCGCGACATTTCTCCCTTCGTCGACCTCCTTTCTGCTTTTGTCGCGAAATCGTGACACTTCTGTCTTCATAGCCTTCCTCTCTGCTTTTGTCGCGAAATCGCAACACTTCTCCTATAGAAGACCTGCATTCTGTTTCTGTCACGAAATCATGACACTTTCTCCAACCGAACGTTGTCATCTCAATCTGTCGCGAAATCGTGACACTTTCTCTTCCTTGCACTCTTGTCTGCTTGCACTAGCAAAAATGGAACATGTCGCGAAATCACGACACTTTCGCTTCCTTGTGTTTTTCTCTGCCTTACGCCCGCGAAAATAGAACATGTCACAAAATCGTGACGCTTTCACCTTTGAGCTCTTCCTCCTTGAATTTGTCATGAAATCGCGACACTTCTAGCTTTCGTACGTTTTCTTTACCGCCTGTCGTGAAATTGTGACGCTTTCAGCTTTCGTACAACTTCTCTGCAACCTGTCGCGAAATCGCGATGCTTCTCATTTCAGACTCTTCCCTTTGTTGCATGTCACGAAATCGCGACAGTTCTTACTTGGAACATTTTCATCTGCAGCATGTCGCGAAATCGTGACACTTTATCTTGCTTCCACTTTGTCTTCTGACTTGTCGCAAAATCGAGACACTTTTTCTCCTTAGTGCTTTTCTTTTCTTCGGGTCACGAAAACTCGACATGTCGCGATATCATGACACTGTTTCTCTCGGACTCTCTCTCCTGCATTATGTCGCAAAATCATGACATTTTTTCTTTCGGACTCTCTCTCCTGCAACATGTCGCGAAATCGCGACACTTTTTGTCCGTTCAACCTTCCTTGCAATATGTCGCGAAATCGTGACATTTCTGACTCCGAACATTCTCTCTCCTCTTTGAGTTGTGAAACTGCGACATGTCGCGATATCACGACACTTTTCTAAAAAACTTTCTCTCGCCTGCTTAAGTCGTGAAAATGCGACATGTCGCGATATCGCGACACTTTTCTAAAAAGCTTTCTCTCTCCTGCTTAAGTCGTGAAAATGCGACATGTCGCGATATCGCGACATTTTTCCAACTTACTTTCTTTCGAACCTGTCATGCCGAACCTTCATCAAAACAAATTATTTTACATCAAATCAAATTCCTTCAAAAGCTTCTTGACATCAATGACAACTTATACACTTGAGCAAAGGCAATGTACCCAAAGTACCCAAAATTGCCAACATTTAACTTTGACGAAGCTTCTAAAGGGAACCCGGGTCCGACGAGTGTTGGGGGTTTGTTTAGAAACTCGAAGGGCAAAGTCCTTCTTACCTTTGCTAAAAAATTGGGTCATCAAACCAACCATTTCATTGAAGCTCGAGCATTATTTCAGGGTGTTTTCCAACTTAACTGGGTGAATTGCAAGAAACTAATCATAGAAGGAGATTCACTCAATGTTATCAACATGATTAATGACAACCAAAATCCCTCTTGGATTGTTGTAAATTTTATAATTGAAGCCAAAAGAATGATTCAAAATTTAGAAGTCCAATTCAAGCATCGGTTCATGGAAGGTAATAAAGTTGCGAACTTCTTGGCTAATCAAGGTCTTACGCAGTAAGATCTTCACATTTGGATAGGTAATTTCCCATATGACCTTAGATCGTTAGACAATGAATTTAGAAAAAGGTCAAACTCGAGTCAAAATACTTAGGGTGGGTGGCTGGAACCCTCCCCATTGGATGCTACTTTCTGAATATTTTGGTCGAGCCTGCGTGCTCAATTTTTTATCTCTGTTTATCCATGTGAGTCTGCGTGCCCAAATTTTATCTCTGTTTGGCTTATGTGTTTGGGTTTGTTCGGCTAGTATATATTGGTCTGGGTGTAGGTAGTTGTGTCCAAGGGGTAGTTGGCTTTAATGTTTGAAGTGTCCTTAATATCCTAGTGGTTGGAGATTAGCTTCTTTTTGTTATAATGTTTGGAGGTCCTTTCAAAACTCCTTTCGTCCAACTAATAAAAAAATAGTTTATTTTTTAATGTTAATAATGGTTAAGAGATCAAATTTGATGTACGAAGGCTAAAATAATTTTTTTCATCTTCACCTTTTCCTCAAATTGAAGGGATTAATTCAATTTTTTTAATTTTTATATGAAATATATTTAAAAAAATAATTAATAATATAAATATTTAAAAAATTACTATTAAATGGTATTAGTTTTATTAAGTTGCAAGGTTACTGTAGTGGTAAGGATTTTGACCTCTTTTTGGGAGGTCCAATTTTAAAATTGGGTTTTGGCCTCTCTTTGGGAGGTCCAATTTTAAAATTGAATCTTATTATGCAATATGTATGTAATTGGAGCTAATGTAATACTATTATGTGACGATGATGTAATATGGATAGTCTATTTCAATTTTAAGTAAATATATATATATAGGTTAGTGTGAGAAACCTCTATGACCAATGCACAAGGCTGGGCAAGGTCACCCCAACCATGACCACACACCCACCCCCTCACACACTTGCCCACGTCATCATTTGAACCTTGGACCTCCCGAAGAAGAGCCAAAGCATGAACCATTATGTTGTCCCCCTGGGACTATATAGCCAAAGCATGAACCATTGTGTTGTCCACCCTGGGACTATATATATATATATTCGAAGGCAAAGAAAAATAAATAAATAATCAAAAAATATATGAATCAATATACAAGTGTAACAAGAAAGCGAGTGAGAGCCAAGAGCAAGCAAGAAGTGTGAGCACGAAGTCGGAAACAAAATGTGATCAAGGAGCAAGCACCACTTCTTGCTCATAATATTAGGAGAAATTCTAAAACTAAAAGATTCATGTAAAAAAATCTAGGTAATATGGCAAGAAAATCATTTTCTAAAGTCCTTGTTAGAAGTAATGATGCCTTAGTTGGAAGTAAAGATGTCCTAGTTAAAAGTATGGATGTCTTAATTGAAAGTATGGATGACCTAGTTAGCAATAAGAGGAAGAGAAAAGCTATGGAAAAACCTATCTAGGTAGAAGATACTACACCACAAGTGATTATCAAGGATGAGATGATTGAGCATGATATAATGGTTCTTAGAACTAGAGGGCTAATATGTAAGTTCCATGGATATTGATCAAGTTTTTCAAAGAATTAAAATTGGATTAAGTAGTTGAATTCAAAATCCTCCATGAATTTTCTTTTGAAAGGATTTTTGTTTATAATCTTCTCTATTTTAGAAATAAGAAATAAAATAATGGATTGTGGCCCTTGGTTTAGGGGTAAATATGCATTGTGTCTAAGACCACACAGTGAGAATTTTTCTATGGAGATAGACTATTAAAAGGAATTCAGTGTGGACTAGGCTTTTTAGACTTCCTTATCAACTCATCAATAAAGAGGTTTTGAAGAATATTGACAATACTCTAGGGGAGTTCATACAAGAGGGACCAACTACTAAGGAGAGAAAGCATGTTGTATACACTCAAATATGTGTTGCCATGGATATTTCAAAACCTTTATCATAGTTCATTAGGGTTAAATCTAAATAAAAAGAATGAGATCAAGTGGATTATGAAAACATTGCATTTTGATGTCACAAATCTTATGAGACCAAACACATGGTAAGAGATTGCAAAGTGAAAATGATGGAGAAAGGGATGCAATATTTGGGGTATGAGACAATATTCAATATGAAACAAGGAGATCATATCATAGTATAAGTGGCATCAAATCAAGGATTTTCCACTGCTAAGAAAGTGGCAAGAAAACCCCTTTGCATCATCAAATGGAAAAAGGCCATTATAGTTCATTTAAATCAACCATTAGAAGAAAAACCTGATACAAGGGATGAGGAAGTGTGCAAGTTCAAATACAAAGGAGTTAAAGGTGTGAAGGAAGATGGAGAGAAAAAAATTAAAGTGAATGAGAAGGAGGTAAAGGTTAATCCAAGAAAAACATCCTCATTTTTTTTAAGTAGCATAAAATCTTCTCCTTGAAATAAAAATGAAAGTAGTACAGAGTGTATTTGTTGCACTTTAGGGTTTCAAGAGCAACATAATAAATAAATACATATGGAGGATATCCATGGAAATTTAGGGTTTCTAGAGCAACATAAGAAAGTAATTACTATGAAAGATCATCCTTGTACTCTAGGGTTTATGGAACAACATAAAGAAGAAAGTGTTTATGATGGTATTCCTTGTATTTCAAATTCTTTAGGGCAACATAAGCCTTTAGAAGATAAGTCTCATTATGAACAATATGGAAAAATAGAAGAGATTTATGAAGATGAAAGTGTTTATGGAAAAGGAAAAGGAAAAGGATAGGAAGGTTTTCAAAGCATGAACAAAGAGAAAAATAAACTTAAAGGGATATCAATTTAGGAATCAAAATTGTGGTAAGGGCTTTGGCCTCTCTTTGAGAGGTCCAAGGTTAAAACCCCACTCAGTATGAGGGGAACGGGACCCCTCATAAAAACCCTGTGTAAACTCATTGAAAAAATTAGGAATCCAAATAAAAATAGCATAGGTGGTAAAAATATTTAAAATTTAGAAGATGGGTGATCATCATGCAATTTTTTCTATGGGAGCTTTAGGCGATATTGTAACAATATGAAAATAAATGCAAATGGGAGGGAAAATTGTAAGTAGCAAAAAGTAATTGGGTTGTTGGACTAGAAAAACATCAAAGTTAGGGTTATAAATACATATGCTCCAACTATAGTTAGTATTTAGTATATTTTTCTTAAACATAATGATGATTCATAATTATGATCTATGGATTCTTGGGGGTGACTTCAACATAGTTCTATCTCCTTTGGAAAAGAAGGGTGGTACTCCAAATGGTCTAAATAAATGCAATATTTTGCTTTATTTGTCAATTCAAATGGCCTTTAGGATCTTATTCCTTCAAGTTTTCAATATACATAGGATAACATATGCATTATGCAAACTCATATAGAAGAAAGATTGGATAGATTAATGTTATCCAGCATGTGGTTGTAAACATAGTATACAATCTCTTCAAAAAATTTATTGGGAGTAGAATTAGTTCACAAACCAATTATTTTGACTTATGATTTACCCAATAATGGTCATCCAAAGCCATTTCACTTCCAGTCTATGTGGCTCTAAGACTTAGATTTCTTCCAAATGGTTATATTATGGTGGGATGAAGCAAATTTTGAAGAATCATATATCTATAGGTTTGTTCAAAAGATGAAATGTCTAAAAGAGCAAATGAAATTTTGCTAAATATTTTGGTAACATGATTAAAGAAATGAAGAAAATTGAATCCAAGCTAACAAAATTATAAGAGAGTAGAAATCAATGGAATGGACTAGGATTGAGCCAATACTACAGTGATAAGGGCTTTAGCCTCTCTTTGAGAGGTCCAAGGTTCAAATGCACTAATGTGAGGGGACCAGGACCCCTCATAAAAAACTTTGTAAACTCATTGAAAAAAATAGAATGGACTAGGGTTATTATGTGAAAGAAAAATTACTTTCTAATTATCATAATGTATTGAAAAAGGAGTCATATTGGTTCTAAAAATCTAGGGAGAAATGGCTCAAGGAGATATAAATACATTTTCTTCATACAACAAAAAAAAATGTTTTTGTTGCATAGAAAATATTTTAACTATAGATAGAAGAAATATTGAGGAAGAAGATATCCCAAAGGAAGAAATTAATCATTTCAAAAATATCTTGTCAGATATTGATCAATATAAGGAGGCACAAGATAAGATTTTGCAAAATATTCCATCAATTATCACACAAGAAATAAATGAAAGATTAATGAAGAAGATATCTATAGAGGAGCTACATGAAGTAGTTTTCTCTTTCCATCTTGTAAATAGTAAAAGATAGATCCAAAATAATTTAACAAATAAACAAGCGATATAGAATGAATAGAAATGCTTTTTGTATTGATCTCTTTTCTTTTACAACATCGATGTGCCCCAAATTGTCGGGGTCTGATCACAAATAAATTTTGCTTGCTTTTCTAGTAGTACAATGCACAAAAGAGGGGAAACCTCTTTTGTATGTTCAAATAATAGTGGGTGCTAATATCTCTTCTACTACAATCAATTTTGTTGATGGGCTTGAGAATCCTTGCGGGTCGTCTTCGCTTCAGCAACTTTTCAAGAACCTGTTTCCTACACACATATCCTGACAAAAGAGGGTTAATAGCATATGCAGGCTTTCACCATGTGAAGCCCTATGTAAACAAAAGTTGCAAATCCCTAAAATGTAAGCATTCATAAATTATAAAGTGCAAAAAATGTAAAATAAATAAATAAATAACTACCTTGTTTTATACCCGATCTTGATATGTGCTTTATGTTGGGGTTGCTCTCTATAATTCGCTATGGATTGTTAGCGCTTATTCTTTGATTCTATTATCCCTCTATTTTTTTCTCCTTTACTTATTTATTCACCAAGGTGAATGATATTTTATAACCTCTTGATAGGTTAGATTTAGGGTTTTGACGGTGCGAGCTAATGTTGCCAAGTGGCAAGTTAGGGTTAGGGTATGAAGAATATGATGAGCGGCTAGGATTAGAATGTGATGAGCAATTGAGATTTATCTATATATGTATATATAATATTTATAATATATATATATATATATATATAAATATTTATATATGTATATATAATATTTATATAATATATATATATATATATAAATATTTATATATTTATGTAATAATATAAATAATAAATGACTAAGATTTGGTGTCTACATATACCCCTTTTTGTATTGTGTTGTGTAAAACATAATGCGATGCAAAAACAAGAGACACCTGGTTTTGTTGGATGGACTCTTTTCTCTGACGTGTAAGAAGAATGATTTTGAAAATTTTGATTTTAGCTTACCCCCTCAATTGGCGAATGGGTGAAGAATGAAACCCAAGCCAATTGATCGAATGTGGATGATGAAAGGGGTGGATGTGATGGATGCAAATGTTGAAAATCAAGAACAAGTTGGTTACCCCAAGTTTGAGGTAGATATGTGTTGTCAAAACTTTGCTTTCAACATAATGTACAATTTTGTTGTTGTTTGATGAAGCAGCCAATGTAGGTAAGCGTATGGTGAAGGTGGAGGTCTGTTTTACCACCTCACTTACGTAGACCAAAATGGCCTGGTTCATACCATTTTGTAATTTGTGAAATATTTTTGCTTCTACAATACTCACAAAGAGGGCTTATGATAGCTTTGAGCAAATTTTCTTAAACATAGTCGCACTCAAAAATTGAGGGACCAAATTGATTTAATTTTGAACCTTGTGGTGTGGGATGATGATTTGGATGCATTGATTGGTTGATTTTATGATATGTTTCTTATTATTAAACAAGTGTCCTTATGGTGATCTACTCATCCCACTAGATTGCATGGATAACCAGTCGCTGCAACCACTAGGTATCTAGAGTAAATCACTATATACAAGGTTCACTTGAGACTCTAATCTATAATTGAAAATCAAACTCTAATCTATTATAGGAAAGAATAATTTATTCTAAATGTTGACCAAAGGGATTTGGTGCCTTTGGAGCTTTTTATGGTGACCAAAGGAGTTCAATTCTCTTTAGAGATTTTTTTTAAGGAGTTAAGTGCCTTTGGAGCCTTTTGATTGAAATTGTGACCAAAGAGGTTAGTGCCTTTGGGGCTTTTTGAATTGATTTGACCAAAGGGGATAGATTCCTTTGGAGCCTTTTGAAATGATGTGACCAAAGGGGTTAAGTTCCTTTAGAGCTTTTGAATTGAAAATTTGACCAAAGGGGTTAGGCCCTTTGGAGCTTTTGAATTGAAATTGTGACCAAAGGTGTTAGGTGCCTTTGGAGCCTTTTGAATTAAATTGACCAAATGATCATTTTCTTTGGAGACTTTTGAATTAAGTTGATCAAAGGATTGTTTTATTTTGAGCCTTTTGAATTTAATTGACCAAAGAAGCATTTCCTTTGGAGCCTTCTGAATTGAGTTGACCAAAGGAGCATTTCCTTTGGAGCCTTTTTGAATTTTGGCATGCATGTGATGAAAAAAATATATTTTAAATGAATGCAATTGGTGGTGGTGTATGCAAATGATGAATGGTTTTGCCTTATTAATTGTCATTCGATGAAATTTGAACCATTATTTAATAGACTTTGCCTTTATTGCTTCATTAGGGACACCAACATCTAATGGTGAAATATGGAGTGAATCATGAACTTTGTGTAATGATATGGTGATGATATGGAATGTAAGCTTGTTTTTGTAGAATTGTTTTATAGAGACTCAGACATCCTAGTGACCTCAAACAAACTCATCCTAGAGTTGTTTTAGTAGAGTCAAATTTCTCAAGGACCAATTTATGTGTGCAATGAATGTTCATTTACCAATCATGAGCATGGTAATGACTCAAGCCAATCAAGAACCATTGTGTGTGCAAATAGTGAATTCATTTACCCATCTTGAGTAAGGTGAGATTAAGCATGTCATGGAGAGAATCGAAAAGCTAGCTTATCCTTATGTGTCTTCAAAGGTCTTCTCAAGAGAGACGTGTCATCACGCATGAGCATAGTCCAATATTAGGGTCTTCAAGTTTTGGGGAATTAGATTCTCAACCACTCGAATTGAGTCCTGATGAGAATGAAATCCTATCCTTACTACTTGAAGCCTAGTTATTATTATGTTTTTATAAATTGAGTTAGAGCTTTGGGGAATCAGATCCTCAACCACTCGAATCGAGTCCTGATGAGGATTTAACCCTATCCTTACTACTCATGCTTTTATGATTTTTGTTTTGATGACAAAAGGTAGAGCTTTGGGGAATCGAATTCTCAACCACTCAAATTGAGTCTTGATGAGAATTTCACCCTTATCCTTACTACTCTATCTTGTGTTTTTATAAAGTTTTATCAGTGGTGAAAACCACTATTTTTATTGTTACTTTGGACTATGTGCATAATTGGACAAGCAAGAAGAACTTTTCACCTCAAGGTTCAACCCAAATCATGGTGTCATCCCTCTCTGACACAAGATGTTATTAATAAGTGTAATATGTGTTAGGTTCAAAAATGGTTGAGTCAATTCCAAAACTCAAGATTTTCTTAGTGAAAAATTGTGCTTTGGTCCAAGATAAATCTTGACATTCAACAGAGGTTGCTTGAAACACTAGGAGTGGTTGAGTGACTAAAAACATTTAGATTTGTATGAGAGGTGAATTGTGAAATGTGACTAATGTTAAACTGAAGTGCCCCTGATTAAGGCGACAAGACTTGTTGGACTAACAATTATTCAAATGGAGTAAATGATAACTATCATGAATGGATGCAAATGATATGAATGCATGTATGCAATGTAGGTGAAATGCATAAAATGTAATGTATATGTTTGAGTGGTAATAAAAATGATTGTTTTTATTTAAACCATGTATATATGTACATATATAATTCATATTATGCATAGAATGCTCTCAAGTGGATAATATTCAATGGCTTAGGCTCTTTGATTCCCTCAAGATTAGCAAGCATATATGTTCTTGGATCCAATTTTTGTTTTACAATATATAGACCTAACCAATTGATCGTAAATTTATCGTAAAGATGCCGTAATGCATTAGTTTTTTTTTTATTCTCTTTAAGTACAAGATCCCCTCATTGAAATTTATGTGGATTAACTTTTGTGCTATATATGATCTTGATATACTCGTAGATTCTCCAAGGCATTGATTTACCTTTCATAAAGGAGTGTGATTTGATCTAATTAGGTTTGTTTAGCAGTGTTATCATCCATAAATTCTTGTAATGAAATTCGTAGCGAAGGGATCTCAATCTCAAGAGGTAAAATTGCTTCAGCACCATAGACTAATGAGAATGGAGTTGCCCCTATAGGCGTACGAATGCTCATTCGATAAGCCCATAATGTGAAGGGGATTTGAGTGTGCCAATATCAATGATTTTCTTTGACTAATTTCATTAGAATGGTTATCAATGTATTATTGGTTGCCTCAACTTGTCCATTTGTTTGTGGGTGGTAAGGATTCAAGAAACTATGTTGGATATTGTATTTCTTGCACAATGCTCGAACATCCTTATTTTTAAATGAATTGCCATTGTTAGAAATGATTTTTGAGGTAATGCAAAAATGATAGATGGTATGTTGGAGTATAAATTCTGCAATTCGAGGTCTTGTCATACTGGTCATAGGAATTTCTTTCATGAGTTTATCAACTATCACCTCCCCTTTAATGGACTTTTGGCTAATAAATTCAAGATAGAATTATGTTAAAAGTATTAACCATTTTACGGTACGGGTATTGTTGTATGTGCGAATCATTATATAACATAGAGGATTTTATCAAGCTATGACATAAGTGGTGTGACTTAGTATATAATGTCAAAGTTTCTTAGTGGAAAAGACCATTACTAAACACAATTTTTCCACATATGCATATCTAGTTTCATAACTTACCAATGTTCGACTAATGTAATAAATTGCTTGCTCTCAATTGTTTTAATTTTTTTGTGCAAGCATTATCCCTAATGCAAAATCTGTTGCTAAGATATAAATATGAAAAGGGGCCCCCAATTGAGGTGGTGTTAGGATTGATGGAGAGGTTAAATATCTTTTGATGTCATCGAACGCCTCCTAGCATTCCTTGGTCCATGAAAATGTGATCCTCTTTTGTAACAGATGAATGACTTGCATTTATCTGAGTTATGCAATGAAGTGACAAATCGATTGTATATTTCCTTGTAAACTATGCAACTATTTCAATGTTGTTGGAGGCATTTCCATAATGGCTTTGACCTTGTTTGGGTCCACTTCAATGCCACACTTAAACACGATGAACCCTAGAAGTTTACCTGATGTAAATTTGAAAACACATTTCTTAGGGTTCAACCTCGCATTATACTCTAGAAGTCGATCAAAAACTTTTTCTAATACATCATTGTGATCCAGGCATGTTTTAGATTTGGCTAGCAAATCGTCTCCAAATTCTTCAACGATTTTATGCATATAATCATGGAATATGTATGTCATTGCTCGTTGGTATGTAGCTCCTACATTTTTAAGGCCAAATGACATTACCTTGTAGCATAAAGTCCTCCAAGGTGTTGTGAATGTTGTTTTGTGTTGGTCATCAATATTGATTCAATTTTGGTTATATCCTAAAAAATTGTCTATTAAAGAAAGCATTTTGTGGCTCATAGTATAGTCTATGAGAGTGTCGATGTTTAGTAAAGGAAATTCATCCTTAGAAAACGCTTTATTAAGGTCTCAAAAATTAGTGCAAATGTGAACCGTCCCATTAGAATTACGAACGGGTACCATATTTGAAAGCCACTCACGGTAGTCAATGAGTTGAATAAAATCCACATCTAGAAATCTTTGAAGTTCTTCTTTGACCATGAGGGCTAAGGTAGGATGTAACTTTTTTAATTTTTGTTTAGATGGCTTAGCATCAGGACGTAAAGTGAGGTTGTGAACTACCACATTGGGGTCAAGGCCAAGCATATATTTATAAGACCATGTAAAGATGTCTTTTTTTCTTGTAAATACATCTAGAAAATGCTTTTTATCATCGACAGACAAACCCTCTACAAGTTTTACAATTTGTGGATTATCTAGATTTGCACTTAGGTTCACGTCTATAGTGTTTTCAATTGCCATGTGTGAACCTTATTCTAATTGATGAGGCATAAGGATTAAGTGAATATCATCAAACTCTGCTAGCCCAATGTATTCCATTTCAGCATGACAAATAGAATAAGTGATTATTGAATGTGAAGACAAAGGTTGCAAAGGAATGTAAGCAACAAAAGCTCTTAATAGTTCCTCCAAAATGATGAATTAAGAAATGGATGAGGATTATACAATCCGATCCATGTTGATGAGGCTTATGTCAATAGGAATTGGTTTTGCCAAATCATATGGATTATGAAGGGGTGTCATCAAGTTAATAGAATAGAAATCATGCTGACTTGGTGGAAGAATGGTGACTGTGATGTGGAAGATGATTTTTTTTGGAGACCAGCTACCCTGGATTTGATGAATGAACCTGAAGAGCTACGAGCAACATGCATGAGTGCAAATGATAAGGATGCATAAATTCAATGTACAAGGAAATGATTGTGAAATGTATGAGTATATGTACAAAATTTAATGTTACTGTCTATGTTGATTTTTTTTATGTACTTATTTTACATTAGTTTGACAAAAATGTTCAAGGGGGCAATGGTGGATCAACTCACTCTAGTGGAAGGAGCAACTAGAAGATGGGTTTATGGATAGGAAATATTCTAAGGTAGAATTCATCTTCTTCAATAAAAGGTATAATTGGAATTGGTTTATTTTTAGAACTATCAGAGGTGATTGATAATACATCATATTCCTCATCAAAGTCATCTTTGGAATCATCATCAAAAGTTGCGTTTACCATTGCAACGTGAGGTCTCATTTCTAAAAATTCCTCATCATCTTACTCACTATCTTCTTTAGAATCTATAGTGGGTTGTTCATATATCTGCTCAATGGAAGAGTAAATGATAATGGTCTAAATCCTAAGCCAAAGATATCATGTGGTTCATGATAGTGAGGTTGAATAATGTCAGGACTACCTAATTCATGTTGTCCTAAGCCATATCCCTACTAGTGAACCCTCTAAAAGTATTCATTGGGAAATCTAAATTGGACAAATGTTCTATGTTGGCACAATTTTCTTGTTTGGGTTCTTCAAGAGGGAGTGGATCAGACGAAGAATCAACTCCCCCATATATGATGTTAATCGAATTTGGAGTTGAACCCATGTTATAAACTGCATCTATGGCTAAAGGTGGGTAGCGTGGGTGATCGTAGTCTTTAAAATTATCAATGCTAGGTGGGTTTTTTTAACACTCAATCATGTACTCACTAATACTAGGATTAGTGAGATGAAATGTAAATTTGGTTGGACTAGATTTAGATGGAATGGGTGTAGAGATAGAGGCTTATGAGATGACTTGTGGTTCTGACTAGAAAGAATTATATGTTGTAATGTATCCTCACCAACAAATAGATTGAGTGCAACGTTGGTTGGTTGAGGTAGAGATGAGTCTTGCTGAATAGGTTCAGGCTGAGACAAAGTGATGAGAGGTGCTTGTGATATTGAAGGTGTGGATAATGAAGTATGATTGATGATTGGTGATTCAAATTATGTGAAGACTTGTCCCCCTTGAATGGATTTTGAATAAGAAGCTTTATTTTTATTGGTTATTGGGAGTGCTTCAGGAATGGGTGCTTTTGATGAATTGTTTTAATGTGAATTGGATAATATGGTGAGAGGTATGAGGGATACATGGTTAGATGGAAGTGATGGCTCATACGGGTTTGAAATGAAAATACAATATTTTAATGGCTCAGTGTCAGCTGGTATACAATGAATATTTTCCTCATGCACATATTTCAGAAATTGGTGCAATGTTAAGGGAACACTTTTCATTTCCCTAATCCAAGGGTGCCCAAGAAGTATGTCATAATCCATGGCCCCTTCTAGGATATGAAACATAGTGTGGATGGTTTTGATCCCCATTATCATAGGTAGGACTATAGTGCCTACTATGGAACACAAAGCATCATTGAATACCCACAAAGTGAAAGTTGATTTTATGATATGATATGGTGGTAGGTTGATGTGTTGTAATGTTGAAGTGGTGATGATGTTGATAGAGGAGCCAATATCAATTAGAACTCATTTAAAAGGCTTTTGTTTGATGTGAGCTATAATATGCAATGGAGGATCAGGTAACTTCGATGATAGTCTTTATTTCAAAATCATAAAATGAAACTGAAGGTCCCATGCATGTTTGAAAATTCCCTAAAAAATGGGTGAAGGCATTAGGGTCTTGAGTTTGAAGTTCGATGGATTGTAGAATTTTCATCAATACCTCATTATGCAAGGAAGAATGTTGTATGAGCTCATAGATTGACAACTTGGTCGAAGCCAACTTAAGGCTATGTGTTAATTGACTCTTCAATGCGATAGGGGATTTTGGCGGATGACTTGGCAGATGAATTGGTTGAAGTGGATTTATGCAGTTAGGTTATTGAGGTCTAGTAGACACAGGTGCCATAGGAGGAGGTATTGTTGTTTATGGGTCATTCAACTATTGTGTTCTATTCATATTTCTTTGACTTTTGGTGATTATATGAATAACACCAACAAAACCTTAGTGAGCTTGAGTGTTATATATATGATTGGTTTGACTGGAGTTAACTATAGAAGTCGATGCTCCTTTCATATATTGTATGCTCTCCTGGTTAGGAAGAGACATTTGATAGATGCCAAAATTCTAATTTGGCTATGCTAGAGGATTATAGTCCCATTCTCAATGAAATATTGCACAATATCTTTAAACAAATAGCAATTGTTGATATCATGACCCTTTGGTGATGATAGATATAGTACAGATACTCCTTATAATCCCTACCACATTGCTTATTGGGGTCTTCTGGCTAAAATTTTGGCAAAGTGATATATTGGACCTCATACAACCTTTAAAAAATATTGGATAATGGGGTATAATTGTGGGCTAGTCGAGTATATTATTGGTGTTGATGATTGTATGATGTTTGAGCTTGAGTGTTCAACTATTATGGGGGTGGTACCACCTGATAACTCTGTTGCTGCAATAGTTGTTGTTGTTGTAGGGGTTGTTGGATTTGGACTTGAGGTTGTTGGATTGGCTGTGTTGGTTGACTCAAGATCACTTGGTTGACTTGACCAATTTTTGATTGGCCTTTGTTATTTTCCCTTGAATTTTTATTCTACCATTCTTTATTTTTAGGTTTTATTTCACCCTCTTGAATTTTAATTTCTTTAATAACATGGGCTTGGGCAAGTGCTTCCTCAAATATTTGATATTGTTGCAATTGTCGCAATAAGACAATGGGTTTAAAACAACTTCTAGTGAACATTCTTGTAAGCTCTTCCATAGGGAGGGTGAATGGTAATTTAGTAATAACCACCCTTGAGTGGTTTCCAAAATCATACATCGACTCTTTCTTAAATTATCGTAAGTTAATCAAGTTGATGAGTGTAGTTTTATTTCTAACATCAAAAAGAAACACTCTAGGAATTGGTATGTCAATTGCTCAAAAGTATAGATGTTATGATGTAGCAAATGGTTATACCAGTCTAAAGCATCCCCTCCAAATTTCTAAGGGAAAGTTCGAAGCATTAAGGGATAATTTTCTTGAATTCTAAAATATGCGTGAATAAATCCACTTATGTGCTCTCTAGGGTCCTCACTCCCTTTGAATTTGTCAAACTTTGATAATGTAAAATCTATTGGATAATGTGATGATGGTACCAAAGGATGAATAGGTTGATTGACTAACTACCATAGAGTAGGTTTTTGATAGAGCATTCTAGGTGTCTGCATGGCCAGGTTTTCAATCTGTTTTTGCAAAAATTAAAGTTTAGGGTCTTCCAAGAGTGGTTGGAATCCCTAACTTGTTTATTGTATGTAAGTTTGATATGTGGTGGTTGGAATTTGATGTTGGTAGATGTTATGTTAGATTTGTTGTTGTTGATGATATGGATATGGGGGATGGTGGTATGTTGAGTTGTTGAGGTGGCATAGATACTATGGAGTGGACACTTTGGTACGATTAGGGTTGGTGGTCTCGACACCCAGGATGAATTTTGGGTAAAGTTATTTTGATTCAAAGTGGACTGATGATTGAAATATACCACTTGTGATTGATGTTGTATCATGGGGTGAACACCTTGATTGACATTACCTATAAGCAATTATTGTAAGTAATATATTATTGTTGTATGACAATTGTATATGGGGGTTGTGTGGTTGTATAGTGGTAGAATGTTGTCTATTATGAGTGGTTGTGATATTAGTCAAGGTTTTTGGAGGATAAGTTACGAAAGGAATCACAACCGAATGGGAAATGGTATGGTGCATAGAATCCATGGATCTAGTTGATGTAGGCGGAATGAAGGTTGGCACTTGTGAAGCATAACTGGTATGTGCCTCATAAAGTGGGTTGGAATACATGGTGGTGTTAGCAGGTGGAATTGAGGTGTATGGATTAAATGATGGTGGTTGATTTTTATTTAGAGATGTAGGTTCAAAAAGAGGATTAGTGAATATATGATTGATATTTTTAGGTTGTGAATGAATGGGTTCCTGCTAAAAGGTAAGAATAGATTGGGGTGAAATGGTGAGAGGAGGCAAATATGGGAAAGCTAAGCTCTAAGGGCATTGGCATCAATGTAGGTGGTGCGGTTATCAGAAGGTGTGGATGGTTTAGTACGAGGAGTCTCAGGAATGGAAGTATAGATCACCCTCTACATTATGTCTACATGAGAGGGTCTAGCAAACACACTGGCTTGACCAACCACATAAATGGTTGGGGGATGTGAAGTTTGAATGAAGTGCTCCATGATGACCACCAAAAATACTCATATTTTTGTATGGATTCATAACATATAGTGCGACATAATTTTGATAGTATGTACTTTTTAATGAAGGTTTTATATATATTTAATAGGAAATTGTGTATATTCTCTAATATGTTTTTTTAGTGTGATTTGTGTGTATATTCAATAAATTTACTATTTTTTCTACATATTTACGTCAAGGTCTCATGCAGACCTGGCACTTCATGTTTTATGATGGAAATATAAAGATAACGATGACTACAAGAAAGAATACGTACACTGAGTTAAGGCACCCGAATCCTGAATTTGGGATCAAAGGTGCCTGACTCCTAGCTTCGGGGTCAACAATACCTAACTCTCAACTTCAGGGTCGACAACGTCTGAATCCCAACTTTGGAGTCAATAGTGCCTGATTTCCAATGACAGGCTAGACAACACCTGACTCCCATGGAACATAAGTACAAAAAGAACCATGTTTTTAGAAGCAACAAAATGGTGGTTCCCAGAGATATATATGGATGGAAGAAAATAGGATGAACCAAAAAAATTATTCATTTCTCATTAATGGCTAAACAAACATATAAATTGAGGGAAAACGCAAATCGATTATATTGATATCGATTTGCAATGTAATTAGAGGCATATTCTATTGATAAATAGAACACACCTAATTTATCCTGTGAATGATAAAATTAGCGCATGTTTTTTTTCTGTGATTATTTTGTGCATGTTTGTTGTAACGACAAAATCTGAAATAGACTTGTCTAAGCTTGTAATTGGGGATGGTCATGCACTATATAAATGCATAGACCACCCCTAAAAGGGGATCCTGGACATTTTTTATGTAATATAGTTTTGAAGCTGTATTTAATTTATTTCGCGTGTTCATATCAAGATTTCTCAATGTATAGTGTGCGTGATTGGATCTAGGAAAATCTACTAGAAGCCTGGACCCGCTCTCAACAATATTCCACCCTTTTATCCTATTTTCTATAATTAATTTCTGCATTATTTATAAACTATTTTCATTCTTTGCTGCAGTCATTTATTTTCTACACTTCCTCTATTTTCTTTATATTTTTCCAACAAGTTTACGTTTTGTTTTTTATAGCTATTTCTAGTCATGTGTTTGATAATATAGGATAATTTAATGGTTTGGACAAGAAAACAAAGCTACACCACAACCACCCCCCAAACCTTAATAAGTATTGGACTCATCTCATTGGTGTTACAAGCATAAACTATGCACAATACTTCATAAGTTTACGAGCTTCCTAGGTTTAAAAATTTAAATGGAGGTAATAAATCAATTGTAGATATAACCAATGTTTTGTCCAACATTTTGGCACCATTTTCGGGGATGTACCAACTACAAAATCCAGTTTTGTAGTAAGTTAATCTGAACATTTCAGGTTAACTTATCTATAGAATCTTTCCACCTAATCTTGTATGAGTCCACCAAGAATCAAAGGACCAAATGATCATTTTCTTAAGAGTAAAAATATTGTTTTGCAAGAAGTCCTTGAGTTAGTTGTACCAGATTTTGAAAGTGAAAATTCATCACCTCCATCACCTCCACCTGTGCATTGGAGTCAACATCCAATTTTTGTACAGAGTCCTCTACTAAAACAACCAAATTCTAAAGAGCTAGTTGGAGATAATATAATACTTAGAAGAACCTAGTCTGAAGAGGAATTATGGTACAACCAATATTGGAAGGCAGTAGAGGATAGAACCATATCAGCAGCTGAGTTGGAGATTCTTATGCAGAATACTCTAAATGACAGAAGAGCTTTAGAGACTGCTTTAGAAGCAGCAGGAGTAGAGACCCCATTTTTTGAAAAGATGGTGACAATGAAGAGACATCCACTAGTTTTAACTTTCCAATCAGAGAGGCAACAGGAGACACAAGAATGAAATACATCTTCCCTGCCCATATTCCTATTTTTAGAGGATTTTAGACTGAAGATCTTAACCTATTCCTTTTCAAGTTTGATGTCCTGTGTAGGTCAACAGATTATAAGATTGATGTCCAAAAACTAAAGTTGTTTCCCTCAACCTTAGATTATTTAGCCCTATGTTGGTTCATTATTTTAGGAAACAAACAAATTACTACCTTGGAAGATATGAAAAGACTCTTCCTAGAACAATACCAAGACTTTGGTAGGGCACAAGATTCCAAAGAAGAAATCTTTGACATGACTCAGAAGGAAGATGAGTCATTGGAGGAATACTGGGATAGATTTAGCTTTAACCTACAAATATATCCCCATGCAATACTGAGTGATAGGTCTTTGAGAGGTATATTCATAAAAGGACTCACTAATGAGTCTCTTGAAGCACTCAACATGATATCTGGAGGAGACATTTACCAGCAACAAATGGCAGATATCCAATGATTATGTCAAAATTATTCAAGAAGGAAAGGTAAACCAACCTCTAGAAATATCAAACCAACAACCACAGTCACAAAAATAGAAATAGGAAACATGTTAGAAGACCTAAAAAGTGATATGTTGTCATCTCTTTCATTTTAGATAGATACTCTTCTACTTAAAAAAAGAAGCAGGAGAATGATGTTGCATTAGCCTATTTCTATCCCAAATGTAGAGGGAAACACCCTAAAAATGCATGTCCAAAAAACAAGGTTAGAGTATGTGTTGTTTGTCAAAAATATCATAAGATAAAGTTGTGCCCACAATTGCCAAAAGCTAGGAAAAATCCTAAAGTAGAGGAAGTATATTTCATGGAAAATAGGAGAAACTGGCAATAGTCTCCTATGGGAAATAACATGCCAGCTGGAATGCCACCCTATGGAGGAGGTAATTACATGAATCAAGGTCAATTTCAGCCACCTAATATGGGTTGGTGGGGACAACCACCTTAGATAAACACTTCCCAAGGAAACACTCCTTATAATCCATACCCATGGATGCCATATCACCAACGTGCACCCTAGTGGAGAAACTATAATGCATGGGGTCCAACTCCACAGAATGCAACACAAGATCCACTACAACAGAGTTTGCCAGATCCTCCTGCTTTGAGATCTACATAACTTCCTGCGTAGCCCACATCAAATTCCAACAACATAACCAATCAACCAACATACTAAGTGGAAAATGAGATGTTTCCAATGTACAATATTAGACTAGATGTAATCATATGCAGTTAAGATCAGGTAGACAACTAGGAGTAGAAGTAGCTCCTTTGGTAGAAGAGGAGGAAAACATAGAAGTAGAAAGTGAGAAATCACCTAGTGTAGAAGAAGTAGAAGAAGAGAAAATTATTGAAAATATCAAAGAAGAGGTTCCACCTTTTCCTCAAAGGTTACAGGAACCAAGAAAGCCAGTGCAACCGGAGTTTGATATTTTATCCAGACTGAAAATCTAACAGTAACAATTCCTCTTTTCCAGGCTATAAGAGATGCCCCAATTTACACAAAAGCCATATGGAAATTATGTCTGAGAAAACTAGGCTAAAAACCAGCAAAAGTAATTAATGTGGTAGGGCAGTTAGCTGATCTCATGATAGGAAACACCTACCACCAAAAATATTCAAACCCAAGAAGCCATGTTTTAACTATCAAAATTGAAGGCTATCCTTTACCCAACACACTAGTGGATCAACCATTAATGTCGTGCCCAAGGATACCATGCTGAAACTCAAACTCACAAACATGAAACCAACAAAAATTGTTCTTCAATTGGCTGACAGGTCTATAGTGCTCCCTAAAGAATTGTTGGAAGACATTGTAGTTACAGTAGATGCATGGGAATATCCCATTAATTTATTGGTATTGCAATCAAATTCTGAATTGAGTAGTTCTCCACTCATCTTAGATAGACCCTATATGGCAATAATTGATGCCTACATAAGCTACGGTAATGGAAAAATGACCATTTCTAATGGTTAGAATGTTAAAAATATGATTATTTCTCCACCTACCCAATCCGTTGATTTTTTGGGAGAACCTGACTATGAAAATCAGAATGCTAGTGATTTATCAATGATTCAACCCATAATGGCATTGTATGAGCTTGAGGATGAAAATGATGAGAAGAAATTTATAACAAATATTTTCCAAGGAGAATCCTCCTACCCTCCTCCAAAATCGCCACTTTTTGGAAATAAAGACCACCACATTAAACAAATTAAGGTTGAACGTGGGATAATATTGAATGTAAATAATAAGTTGACACTTGTTCAACATGACACCCTGAAAGAGATACTAGTCAAACATCAAAATAATTTTGCTTGGGACTATTCAAACATGAGGGAAATTTCTCCTAAAGTTTGTACTCATCGTATATATCTAGAAGAACAAGTAATATCAATAAGACAGCCACAACATAGGATAAACCCAACCATGAAGGAGATTGTTAAAACTAAATTGCAAAATCTCCTAACAGTTGGATTTATCTATCCCATTTATGAAAGTGATTGGGTATCACCTTTTGTGGTGGTGCCCAAGAAAAATGGAAAGTGGCATATCTGTGTTGATCACAAAATTCTTAACATAGCAACAAAGAAAGACCACTTCCCCCTACCCTTTATATATTAGGTCCTTTATACCTTAGTAGAAAGAAAGTACTTTTCTTTCTTGGATGGGTTCAATGGATACAATCAGATACAAATTGGGGAAGCGGATAAACATAAAATAATGCTCACTTATCCATGGGGAACCTTTGCTTACCGAGTCTTACCCTTTGGTTTATGCAATACACCTACCACTTTTCAAAGGGAAGTATTGAGTATTTTTCTAAAATTATTGGAGAAACTGTGGAAGCATATATAGATGAATTCACCGTTTATGGTGAGACTTTTGAGAAAGTCATAGTAAATTTGGAAAAAGTACTTCAACGTGTGAAGAAACTAATCTATCCCTAAGTAATAAAAAATATTTTATGCTAAAGCAGGAGGGGATAGTATTTAGGACATCATATTTATGTATATGGGATAAAGGTAGATAAAAATAAAATTGAGGTAATCAGAAATCTACCTACTCCTAAAACTTAGAGAGATGTTTGAAGTTTCCTTGGCTCTACTGGATACTACAGGAGATTCATATCAGATTTCAATAACATTTCTAAACCCTTGAACACATTTTTATTAAAAGATATAGAATTCGTCTGGAAAAATTAATGTGAACAAGCATTTCAAACTTTAAAAGAAAGACTGACCATTTTTCCAGTATTGAGAGGTCCAAATTGGACCAATCCCTTTCACATATATGTGGATGCATCCAATAATGCGATAGTGGCAGTACTGGGATAGAAATATGGTAAATAATTCTATGTCATTTATTATGTCATAAACATCTTATAGGTGTCGAGTTTAATTACACTATCACAAAAAGAATTTCTTGCAATTGTTCATGCTATTAACAAATTCTGTCATTATATTATTGGTTACAAGGTTTTTGTGCATATCAATCATGCAGCTATTAGATACTTGATGAATAAAATTGTAATTAGTGGTAAAAATATTAGATGGCTTTTAATTTTGCAAGAATTTGATATTACAATTGTTGATAAACTAGGTAAAGACAATATGGTTACATATTTTCTTTCCAGATTAACACCTCCAGATCATACAACCATGAAAGATAAATTTTTATATGAGCATATATTTGCTCTTGATGAACAAATACCATGGTATGCAGATATGGCTAATTACTTAGCCACTGGTAGAGTATCCCCTACACTCTCATCACGTGAAAAATAGACATTAATAGAGAAGAGTGTAGCCTTTTCATGGATTGATGGTTGCCTTTTTAAAACTGGGTCTGATCAAATCATGAGAAGACGTGTTGCTTAAAATGACATTGCAGTAATTCTTAAGTCTTGCCATGATGAACCCTGTGGTGGCCATTTTGCAGGTAAAAGGACTACGTTTAAAGTATTGCAGGTTGGTTATTTTTGGCCTACACTATTCAAGGATGCAACCAAACATGTGAATCAATGTGACCTGTGTCAGAGGATGGGTAGACCAAATATTCATAATGAAATACCTCTTTAGCCACATGTGCACATTGAGCCATTTGACAAATGGGGAATGGATTTTGTAGGACCCATTAATCCACAGTCAGTAGGTAAAAGATATATCTTAGTTTACACTGACTATGTGACTAAATGGGTTGAAGTGCAAGTATTGCATGATTATAAGGAGAAAACTATAGTAGAGTTTCTGTTTGCATCCATATTCATGTGATTTTGTGTTCCAAGAGATATCACTACTGATCAAGGATCCCAATTCACTTTAAAGTTGATCTAGAAAATAATGCAGCAGTACAAAATCAAGCACAACAACACCACTCCTTACCATCCTTAGGCAAATGGGCAAGTCGAAGTCACTAACCATGAGTTGAAAAACATTTTGACAAAAATGGTGCAACAACACAGGAAATATTGGGCTATGAGATTGCCAAAAGCAATATGGGCTTACAAAACTACCTAGAAAACTACCACTGGTTTTATACCATTCCAGTTGGTATATGGGAAGAATGCTATGATGCCTATAGAGTTTAAAATAAGAACTCTCAGAACTATAGTAGAACTAAATATGAGTTTGGATGAAGCACATAAAGAATGAATTCAATAGCTTAACTAGCTGGATGAGTACCGACGTGATGCTTTGCATTGAACAAAAGTCATTCAAAAACAGAGAACCCGAGAGCATGATCATCACATTAGGCCAAAATAGTTTAAGGTGGAAGAATGGGCATTATTGTATGATTATCTATTCTAGGAGAGGAAGTGAAAGCTCATGTAATGCTGGATGGGGCCATATGAGGTGATTGAACTAATCAACAATGGTGTTGTTCATGTCAAAACTATTTATGGGAGCAACACTATGTTGACAGTCAATAGCCATAAATTATAGCCATATCATGCATCTAAAAATTATGCGTTTGAGGCTAGAATAGGCATGGGAGAAACCTCATTTGATTGAATTTTTGAAACATTTTTAGTACTATGTGGACACATGTTTGTCCACATGACCCAAAAATATTTATTATTTTATAAGTCCTGCATTTTTCTTTCTTTAGTTGTGTTTTTATTTTGTAGGAATGATGCCTTGAATGCAATTTATAGGTAGCCTAGAAAACCTAGGCCTATTAGGCACATGATCCATGAACCTATGCATTTCCAACTTTCTAGGAGGTTAATTCCAATAGAAGTACACTCATCGCCATTTGAAGGGGGATAACCATGTTTGTACAGGTGTGCAGGTGTTTTTGTCTTCATGAAGAAAAATTCCCAAATGCCAGTTCACACAGTGGATGATGATGTGTCCTTCAACGATGAACACTGACAGTCTGATCAACTGGAGGCACTCAACTGCGGATACACCAACAACGTTGATTGTTCAAATGACGGGGAGACTCCCACATATTATAAAGGCACATGACTTCCATTATTCAAAAAAAAATGGGCACCTGATTTCTAGCAAAAAGGCACCTGTATTCTATTCTGAAGGGCATCTGATTTCTAGCAACAAGGCACCTATATTTTGTTCAAGAAGGTACCTATTTTTTCTTAGGAAGACACCTGATTTCCAGTGAAAATATGCTTGACTTCAGTTCTAACGAGTGGTTGTATCATGTATAAGAGTAAGGTGCCCGATTTCTAGCAAAAAAGTGCCTAACTCCTGTTCAAATGGGTGTATTTTGAATATTGAAGTAAGGCACCTAAATTTCAACAAATAGGTGCTTGACTTCCATTCTAATAAGTGCCTGATTTCTAGTATACGCAATAAAACTTTGACATCAGGAAGCGGTCGAAGCCACGTCAACAATTTATCCACGTGATCAAAAGGTATTTTTTTCATGGATAAAAACATTTTTTTTCTGTTAGATATTTGTGCACATTCCAAGACAATCAACAAATGACTTCCAAGGAGGGATGTGTGTCATCCCATGAAAAAATATTAATTTAATATTTTTCTTGCATTGTTTTTTAGCAGGGAACCTCGAATGAAATAAATTGCAACACCCAAGAATGAATTATTCAGAAAATTATTTCCTCACATGGGAAATACACATGCTATTGTTTGATCTGGTAATCACAATCATCATGAGAGAACCAATCTATCTGTGCCACGAGTGTCTACATATCATCCACACACAAAAAACTAATTAGGTATGTACTCGATTTTTCATTTTATATGTATATAATTTTCATTAGAAATACATTCCTATCAAAATTTTCATCAAATTGTTTGAAAATATCCATCCAATCATCATACCCAACTCTATATTTGTCCATGTACCAACAAGCAGTTGGGTAAAAAGTTATAACAATCGTCCATTAAAAAATTGGCACATGATTTTATGATGTTTGCACAAAACATCGTAATTATTTCTAATTATGGTGCAAATGCACCTGATTGCACGAGTATAGTTGCATTGAAACAATATGTTAAAACAAACCTGTGAGCCAGGGTAAGTTGCAAAGAAAAACCAAAAAAAAAAAAAAATTACAGATAAAAACAGAGAGTAATTTGCCATGGGAGGAAGATCCACATATCACCTGCTTAATAAAATGAACCCAAAGACCTTTCAGGGGTTAATGAAGACGTTCAAAGGTAATTTGAAGTGGTCGGTTGGATGGATTACTATCGCCTGGTTAGTCAAAACCAGGATGTTGAAGTAGCCAAGACTTAAAGCTCAACCGACATTCATCCATATCGGTTGAGGGGCGGCTCAACCTTTATTTATGAGTTTTTATTCCTTTAATCGGTTGAGGGCTAGCCTTTATAAGTTTCTTTCATTATACCGGTTGAGGGCTTACTTACTCCAAGTCCGCTCTCCCCTCCTCTCTGTATAAAGAAGAAAGTAAGCTGCCGTCTATAAAATAGAGAGGGTAGGTCGATAAGTCTCGTGTCCCTCGACAGAGAGGTCGACTGGGAAGGGTTAAAAATCAATATAAATAGATTGGTGTAAGGATGATCCCTCACATGATCCCTCACTCAAGATGAGATGGGCATAGAAGTTTTTCCTTAAAGAGTAGATCTCTCTATTTTAAGGGGAGGAGCCCTTTCCTTATAAGAAAAAGAGCTTAAACTGCCTGCGCTTTTAAATAATGTGTGTGACCCCTGAACCTCGCTTTTAAAATAGAGGGGGCAGTGTGAAGGTTCCTCTCTATTTTAAGGGGAGGAGGGCAGTTTGTTTAAAATGAGGAGGAAGAGCTTTAGCTCTTAGAATAAACCTTTAAAATAACCTATTAAATGGAACGAATCAAACCAATGAAAGGTTGTCCGAATGAGAGGACTGGAAATTCTAGTCATAGAAGCCCACACCACTACGATCATTGATCTCCCTCAGATAGGGGACTGCGTATACAAAGACGATATCTCTGTAAATTTCACAGAGAGATTTTTCGAGTAGCTAACGAGATACTTGACGTGTTCTGGACTATCAAGGCAGTACCTCCCAGATCTTTGGAGCCAAATTTTTGAAAAAATCATCAGATTCTTCACCTGCAGGTAGGTACTCATGGCTCAACACAAATCATTTCCATTTTCTAAATCATCTGTTACATGGAGATAAAATCAATGTTCCTTATTTTTTAGCATGTGCCCTACAATATGAAGCTAGGCAGTATCAGGTCGGAACAACCACTGCCCTAGCACACCATGGGTTTATTTTAGCCCTAATCATGCATGCAGAGGCACATAAGGAGGCACCAATTTAAGAATATGTTTATGTTCCAGAATAACAAGATATTATAGAGGTAACTGACTCTCGTGGTCAATTTGTTGCAGGGGCATCAAGACCAACAGAATCGACACTTGTCTTCCATAATAATCAATCAAAAGGGGAGGTAAAGCAAATTTTGTCTTCTAGTTTGTAGCATTTTAATGAGAAAGCAGGACCAAGCTCGTCAAGCCCTGTTCATACAATGAACTACCCAAGGACCAGAAGCAATACAAATAAAGTGTTCTTGGTCACCCCCAATATGTCCAGTGATGAAGAATTCAATAGAATAACTAAGGCTGAGTTTGCTTCCCAAGTGCTGCAGAACATGGCTAGTGGTGAGCCTTCTAGTCCAGCAGTCTAGGAAGAGGATCTAAAGAAACAGGGCATACTCGAAGGTTGTTGATAGAATAGGGAATTACCAGCAGAAAGTGACACGAGGGCGTGTCAAAATCTAGGCATAGGGGGGTGATGAGCACAAAAAATGCTCATATTTTTGTATGGATTCATAACATATAGAGTGGCATTATTTTGATAGTATGTACTTTTTAATTAAGGTTTTATATATATTTAACAAGAAAATGTGCATATTCTCTAATATGTGTTTTTAGTGTGATTTGTGTGTAGATTCAATGAATTTGCTACTTTTTCTACATATTTACGTCAACCCTATGCGAACCTAGCACTTCATATTTTATGATGGAAATATAAGGACAACGGTGATTGCAACAAAGAATACATACGCCAATTTAAGGTGCCTAACTCTCATCTTCGGGATCAAAGGTACCTGACTCCCAGCTTCGGGGTCAAAAATGCCTAACTCCCGACTTCGAGGTTTATGGCGCCTAACTCCCAACTTCGAAGTCAATAACACCTGATTTCCAATTATAGGCTGGATGATGTTGACTCCCGTGGAGCAAAAGTACAACAAGAACCATGTTTCCTTAAGTAATAAAATGGTACTTTCCAACGATATATATGGATGGAAGACAATAGGATGAACCAAAAAAAATATCCATTTCTCATTAATGGCTAAACACACATGTAAATTGAGCAAACATGCAAATCGATTATATTGATATCGATTTGTGGTGTAATTATAGGCATATCTTATCGATAAATAGAACACACCTAATTTATCCTACAAAGGATAAAATTAGTGCGTGTTCATTGTCTATGATTATTTTGTGTGTGTTTTTTGTAATGACAAAGTCTGAAATAGACTTGCCTAAGCTTGTAATGAGGGATGGTTGTGCACTATATAAACGCACAAACCACCCCTAAAAAGGGATCTTGGACATTTTTCATGTAATATACTTCTGAAGCTATAATTAATTTATTTCGGGTGTTCATATCAAGATTTCTTAGCATCTAGTGTGCGTGATTTTATCTGGGTAAAATCTGCTGGAAGCCTGGGCCCACTCTCAACAGTATTCCACCTCTTTCCCCTATTTTTTGTAATTAATTTCTGCATAATTTATTTACTATTTTCATTATTTGCTGCAGTCATTTAGTTTTTGCACTTCCCCTACTTTCTCTGTATTTTTCCAGTAAGTTTACGTTTTATTTTTTGTAGCTATTTCCAGTCATGTGTTTGATAATATAGGCTAATTTGATGGTTTGGACAAGAAAACAAAGCTATAGCACAACCACCCCCCAAACCTTAACAAGTATTAGACTCATCTCATTGGTGTTACAAGCATAAACTGTGCATAGTACTTCATAAGTTTACGAGCTTCCCAGGTTTGACAATTTAAATAGAGGCAATAAATCAACTGTAGATATAACCAATGTTTTGCCCAACACTTCATGGGTGATGATGAATGGTTTGGGTAACTGAATCATAGCTTTGAATTGACCTCTGGTCATTACCATAAGCTAGAGGAAAGTAAATGTGCAATGTATGGGTGTCTAAAAATGTAAAATTTACACTATTAACCAAACAAACAATTTACACTCAACAAACAAGAATTAATTTTTTAAAATTTTCTACGTGTTTTGTGCAAATCTTAGGCCTAGAAAACTATGTAGGTAGGTGGTGAAATGAATCTACGAAGGTGTGTTTGAAATCACTCCTCTAACGAATGATGAATCACGAATGGTTGATATGGCTTCCTAGGTGAAGGATTGGAAATGGATATGACCTAAGGGAAAAAAACACCTCTAAAAGAGGTTGAATTGTATAATGTCTTACAACCGGTCCATCTGGACTTTCACTTCACCCTCTTCTTTGAGCTTGAACAAACATGACAAGTGGGATTCCATGATTATTAAGCCCTTGGAATGAAGGGCATCTAACCTTGGTTACCCCGAGCTAGTCTCAAGAGTAACTAGTTTCTTGGGGATGAAATCCAAGAAACTGTTGCAACTAGCTATGGCTTTCACTAAGGTCTCTTTGATAGTTGGTGATCAAATCCAACTCGTTTAGTAGAGGTTTTCCTCACACTTGTCCCGCAGATGTGCAAAATGATAAAACATGCATTGTATGTGATGTTTAATTTTACTTTAGAAAAAATATAGAATTATTCTAAGATGCAAGTCTAGTATGCACTTCCATTTTATTGCATGCGAAAAAAATGTGAATCTAATGTGCACTTCTATTTTATTGCTTATGAAAAACAATGTAAAACACACAACAAACAAAAATGTAAAATAAAAAAACCTAATAAAAATGCAACCAACAAATTTTAGATGGTCCCTAAAATGTTTCTAGAAATACCCAAACGCAGATATGTGTCTCTTATTGTGTAACAGAAACCAAAACATGGCAAATATGGAATTTTAATGCAACCTAAAATGCACTTTAGTATGCAAGCTAACCCTAGATGCAGCTATTATATATATATATATATATATATATATATATATATATATATATATATATATATGTGTGTGTGTGTGTGTGTGTGTGTGTGTGTGTGTGAGAGATCTAAGAATTAAAAGTATGTCGTAAAATGCAGTTTAGATTATTTTTTTATATATATTCTTAAATGTCTAAAAATCTAAAAATGCCTGATCTACCACCTGTAATGAAGACAAAAATATAAAGTTATTATTTTTTTAATTTAAGAATTATAAGTATGCCCTAAAATGTAACTTAGATTGATTTTTTTAAATGTCTGATCTACCACCTATAGTGAAGATAGAAACATAAAAAGCAAAAAACAAATTCTTTCCCTTTCAAAAATAAAAATTTTGAACTAGGGTTTTAAAGACGACTTACCTAGAAGTCTTACGCTTTCTTATATTAGTAAGTTCACAATAGGCCTGAACAAACTCCATAACTCCTCGCAATAGAGATTCAAAACCTGCAACCAAGATTACATAGATCAGTAAAATCAAATATGACAAGGCAAATCTAAAATAAAACCCTTCGAGGGTCCCACCGTGATCACCATTTTGTAAATAGTAAAAGATACACCCAAAATAATATAACAAATAAACAAGCGATATAGAATGAATAGAAATGCTTTTTGTATTGATCTCTTTTCTTTTACAACAGTGATGTGCCCCAAATTGTCGGGGTCTGATCACAAATAAATTTTGCTTTCTTTTCCAGCAATACAATGCACAAAAGAGGGGAAGCCTCTTTTGTATGTTCAAATAATAGTGGGTGCTAATATCTCTTCTGCTACAATCAATTTTGTTGACGGACTTGAGTATCCTTGTGGGCCATATTTACTTCAACAACTTTCCAAGAACCTGTTTCTTGCACACATATCTTGACAAACGAGGGTTAATAGCATATGCGGGCTTCCACCATGTGAAGCCCTATGTAAACAAAAGTTGTAAAACCCTAGAATGTAAGCATTTGCAAATCATAAAGTGCAAAAAACATAAAAATAAATAAATCAAAAATTACCTTGTTTTATACTCGATCTTGATCTATGCTTTCGGTTAGGGTTACTCTCTGTAATTTGCTACGGATTGTCAATGCTTATTCTTCAATTTGATTCTCCCTCTTTTTTTTTGCTTTCCTTATTTTTTTTTTATAAGCTGGTTTTTTGTATTAAGTACTGGATTTTTTAAGAGGATCCCAAAATATTATAACAAAATAGGCTACAACCTTATAAGCAAGAAATGCCTCAACGACAATTACATCTAACATGTTTAAATCTTACCAAAAAAGAAAAGCAGAGGCCTATCGGCTACAAAAAAAATGTAACAGTCCACATCACTGATAAAACACAGTAGAACAAAGACTTCAACGGATCCGTCGTCAGGCATCCAGTTCCTCTTAATCATCCATAGTTTGGCGCTCCTTGTAACACTTTAGGGCCCTGATAATTGCATTTGTGGACACCAAAATATTGGTAGCCACCTCCTCAAGGAACTGGACTAGAAAACCTTCTGCCTCACTCTCCATGTTGGAGCTAATATGTTGTGTCAATGGAGTTCCTTTCTCGGTTTTGATATTTTTCAGGTGTTGAGAGGCCTTGGCTGGGGTGAGGGTATCCCCAGTCGCCCTCCTCTTGATCGGACGACATCGAGAGGAGCCTTTGAAATGGAGGGTTTGTCGACACTAGGGGGGCTAGTTCAGGAAGGACTAGGGGCTCTTTCCTCTTGCCCAATAGCAGGACTGGACGGATTCTGGGCAGATAGGGATGAAACGACTTGAGGGGGGGACAGTTAGCCAGCACATGGCGATAGATGACAACCATTAAACCTTGGTGAATTGGCATGCAACGACTTCCTACTTTTTTCAATGGCTAGGCTCAAGGAATATGTGAGATAATTAGGGATACACACCTATTTGGCATTCCTCAAATGATTAACAAAACTTATATGGAAGCTACGGAGAGTCTTATTTGGATCATCGCAGGTAATGTACTACATGATGGGGATCATAGCAAGGTTCCATGGCTTTGAAAGAGAAGAACGAAAGAGGGTTGATTTGTCCCACCTCAGGTTTATCCCTTTGTCAAGGAATTGCTCAAGTTCCTTGTCCCAATTATGGCTATCCCGATGGATGTTACACCCAGAAATAGGTAAACCAGTAACCTCATAGAGGAGCTCAATAGTGACACAAAAATTTAGCCCCCAAATAATAACCTCACCTTTGTTCCAGGTATCAATGAAAGCGTGGGTTACCTCATCCTCAGGCCTGTGAAATTTCTCCAAGAAGGGGACTAACCCTTTGGCTCTCATGAAAATTTGGGCTTCATTACACAAGGAGAGTTCGACCAGTTCGATGAAAGGAGTGGATATTGTGACACAGGACAGCAGGACTCCTAAAAAAACCACCATAAAAACTCACCAAAGGGCAATTGCACTCATAGACACCCGTAATGGACATCACCCCAATGACATAGAGATTTAAATAGCCTCCTCTAATGGACGCTGAACGAAGAGAAGTATGATTACATGCAGAGCCTCCCATAATTACTCGAGGTGGTGAGCAAAAATGGAAAGGCGATAGAGGAGCGGACTGAGGTGACCTTACTTCTTGAAACCGCCACGTATGTATCATGGCCTAAAGGTTGTTGGTGATCTCATGCACCACCTCATCGAGAAAGCAAAGCTGGAATCTCCTCCCAGTGTAGCCAAGAGCCCGACCAATGGCGTGTCGCCCTTGAGCAAGGATAATCTGCCCTCGATCATGAGGAGATTTAGCAATAAAATTTAGGGCATTCCTCCCAATGCCACGATCAAACTTTGTCCTTCGAGAAACCTCGGCCCGACCCCCAAATATGCTTGGTTCTCGTACAACCTTATTACCCACCTCCGCCCTAGAAGAGCGGCCAACTATGATTGGAAAAGGTGACAAGACCCAAGAATTGCCATCGCAGACCACCGACCATCATTGCTTAGGTGGCTCCGTGGGTACCTTCTTTGCTGGCAATTCTTTCCATGTTAGTTGGGAAATTTTTTTGCCACACGATAAGACAAGTGGAAGAAAGCCCTTTTTTCACCATGTGGTCAATGAGGCTAGTGCTCTCTCTGTACGAGTGCTTGACCTGGACCATGCTGCGCTGGTGAAGAAGGTTCCTTGCCTCGGAGATGATGTTGAAGATCCTCAAGGATGGGATCTTGGTGTTGAGCATATATTTGATGATATTCATCGAGTCCCCTTCGATCAACAGAGGATGAGGATCCTCTGACATGAGTTGCAGCCCCTTGAGAATGCCTCTTACCTCTGCAACATGGTTCGTTTGGACTCCTAAATTTTCACAAAAGACAAGGATGATCTTCCCATCGTGATCTCTGACAACACCGCCTACTCCTATTGGTCCTAGATTACCTCTGGAAGATCCATCAAAATTTAGCTTTAGCCATACTTCAGGGGGTCTATCCCATCTAACCTCTTTCCTAAAGGCTCTAAGATCCGCCTTCCTAGGGTCCCCATCAAGCTTCAACTCCTTGAAAACTTCCTCCTCAATGCCTGATCTGGGAGAGGGGCTACCAATGATCTTGGAATTCTCAACCGCAAAGGCCATGGCCTTATGAGAAATGTATGGGGGGTCTTTGGGTGGGTTTCCAAAAACCCAACTATTTCGCTCCAACCAGATCTACCAAATTAGATGATGGAAAACAACATTCGCTAATAAACATAGTTTTGGGTTCCTGAAAGGACTAGTCCATTTAAAGAAAGCTTCCTTGATAGTCTTGGGAGGGCTCCATTGGATTCAAAAAGAGGACAGGATGATGCCAATGATAGTGTTGGTGAAGGGGCAGTGCAGGAAGAGGTGATCTGAGGACTCGCAGACCACCATGCACATATAACACCTATTAGGGAAGGCAAAGCCCCTTTTATGGAGGTTATCAAGAGTGAGGGCTTTGTTTTGAAAAATGATCCAAGCAAAAAAATTAACCTTAGGGATCACCCCCTTTCACCAGACCAGGTTGCAAGGAAAAGTTCTAGTTGGCCCACTGGACAAAATCTCATAAGCAGAATTGACTGTAAAAATACCACTATCATTTTCTTTCCAAATCATCAGGTCAGCCCTCCTATTGGATAGAATTATGATTCCTTGGAGAAGGGAGGATAGGATGGACACCTCCTCTTCACACCCGAGCAAGTCATGGATTCTCCACTGGGGGTTGCCGCTCCCCCATACTATATAATCAGCCACTTTCGCTTTCCTTCTTTATTCACCAAGGTGAATGATATTTTATAATCTCTTGATAGGTTAGATTTAGGGTTTTGACAGTGTGAGCTAATGTTGCCAAGTGGCAAATTAGGGTTATGGTATGAAGAATATGATGAGTGGCTAGGATTAGAATATGATGAGCGACTGATATTTATTTATATATATATATATATATATATATAATATTTATATAGTTATATATAAATAAATAATGAATGGCTAAGATTAAAATGTGGTGAGCAACCAAGATTTATCTATATATAAATATAAAAATATATAAAATATTTATATATTTATATATAATTATATATAAATAATAAATGGCTAAGATTTGGTGTCTACACATCCTAACAAGGCACCTAGTCCCAATGGATTTCTTGTAATTTTCTTTAAAAAAGTTGGTATTTATTAAAGAGTGATATGTTGTTTGCTATTGAAGAGGCCCATAAAAGAAAGGCTACAATAAGTGAGATCAATGCCACTTTTATTACATTGGTTCCGAACAAAGACAAGACAAAATATTTTGAAATTTTTCATTTAATTAGCCTTTATAATATGATTTATAAGATCATTTAAAAAATTATGGTAATAGGTTGAAAGACATTCTAGATTGTGTTATCTTAGAGGAACAATGTGGTTTTATTACTGGTAAAAAAATTCTTGATGGTGTAATCATTGCATAGGAGGCCATACATTCTCTTCATTCATGAAAAATAAGTATGCTTATGAATCTAGCTATGAACAAAACATATGGTAGGGATACCTAGAGTTTCTACATGATATTCTCAAAAGGTTTAGGTTTTTTTTTAATTCTCAAAAGGTTTAGTTTTAATCACAATTGGTGTGAATGGATTAATTGTTATAAAAATACTTTGAAATATTCTACTTTGATCAATGGTTCTCTTGCTAGCTACTTTAAGTCATCTTGTGAACTCCACCAAGGTGATCCACTATATTCTTATCTATTTATCGTTCTTACAGAGGAATTAGGCAAATATTTCTCAAAGCCAAAAATGGAAGGAAAAATCAAAGGTATCCAAGTTGCAAAAAAAATGGTCCCTTTGAATCTCATCTTCAATTTGTTGATGATAGTTTTCTTTTGGGTCATCCCTTAGTCAGTAAGGCCATGGAGTTTAAATCAATATTATCTTGCTATGAGAAGGATACTAGATAGTTGGTCAATACTATAAAATCTAGGTACTTTTATTAATACTACCCTAAATTTACAATAAATTATTGTGGATATTTTAGGGTTTAAAATTGAGAAGTTCTCATCAACCTACTTGGGTATTCCTTTATCTCATAGAGGAAATAAAAAGAGCTTTAAGTCTCATGTTTGAACAAAATGAAAGCTTATTTGGGATGTTGGAAAGGTAATTTCTTAACCATGGTGAGAAGGCTACAAATCATAAAGACTATATTGCAATCCATCCATATTTATATGATATCACTTTCAAGATTACCAGTAGATATAGCATTAGAAGTTGATAAAATTCAACAAGGATTTATTTGGAAAGGATGCAATGAAAAATTTAGGTTTCCTCCTTTTAAGTGGGATAGAGTTTAAAAAGGAAAGAATATTCAAGTAGACTTATGAGTTTGGCCTAAGAGGCAAAACTTGGATGGAGATATTTAGAGATCAAGGAAAGAATTGGGAAAAAATGTTACTTAAAAAATATATAGATGCTCTTGATAAAATAAAATTATTTAGGACAAGAACCCTACGCAAAGGATTTTCTACATAGAACTTCATATCACATAGTTTGCAATTTATTAAGAAATATATTAGATGATCACTCAACAAGGGAAATTATGGAAATTTTTGGTTTGATGCTTTGTTGAAGCCTTATCCTCTTATCTCTTATTCAAAATGAAAATTGTTGGCTTGGGCATGCCTACCTTGTAAAGGTCTAAAGGTCAAATATTATATTAATATGATCAACAATTCATAATCATGGATTTCTATTAATAACCTGGTTAAAGGAGTGGAACTCAAACAAATTGTAGATGAGCTTCAAAAAATGCTTAAAGAGATTTATTTATTGATTTTTATGTGAAAGGATTAGTTGGTTTGAAATTTTTCAAAAGATGGTGGATACTTAATCAAGTTGGGATATGAGGAATTCGAGCAATAAAAAATTTATACTCCCAAAGATTTCCCTTGAAAGTGTTGGAATTTATTACATATTAGTTGAGCGGTTAGGACCACTCATGTTGGAACCATGTGAGGACTATAATTTGGTTGTGATTATTACCAACTATAGAATTCACACTATTAGTATGGTTGCTCTATATAGAGCAACATAGTTTGTATTTAAACAAGTATTTATTCAATAAGAATTATCTAAGCATTGGCATCATCAATGGTATCAGAGTAGGATGATCCATTGAAGGGATGGTGAGGACATCCTCCCACCCTGCTTTATGGTGAAAAAGGTTGATGGCAATATGATGGTGATAGTCCATCAATACAAGAAAATCCAAGTATGGAGTGTTATCTAGAAGGTATAGATAAATATGTGCTTTCTTGAATAATAGATTATGTCTCATCAAATATGGAGAGTAGAACCAATAATAATAAGGATGGTGACTCTCTCATGGTTGGCCATACCTCATTGAAAATAGAAGATTGAAAGTCATTAGAGTGGTCTTTCCATGCACTAGCATGATCAATTTGGAGAAGGAGCTTAACTTGCTTATATTTCAGTACTATGATCTCCTCATCTTGTTTACTAATCATTGTGATGCTTGTCTATGGCTCAATGCCTTAGAAGCAAACACACATAATTGAGATTGGAACACTATGTTTGGGGACTATTTTGCCACCATGGATTATTCGTTGACACACATTTATAAAATCCTAATGAAAGTCTACCCTGATGTAAGGATTATCTTAACAATTCAATACCTAAAGAGTTGGTATAAGAGTGTGCTGGAGACTTTGATATATCATTACCATCAAAAGGTGATAGAGGAAAATAACATGGTGAGATGCATGGTGTAATTGTCAATGTGGGATGGGATATTTCAAGGGAGGAAGTTTGCAGAGGATAAACAAGGCATGATAGAGATTTACAAGCATCACATTAACAACATGGTGGGAAGTGGAAATATCCTATAAGGCATGGTTTGCATACCAAATAAGAGTATGAGGGACTTAAAGGAAGGTGATATCAAGGGTAAGAATGTCTTTGTCTAGTTTGATCTAAATATCCATCTTGATGAAAACCAAAACATCATATATGACACATGGATCAGGGCTAATGTCCCCATCATTAAGTACTTGATTGGCAATGGCACCAATATCATCCTTAGCACTCACCTTGGATGATATAAGGTTGTTATATTGAAGTACAGCTTGAAACCCCTTGTTACCATACTATCAAAACTACTTGGAGTCAATGTAATAAAAATGGATGATTGCATTGAAGAGGAGGTAGAAAATTAGTGGCATCTCTTTATGAAAGAGGGGTTTTGCTACTTGAAAATGTTCAATTCTATAAAGAAATAAATTGACCTCGACATTTATGTTAATGATGCTTTTGGAATAACTCACATGGTGCATGCTTTTATAAAAGGTGTTAAAAATTACTATAAATCGTGTTGTTTTCCTTCTACATGAGGAACTTAATTACCTTGTAGGTGGTGTGTCTAATCCTAAAATACCATTTGCATCAATCATGGCAGGACTAAAGGTCCCATCCAAATTGGATTTATTGAGTCTTGACTTGAGAAATGTGTTATTCATATTCTTAGAGATGGCATGATTTTCACCTTCTACAAGGTTTAAGGATTTAAAGTTGAATCTTCTCTTGTTGAAGAAGATAAGCTTGATTTTCCTACAAATTTGATGTAAAAAGCTAAATATAAGGACATTTCTCTCTTGTTACCAATGAATGTTAGTAATTGCAAACAAATTTACTCCTAAAACAAACAAACAATAATGTTGTGCCCTAGAGTGAGATTATGGTTGGTTATATGGGTCTTGATATTAGAACTAACTCTATTAACACATTTAGTGATGCTTTGGATGCAACTAAAATTATTATCTAGAATGGTCCCATGGGAGTGTTTTAATTTGATAAATTTACAGTTAGAGTTGAGGCAATTGCAAAGAATCATACAAAGCTAAGAGAGAAGGATGTGACCACAATTATTGGTGGAAGTGATTTTGTTACTGTGGTGGAGAAAATAGGTATGGCTAATAAAAACTCCACTGGTGGTGGAGCAATTTTAGAAATACTGGAAGTAAAAACTCTACCAAGTGTTCTTTCTTTGTAAGCTATTCTAGTGAGCTCGATTATTATTTTGATATTTCTTAGCCTTATCTATAATATTATAGTGTGGGAGGTTTTCTATGTCTATGATTCCATGGCATGTTCCTCTATTTTTTATACACAAAACTAAAAAGAAGAATCTACAACTTATTATATACTTGAAGTTTATAATTGGTGGTACCTGACACTCCTCAAGTATTGTGAGAAGTTCACATTAAGGGGGATAGGAAACATTATTCTTTCCTAATGTTCAATGTACTTAAGATTTTGAAGATGATATTCGATAAGCACCAGGTGACCAAATATTGACAATGTTGAGTTGGTAGGAGTAGTAAGGACCATCCAACTACCCTATTGATCATATGCACAAGTGAAGGCCCATGCTACACTCAAGAAGAATGGTTAAGTTTATATCCGTTCACAAGATGATGTAAATCCATAAGGTCTAGTCTGATTGATTATTTGTGATTTCTTGTGTGTATCAACAATCGTAATTATTGTGAATAATAGTGTGTGTCTCTATTTACAACTTTGATATTTTGATAGTGTGTGTGTCCTTATCCATTAGTGTTGAAGAACCTTGGATAGCTAAGTTTGCTTCTATCCTTGGTTAAGTGTCTAGAGAGACCATTTCCACTATTGCTTGTGAATATTTGATTGTGTCCCTCTTCATACTCTAAGTGTACTTCATGAACTATTGATTGTGTCCTAGTTCATCATATATACTATTGTTAGTATCCCTACCTATTTTTATATCATAATGTAATAAAGAGGGAATGTTAGAACATATGATAAAAATTAGTTGAGGGACTAGAACCACTCATAATGAAACCATGTGAGGATTTTTAGTTGGTTGTGATTTCCACCAATTATAGAAGTCACACAGTTAGTATGGTTTATCTATATAGAGCAAAATAATTTAAATTTAGATAAGCATTCAATAAATGATAATTATCTAAGCATTGGCATCATTAGGAAGAATGTTTGGTCATTAGAGGATCTCTCTAAGGCCTCAACATTCCTCTAGTTATCAATTCAAAGTAAGATTCTTACAAGAGAGAGTCTACAAAGAAGAGGATATCATGGACCTTTAAGTGTGCCTTGTGTGAGAAGGATTTAGAAACATCAAACCATTTACTTCTTTATTACCTCTTTGCTCACACCATTTGGGATACATTTTAAAAATATAAAAATACATCAGGTAGGTCCATCATTATTGAAAAAGTTGATGAAATATTGGATTGAATATTTTAAAGCTAAAGCATTATGTATTCTATGGAAAATTGGTCTTGCTATTATTTCTTGGAATTTATGGCTTGAAAGGAATAATAGAATTTTTCAAAATAAGTCTCAATATTATGCTTAAGTTTGGCACTGTTTATTATTTTTCTTATAAAATATTTATAGATATGGGGCTCATCATGGGAAGTCTCAAGTGTGGAAAAATACGTGGTAACAACTTGGTTATAGGATTTGAACATACATGGAAGAGTCATCTATGATAGTGGTATTAAAAAGGATCTACTTTGATTTAGGATAAAATGAAAATGTCCATTGGGTTTATCAAAATTAATTTTGATGGTAGTTTCTAAAGAAATTTCAGGAAAGTTAATGACGGTGGTGTTTTTTGAAATAATGAAGGTAAGATTTTCTCACTTATAATCATATGGAACTTCAACTAACAAATATGCGACATCTAGGGTGCTTCTTATAGGGATTAAAATTGCAATTGAAAAAATATGGAAACATATTTCAGTTTAGGGGGATTCATAAATTATCATTAATGTTATCAACAAAACTAGATGTGGAAATTGGATAGAAAATAGTACTAATGATGATGTTCATATTCTATTATTAGAAGCAATCTTTTGGAAATGTGAGCATATCTATAGATAAGGAAATTGGACAATAGATAATTTAGTTGATCGTAATGTTGATCTTCATCTTGGTGAAATTCAAATTTAGAAGGCAATTAGCCTAGTGATATTTTATCTCTTATTGAAAATGATGTCAAGGAGTTGATTGCGAAAACATAGCACTTTGATGAAGATGAATTATATATTTGATAGAAAAAATAAAAAAATATCTTTGATAAAAAGGTAAGCTAGATACGTTTTAATTAACCTAACAACAAATGTAATATTTTGGTATTTGATGGGAGTGGACCCCAATAGAAGCCACATCTAGCTCATTAATACACACACACACACACACATGTAACAAAATAATTAAATGTCACTAGAAATATATATTAATAAACTAATTTGTGTATTTGTATATTATTCAAGCATATTTTTAATCCCATCTCCCATTTCATTTGAATAGAATTCATATCAAATATCAAATTAGATTTTATTAAATAAAGTTTATTATAGGTTGTGTTAATACATATTTTCTTGCTTTATATTGTTTTATTAATTTTATTTTTGTAAACAAACAATAATACAACAAATAATTACAATTTTATAATGCATAGCAAGTGCAAGGCGTGAATTTAAAGTAGGAAGTGTAAGTAGAAAGCAAGAAGCAAAGTGTAAGAAAGGAGCAAGCACCACTTTTTCTTGTTCTAGATCCTAGGAGAAACTTAAAAACTAAAAGGATTCATGTGAAGAAAATCTAGGTAACATGGTAGGAAAGTCATTTTTGAAAGTCCTTACTAGAAGTAAGGATACCCTAGTTATCAATAAGAGGAAGAGAAATCTATGGAAAACCCTATCCAAGTAGAAAATACTACACCAAAAGTGATTATCAGGGATGAGATGATCAGGCATGATATAATGGTTCTTAAAACCAGAGGATTAATAGTTAATGTGCCATGGATACTAGTCAGGTTTTTTTTATATTTATAATTAGATCAAGTGAAAGTGGGGATTGAATTCAAATTACTCCATGACTTTTCTTTTGAGAGCTTTTTTTCATTATCTTCTCTAGTTCAAAAATAAAGGATAAAACAATGGATGTAGGCCCTTGGTTTATGGACAAAGATGTATTATATTTAATACCATGGAGTGAGAATTTTTCCATGGATAAAAAGACTATTAAAAGGCTTATAGTGTGAATTAGACTTTTTGGACTTCCTTATCAACTCATCAATAAAGATGTTTTAAATAATATTGGCAATAATCTAGACGAGTTCATCCAGGAGGGACCAATTACTAAGGAGAGAAGGCAAGTTGTATTCACTTGAATATATGTTGCCATGGATATTTCAAAACCTTTAACGTAGTCTAGTAGGATTAAATTTGAATCAAGAGAATGAGATCAACAAGTGGATTACAAAAATATTATATTTTGATGTCACAAATGTTATGAAACTAGACATATGGCAAGAGATTGCAAAGTAAAAATGATGGAGAAAGGGATGGAAAATATTGGGCATGGGGTAAACTTCAACATGAAACAAGAATATCATATCATAGAAGAAGTTGGGTCAAATCAAGGATTTTACACTCCTAAGAAAGTGGCAAGAAAAATCCCTCTACATCATCAAACGACAAAGGTCATTAGAGTTTACTCAAATCAAGAATTAGAAGAAAAAATGACATGAGATATGAGGAAGTACAATGCACAAGTTCAAATACAAGGAGTTGAAGGTGTGGAGGAAGACAAGGAGGCAAATTTTAAAGCAAATGAAGATGGGAAGGAAAAATTTAAAGTGAATGATGCAAAGGAGGTCAGGGTTAATATAATTAGATTGTCTTCATTTTTCTCAAGTAGCATAAAATATTCTCCTTGCAATAAAAATGAAAGTTGTGCATAGTATATCCATTACACTTTAGAGTTTCAAGGGTAGCACAATAAAGAAAAGCATATGAAGGATACCAAGAAATTTAGGACTTTTAGGGAAACATAAGAAATAAATAACTATAGAAGATCATCCATGCACTTTAGGGTTTTCAAGGCAACATAAAGAAGAAAGTGTTTATGATGCTATTCATTGTGTTTAGGATTTGTTAGAGAAACATATATTTAGAATACAAGTCTTATTATGAAAAATATAGAAAAATAGAAGATATTAATGAAGATAGAAGTTTTGGTGGGAATGGAAAAAGGAGAGGAAGATCATCAAAGCATGAAAAAAGAGAAAAAGAAACTCAAAGGGATATCGACTTGCTAAGCCAAATAAAAATATCATAGGTGTTAACAAAAAGTGAGGCTAAGCCCATTAATAACAATAAAAAATGATGATGGAAATAATATCATGGAATATTAGGGAAATGAATAAGACCCCTATAAAATAGTTACTAAGGAATTAATAGGTTGTTATAGTCTTGAGTAAATTTTAATACTAGAAATAAAATTAAGTACTAACAAATTAAGGTTGTTTTCAAAAATATTTGGAAGGTGGGTGATTGTCTAACGATTTCTTCTACTAGAGATTCAAATGTTTTGCAAAAATATGGAACAATTACAAATGGGATGGAAAATTGTTAAAAGAAAAAAGTAATTGGGTTGCTAGACTATTTTGCAAGAAAGAGGAAAACATCAAAGTTGGGGTTATAAATGTATATGCTTCAACTATAGTTACTCCTTGTGAAATATATTGGAAGAACCTTAGTTTATTTTTATCAAACAAAATTATGATTCATAATTATGATCTATGGATTCTTGAGGGTGATTTCAATGTTTTTTCTATCTCCTTTGGAAAAGAAGGGTTGCACTCTAGGATGGTCTAAATCAATGCCATATTTTGCTTCATTTGTCAATTTAAATGGTCTTTGGGATGTTAATACTTCAAGTTTTCAATATACATGGTATAATATATGCATTGGGAAAACCCATAGAGTAGAAATATTGGATAGATTCTTGTTGTGCAACACATGGTTACAAATAAAGCATACAATCTCTTCAAAAAGATTATTACAAGCAGGATCAAATCACAAACACATTTTTTTGACTTGTGATATACCCAATAATGGTCATCTAAAGCCATTCCACTTCTAGTCTATATAGCTTCAAGACCCTAATTTCTTCAAAATGGTTACATTATAGTGGAATGAAGCAAATTTTGAAGGATCATATATGTACAAGTTTGTTTAAAATCTGAAATATTTAAAGGAGCAAATTAAAATTGAAAAGAATGAAATTGAAGAGATAGTAGAAATCAATAGAATGAAATAGGATTCTTATGTGAAAGAAAATAATTACTTTCTTATTAGCATTATGCATTGAAAAAGGAATCATATCGATTCCACAAATCTAGGAAGAAATGGCTCAAGCAAGGATATATAAATTCATGTTATAGCAAAAATAAAATTTTATTTTCGTCACATCAAAAATATTTTAACTTTAGATGGAAGAAATATTAGGAAGAAGATATAAGGAAGAAAGCAATTAATTATTTCAAAATATTTTATTGGATATTGGGCAAGATAATGAGACTCAAGATAAGCTTTTGCAAAATATCCCATCAATTATTGTATAGGGAAAAAATTAAATATTGATGAAGAATATTTATATGGAGGATATACATGATATAATCTTCTCTTTCTATCCTAATAAGGTACCTCACCCTGATGGATTTCTAACAATTTTCTTTCAAAATTTCTAGAATTTATTGAAGAGTGATATGTTGGTTGTAGTTAAAGAGGCCCAAAAAAGAAAGGCTACAATAAGTGAGATCAATGCCACTTTATTACATTAGCTTCTAAGAAAGGCAAGAATTTTTTTTTTGAAAATTTCATCCAATAAGCCTTTGTAATAGAATCTCTAAGATCATTTTAAAAATTATGGCAAATATGTTGAAAGGCATTCCAGATTTTGTTATCTCAAAAGAAAAAGGTAGTTTTGTTCAAGGTAAACAATTTCTTGATGATGTAATCATTCAATAGGAGACCTTAAATTATCTTCATTCCATGCTAAAACAAGGTATGCTTATGAAATTAGATATGGAAAATCATATGATAGGTTTTTTTTTAGAGTTTTCTACATGATATTCAAAAAAATAATGGTTTTGACTACAATTGGTGTAAGTGGATTAAATGTTATAACACTGCAATTCTACTTTGATCAATGGTTCTCCTATTAGTTACTTTTAAGTCATATTGTGTACTCTTCCAAGGTGATCCAGTATCTCCTTATCTAATCATTATTCTTGCAGAGGCATTGTGGAGAGCTTTATTAAAGGCAAAAATAAAAGGAAAAATCAAAGGTATTCAGGTTACAAAAAATGAGCTCTTTGAATACCATATCTAATTTGTTGATGATACTTTTCTTTTAGTCACCCCTAAATTGGTGAGGCCATGGAGTTTAAATCAATATTATCATGCTATGATAAGGATACTACTCAATTGGTTAATACTACAAAATTTAGGTTTTTTCATTAAAACTGCCCTGGATTTACAACAAATGTGGATTATTTAGGGTTTAAAATTAAAAATTTTCCATCAACTTACTTGGGTATTCCTTTGTATCATAATGGAAATTAGAAGTAGCTTTAGGTATCTTGTTTGGGAGGTTGGAAAGGTAAGTTCTTAATCATGATGGGAAGGCTATAACTCATAAAGACTACATTACAATCCATATCTATTTATATGATGTCACTTTCAAGATTGCCAGTAGGTATAGCTTCAAAATTTGATAAAATTCAAAGAGAATTCCTTTGGAAAGGATGAGAGAAAAAATTTAGATTTCTTCTTTGTAAGTGCGATAGGGTTTGCAAAGGAAAGAATATTTGAAAATCAAAATTGCAAACTTATGAGTTTTGCGTTAAGGGGAAAGCTTGGGTGGATATTTTTTGTTCAGTAAAAAGGATTAATAAATTAAAACAGTTGAAAATCAGATTACATCTCTTGCCTTTATAGGATTGAAATATTTTAAGCCAAGTTTTAATAGAGGATGTGAGACTATTCTCCCTCACATCTAATCTACTACAACTATCTATACAAAAAAGAGTAACCATGTAAAGAAAAGATATATATATATATACAACAAGTAGTACTATCATCAATGGTAAGAATGAAAAAAGAGTTTACATGGTCGTCTGAGACCACCATCTAGGAGGATATCCATAGCAAGTGAAATCTCCTCGATCAAGAACCCAGTTAGCCATTGCATCTGCCACCCTGTTCTAATATTTAAAGATGTGTATGAACTCCACTTCATCAAAGCATTTTTGGATCATCTGTATTTGCTCAATTATTCTTTGTATTCTCCAATATTTATTTTTTTGTTTTCTTGGTCCTTTTAAGTGGTTAATCATAATTTGGAAGTTTTATTCCACCTAAATTTTTCTCCACCCCATATTTAGAGCCTATTTTAATCTCCTTAAGATGGCATATCTCTTTGCCAAGTTATTAGATAATATACCAAGGTTTTTTGTGAAGATAAAAGTAGGGCATCATTTGAAAGGTGGCATATTCTCCCCATACTCACTCTTCTTAGATTTTCCCTTGAGGCTCCATCCATATTAATCTTACCTAGTCCCTTTGGAGGAGGTTTCCAATTTCTAGTTCTAATTACTTGTGCATAATTTAGGGTTGCCCTTTTTTATGGAGACACTTGTAATATAGATATTGTCTGAATCCACTTTTGATTAGGATTTTGGGACTCTTTTGATAGGTATTGGATTAACTCCCTTATATCGGCTATGATCCTTTGCCAAAAAAGTGGTTGTCTTTGTATTCCTGGTTGAAGATACAATTATTTCTCTCCTTCCACAAATTCCACAAAAGGAGAGTCATCCCCACCAAAAAATTCTATTGAGTGGGTTGGTTCATTTCCTCCCGTTTAGGCCACTCCCTCCAAATTTATTTTATAGAATATATCTCATAGCAATGGATGCCTAGTAAAGTTACCATGTGTTTCCATAGTTTGATTGTGATGGGGTATTCTCTAAAAATGTGAGATATTATTTTCTCATTCTTCCAACACATCTCATATCTGAAAGACCCATGCACCCGTATTTTCATAAATTGTTCCCTTATTAGCACCCTTCTATAAAGGATAAGCTAAATGAAGAATCTAAGTTAAAGGTTATGTGCCCACAACTTCATGAATATATCACTTAACAGGAGTGGGTTACTTTGATAGAGGGCTAAGTATTTAGAGGCAATTGTATATTCACTCTAATTTTTTAGCCCCAATCATCCTCTTGAGACAATGAGTGTGATCTCATCTGGATGGTCCTATAGATTTCTATTATCTGATCCTCTGGTATTTGGATTGGCCACTCCTCTATTGGGATCCATTGCCTGCCTACCTCCCAGCTACTACTTTGAGGCTTACAATATTTGGTTACCCTAACCCAATATTTTCTATAAATATTAAGCTTAGGTGGATATTATTCAAAGATAAAAGAAAGAATTGGGTAAAAATATTACTTCAAAAATATATAGATTCTCTTAATGTAATAAAATTATTTAGGAAATAAACCCTACCCAAAATATTGTCAACATGGAACTTCATATTATATAGTTTGCAATTGATCAAGAAACATATTAGATGGTCAGCCAACGAGGGGAATTATACAAATTTTTGGTCTAATGATTGGTTGAAGCCTTATCCTCTTATATTTGACTCAAAATACCAACTATTTGCTCAAGCATGCCTAGCTTGTAAAGTTACAAAGGTCAAAGAAAATATTAATATAAGTAACAACTTTATATCTTGGATTTCTATTTAGTAACTTGGTTGAAGGAGAGGAACTCGAAAAAATTGTAGATAAACTTCAAAATATTATTTAAGAGTTCTATTTGTTGATTTTTACATGAAAATATTAATTGGTTCAAAATCTATCAAAATATAGTGGATACTCGATCAAGTTGGGATATGAGGATTTAGGACAATCAAAATTTCTACTCCTAAAAATTTTCCTTGGAAGAATGTTTTGTCACTAGAGGCTCTCCCTAAGGCCTCAACATTCCTTTGGCTAATAGTTCAAAGTAATATTTTTACAAGAGAGAGTCTACAAATAAGAGAATGTCATGGACCTTTCAGACATGCCTTGTGTAAGAAGGATTTAGAAGTATCAAATTATTTACTTCTTAAGTGCCCCTTTGCTTGCACCATTTAGGGCTACTTTGCTAAAAATATAAAAATATATTGGGTATCTCCATTAACATTGAAAGAGTTGATGAAATGTTGGATTAATTATTTCAAAGTTAAAGCATTATGTATTTTGTGGAGTATTGGTATTGCCATTATTTTGTTGGAATTTATGGCTTGAAAGAACTAATATAATTAAAAAAAAAATCTCAAAATCATGCCCAAGTTTAGAACCATATTTTTGCATCTCTTACAGAATGTTTGTAGATATGGTACTCATCATGGGAACTCTCAAGTGCAGAAAAAGAGGTGGTAACAAGTTGGTTGCAAGATTTGAACATATATAGAAGAGTCATCTATGACAATGACATTATAATTAAGGATCTACTTCGATCTGGGGTAAAATGAAAATGTCAAAAAATTAGGTTTATCAAAATCAATTTTGATGGTGCTTTTAAAGGAAATCTAAGAAAATTTGGGAGCTGATGCTATTTTAAATAATGAAGGTAAAGTTCTCCTCACTTACTCAGAATCATATGGAACTTCAACTAAAAACTATGTAGAGGCTAGACACTTATTATAGGGATTAAAATTGCAATAGAAAAAGAATGGAAATATATTTCAATTGAGGGAAATTCACAAATTATCATTAATGCTATCAACAAAAATGAATGTGAGGATTGGATAAAAAATAATATTATTAATGATGTTCATCACCTATTTATAGAGGCAATCTATTGGAAATGTGAGCATATTTATAGAGAAGGGAATTAGATAGTAGATAATTTATCCAATCGTGATGTTGATCTTCATCTTGGTGAAATTCAAATTTTAGAAGGCAATTGGCCAAGCAAGATTTTATCTCTCAATCAAAATGATGTCAAGGGGTTGATTGTGAAAACATAGCACTTTGAGGAAGTTGAAAAATATATTTGATAGAAAAAGAAATGAAAATATTATGATGAAAATTTATGCTAGATATTAAAAATAATAATAATACAAGTATTTATGTAATTTTATTTTTTTGGAACATTTTTTCAAAACCAAAGAGCTCTCAGATCTGTTCATGTGAAGAAAATGAAGGTTGGATAACTTTCTTTCTAGAATCAAAGCATGCAAAAGGTGAAAGAAGTTACTTTGATAGGGAGGAATATTTTTGTGCATGTGAATGGTTGTTTGAAGAAGTTTATTGGTTAGAATCATGAAGTACATGCAACAAAGCTAGGGTTTGCAAAGGTAAAATATTAACCTTTGTTTTTATTTGGTATTTTTAAAATGGTAGTATAGTTTGGAAAATTGGTTTCTTGTTTTGATGGAGAATGAAGAGGAATGTTTAGACTTCTTAGAGGACCCCTTTGAGGGGTAACACATATTTTTAACTCCAAGTGCCAAGGGTTCCATTTTGAACAAGACTTAGAAGTTGAGAACTAGGGAACCTTAGGTTTTTTGAGTGGCCATAATAAGACAATAGGTCAATAGAATTTAATGGACAAAGGGGATTCTACGTTAGTAGGTTCAAATCAAGCCAGTTATCCTATTGATTTCTTACTCTTAGGTGTCTCAAAACACTCTACTCAAGTGATGGGTCTAATAAATGAGCAAGCATTTCATTGTCAGGAAGAAAAACGTGAGTAGGATTCAAACAACATAGACTCACTTTGTCTGATGAAGCTTCCTTTGTTTGGTTTTGGTTTTTTTTTTTAAAGTTTTTATTTAGAGGCCTTAAGTGGAGTGGGTCTAAAATTTCAACAAACATAGACTACAATGTTTATTACTAAAGTGCACAAGGCACATAAAGTGGTTAAAAATAAAAGGTTTAGGATCAAATGGTACTTGGGGAAGACCCAAGGATGGAACAAGTTTTGGAGTTTTCAGGGAAGGCCCTTATTGGGAAGTTTCATGGACGTAAAATAGTTAATAATACACTAAATGAGTGGTTGTAGAAGGTATGGGTCCTAATTTTAGGATATGGGTGAATTTTCACTTACTTTCCAAAGGATGGATAGGTTTCCTTTTTTGGTTTGAGGAGGATGCACATAAAATTTTGGGAGGTCGTTGGTATTGGGGGTCTTATTTTTTGGATTTGAAGGCTTGTATGGTTTACTTTGATCCTAGGGCTGAAGTTGCTAGGATAATCCCAATCTAGGTGAAACTTCTAGGTCTACCAATGAAGTTATGGTCAGAAATATCTTTGAAAGAGATTTGAGATTCATTAGGTAAAACCTTGGATATAGATGTTTCTTTCAAATTTTGTGTTTTTTGGTTTGTAGCTTAGGTTTTTATTGAGATGGATATTAGTGAAGGCTTATAAGACTATATGGAGATAGTCGTGGGGAATACAGTTTATAATCAAATCTTGGACTATTTGAAGATTTTTTTAGATGTGTTTGTTGTCATGTTTATGGACATATTACTAAGTAATGTTCTCAATATTACACATAGAAATTATGGAGGAGAAAACAAATGACTAGTGGGAATTTCAAGTCATCTAACAACAATAAAGAAATAACTATTTCTTAGAACTTAGTAGTGCTCCCTGGTTCGGTACAAACAATCAAAAAGGATTTTGTTGAACTTGGAAATAGAACTCTAGAGAATGAGGAAGAAATTTTAGGCCTAGCTTTATCTCCATTTCACTGTTCACAGACTATTAGAGAAGAAGACAAAGTCATAAAGAAAACTATGAAAGGATTGGAACCCAATACTATTAAGTTTGTTGGTCATTCATCTAAGCCTTATGACAATTACTATCCAATACATGTAGAGGAACCTGGAATTAGTTAATAAAGAATTTTGTACACTTCCTTATGAATCTTTGAAGAGAAGTCCTAGGGACAATGACTTTTCTAAGGATTTAGACAATGGGTCGGCAACCTCAAACACATTGAATAGGGATTGTGATCCAAATATTTTTTCTATTGGGACCTATCAGGTGAATCTTCTAAGGAGGTATATATTTCAAGGGATGGTTTGAAGATGGGCTTCTATTATAGATATTTGTTACGCTCTAGGAAAATGGAATCTGAGTTGAGAACTTGTGCAACTGCTGAAAGGTTAGGATTATATCTGGATCTTATAAAGGACTCCTCCACTTCTTCAACAGGTAGGAAATATTTTTTGTTTCATGCACAAGATAAGGATTTGAGGGAAATTCAGCAGGATAAACAAAAATCTATCAAAGGAGTCCTTAGAGTGGTACAACACCCCTCTAATATGTTTGAATGATCTTGTTATCCCTTAATATTCGAGGTCTTGGCAGTCCCTCTAAAAGACTTGCCTTAGCTAGGCTAGTGGAAATTCATAATCTAGATGTTATCCATGTACAATAAACCATGGGGACAAGTACAAAAGTCATTGACAGGTTAAGTAAATTGCTTAGGGACTAGGAGTTCTTGGCTCTAGATGCTACCAAAAATTTAGGGGGTGTTTTTATTGGCTAGAAGAATTCAATATCCTTAGTTATTTCTTCCTTTATGGTTTCAAGCTTGTGGATAGAATTTTTCTAAAGACTTGGGTTTGAGGCTATTGGTTATTAATTATTATGGTCCCTATGAAGATAGACAGGTCTTATGGGATGATGTTTATCTCCTAGAGGTGTGTTAGGGATGAAAGAGTTATCATTGGTGGGGACTTAAATTTAACAATGAGTAGAAGTGGGATATGGGAAGAATTTGCAAGACTTGATAGAATTGTAGATTACTTTAGATATAAGATTGAAGAAGTTGATTTAATTGATTTGGAACCAATAAAATTACTTCCTACGTGGAGAAATAATAGAGTTGGGGAAGTTGGGATCTCAAAGAGGTTGGACATTTTTTTGATCTCAGAGTCACTATACAACGAAATAGATAGAAAATGGTCATGGGTTGAGACTATATGTGGCTCGGATCATTCTACCACACTTCTTCAATTAGAAAATCAAGAGACAAAACATGCTAGTCATTTTAATCTCAATCTAATTTGATTAGAGGAAAAATATTTTCAACAACTGATTAAAAATAATAGATTGATTATGACAAGAATTCTATGTTATCGATGTGTTTTCAATTTGATGCTACTTTAAAAAAAAATTAAAAGGAGTTGTGGCATCTTGGATTGCATTTAAAAATGAGTGTATGGATAGAGATCTTAAGTTGGTGAGGAAGAAAATTTTAAAAATTCATAAAAATAATGAGGCTAGTTTGTTAAAGAGGAGAAGAAAACAAGACTAGTTTGATGACTTGGTCCAACAGGAGACTGGGTCCAACTTGCATTTTGGAAAGATTAAACAGGTTCTTGGTATCAAAAAATATCTTAATATAGGTCCATATCCTAAAGGTCAATCTTAAATAATGTAGGGTTAGATCATTGGCCTATAATGACAGAATTTGAAAAACTAATCCAAAACAAGTGCCATTCCAATTCCAATTCATGTGGCTCAAAGATAAATCATTCAAACCATAAATGGTAGGAAGAAAAACTGATACATGGCACACAAATTTTCTATTTTGCCAAATGACTATAGTATATCAAAAACAAGATTAAGGGTTGGAATTGGGAGGAAATTAGGGATGTCAAAAAAAAGAAAAAGGAATTTATTGAAATACTGGAGGATTTGAATGATCAAATAAGAAAGGAAGGGCTCACGAGAACTAGGGCTAAAACAAAATTGGATCTCACAAACGAAAAGAAGGAATGGGAAATAAGGGAGAAGCTATTGTGGAAAAAAAAAATCAGAATCAAGTGGCTCAGAGGAGACATAAACATAGGATTCTTCCACAAGTTCCTTTTAGCTCAGAGGACATATAATTCATCTCTTCTATGAAAAATAAAGAAGGGGATATGATTCACACATGGGAGGGCATGAAATCGATAACAATAAACTATTTTACAAATTTATTCATGGATAAGACCCTAGATCCAAAATCCCAACAAGAAATGCTACAAGAGATACCCACACTCATTACAAGAGAAGAAAATGATATACTAGGTGCACCAGTAACAATGCAAGAATTACAGGAGGTAGTGTTCAAAATACAAAAGGGGAAAACTCTAGGTCTGGATGGATTCCCTATTGAATTCTACCAAGAATTTTGCATAGGAAGACCTTTTGGAGATGGTAGAAGAGGCAAGAAAAGCCAAGGAAATCAACAAAATTTACATAGCACTAAAACCAAATGCAAGGGAAGTAGAAAATATAAGTGGATACTGACCAATAATATTATGTAATGTTTTATTGAAGATTATCACCAAGGTCATGGCTGAGAGGCTAAAACCACTGCTGCACAAAATAATCTCCCTTGAACAAGGTGGATTTATAGAGGGTAGATAGATAGTGCTTGCTCAAGAAGCAATACATTCTATGAAAGCATAAAAATCCCCCACTATGTTCATCCGACTAGACCTATATAAAGCCTATGATATAGTGGATTGATATTTCTTAATTTGGGTTATGCAAAAATTTGGGTTCTCTTAGGAGTGGATAAACTAGATCAAAGGTTACATATTGTTGGTCTCATACTCAGTTATCATCAATGGATGCACCACAAAGTTATTCCTAACAAAAAGAGGTATTAGGCAAAGGGATTCCCTCTTACCATACCTATTCATTATTCTAGCTGAATTTTTGGGGAGAACATTGGCTAAGAATAGAGATAATAAGAAATTGGAAGGAGTTTTAGTTCCTAATGGAACTAGCTCGATCACCCATTTACAATTTGTTGATGATTCCATGTTGTTAGGAAAAGTAACAATTAAAGAAGCAACTAGAATAAAGCAAATCCTAAACTACTCTACCAAGGCAACATGCCAGATGGGGAATAATAAAAAATATAAAGTAATATTTTTCCATTGCTCACCTTGAAAAGAGACCCTGGTACTAGATAGACTTGGTTTTTGAAAAACCTCCCTCCTAGTTACCTATTTAGGGTGCCCAATCAAAACTAGTAGATAAAAGGAAGATTGGACATAGCTGATATATAAAATCAAGGGTAAAATTTACAAATGGACAAATAGGTGGCCATCATCAGGAGGGTATATTACCTTAATCAAGTCAATGTTACAATCTATACCCATCTATGTGTCATCAGTTCTGGATATCCTGAAGGCAGTACTTCAAAAGCTTGATCACTTAATTTATTATTCTCCTGAATAGGTGCCAAGGAGGAAAGGAAATGAACCTTGGTAAAGTGGGAAACTTTGTGTTTATCAAAATAGGAAGGGGAACTAGGTTTTAGGTTTGCAATAAAAAATAACAAGGTGTTGGCTATAAAATTGTATTGGAGAATGATAAATAGTCCCAATGCATTATGGGCCAAAAAATATATGAGCGAAGTATATAGAGAACAAGACCCCAACATAGATTGTATGATATCAGTTGTAAAACAGAGGTTCACATGTTCTAGTAGTACTTAAAATAGGAGAGAAAATGATCAAAGAAAGGTTGTTTTGGATAGTTAATAATGGAAAACACACTTATTTTTTGTTAGACTCGTGGGATGAACATCAAACTTTGGTGAATTAATATCTAGAGTGGACCCTAGTGATGGAGGAGCTACATAGAAAGCAATGGATGAAAATAGAAAAATACTTTAGGGAACAAACACGAGGACCAAAAGTTGGAAGATACTAGATTCCATCGAAATAATGGCCAATTGATCTTTCAAAGAGACTAGCAAAAGAGATTGACCAAATCATACAAATGAGATCATTATCATGGTCCTATGAGGAGGATCAATTTGGATGGAATAGTAGGACTAAAGGGTGTATATAGTAGTATAGGGATACAAAGCATTATGCTTTAGCACTGCTCATCTGAATCAAGATATATTCACAAAACTTTAGATGTAAAATTTATGGCCAAAGATTAGGTTCTTCAACTAGTTACTCCTCCACAAAGGGTACTCACAGAGGATAACTTAACGAAGAGGTGAGTCTATGGATCTTTCATATGTACATTATGTATGGAGAAGAATGAAAATTTCAACCACCTTTTTATAGAATGCCCCACAATGATGAAGTTGTGGAAAATGTTGACATCTTTGCTAGGTTTGCATTGGACCAATAGTCAATCTATAGAAGATATCTAGAGAGGATGGAAGAATCAACAAGGAGTAGATGGTTATGTGGGGCAGATAGTGTGGACGGGGATGACGATCCTACCTTGGAACATATGGAATGAGTGAAATAAAAGGATATTCAAACAAGAGATTAGAGATATCCATTGTATGTGGGTGAAGACCATATCCAATATAATGGAGACTATCCAATTAGTACTAAAGAAACCACACAATTCACATAAACAATGGGAGAAAATTGTGGCACGACTTAAGATCAGTCCCCAGACGGATGAAGCTAGAAGAGTCAAACCATGGGATAAAAGGATGGATAGAACTCAAAAATTGTAGCAACCACTACTTGGATTTGGAAAGGTAAATACAAATGGGGCATCAAGGGTAACCCGGGCAGGGCCAGTGCAAGGGGAATAGGTATACAATCCAATGGTACCTTAGCATTTATATTTATAGCAAACTTAGGTACACTTTCCAACAACATTATTGAGAGATATGACATTTTGAGAGGGATGCAGGAGGCTCTCAAGACAGATGGAATAGAGTGATAGTGGAGTTGGACTCTTAGTTATTGATCAACTACCTTAAATCCCCATTGAGAATCAGGAATGCCAATTGGAGAATTCAAAGGATTGTAGAGAAAATCATACGAATACAAAGTAATTTTGTAGAGGTGATATACACCCATGTACCAAGAGAGAAGAATAAGGCAATTGATGGTATGAAAAACTAGGATTTGGACAAGGGAGACCTCATTTACTATGGGAATCCTCCTAAGTGGTGGACATAGGAAATAAGGGAAGAGTTTTTGCATATTCAATATATTGATGATAAAATTTCTGGTAATGTGTAGAGATTCAGTGTTTTGTGACACCTTTTTATTGATAGGGATTTTGGTTCTTAGTACAATGGTTGAGATAGATAAAATTGATGTATCTAATGTCAAAACATGGGTGAAAATCCTGATGAACTAGAAAGACCAAATATATAATATGATTTGATGATCAATATAATATAATCATTCTTTTTACCATTATACATATATATATATATATATATATATATATATATATATATATATATATATATATATATATATATATTTTTTTTTTTTTTAAATGGGTAGCTTATTTAAAAAATATGGGTTTGAAAATGGTCCTACTTATATTACATCATGAACACATAGTGGTATTACAAAAACTTGATAAATATGCATGTATATTTTAACAATATTTGAACATGGGCCTCCTTGAAAATTAAGGATTTTAAACAGTTGAGCTAATGCTATTTGACGAATAATAATAATAAAATTATTATTCAAGTTATGTTTATCCTTTGAATTTTTATGGAGCATCTAAAGGAATTCCAAGACCAACAAGAGGAGGAAGAATAATTAGAAATAATAGGGATGGAATTTTTTCACAGTACACTTTTAGTAATGGATTTAAGATAAATAATGAAGTTGAAGCATGGGCGACTTTGTAAGGGTTAAAAATATGCAGACAAATGAAATGGAACATAGAATGGATGGAAGGTGATTCACTAATAGTAATAAATGCAATTTTGAGGAAAGTAAAGGCTTCATGAAACATATAAGAGATCATTGTGAAAATACAAGACCTTGCTTTAGAGTTTGAAGAAATTAGGTTGACACATACGTTAATGGAAGGGAACAAATGTGTAAATAGACTAGCCAATAGAGGGATTATAATAGAGGATTGTGAAGTTAAATTCTCTTTTCCATGGTTAGAGGAAGTAGTAAGTTTAACTGAAGCTAACAAGAAAAATATGAAAGGAGCAAATTTAAAATAATGTTCCAAAGGACTACAAAATGTTTTAGGGGATCCATTTATAGATCAATGCATTGGAGGAAACTAACAATATAGATTTGGTAAAGTAGACTATGATTTCATGAAGTAAGTAGAAGTTTTGTATGTTGAAGTAGAAGAAGATGATATCATATGGACTTCATGGTTGAATGGATTATTTGAGTTATTGGTTGTTGGTTGGATTATGGGATGGAGTATGAATTGAAAATTTTGACTTTTTGAGACTGCTAAACTATTTATTACAGTTCTTGTGGTTGCACTTATGCTTCAAGAAGGAAACTAATAGTCTAGACTTGGTAAAGTGGACTATGATAATGCGAAGTTTTGGAAGTATTACTCTCCTAAGATGCAGTGCATGGATAGTAGAGGTGGAGTTCTGGTATTGTGGAGGATATTGTAGGAAAATCAAGAAGAAGAAAGCTGAATTTTAGAATATTTGTATTTACAAAGAAAATTGAAGAAGATCTAGAAAATGAAAACCAAGAATTCAAACTTTTTATGAAAAAATATGTAGGTTTCTAGCTATAGCAACTCAATTGAGATGAGAATTGAATTTGTTTGTAAATTCTCAAGCTCTAAAAAAGAGAGTTGTGATTTGTTAAGGGTGGGGGACTCAAGTACAACCCTTTTTCTCTAGTAAAAAAAAAACATAGTTTATTTTATTCTTCGAGTTTAAAAATATATGTATATTATGCATGTTTTCACGTTAGTCTTCACTTGATTTCTAGGCATTGGTAATGTTGATTGTTTGAATCAAATAATGATTAAGATTTACTTTAATATTTTCCATTGGTAATATTTGTTGTATTTTATAACATTAACATATTTTCATATAAACTATTTATTACAATTCTTATGGTTGCACCTTTGCTTCAGGAAGGAAACTAATAGTTCAAAGTTGGTAAAGCAGACTATGATAACATGAAGATGTAGTGTGTAGACAACAGAAGTGGAGTTTTGGTCTAAGGAAGACTACTGCAAGAAAATGTTAAGAAGAAGGATGTTGAATTTTGGAATATTCGTATTTACAAAGAAAATTGAAGAAGATCCATAAAATGAAAATAAAAAATTTAAACTTTTTATGAAAAATATATATATCTAGTTATAACAACTCAATTGAGATGAGAATTGGGTCTGCTTGTAAACTCTCAAGCTCTAAAGGAGAGAGTTGCAATTTGTCAAGGGTGGGGGACTCGAGTACAATCCCTTTTTCTTAAGGAAAAAAAAAGAAAGAAAAAGTTATAAAGTTTATTGCTACAAGAGTGAATAGATATCTTAAAGATGTTTTTGAGCAAGACAAGACCTTTGTGGATCAATGTAATGACAATATTAAAAGTCAAATTCAATTAAAGTTTAAGGAAAAAGGAAAAAACTTATTTATGTAATCAATTTTTTCTTTTCTACCTCATTCAATTTTATAAGACCTCCTTAGAATGAAACTTAAAAGTATACATTTTAACTTTATAATTAAAAGTTTTAATTTTTTTTTCTAGATAGGGGTTGTCTTGGGTCCCCCACCGTTGGCAAATAACAACTCTCTTATTTAGAGCTCGAGAGTTTACAAATAGAGATGATATAGCTAGAAACCTACATCATTTTACATAAACTGTCTAAATTCTTGATTTTCATTTTTTGGATCTTTTTAATTTTTTGTATAAATACAAATATTCTAGAATTCAATATCCTTCTTGATATTTTTCTATAGCAGCCTTCACAATACCAAAAATTCACCTCTATTATCTATGCATTGCATCTTAGTAGAGTAATATTTCCAAAACATCGCACTATCATAGTTCACTTTACCAAATATGGATTGCTAGTTTCCTTCCTGAAACACAAGTGCAACCACAAAAATTATAATAAATAGTTATATGAAAACACATTAATGTTATAAAATAAAGTAGATATTACCAATGGAAAACATTAAAGTAAATACTAATCATTATTTGATTTAGGCAGTCAACATTTTCTTGTCAGCGTAAGCTAAACTTACTACTTCCTCTAACCATAAAAAAGAGAAATTAACTTCATGATCCTCAATCAAAATCCTTCTATTGGCTAGCCTATCTGCACATTTGTTTCCTTTCCTTAATGTATGTGTAAACTTAATTTCTTCAAACTCTAGCAAGATCTTGAATTTCCATAATTATCTCTTATATATTCCAAGGAGCCTTTGCTTTCCTCAAAATTGCATTTATTACTATGAGAGAATCACCTTCTATCCATACTCTATTCCATTTCATTTGTTTGCATATTTTTACCCCTTCTAAACCTGCCCAAGCTTCAACTTCATTACTAGTCTTAAATCCACTATTGAAAGCGTAATGAGATAAAATTTCTCCTCTTTTATTTCTAATTATTCCTCCTCCTCCTGCTGGTCTTGGACTTTCTTTAGGTGTTGCATCAAAATTCAATTTAACCAACTCCACATATGGTGGTTTCCACTTTATATTATTTGCCTTCTTTTTGCTTCTCTTGTACCCAATATCATAATTCCATCTAATGACTTGAATCCATTTATCAAGGCTCTCTACTTTGAGATTAGGGACTATATGAGTTAATAGGGTTGGTTTAGACTCCTCTATGGCTAAACATATATTTCTTTTCATTCCCTCTAAATTGTTTTCCTTTCCTTTAAAACTTATTCTATTTATTTCTAGCCATATAGTCCAAAGTATTATATCTTTTGATATATCCCATAGTGTTTGTAAAGCCTCACTTTTATAAGTGCCCGCAATTACTTTAACCATTATTCAATTCTACTATTCATCACCATGCATTTACCAAACATATTAAGAATCCATTGCCATAGTTTCCAGACTATTAAGCAATGTCCCAAGAGATGGTCTATACTCTCCTCCTTTTTACAGAGAACACATTGAGAGGAACCATGAAAACCATTTTTCATAAGGTTATCCCAAGATAAAATTCTTCTATGACCTACTAACCAAACAAACATTTTGACTTTAGGAATGCTTGGGATATCCTAAATATCTCTCCATATTCTAATGATATTACTATTTTGTTGGTGCAATACACTATATCTACTTCTTGTTGTGTATTCTATTGAAATATTCAACTCCCAAATCAATTTATTTTTGGCTCCCCTTGGAATAATCATAGTTGTTATCTTTCTACTCAATTGCCTCCTAGCATCAATGTCTTGTATACTTGTAAACAAATGTTCTTTCCATTTGCATATTCCTTCCCGATCCTTGTACAAAATGTTTGAAACCCTATCACCATATTTGTCTTTAAGCAATCTCATCCAAGGTTTCAAAATTGGATCTAATTTAAGTTGTTTTTTATCACACCAAGTATCCATCCAAATAGAAAATTTTCCTCCAATTCCCACCACCAATATTAAACCTTTAATCATTATATATATATATATATATATATTAAACCATTCCAAAGAGCAAAACCATTTGGTAGAGAGAATGCATCCAATATTAAACTTGGGTCATTAGGTTCAACATACTTAGAAGAATTCTTGCCCATTGTCTTTGACTCTCTTTGTACAATCTTCAAATTACTTTTTCCCTTAGAGCTAAGTTTACATTTGTAAGAACTCTTAAACCAAGACCTCCCCTATTTTTATCATCACACACCTTGCTCCTTTTCACCAAAAGAAATTTTCTTTTATCATGTAAACATGACCATAAAAATGATCGCATAATATAGATTAAACTTTTTTCAACTGAATTTGGCATAGTATACAATGACATATAATATGTTGGAATGGCCTGTAAGACTGACTTAATTAAAAGTTATTAATATTTTTTATAAACAATATTTTTTAATTGGTTGTATGGGTTAAATCATGCTTTACTTGTATTATTTCATCTTAATATTACCAAAATCCATATAATCATGGACATGTCTACTAAATGTAAAGATAAACTTATATATTCATGTTGTCATATACATGTCCATCACAATGCAAAGATATAAACTTAGTTCTTATGAAATTGCATATAAATATTTAAACTTAGATGTCACTTTTAAAATTGCTTTGCAATGCTGTAAGAATAATAAGTTTATTACATATAAATTATAACAACTTAAGTTTTTTTTTTTTTTTGAAAAGTGTCTTGTGTTATTGAAAAAGTAGTTACATTGACCATAAAAAAAAAGGTGGATGGCATGGAAGCACACCTCAAAATGATAAACATATATTCCATCCAAAATTGAAAATAAAGATCTAGGGACTCACATTGTTACACAATTAAATTGAAACTAAAAAATAGCAAACAATTTGAAGCTCTAAATTGTTAAACTAAAACATGAATAAGACTAGTTTTGAGAAGTGTTCACACCTTCACATGCCACCTACGTACTTATGAAAGGATTGATTTCTCATTGTCTTGCTTCTGTTCACGCAATTGAAATACTATAGAGCACAAAGAAGAGATTTGTAGATCCTACTATTGCTTACTAAAAAACAGGTTGCTACAACCGCCAAAGGACATTAAAAAATTATAATTGTTGGAGTCTCCAAGGTCATCATGAAAGTTTCCCAATTGAATGTGGGCAATTGGTTGTTCCACTGAACCCTTGTCATCCTGAATTTGTTCAAGCAAATCCAATGCACCAAAGTTGTTGATACTGCTTGGTCTGGATGGATGAAATTGTTTTTTGGGTAAACTCTCCTCGTCTATTTTCCCTTGTCAAGGACTATAAGAACATCGAGATCGCATATATGGAGAAGAGGGAAGGGAAATTTCCAGAGGATGGGACAAAGGAGCCTTATATTTCTTTTCCACCATAGGGACCACCATTTCCATTGTTGATGGCTCTGTATCTGGTTGTGTTTCTTCCTTAGGTGAAGACTATGGAACGACGACAAACGACCATCTAGGGATCGGAAAAACTATCGGCTATAGATGGAGCTAAAGGCTACGAGCGTGTGATAACCATTGTCTATGGAGTTGGAGCAGCTAAAGGCTACAAGCATGCAACAACCATTGTCTATGGAGTTGGAGTGACACTAGAACACATATTTTTACAACAACCCACAATGGTCCAACCCTCCTCCATAGGTTGAGTGGTTGCCCCAAGGGTGGGCATAGAAGTTGGCCTTGGCTTGGGATGCAATGAACATGAACAATCCTTCACTTTATGATTAGGTGCTTGGCAACTAAAATAGGTGTTCGAGAGATTAATGTAAACCATCCTTTGAGGAATGGTGGCTTCCCCCACTTGAATGGTGATGGAATCTACTAGATCCTTGGATAAATTTACCTCTACACATACCCATCGGGTTGGACGGGCATTGATTTTTTTAGGTTCAATGAAAACAACATGCCTAAGCACACCTACGATTTCGTCCAAACTAGCCCAAAAAAGGAGGAGAAGATCGAGGAATTCCAACTAGATCGAAATGTTTTGTAGTTTGTTCACAGATATAGTAAAATCATGGGTTCATGATGAGAGAACTAGCAAAGAGCTTCGAAAGTGCTAAGGACCATGCTGATAAAAATCTTTGACATATGCAAGGTCAGCAAAACAGAAAAGGAAAAAAACCCTGGCAATATTTTGTACTAGTTGAATAGTAATGCTATTGGAGGCCCTTGTCGAAGAGAATGACTTAGTAGGGACACGCCCAACAAAATACCCAATATTATGAAAGCGTTTATAAAAAAAATAATAAAAAATGTATTAGAATAAGTAATTATAAAAATTAATAAAAACAATAATAAATATTACTACAAGTAGTAAGTAATTTGATAAAAGTGTAACATCATAAGTATAGTCTCGTTGAGAACATGTTTATATGAATTAATTTATATGATGTGTTATGTAAATTTAATTTAATTTGATTTCAATTTTTTTTTTAATTTATATGGTGGAATTGGTCGACGTCACAAATTCGAGCACAATATTATGTGTTGTTCGTCTTGGAAGCCACTACACAGTTTTTTGTGCACTCCGCCTTTATAACCACCATGCCACAATTATTTTAAAGCATCACAAGAATAAGCGTTCAGTCCAACGAGGCCCGAGATTTAAACCTTGGACCATCGTTCCCTTACGGGGTTTGGTCGAACCAATTGGTCTACACCTCACACCTATTTTGATTTCAAGTTTATCACAAATTACTTTTTAAATGTTTAATTCTATTTGACAACTATTGGGATATATTTGTATCTATAAAATATGTCAAAACTATATACATATATAAAATAATGAAATCATCATAATATACATCAAAACAAATAGTCACAAATCCCTTATGTTTTAGGAATTAAAAATTATTTTATTTTTCAAAATTGATAATCATGAGAATTGAACATGATAATATATATATATATATATATATATATATATATTTATTTATTTATTTATTTTAAAATGGGAATGAAAGAGGCCCTCCTATTATTACTAACTACATATGGGTATTACAACAATTTGATAATTATGCATATATAATTTGGCAAGATTCAAACATTGATCTCTTCTTCCTTAAAAGTAGAGTCTAAGTGATTGAGCTAATGCAATTTAATAACATTATAATATAACTATATAATAAAGGCGAAATAATTTGTAAAATAACTATTAAATAATTTGCAAGGAAAATAGATAAATTCATCTACCTTCTCCTTGACTCTTAAAAAAAAGTGTTGATTCTTTCCTTAGTCAACTAGTGATTACCACCTTCTTGCTCAGTTTCTCCTTTGATCATATATTTAAATTTAACTATTTATTATTATTATTATTATTATTTTTTTTTTTTGTACTATCCATCCCGAAAACCGTTATATAGTTCTTCGCGTAGTCCACTCCTATAATCACCATGCCACAATCATTTAAAACCTTTTACACTGCTAAAAGCACTAGAAAAGGGACAAGCGTTCAATCTAGCAAGCCCAAAATTTGAACCTTGAACCTTCGCCCTTTTACACTGCTAAAAGCACCAGGAAAGGGACTAGCGTTCAATATAGCGAGGCCCAAAATTTGAACCTTGAACCTCCGCCCCTTCACGGGATTTGATGATCTACACCTCGAACTTTTAACCATTTATTATTATTATTATTATTTTATTTTTTTGTTCTTTTAAAAAAATTCAAAACCTTCAATTATTATAATTATGCAACTGATAATAAAAATTTTTCTTTTTATCATATCGATACATATGATCATAAGTTTATCCACTTCTTTAAATAAATACAAGATTGAAATTTAACCAAAAAAAAAAAAAAAAAAAAAAAAAAAACAATTAAACTCTTTAACAAAAATAAATCAATGTTCAAAATTTAGCATTGCCTATCAATACATACATTCTTCTTTAAATGCTTTGATTCACAAATTTGAGATACAAAACCATCATCTAGGACTATCTTTGAAAATTTAAGATAAAATAAAAATAAATTTAAAACACATATACCTAGACACTTAAAAAGAAATGATTATATGTTTTATTTAACCTGGTCTCTTACATATAGTGTATAAATTAACATTCTCAACAATGTTCTTATCTTATGAATAAAAAATAAAAAATAAATTTAAAACACATATACTGAGACACTTAAAAGATGATTATATGTTTTATTTAACCTGGTCTCTTACATTACATATAGTATAGATTGACATTCTCAACAATGTTCGTATCTCTTGAATATAAGATATATGGTTTAAATCTAATCCATTTATTGCTTTGTTTAAGAGTAGAATAGGGAATTTATTGTTTGAGGTAAATGTATAATAATATTTAATAAACTTGAATTAGAAGAAATTGTATAAAAATTACTAGTTTAGATATAAAGGATATATATTTAACAAACGTCGAGAGTTATCAATTTGTTATCAATCTGAGGCGCCTATCTTATTTTTTTATTAAACAGTTGCAACAGTTGGTTAGTCGACTGACTGTTTTAATTTAAATATTTTAAATGTTTGCAACGACTGGTTAGTCGGTTGTTTTAGTTTAAATATTTTAAATGTTTTTGTTAATATCAACTTTTATTTAATAAAAAAAAAATTGTTTAGGGCGTGACATATATGACCTCTTTCCCTCTTACCCCTGTTTGCCATTGTAAAAATGCCTTTCGGCGTAATGAATGTTTTAATAGAAAAATAGACCAAATAAAAGCATTTACTTGTCACATTTTAAGCTTGAACACTAATATAGGTTGGATATAGCTTGTTCTTTGCTATGACTCATAAAATTATGATATAAAGATTGCTAAAAAATATTAAAATAAAAATTAAAATTTTATGTAATCCATTCTCCTATATATAGTTTTAGTTATATTATTAAAAAGTCAATTAAAATAGAAGGAAAACATTAATATTTTTTTTTTTTAGAAAATGTGAAATTCTTATTTTTTTAAAGATTTGGTTAATGTGAAAAATCTCTATAATAATTGACATTTGGGTTGAGCATTCCTATTTCACCATGACCTCTTATAAGAGGAGAACTGAGCTTATTTGTAGGCAATTGAACACAACCATACACACATCACGGTTTGAACTTTGGATCTTTCAAAGAAGAGCCAAAGTCCGAATCGTTGCATTGTCTCCCTAGGACTAAAATCTTGGATAGAGAAGAAACCTTTAGAGCTGCTCTTAGGTGGTCGACACTACTTTTGATCTTTCGAAGAAGAGTCAAAGCCCGAACCATTGCATTGTCTCCCTAGGACTAAACTTTTGAATAGAGAGAAAACCTTTAGAGTCGCTTTTAGGTGGTTGATAGTGTCATCTCATCTAGTATACCACTATATAGAAGGAAGCCGCAGGAGATATTTTTGTATCCACAAAGATAACATATGGGTGGCTCGAACACTAGACCTCCCATTTATTTCGAAACCATGTCCTGGAAACCAACTACACAACAAAGACGCATATGGGGTGGTTTGAACATTGGACCTCCCATTTATTAATTTTAGGGCCATGTCCTAGAAACCATCTGTGCTACAATGACAGACAAAAAAAGGTGAAAATCTTATTAAAAAAACAGGTACAAAGTTATAATAATTGGCCTATCACTTTTGGCCAGTCCCAAAATCGTAATAAAATTAATTCTAACATCTCCTTGAATAACAAATGTTTTAGTGGGATCCAAAAAACAATTACTCTTATACTGATTATAATTTTATATAACACTATTCCAAAGAACCTAGATTAACTTCTCTTTCTTGCCATGATTTTAGGAGCTACTAAATTGGAACTAAGAGTGCCAAAAGCAACAATTTGATGTGAAATCAAAGGCTAATCATCACAATTCTTTAATGGATGGCTAGTAATAAAACTTGATCCACCTCCATCCAATTTACAATATCCCTATTCTAATAGATTTCAACAAGTAATGCGCAAGATGTTCATTTTTTTTTAGCCAAGAAGTCAACCATTACATTCTTATTCTTGTGTTTGTCTATATGAACCAAAATAGCATCATAAGATGCTCACTTTCTTTTTAGCTTAAAAAAAAAAAAAAAATCTCGTGAGGGTGGTCTACCGGCCAAGACACCATTTACATTATACATTATATGATCCAAGTTCAATCCCCATAATAAATGTGTGTAAGAAGTATTATTAATTTTTTTTTTTTTCAAAAAATAGTTCCCTCGGAACTCATATACCACATTTTAAATGGTTAAATATATGATTGTGTTATGATGCTCTTAAATATGTGATAAAATTAAAATGGTTTGCATATATCTCCACGCTTTACGTGAACGTATATAACCATAAATCTCAAAGTAAAATCGTTGAAGCCTTTGAAAGAAATTTCACAATAAGCACATTATTCTTTGAATCGAATTTGAAGATTCAAGGTGATAATTCGGACGAGACCAGAGTTCAGCTTCGCAAGTTGATCAAGTTTTTCAGAAGATCTTTTAGCGGAGTATGGAGGAGGAAGGAGAGCAGCCAAAGCTTGGGAAGCATCTGCCCAAAAGGGCGCTAAGAAACAAGTCTCTCGTTATCACTTTTGATGAAGATGATTGCAGGTCACTCTTACCTTCCACTAAATATTTTTATTGCATTTCTAACCAGACTATTTTTGAATTTTTCAATATTCTCGTGTGAAATACAATTCCGATGAATTCTCTTTTATTTTATAAAATTTTGATTGATTTTGCTTTCGGAGATTGGGATGGGGAATAATGCATTGATATTGATCAAGCTTAAGAAGTATTTCAAATTTTACTTGGCTAGGGTTTATTTTCAGCAGCTCATAAACCCTGGTTCTTTCTATTTTTATTTTTTATGTTTTTCACTGGCTGATAAGCCCTATTACCTTTCTCCTGCTCACTCAAGATAATTCTACCACATATTTCTGTGAAGATGTAGTTAAAATTAGTTTTTAAAGTTTGTAGCTGGGTATTGTGTGTACATTGAACAAACATTTTGACCTGGCAGGGCTTGGAAGTCTTGCTTCTGCAGTAGTCCTTATAGCTTTACTAGGTTTACTTTCTGCTTTTGCCATCCTCTTCTCAAAATCTGATTTGTGCTGTGCTCAATTTCTGCTTCTATTTATTTTTGCTAGTATGCACTTTACGTTTTTATGTGAGTTGTTCTAACTTCCATTAGATTTTACTGCTGTATGTTGTTTGAATTTTGTTTTGCTGAATTTAAAAATTATTCATATTCCTTAGGGAGTTTGTTACTGGGTTTCACAAAAGAAAAAAACAGAGACGTAAGGAGGCCGAAAAGCAACAAGAAAAAAAGGAAAGGGAGAAACGCCTCGCAGAACGAAAAAAGGTTTGTTGTTTCTGCTACATTATGCATTTTCATTTTTATATTCTTTAAAAAAAGAAAAAGAAAAAGAAACTAATCTGCACCATGGCTGCTATGATTACTGAAATTTGTGGCTTGATAATAAATATGTGCTTGCAATATATGTTATTTGTTTTGAGTATATGTGTACTGCTATCAAAGCACATGCATAATGATATGATATGCTACATATTCTGTTTCTTTTTATCATCTCCTTTGTTTGTTCAAAATAGAACATTTTATTGTGAACTTTTTAGTGATGTATGCTACTAAGGGTTCTTAGTACACATCTCTTATATAAATACAAGTAGGAAAAATTCATAATGCTATGCCACTAATGAGCACCTATAAGAGATTAGTACAAGCTATTGATGAAAGAAAACATTACATACTTGCAATCCTTCTTACAGCTAAGCACTACTAGAGTCTCAGCTTTGGAGTTCCTGCTACATGACAGGCTGCCCTTGATGTATTGCTCCAATGGTTTTTGTTTTTGAGGATAGTGACATTATATGTTTTTTGGTTTTATCGTGGTTGTGTACTTCTTCTCTGACAGTACGTTTTATTCATAAGGATTAGTGCAAACTGTTTATTACAAATATCTAAGTGGAATACGCATTTTAAAACATGTAAGGATTAATGTTCGAGTTGTATTGATGAAACATGGATCAAACAAGATGCAATCAAAATTTGGAGAAAACCTAAATAATGCTATTATGTTTTTCCATAGAAAAGAAATTATGAAAATAACTGTTAATACAAGAAATGAAATTGTAAGGTAAAGTCAAAGGTAAAGGTGATCCTTTAGGTCACAGCGAATCCAGCATGCCTCCTGGATGTATGAGATCTCCTTATGTAAGCAAATTATTAGTTCAATGTGTACCTTGTTTGGGTATTGACCTTTTGATCAAGCTTATAGTAAATCAAGTCGTCTTGTCAATCCATCGAAGCCTGAGGTGCAAAGTGATGTTTTATTCTGGAAATATTTTTAATGCAAATGGGAGTACTTCAAAACAAGTTTCACCATTATTTGAGATGCATTTTGTGGAATTGACACCACTGGCCGATTTTATTTTTTCTGTTGGAGAGGAGTATAGTTTATAGCTTTGCTTGATACTCTGGTGATAGAGAATATAGATATGCTATTTAACTTTGATTATATTCTCTCTGTATCTCACCTATGGATACCAATAATTTGATAATGTTCTCTCTGTATCCCACCTATGGATACCAATCTCCTATAAGGATAAAGTAAAATTTAATTTTTTTTCCTAAAAGTACCATTGCTTGTAATAAATAAAGGTTATTTGATATGTGAATCCATGATGAGATGTCGTGCGTAATATAGAGTAATTTATCCACAGGCCACGTTCATTGCTAGTCCTGTTACAGGCCAACTCTCATATAACGGAACCAGTGGGAATATGAACACCTGTAAGTGTTATTAAGTGGAATGTGTATGTATTGGCCAATCAAAGTAAGGTAGCATTTGTAATAAAAAGAACAGAGAACAATCCTAGCTACCACATGTTGAAGAATAGGCTAAGTTTTGCATACTTCAATCTTTAGTTGGAACTTGGAATGAATGAAGCCAACAGAACTAAAAGACAGCTTTTTAAGCTCCATGGAATTTATTGTAAGGAAACTGCTGCACTATGAGGGAACTTGTTAACAATGGTTATTCCCTGGGAATTTGGACGTTTTCCCAGGAGTTAAAGAAACATTGTTCTGCTACTACAAAACCTTGTCAAGGCACATGGAACTTCCAACAAAGGAATTATTTTCAAGTCTTTTAATGTTCATAGCACAACAATGTATATTCAAGGAATTGGTCAAAATCTCATTTACTTGTTTATCAGATATATGAAGTATGATGAGATGGGCTATTTGCAATATAGAGCATAGATGTCAGACTCGGCCCAAGTCCCGAGTACTCGGCCGAGTCTGAGTCTGGGTGGACTCAGCCGTGCCGAGTCTGTTCGGACTTAGTTTTTTCCTGGACTCAGGCAAGTCCATCCGAGTCCGGGGCCAAGTCTGAGCCTGACTGGGACTCGCAAGTCCCGATGTCAGGACTCAGCCGGCCCAGGAAAAGTAGGATTTATAAAAGTTTTTATGTAATAAAAAAAACTATGGAAAAAATAAAGACAAACCCGAGGTGTGGCTGATTATAAATGGTGAAGGAAAATAAGCTTCTTCCTTGTAAATGATTCAGACCTGTGCTTTCTTCGACTCTATACGCATCACTAGTTCATCTCAACTTGCAGCACTTTGACATTCACGTGCGAAATGCCCCCACAAATGGCATCACCAACATTGCACCATGGGTCTACACTCAGTATCATACACAATTCTGCATCTTCTAGTTCTCCGACGATTGTCACAGACCACATTGCCAGTGGCATCCCCACTTCGTACAATCTCCCTTTGTGCTACATATACCTATAGCAATGATCTTGCACTCTCCGAGTCACACTCATCCTCGGAGTCATCGTTCTTCTCTTCAAAGTCACTTCCTTCACTGACTTCTTGACCCCAACACTTCGAAGTCACTTCCTGTCACAATTGTCGTGTCTGCAACTCCCATGACAAACTCACAAACTTTGACAGGTGTCTCTGCTCTGCAAGGATGGTTTCACCTTCACAATGTCGAACTTCTGATACCAAATGTTATGAATGCAGATTAGCTGCGATAAATTTTGCATTGATGTGATAGATGTGTATATACAAGTGCAAGCAAGATAAATTTTGCATTGATGTGATAGATGTGTATATACAAGTGGAAGCAAGAACAAAGTGGTCTCCAGTTACAACTGCTTTTGTAACTACCTTATAACCACCCAAGTTACAGCATGATATGCCATATATTCGTAACAATATAATCAAATATATTGTCCATAAGCTAATGTTCTTGCAATGTTGAGTTGAGGTCCTAGTTACTATTTTCACTAGCAAGGCAGTGACATCTGCTTAGATATATTCTTCACCATACTGTTGTCTTTTTCGTGTTTAGGTCATTCACGATTTGGATGTTGCAGCTGAACCTTTGCAACCTTGCTGGGATGAAATACAGTTTTTGCAGAAGCATGTTCAATCCAAAGTTATTTAGCCTTCAGTTTCTTCAAGACTATCTAACGGCTATTAGGGCAAGGTGGATATCATTCCAAAAGTGGAAATTCCCTAAGAGTATATGGAATTCTGTATTTGGAGGTTAAAGCAACAGGATCTAATCTGCCATTCCATAGGTCTTTGTTCACTATCAGGACATTAAGAATATTGGATTGCTGGTGATTGAACCTTCCAGATCCGGTGGATGTTATGATTTTGCCTAGGGCTCATTTGCTTGTGTTTTCCCCCAAAAAAAGACACAGCCTAATTTCCAAGTAGGACCATTGTTTATGTATTGATCCAGTTTTATGAGACAATAGAGACTTGCTTTTAATCTTACCAAAACTCTTCCAACTGTTGCCCATTCGGGTTTGGCTCTTTGCTCCACCCACAAAGTGTCGGCATACAGCTTCCCAAGAGGATTGGTAAATGCTGCTGGTATGTATGTTGCAGCTCTTAAACTCACCTTGCAGAAGACCATGCACAAGTATGCACATCTTTATGTTAATATTGATCTTGTAAAGCCTTTGTCTGATAAAATTGAAGTAGGAATTGCTGGAACCAGCCCACTCAAAGAAGGCATGTTCCTCTCCAATGTAGACACCTGTGAATCCAAGAAACTGTTTGCCATAACCTAAAAAACTGTTTTGGGGACTGAAATGTTTCCAAGTCTCAGAAACTCCACCACTGTCTCTCTCTCTAAAAAAAAAACACTTCCAGCAGATTCCAGAATTTTTTCAAGAATTACAGTGAGTTTTGATGCTGGCCAAAAGTAAGCACAAGCAACAAAGGCCAGCAAGTTGTTGATGCTTGTATAAATCAACAGCAGCATAATGCATCAATTGGGATATGGACACCATTGAACTTGGGAACATGTGGGACGGCGTTGGAAGGGTGCAAGTATGTTTAGGATCAGAGACAACAAGCGTCGCATCAGACACAACTTGCAGAAAACTAGAGAAACCCCCCCGGAACAAAAGCAACACTTTCAAGTTAAATTCAGCTGTTTTGAATGTTCTTGAACTCAGTGGACGGTGGACCATCCTGTGTGATCATTTTCTCACCTTCAAAGCATGTGTCGGGGCCCTGGGAGGCCCAAAACCTCAGAGATGAAATCTCAGCTGGCAGGAAAACAAGTGCTCTACAATTAAATTACAGCTGATTTTAATTGAAGTAATGTGCCATCTGTAGTTTAGCCTGATACAATTCCTCCTCGCACATGCATGGACCAATCTTTGACACAAAGATATGAATAACTACAGGATCCACCAGGTAACCACTAAAAAGCCTGTAACATGATCCATACATTGACTTGGATGAGGGACAGTTCGAAAGCCCAAGGTTGTAAGAAAGCGCACTTGTATGTAACATATAAAATACATAAATGTTACTCAAAATGCTTTTAAACTGTGGTAAATATATCTAATTCAAGGGTATTTCATACAAAACATTGGCTAATGTTTTATGAACATTATTTGGAATTAAATTAATTTAGTTTTTGAGAAACCTCTGGCAAAAGTAGCCCAGAAAGCTACACCTAGCAATTGTCACTACAAACAAAGTTTGATATGCAAAACCTATTAAAAATAAAAATAATATTTTTTATAAAAATAAAAAAGAGAGAATAGATTTTTAAAGAAACAAAAAAGAGAGACAGGAGCATAATACAGGACAACAAGGTTATAGTTTTTATATCGATAGATAGATAGAAAATGAAGAGGAAACATTATTCAACTTTGTACCTCTTTGTTTACATGCCTCAAAAACTCGGCACACTCAGCACTGACTGACTGTGAAAGAGTGAAGTATATGTCAGTTAAAGTGAATAAACAGGAATTGCAGAGTGGTTACAATGAGTTAACTATAGTTTTACAATTGGTGTTTTGAAACAAAACATGGAAAACGAAGGAGAGAGAGTATACCGAAGCTGATGCCAGGACAGCTAAAGCACGACTAAGCTTGCAAAGTTTTTCTTGCTTCTCAATGGCTTTAGCTCTTGCCAACTCTTGCACCTCCCTTTCTGTTGCAACAACCATCTCCTCCAATGCAATATCTCGTTGATTCTATGCTGCCTCCTCCTCCATCTTTGCTTGATCCTCTTTCTCTTTCTTTTCTTCCTCCTATCAAAATTCCCCCCACAATCAATTCTTTTGCTGAAAAATTACACTGCTGTACCCACTGTCTTCCCTATCTATAAATCTGCTTACTTGTGCGCCCTTTAGCATAATCAAGAGATATAAGAACATTCTAGAATGTCTCTCAGCAAGCATCATAGAATAAGTACAAAAAAAAGAACCTTCCTAGTGATATGATTATGTGTTGCTACTTGCTAGGTATAGCAAACAATTTGCAAGCTCATAAAGAAAACATTCAAAATGCAGTTGATAAATTTTCACTGGAAGAAACCAATAAAAATTGAAATATCATGATCCTGGGAGTTCAAAGCTTGATACAACCTTAATAAGCTCCTCTTGCATTTCCAAGTATTCTAGTTTCCTTCTTTGATATGCAACAGAGTCTTCACTTGGAAATGCAGTAAGACCTACAGAATCAACCAGCTCATCTGGAAGAGAAGACAGCGTGGCCTGAACAGCCTCTTCTGGCTTGACTTTTCCTGCGACAGTAAATGCTCTGGCAAGCAGATTAAAAGATCAAACACTAAAATCAAAATGCATTGCTATATTGGAGGCAGAAGTTGAAAGCTTCAAAACTTAGCCTAATTGACCATAAAACAGGTACCTTGAAAGGATAAGGAGGGAAGAAGGCATAGAATGGTTCAAAGAGAGATCCAACCAATCACGGAGCTGTAGACAATATACATTTTGCATATTAGACAAACCATACACGCCTATCATTTAATAAATTAAACATTTCATTATTAACTCTTCGAATTACTATATTGCAAATGCAAAAATGGTAATGGATGGTAAAGCTTAGAACATATATTGAGCACCCAATGCATAATAATATAAATATGATACAGAAGCCAGTGGATTTCATTGAGCAGTGAAATTAACACCTTTGAAGTATATATTACTTGCTCAAAAACCATTAAGAATGGCAGCCATGAAATTAATTACCAGGGTAGACTACTACTGAGGAACATAGGACGTCTATCCCTTAATATTTTTGCAATAGTTTCACAAATACAAGATATATAGCATGAAGATGCTCAATGCTTGAACTCTAATTTCTCCACTAGAACTAGTAAGAAGCTACATAATTTAATCCAATATATCACCAAACACTGACACACTAGAAATTTATAGCAACATTAGATCATAGGAACCTCCTTGGGTCAAAAGGACATCTGTGGCAATCCCTTTTCATAACGTGAAAATGTTTAGTGTTTCAATTGAAGAGTTCTATTAGCTGTCCCATTGTTGTCTTTGATAGTGATCTCTTGAAAATTCTAGTAAATAGAATGAATAAACAATTTTAGGTTTTATAAAGTAACACACCAATCATAGACAAAGCATGAGGGATGGGGACGGTTCATTGGTTTAATGTTCAACATGAAGAGTAAAACTGAGAGAAAAGTCAAATTTAAAGAACTTATGATGAGAAGTGATAATCCATAACCCATGTAAGCTTATCCAACAAAAGGGTGAAGAACATCCAATGTTCCAATTCATGTGTGCATTTGTGAAAAACAAGAAGGATAAGAGGAGACAATTTAATCATGATTGAGATGGATGTCAAAGAAATCTCCATAGCAATAAGAACCCCCATCAAGGAAGTTGTGGGCCAAGAGAAAAGAGCAATAAGCCATGAAAGCAAAGAGGAAAACAAGGGATAGAATATGGCAATTTAATGCAAATTCATTGGAGTAAGTATGAGACAGTTAATATATCATAACAAACTATAGAAACATTTTGGAATAATTATGACTTTGAACTTCGCCTGAATGCAGACCTTAGAGATTATCATAGGTTTAAAGTAAAAGTTGAAAATCCTAGGTTTAGTCACAAAGGAAATGAAGTAAGCTTCCTGCATGGATTTATAAATGGACTTATAACTTTTATTTATCAATAGAATAAACAAGAGAAATTTAACATGACAAACCTTGAAAGAGTTGCTTTTATATGACAGAACCATGTTACCTTTGATATTCATGTGACAAAATGGAATCCAGTGTAATCAATTTCTTCTAAAAATTGCTTTCATGTTTGATAAGACATCAGAAAAGTAATCTGTTGTTCTAAAAAATGTCAAACACATAGGTTTATTCCACTGTATCAAGTTAAGAAATTTTTTCTAGAAAGTATGCCGATGTCCTCGTCACTGAAAGACTCATCATCTTTTTGTGCGGAAAATCCGTTATCCTCAATAGCAAAAACAATATCCATGTCATTGTTTGCAGGAGCCTCAACACTAACAGGCTTTTTCAAACCCCTCTTGTAGGAATTTGCAGATCTCCTTTGCATTCATGTTCTTAAAGACCTTGAGACTTTTATTCTTAATGGTGCAGAGTATCACTTTGACTGTTGTTTCATACAATCCTGTTCCCATAGAATAGAAACAAGTTCTGCATATCCTGTTTCCAAAGTCAATAGATTTTCCCCATTTAGAAGCAATATGAAGATCTGAAGCCATGATGTTTCCACCAAAATACAGAAATCCCTGTAGTAGATTGCTAAAAGCTGACTGCACCACTTTGAAGTAATAAAAAAAGAAGAAAAAAACGAGTCGAGCGAAAAAAAGGTTGAAAATCTCCTTCTCATGACCAAGCTATCTGCCTAGGAAGCTCAGGTACAATTTTACTTCTAGTGGGGATGACCAGTTTGACCAAAACCTTGACCGCTAGATTTTAGGGGAGATCAAGAAAATGATAGAATTTTAAACCTTATTTTTTTTGAATAGATTCCAATTCTTCAAACAGATCTATAAATTCAACTTGGATGTTGAGATATGTATGATTTCTTAAAAACTCAAAACTGTAATGTTTCCTTAACTGTGAAGACTTAAAGGTTGCTGTTCAAACCACAAACTCGTCGAGTCTTCACTAATCATCATGTGCAGCAAATCATTCAGATTTGTAAAATAACTCAGATTTTGTCACTTCATCCAATGAGATACTGTAGGTCTTTGCCATGCTGAAAATGGAGTCTTCAAGAGGCAAAGCGCAATTCCATGGTCTTTCCACTCCATCATGATCTCCTGCTAGATGCTTGGAAAAATAGACAAGCTTTATGTCCTAAAGTTTGTCACCTTAGGCTTTAATACCATGTTGAAGAGTCCATACATTCCAACTTCCAAAGTACAGAGCTTTTGAAAAAGTACCATTTTGTGAATTTGGGAATGAGTAACTCAACTAATGATCAAGTGATCCAGGATTCCTAGAATGAGATGATTACATGAACAAATGAGATATAGGATCAAGGTGGTGAGATTAACAAGAGTGGGCCTCAACTACAAGTTGCAAAAATAATAATAAAATATTTCGAGAAGGGCCTTGACCCAAAGTCATTCACAAATTTAATAAATAGCTGACGAGCTGGTTTACATAGGCCAGCAGAAATTTCTGCAATAACTCTAGACATCAGCCAGCCTTTGGCTGGCAATTCAGAATAAATGTGACATATGTCACAACTATGGTAAAAGGGTGAAATGGACTGTCATTCTGTATACATTGTTTGCAAGAATAAGAGGACTCCCTGCTATTGGTTGGGACATGCCATTTCATCGAGCAGATATGAAAAATGGCATGCATCTGGCTGGATCAGTCAATGCTGATACAAATACGAGGCTACAATTGGATGGATCAGGTAATGCCGATACACCTGCTTAAGGAGGTTATTCTCAACTGGAAATTAACTGTGTTTGGTCTCATATTGCTGAATCTGGAATGTGATGGTATTTGCTGAATCATCTTTGGAATGTGAGTATCTTGAGGAATCAATACTGGAATATTCTTGCAGAATACATAGAGTATTGAACCTCATCATGAATCTTATGCTGATGAACCTCAGCCAGATGTTTTACGATGTTTATGGAAGATAAAGGCACACTGAACCATAGATTACTATGTTGAAATTTTGGAAACTTGGACAAACATATAAGTATCCATGAATAAGTGTCAACCTGTTAGGCCACCTCAGAGGTGGGAATTGCCATCCATGTCTCACAGAAAACTAAAATTTGATAGTGCTTCAAAATTCAATCCATTGACAGCCATAGCAGGAGTAATAGTTAGAGATAGAACACCAACATTATAAAATAAGGTTGCTATACAAGGCATAAGACAACTGCAATAAATGCACCATTTTTAAGGAATTGTTAAAGATGATTATACTTGATAATTAAGTACATGACAATTTGGCCTTTCAAAATTTAAGAGAGGGCCAAAGCTGAGTATAGGAACTTTTTTTTTTTTAATTCTTTTAATGTTTTATTTGCTTAAATTCTGACATTCAAATTTGTCATACCAATTGCCAAGTGAACCAGGCTGCAGATTCTCTAGCCAATAGGAGTGTATCATTATTGATGGCATAAGTATTCGTCATCCAGCAGCTGGATTTTTATCATGTTCCTACAGCAGATGTGGTTTGGAAACTCATTTGGGAAGGTAAAAAATAAATAAGATGGATTAAACAACCTAGGTAAATTTCAACTTGATTAGTAAGGTCCCTTGAATCCCATTTACGAGGGACTGCACTTAGCTGCATTTTGGCTGCATTTTGTTATACCATGACAACAGCATAATTAAGTTCAAATCAATTCTAGCCTTCCCTTAAGAATTTTTCATCTCTCCTAGTTGAGGTCCCAATACTACTGTCTTAATTCCATCAAAACAACAACCAAATATGATTTTTTTTGTCTTGTACATTATGGGATGTAGGCCTTGACTCCATTCCCCACACCATTTCCTCTTCTAAAGCCTGTTTCTTGCATTGGTGCTTGCCCCATGAATCGTTGGTATGACGAAGAATGTAACTCCTTAGATCAGAAGCTCCATTTTGCTCTTATCCATGAGGCTACAACTATATCTTCCACTTGAAGGGAATATAAATGCCTCATTTGACACAAAAAACGAGAGTTTACAACTTGAGTGGGTCTAATGGTAAGACTTTTGGAACTCCAAATAGGAGTTTCAATTTGAATACGATGGGGGGTAGAGTTGTACACCATACTTTGGTAACCGGAGTTTGGTTGGATAAACATATATTGGGTAAATAACATCCTCTATGAGGGTCATCTCATATGACTTATGGTCTCGTGGACATTTAAAACTACTTTACCTCTCTTTAGTGGACATCAAAAGAGCTATACATAAATTATGGACTAGTAAAGCTGCTGGAGGTGGACAGATGGGTAATTTGGGTGGAAGTAGAACAAGGGGCACCTCTACTGCAAGTGTGGGTGGATCAATACCCCCACCTTTGATTGTTCATCTTCAATGTTGAAACAATATGCAGAAGGGCCTTTCAAAAGAGACAAGCCCTTGATGCAATTTGTCACTATTTTAGATGCAAATAGGAGCAATGATTTGTGACTATTTTAGATGCAAATAGGAGCAGTAGTACCATCGCTGAGAAAAAAAAATCAGGAGGAACACATCCCTATAAGTTGAATGTTTGCAATTTTTCATTCAAGGGTTGGTATACAAGAGTTTCCACTTACCTCCTATGTGTGGATGGAGAGGGGGTTGAGGTTATGTGACAAATTGTCACTTGGGGGAAAGGATGAACTTGTCAAAATGCAAACTCAATATGCAAATACTAGTGGAACAAGAAAAACACAACTGCAGCATGTTCGGAAAACTGTAACTAATTTTGTAACTTCGGCTTCTCACCCTCTTGTGCATTGTTTTTCAGCATCTAGGACTCTGATTCCAGACAATGTAGTAGAGTGGGTCATCTAGGGTGAAAAGGAAAGCTGCCAATGACACACTTCTAGAAATAATCAATGTGCATGCACGAGATGAGGCTGATGAAGCTATTTCGTGGATGTTCTTCGCTAATGGCATTCCCTTTAGTGTTATTCGCTGTCCTTATTACAAGGAGGCATTTAAGAGAGTTGCAAAAATTGGTCCTCCTTATCTTCCCTTAGGAGAGACAAAAATGTGACCGACCTTGCTTAACAAGAGTTACTCCAAAGTGAACTTTTTGATGGAGGAGTTGAGGAACACAGAGGCCACTCATTGGTGTACCATTGTCATGGATGGGTAGATTGATATTGCCCATAGGCCACTCATAAACATTATTGTTACATGTAGAGCAAGCCCCTACTTTCTTAGAGTTGATTGTTTCAAAAGACACATGGATCATTGGATGCAACTTTCCAATATCATATTTTGAAGGATGCTATAAAGGAGGTTGGGCTAATGAATTTGGTCCAAGTGGTCACAAGTGTAGCCCATGTGTGTAGATATGCAAGGATGATGATTCAGAGCAACTATAGGAACATATTTTAGACCCTATGTTGTGTTCATGCATCGAACACATTGGAAGACATCGAGAAGATTGATTAGGAGAAGTAGGTTGTGGCTAGTCTTAGAGATGTGCAAATGTTTGTTTGCAACCATTATCTCATTTAAGCAATTTTTAGGACTTTTTCGAGGATGGAATTCCTCAAACGTATAGAGATTAGGTATGCCAACTATTTTATTTTGTTGGAGAGGATGGTTGAGGTGCAGGAGGCCCTATAATCTATGATAGTGTGTAGTGAGTGGAACAAATGAGCACAAACTAAAATAGATGAGGGAAAGAGAGAAAACAATTGATATTAGCTTATGATTGGTGGTATGATGTCAAGTATATAGTGTTCTTTATGTGGCCTCCTATGGAGGATATAAAAAATGTAGACACAGACTGCCCTAGTCTTGGAGAGATTTATGAAACTTTGAAAGCATGCTTGGTCGCATGAGGGAAGCCATTCGACAAAAGGATCCCACACTTTCTTTCTATGACCAACACAATCATCCTATTATTCAAAAGAGGTGGGATAGGACGAACGCTCAACTGCACATGGTAACATATGTTGTCAATCCCACGTGGTTTGTGGCGTGACTTGAGAGAGAGTAGCTCCTATTGGAGACCTCGAGATGAAGAGGGTTTTTATTAAGGCAATGTACATCAAAGAGGAAGCAAAAATGATTTGGGAATAGTGGGTTTGACTGGCAAATCTTACATGTGGCTTTAACACATAGGAAGCTAGAGAGGATAGACACACCCTTGAATAGAATGACCCCATTGGATGGTGGGAATTATATGAGGATGCAACTCCATTGCTAGGCATGCTAGCCAAACTCATCTCTTCATAGGTTGGTAGCTTCTTTGCTGCTGAGATGAATTGGTTGACCTATAGCTTCATCCACTTTAATGCACAATAAATTGCTCAATAAAATAGAGATTGATTATACCCTTGAGGTAGAGCAACACCATACAATGCTTCTTTAGGAAGGAAGCCACTCCACAAGGTCTCTAGCTCCAGGAGCCAAGAGTTCTCCAAGAATACATCATAGATTATTGATGCCTTTCACAATGGGGGTACATCTCTCTTTATACAAGAGTGTGATAGTTCACCTTCCATGAGTTACAAGATCACCCATGTGGAGGTTCACCTTCCATGAGTTACAAAGTGCATAATAATATGACAATATTCCTTGCGGTTACATATGACAATATTCCCCCAACCGTTACAAATATGATTCTATGACATACTTATTTCTATTTTGACATGTGGCCTTCCTTAATAATTAATTTATGGCTCATACCATTATACAATACAATATTAAATACCTATCTTGGTACCTAACAGACCTTTCTAGACCAAAAGACTTTTAAGGCAAGAATCAACAGAGAAAACAAAAGAAAGAATAGTTTGAGCTAGGGAACTAAAATACCCTGACCGAACCAAAGAGAAGCAAAAATAAAGCAAGAAGAAACTAGGTACCTTCAGAACTGGAGCCATCCAAAGAAATGATAGAAAGAAGAGCTTTCCTTATTTGCGAAGCCCACCATCTAGGAGGGTGGCCATAACAAGTAAGATCACCTTTGTCCAAAGCCCAATTAGCTAAAGCATCAACAGTCTTGTTTTGATCTCTGACCACATGATTGTAATCAACTTTCAAAAATCCCATCTGGATTAATTGAATCTTCTCAATAATTCTTTTTATTCTCTAATCAACCTTATGATTCTTAGGAGTCTTCAAAAGATTAATCATGAGTTGAGAGTCAGACTCAACTAACACCTTTTCCCATCCAACCTTAGTAGCCTCTTGAAGGCATTTGAGGATACCATACCCCTCAGCAAGGTTATTGGAAAGAATACCCAAATTCTCAGCAAAAGTAAAAACCAGGGAGCCATCTGAAAGTCTACCAATTCCTCCCGCACTAGCTTTTCTAGGGTTCCCTCTAGAGGCTCCATCAGTATTGAATTTTCCAAAATCCTTAGAAGGAGGTTGCCAATTTCTTGTCCTATCCATCGTACAAATACTCACATTCCCTTTAAGTTGGTTGCCCTTAGAAGATTTTATCTTCAATCTTTGCATCACTTGATCCCATCTTTGGTGGGAGTTTTGGGGGTGATTAAGGAGTTGATGGACTGATTCAACTAAGTTGGCTATGGTCTTTTGCCAAATATAGTGAATATCCTTCCTATCTTTTGATTAAAAATTCGGCTGTTCCTTTCATTACAAATATTCCAAAGAAGAATGGTAAAACCCATCCAAACTGCCTAATAGAGTGATCAACACCCTCTTGTTTAGGCCAATCCCTCCAAAGCTGTTCAAAAGTAAAAAAATTGGACCATTGTAAGCCAAGTAAAGTGGCGATTCTCCTCCATAGCTCAGAGGCTAAAGTACACTCAATAAAAAGATGGTTGAGAGTTTCTACATTCTCTCCACACATTTCACATCTAAAAGGGCCATGAAAACCATGCTTCATAAGTTGCTCACCAATAAGCACCCTACGATGCAATAAAAGCCAAGTAAAGAACCTCACCTTAGGCTAGAGCTTTTGAGCCCACAACTAAGAAAAGATGTCAGAAGATTGGTTGGGATTATTATGGCAAAAGGTCAAATAACCTTGAGCAATTGAATACTCACCCTTAGTAGTGTTGTTCCATCCAAAACAATCTTTTTCATGGGACCAAGAGAGAGATCTCATATGAAGGATGCCTTGGATATCTTGTCTTTGCCTTTCCGGGATTTGAATAGGCCAGTCCTCAATAGGGATCCAATATCTACCAACCTTTCAATTACCAAGTATGGTACCGACAGTAATTAGCCACCTTTATCCAATTAGCTCGGTGAAGCTCCTCCATCCAAGGCCTCCAATCGGGAAACTGAGTTGTCAAAGGTTTGTGACCATCCCAAGAATTTGTCCAAAAATTTGCCTGTTGACCATTATGAATGATCCAAAATAAATTTTTCTTTATCAAATCCTCACCAGTCTTAAGAACTGCTAAAATGGGAGAACCTTTGGGAGGAAGTTGATAGCGAACAAGGTCTTCAGGACTTTTGTTCTCAGCATATTTAGCACGGAGATTATTGGCCCAAAGAGCATTGGGGTTATGCAACATCCTCCAATATAATTTAGCAGCTAAAGCTTTGTTGTTATTAATAGAAGACCGGAATCCTAACCCCCCTTCATTCTTAGGAAGACATAAAGTGTCCCATTTCACCAAGGCCCATTTTCTTTTCTCCTTAGTACCACTCCAGAGGAATCGATGACTGATTTGATCCAGTTCTCGAAGAACAGCCTTTGGGATATTCAACACGGAAGAAACATAAATAGGAATAGCTTGAAGGACTGATTTTACCAAGGTGATTCTACCCCCAGAAGAAAGCCACCTGTTGGTCCACTTTCCAATTTTCTTCTTGACTTTGTCCAACAATCAATTCCAATCTTTTTTTTCTGCCTTTGAATATTGATGGGAATACCTAAATAAGTGATCGAAAGGGAGGTCTTCTTATATCTTAATTTATCCAAGACCATGGATTCTTGTCTGGAGGGAAAGAAAATAACTTTAGATTTATCTTCATTGATCAATTGCACAGTTAGAAAAACAAGGGGGTCTTCTTATTCTTAATTATCCAGACCATGGATTCGTCTGCAGAGCAGTGAAAGAAAATAACTTTAGATTTGTCTTCATTGATCAACTGCCCAAGTAGCCTTAGAAAAACAGCTAATGATTTGCTTAATATTAGAAGCTTCCTTAACCGTAGCTTTACCTAAAAGAGTAGAGTCATCAACAAATTGAAGATGAGAGATAGGTCTAGCTCCATGAGCAATGGTAACTCCCTCAAGGGTTTTGTTTTCCCTCTTTTTGGTTATAGTCCTACCCAAGCATTCAACAAGAATGATGAATAAATAAGGGGATAGCGGGTCACCTTGCCTAATACCTCTGGAAGCTAGGAATGATTGAGAAGGCCTGCCATTGATAAGAACTAAGTAGGAAACTGAAGAGATACATCCCATAATCCAATCCATCCAATCCTTAGAGAAACCAAATTGCCTCAAAACTTTGATAAGGAAGTGCCAATCCACTTTGTCATAAGCTTTGGATAAGTCTAACCGAATGAACATGGAAGGAGATTTTTGCATATCCATGGAATGGATGGCTTCCCGAGCAAGAACTATCTCATCTACTATTTGACGCCCTTCCACATAACCCCCTTGTTCAAGGGAAATAATCTTATGCAAAAGAGGCTTCAACCTTTCTCGCCATGATCTTAGTAATGATTTTGAGAAGAACATTACATAAAGCAATAGGTCTAAAAGCTGAGATATGATCAACCTCTTGAGCTTTTGGAACAAGAGTAATATAAGTTTTATTGATAACCTTCAAAATTTCTTTGGCTTTCCCGGCTTCTTCCACCACCTCTAATAAATCAGCATGAAGGATATCCCAGAACTCTTGGTAGAACTCAATGGGAAAACCATCAAGACTTGGGGTTTTCCCTTTTTGCATTTTAAAAACTACCTTTTGAAGCTCATTGATAGTAACAAGAGCAGTCAAAATAGAGTTCTCCTCATAAGTGATAAGAGAAGGGATTGCTTGAAGAACATTTTGTTGAGAAGTTGAGTCAAGAGGAGTAGTAGCAAAAAGATTGGAAAAGTAATCGACAACAATAGAGTTCATGCCATCCCAAGTATAGACAACATCTCCAGAATCTGATTTCAGGGAAGAAATAAAGTTGTGAGATCTTCGGGCTAGAAGAGATTTGTGGAAGAAATTTGTGTTTCGATCTCCTTATTTGAGCCATTGAATTCTAGATTTTTGCTTCCATAAGAGTTCTCTTTTTTCCCATTCCTCTAACTGAGTTGTGAGTTTAATTTCATTTGCACTTCTATTCTCTGTGAGGCCATCTAAACGGATTTTCTTATTCAAATTTTCAAGTTGAGCAATAACTTCATGTTTTTTTTTATGAACATCCCCAAACTCCTTCCAGTTCCAAGTCTTGATTTTGGATTTAATGTATTGCAGTATTTTGGCAAAACAAAACATCTTAGTCCCATACCTAGGCTTACCTTCCTTCCACCATTGTTTCACACGAGGTCTAAAGGAACCGTCTCTGAGCCACATTAATTGAAAACGAAAAGGAGAGAAACTCACATTGGTTTTCCACATTTCCACCATGACTGGCCAGTGATCCGAACCAGCATTGTTAAGAGTCTTCACTTTAGGAATGTGACCATGGATTAAGAAATTTTCAGAGAGCAAAAACCTATCCAATCTCTCCATTATACAAGCTAAGCCTTGCCTTCTGTTAGACCAAGTCATAAGGCCATTATCTGGATGGATGTCCACAAGATGGAGGTTTGCAATATATTCGCTCATGAGGTCGAGTGCTTTTGTCCAAATTTCTATTTCCCCCCATTTTCTCATCTAGAGAGAGGATGGTATTGAAATATCCTCCGATCAAGATCCAAGCTTCAGGAAAATGAGAGATAATATGAGTTATATCCTTCCACTGTCTTCTTTTTTCCTCCAAAGCAGTCGGAGCATAAACAAGTAATGCAGAGCATAAGTTGGTTGGAATGTCTACTTTGAATAGCTATAGCCAAAAGACCCCAACTGCCAACCATATGGTGAATAACTACCTCTTTTGGGTCCCAAAGACAAGCAATGCCACCGGAATTCCCCTAAGAACTGAGGGAAACCACTTTTCCAGCTGGCCAAATTTTACTAGCAATTGAGTCCATATCCTCCATTGACATCTTCGTTTCTTGAAGGAAAACAAGATGTGGATGATTTATCTCGAATCATTCTTCTAATTTCATTTTGTTTTGAAAGACTCCCTTTGAGTCCTCTAATATTCCAAGTGATGATCTTCATTAATACCAGGGCTAAAAAAGTTGGGAAGGGCATTAATCTTACCTTCCTCTACAAGCTTTTCACCTTCTTTTACCATATGATATTGATTGGTCTTGCGACCTGCCTTTTGATTAGAATCCATCTTCAGTTTTTTTTCCCTGTTTCTTGACTTACTCCAATTGAATCTGAGATGGCTTCTAACCTTGAAGAATGCTCGTACACAGCCAAAATTTTACTAGAGGGTTCAACAGAGTCTATATTGGGACCTGTATTATTTGAAGTTTTGACATTTAAAAGATTGTATTTCTTGTGTAAATTTTCTTCATTTTTTTTTTTTTTTCTGTTGAAAACCTTTGATTTGTTGGTTTGTCTCTGAGTTCTTCCCTTCATCTTTAAATTGTGTTTCTAAGATTTCTGTTTCCATTATTTCCTCTTCCTCACTTGGGACATCATTTGTGGAAAGGATTTCAAACATATTAGCATATGACTTTGATTGATCCTTCATAACTGGTTTTTTCTGAGTGTTCTTCTTCTTAGGCATTTGGAAACCTGCTGAGTTTATATCTTCTTTCTTTTGATCAGGAATTTTATTTGGGCAAGCACTAGCCAAATGACCATATTCATGGCAAATTCTACAACGAAAAGGAATGTTCTCATAGTCCACTACTTGCTCCCAAGTGTCTTCCCCAAATTGTAATGTGATCTTTTTAGGTAGGGGTTTGTCAAAATCCATTAAAACACAAATCCGAGCATAAATAATATGTTCAAAATTTTGAGTACAATCAGTAGTCATCATAAAAGTTCCTAAAGAGTTTCCAATTGAAGAAAAAACAATAGGATTCCAAAATTCAATAGGGAGGCCAAAGAGTCTAACCCACACGAGAGCTGTAGAAGGCATCTCTTCTTCGGCTTTAAATTTAGTATGCCAGGGCTTCATGAAAAGCCTTGCCCTTCAAAAAACCAGGGACCCCCTTGAAAAGTTTTCTCTCTATCTTCATTATTAGCAAATAAAACAAGAAAATAACCATTTGGATAAATAGAGATTTGTAACTCACCTTTAGTTTTCCAGCTTTTTGCAGCCCAGACTTTGAAAGCAGATAGGCTCGGACGAAAACCCACGAACCAACAAATTAGTCCTCTTTTTTCCAGATCTTCAATGCCGGTCTGAATGTTACCCATATCAAGCTTAACAATAGGAGTTCCATCACTCGCTTTAAGACATCCTGACTCCGTTTTCCCGGGATCAATCTTAGGCATTCTTAGAGGTTTATGGGAAGCCCTAAGATTAATATTAGCATTGGGTTGAGGCTGTCCACCACGGAGGGCATCCCTAAAATTCATTTTTGGGGCTGAGTCTTCGAAATTCTTACCCTTGACAGGGGTTTTCACAGTAGATTTATTTTGTGGGTGCACCTTAGCACCAGATTCACTTGAGATCTGAGCCATTTTTTGATCAACTGCTTGAAACTTATTTCGTGATCTCTTTAATCCTTGCCCTAGACGTCGTGGAAAGGTATGGTTTTCACTTTTATTTTGTGCAACAAATTGGAAGCCGTTGTCACTCAAGTTCACAACATGATCTGTTGAAAGATAGATTTCTAACCCATCTTGGATCCCCTGCAACATATCCTGCTAAAATATTGAGTATAAAGCACAAAGATATTGGCCGCTAGGGCTCGAAGGCCCTAAAAACCAACCTCTGGAGCTGCTTGCACTCAACCCAGATGAAACCCTCGCACAACCGCTTGCCAAAAATCTAGTTCACACATAGGGATGCGCTAGGATCTGTGTTGCTCCAAATGATCTAAAAATTGGTGGAGACGTTCTAGGGTTTTTCACGCATCTACCCTCAAAATTTCCCAGAAATTAGTAGAATTGTTAATGCTTTGAGTAGTGTAATTTCTTTCTTGTTAACACTTAAAAAGTTTTTTCTGAAAATAGGGTTTTGGATGCCAAGTTCACTAGTTTCTCAACAAATTATTAGGAACCCTGTATTTCGAATTCCTAACTGTTGTGTGGGCTCGAAGGAATTGTTGCTTGTGAGTAATTTTCTAGTCTCAAATGTTTCTTTTTCCCAGATCACCTTGAAATACTATTGTGCATGTCTTAAAAATCCCTATTGTTCACTGAAGTGTTTGTTGTATAGGCATGTGTATTGTTGATGTAAGGGGATCCACTCTCTTTTAGGGAATAACTTCATCCTCTTGTCTCCCCAAAATGGCTAAGTGTGTGCCCTTTGTTGAGTCGAAGGTTTTTGAGTTTTTATCCTTATGTGAGCCATGGATGAAGAATCGTCTTGAATCTGCATTCTGCAGGACCCTTTGTGTCCTATAAATGTGCCTAAGTGTTTGTCTTCAGCGTGTGCAGAAGTTCTAAGTTATTTTGTTGAAGTCTTTAACCAAGATTTAAGTAAACCATAGTTGATAAAATCTTTAAAAAATCCCGATTTGAGCTAATTTTCCCGATTCACAGCCTGGCCTATTTTTTTGCCGATTTTGCTGATTTTTTGCCAAAAAATTGTGATATGCATGAAAAAACTTTTTTTTAATGAAAAATTGCATTTTCTTCGGTTTTTTCAATTAAAAATTGCTGATGTTTTCCCCGATTTTTTCCCAATTCCTAAATTTTCCTGTTCTTTTCCAATCCGATTCCGATTTTGTCAACTATAAAGTAAACTTTATTTCCTTCCTTTGTATTCCACAATCCAATTTCCAATTGTATGTCAACCAAGTTTGGTTCCTCTGCAGGCATGGAGATGTTTTGTATGTATGAAAAAATAAAACTCTTTAAATGAGTTCCATCCTTTTGCAATCTACAACTTTTTTCCTCATTTGAGGCTGTGTTCTCCATAGTTGTGCAGGAGTTGAAATCTTCCTTGCCTTTGGTCAATACATTTTTGTCATCTTGATTACTTGCTATCTACAAATGTCAAAAATTTTCCAAGTCTTGTGTCTACAGATGTGAAACTATAAGCCAATCATGGTCTTTTGTACTAGTGGACTCCTAGGTGTTTTGGCATCCCACATTCCTCAAATCCCTACAGAGGAAATCCGCCTATGTGCCAGACTAGGCAAAGAAAAATATGTTGAGCACGAAAGTGTGGATCGTTTTGTGTCCCTTGAAAACTCTCTTTTTGCAAGAAATCCACCCAAGCACTAGACCAGTCCATGTTAAAAAGATGCTAAGGATGACCTATTCTGCGAGTAAGGCAATGCTAAAGGCAAATAATCTATTGTTTTGATCTCCTTAAGTGCCTACCCCTTACAGTATCTACGCTCCTTTTTCTATGGGCAAGGGTCGAGAGAAGTTTGTTGAGAGAACTCCATTATTGGCATATTAATGACTTGACTCTGTGCATCTTTTCTTTGCCTTGTAATTTATTCAATGGATCTCTCCTTCTCCAAGGGAAAAATTTTAGGGACCCTACTCAATAGTTTTGTTGATGATGATTGTTTCTTGTTACAAATATCTAAGGGTTAGTTGCCAACTGTATCCTCCACAAAGACAATGAAGTTCAAGTACATTAAACCTTTGAAGACCAACATCACTTCTAAGTGGGAAAGGGTGGCAGACATAGAGATGACGATGGGGGATTATGAAGACTTGACTCGAGTTGCAACTTTGGAGTCTAGGTATAGATCATTGCAAAATTCATAAATTGTAAAGGCTGTAGTCTTCAAGCTAAACCTTTCCTTGTCCAGAGCCGGTGTTGGAGTATTCCAAGTAATTCAATTGGAATACATTGCATATTTTGGACATTAAGGGGAACAAAGTAACCAACTTGGGCAACACCATGGTCACTTGCGTGTTCAATTTGTTAGGAGACACCATCGCCATTTCTCTCACCAAGGACACCATGGAGCAATAAAAGCAAAACATAGCCAAATGTTTGAAAACTATAGAAAAATGGATAAAATTGTATGCTCACATTGATAGGAAAGCTTGAGTTAATCTGCATAAAAGTGACTTTATTGAAAAAGTAGGGTACAAAATTTTACTATTGAGCCAATTGAATGGAGAACATTTATCTCTAAGGTTCTCGCCTTGGATGTATGCCTTCCTTGAACTGATCTTCGTGAGGAAGTCCAAAATTGATTGGACATATTTGATCAATGAACCTTTGTGTGAGCAATTGTCCAACTTGGAGGAGTTCTATGTGAGATCCTATGTGTTAAATATTCTTCATAGGACGAGCCCCCAAGCTAGAGTGGTCGGGATTAGAGCAAGCTTGCAAAAGTGAGGTCTGCAGCTGAATGCTTCCTAGCTTGTTATGCCAAGAGGTGGCATAGGAATTTCTATTTGCTCAGCAACAACTTCATAGTCTCGATGATGAAGCTGATGATAGGCTCCAACATCCAAATATTGGAGAAGGCCATGGATTTCCATCCCATCACATATTAGTTCATCCAAGAGCCACGCAAAACTTGTATTAGGGCTACAAGTTGGTACTCCTTGCTCTCTATCTTGCCATGCCAAGTGATTGACAATTTCGTTTTAATGGAATACCTGAGGTAGTTGAAGTCTTTAAATGACAAGTGCAAACGATTTCACTTGAAGAAGTTTGTAAGACTCCCATTCACCATTGGGAAGCACTCCACAAGGACCACACACAGGAAGGTGAATTGGTAGTGGAGATTGGAAGGTACCAACTAGATTATGCCTCGAGGAGGAGATTTAATAGAAGAGGGATGTTGAACACTTGGTACCCTTTTTGCTTGGATCTAATGTTTGATTACTCGTCTGATGTGGTAGCTATTTGTGACAACCAAGCTGGAGTGGAGATGAGAGAAAGGTTTGGAAGATAATCTGATTGGACCCTAGAGGATTAGGGGAGGTCTCTAGATGGAAAAGAAATAGTGAGGGAAGAATCTACTTTTGAGGAGTTAGCAGACCCTCAAGTCCTGGAAGAAGGTAATGGGTCGTTAGGAGAAAAAAAAGTTGAGGCATCCTCCGAGCAGGCACAGCATGAGTAGGCTATAATGGAACTAGTTGGAGATCAGCCCATGGATGGAGCTTCCTTTGCATTCATGTCTCTGACCAATCCTCCTGTTAAATACGGGGAAGGATTCACATATTTAGGTGCTTCCACCCAATAAAAACTTGTAGACAAAACAAAACAACCAGGGAGTGCCAAGACAACAAGCAAAAGAACATCGTTTCAAAGAGCAAGGTCTTCAGCCACTTCTGAGAAAGAAGATAAACTGTTTAGCAGGCAATTGGAGGGGCAAGACCCTCAAGAGACAACAAAGACGAGGGTGGTGATGGCGATGACAAAGGGAGAAAAGTTAAAGAGCATGCTTCACCTGACTCCCCACCAAACAAAAAGCAAAAGAAGAATGACAACATAGATCCTTCTACCCCTAAGAAGGGTGATCAAGCAACACAAGGGGAAGAAACCACCATGAGTAAAGGGCAACCGATTGATGAAACCTAAATAGAAGCCCTTGCACAAGACCAGCCCTACAAAGTGAAGGAGATAGTTGGTGCAACCATAGACTTGGTGATTTCTTCACCAATTTCTTGGAGATAGTGACAAAAGAAGCAAATTGAACAAACAACTGATAAATCAAGTCTATTTGCTCTAGATCCAGTAAAGAAAAAAAGGAGGGAAAGAGCAAAAGCACATTGGCAAGTTGACACTGTTGAGAAGAAAATGGTTATCAAAACTGCTCAACCAAGTCTAGAGTACCTCTTGGGAAGAAGCATGTTCTAGAAGATTATGAATCCATGATTACCTCTATCCCTCTCATTGATGTGTAGGGCACAATGAGCATGATAGATGCAAGCACTATTGTAGCTAAAGGAGCCATTTGAGAGTTAGAGGAAGAGAACACCAGACTTAGTAGGTAGGTGGAGTTTTCAAGGCATAGTTAGAAAACTTGCAATTCTGCAAAAACTTGACACTCCAAATTTGGAGAGTTTCTCGGCAACTAGGGAAAACTTGGTCAAAAAATAGAAAAATCTAAGGAAATATTTCATTTAAAAAAAAAATTAAACAGCAACTGGAGAGCCAAGAAGATGATTTTCTATTAGATTTTCATAAAAAAGGGTACAATTACAATTCTTGATCATGAAAACCAACAAAATACATCATACAAATTCAAAATATAAAGCAGTTTTAAATTGCTCTTTGTTTTCCCTTCCTTCCCCTTGTGTTAGATTGGCCTTGGATAGGTGGTTGAATTGGAGGTTCCTCAGGTATAGGTTCATCATGGTATATTTCCTCCAATCCTCCGTATGTTTTGTTGCTGCCTCAAATGTCTCAATGTCCTCTGCAGTAAACTCAATATCCGACGGACTTTCTTTAATCTAATTTGATAATGGAGCTAGCTCATCCAACTCAATAGTCTCATCGTGTTCATTCGTCTCCACTTGTGTGGTGTGAAGCCAAAGATTGTATTGTATGAAGACAAGGTCATTGAGGCACTCTTGGGTCAACCTATTGCGCTTCTTGGTGTGTACAACCCTAAATAGAGACCAATTGTGTTCACACCCTAAAGTGCTACAAGGCTGACTCTAAATGCAAATTTTGATCCTCCCACCATAAATTTGCAATTTTTTTTTTTTTTTTTCAAATTATAAACTTACATTTGTAATTGCGTTGTCGTAAACTACAAAAAAAGTTTAAAAGATATAATAATTTTTTACTTGGTTGCAAGGTCGACCTTGATGCAATACATAAGGGGGATGAAAATAGTCTCCCCTAAGCCTCCTTATAGGATTGAAAATCGGTAGGGATGAGGCAGTGTTTTGTGGGGTTATCTATCATCGTGTTAGCGAAAGTATAACCCCCCTCGGGCCTCTTCATCAGCATTAAGATTGCTATTGAAGAAGAATTTGGGATTCAAGAAGTACTTTGCTACATGAATAGGTCAATGGAGTTGTCTTGTCCATCTCTTATCGATGATATACCAAATGGGTTCATACTCGCGTTGATTTCCTCCATAATAGTGTTGGATGACCTCTTTTTCTATCCATCGCCTCATACAAATACCCCATTGCCAATTATTTGCCATCCACAAAGCGAAGAACCCTTACCAAGGGTTCACCTACAATTGAACAATAAAATTTAATCATTGTTACTAAATACATTTAATTAAAAATTACAAATCAGAATTTGTAATTTTTAGTTAAATTTAGAAAAAAATACTAAAATTATAAACTAAGATTTTAAATTTAAACAACCAATTACCTTGAGAATTTCTTACATGCTCACCCAAAATGAATCATCAAAACTTGCCTCCAGATACTCTTCCCCTCCTTTTTGAATGAAATGGTGAGGCATAGCATTCCTTGCTCACAAACACCATATTGTTTTTTTTTATTATTAAAACTCTTAGGTAGAGAGAAAACCTCCAAAGCTGCTCTTAGGTGGCCAATAGTGCCGTTCCATCCGGGTATATATTACTATCTAGAGTGAAGCCATAGGAGATTCTTTTATGTGTCCACAAAGACAGCACAAGGGTGGTTCGAACACGAGACCTCCCATTCAACTTGGGGCCATGTCTTGGAAACCAACTGTACTTCAAAGACGCACAGGGGGTGGTTCAAACATTGTACCTCCCATTTATTAATTTTGGGGCCATGTCTCGGAAACCAACTGTGCTACAAAGGTGGACATGGTGTCTTATATTATGTAAATTCTAATAATTAATTTTAATATAATAGGACATCCCATCAATTCTAGATAATGGGGTCCTAGAAGTATTTACTTGTCAATTAATTATGTAAAAAGGTGATGAAATGATGTATTAAATTGAGGTGCCTAGGAATTAACGTCCTAATTGGATGTTGAGATTACTTAAAGCATGTGGGGCCCATTCTTAGGATAAGGATGAGCTGGGCGGTGGAGTTAAGTGAAGCAACTCCCTTAATTGAAGGTGGAACTAGAGACTTGATGGATAGAGATGGAATAGTTAGAGCTGAGTTAACTATTCCATCTTATCTTATCCATGCACAACTCCTTTACTTATTTAAGGAGGTGTTGGAATTCATTTTGTATTATCTTCATCATTTAGGTTTGGTGTAGAGGCAAAAAAAAGGGAGGATTTGGAGCTTTGTGTAGGAGGATTGTTGATTGCACATTTGGTAATAAATCTCTACATAGGAGGCTGGTCCTGATTTTCTTCCCCTGGTTTTTTCCCTAAAGGGTTTTCCCCGTCAAATCTCTCTTCCTCTCTCTCTTTTATGTGTGTGAATTTTGTATATATTCTTTTATGTTGCTGGTATAAATTAAATGCAACTAGATAGAGGCTGAACATTTAATTCTGAGATTATAAGGAACACATTAACTGCTGTAAAATGTTTCTTGTATAGAAATTAAGGACTGCCCATAAGAATATATATGGCTGTAAATCATTTCAGACCTCTGAAATGAATTTACAGCAGACTGTCACATGTTTTGTTGACTGAAAGTAAGTTTGCAACAATTTTTTTGCTTGTTCTATTTGACTGTAAATATAAGACAGTAGACTGTTTCATTAATGTAGTAGCTGTAAATGAATTTACAACATGCTGATTGCTACTCTTCCTAGAAGATTGAATGTTTAGGATTTATTTCCGCAGCCTTAATTCCTTACACAAAGCAGGCGATGCCACTAGAAGGCTTTGCAAGGTGATGAAATTTGAGGCGAATCGGGTCATACTTGGGCCAAGAATGCCACTCCCTCATTGTGCTCTCTCATCAAGCGGAGTACCCATGTGTGGTTGTATATAAATTGTGTAATGTTCATTGCCTCTTCCACCACAATCTTTACCCATGTTAGTTTGCCAGTGTCCTCAAGCATGAAGTCAATTCAAGGGGCAGTGCATGGGCTCCATAAAATAGAGGGGTACTCCTCGAGACGTTTACCTGTAGACATATATGTTGCTGCATTGTCTGTGACTAATTGGAGAACATTCCCTACTGCTTCTAGCACGACTACCTCCAACAAATCAAACAACATTTGTGCATTCTTCACCTCTCGTGAGGCATCGACTGACTTCAGGAAGACTATGGATCCACCCAAAGCTACTATGAAGTTGAGGAGTGTGCGGTTCCTTGCATCCATCCATCCATCAAGGAGAATGCTGCAGTCCTTTCTGCTCCATATTTGTTTTTGCTCTTCAGCAAGAGCATGTGTTCGTGACACACTCCCACAATGGCCCGTTGAAATCTTTTGCTGAAGGTGGCTTCATACCTTTCCCAACCTTGCCTATTGTCCTCACTAGAGCTTCTCAATAAGGGCTGTTTGTGCAATTAAAGGGAATGTTGTAGTTGTTGCTGTTTGTTTTTCCTTCATCTTCTCCTTTCCCATCCGGGAGTCTAAAGGGTAGTTTGCTTTGTGTTTGAGCCTAGGCTCGTACCTAAACTCCTAAAACCTCTTGAATGCGAGAGCTAAGAATGGACTCTTCGACAACGGTGGTAACATCCTCCAATTCAGCCTCATCCCCATAAAAAGATGCCCAAGGCCCTACTCCATGTCCTACTGTAACTCTCGTCCATTTCCTCTCTAATATATTTGCCTCCTTATTGCACATCCAAGTCTCCACCTCATTTTTATTACATCATCTATTGAAGGGCAGGGGTCCACATCATGCCTTGGTGTCCCAATCAAATGATATCCGAGGCAATGGATGCCTCTTGAATGTCCTTGACACAATGTTTGTTGGAGGTATTACATTATTTGGTACCTTGAGTACCATGAAGTATCATTGTAAATATTTAGGTTAGGAGTGTGTTTATTATTTATGTAGGTGTCAAGTTGTGAAGAGTGTTTATGTGTCATATGTATAAGTGTGAGTTGTAAGTGAAAGGTGTCAAATGAGAAAGTGAAGAGTTATGTGTGCAAGTGTCAAGTGTGTAAGTAAAGAGTCATGTGTGATGTGTCAAGATGTGAAGTAGGAAGTTACGTAATCATGAGAAGCTTTGTCATAATGTAAGAAAGGCATATGAAAGGTTGCATCTCCCCTCAATTAGAGGAGAGCAAAAGTTAGGAGTATTGAAGAGTCTTTTGTAAGGTTATATATGGGAGACAAAGCTTCATGCTATGTAACAAGTTTGTAACAAGTCTGATGTATTTTGATTATCACTAAAGCTTTTTACTTTGTGAGATATTGATGTTATTATGGTATGAGATTATGTGAATGTGATATTACGATCCTGAGAAATATTAACCTGTGAGATCTTTAGGCATATTTTCCAACAGTGTTTACAAAACACTTGATTTGGCAAGTTCCCTTTAATGCCATGCTTCCACATTGGGTCCCTCCTTGGGCTTGGAGTTGGGGTTGAGGGATTTGGCTCATTACTTGGTAGAACCCTGAAGGTTCTAGCAATATATTTAATAAATAAATAAATAAAATAACATTAATTTAAAAGAATCACTTTGATAAAAAATCACTGTTTCACTGGTAGGAAGGTCCCTCCAATGCATTCATATAACAATTAGATATTCTTCTTCATGGATGATTTGTGTGAATGGCCAACCTAATATATATATCTACCCTAAAGCTACGTTGGTGAAGAGACGTGATGGTTCACGTTATGAAGAGACGTGATGGTTCACGTTATGAAGAGATGTGATGGTTCACTTTATGAGTTAATAATATAATAATTAAATGATTAATAATACTAACTAATAATGTTAGGATGGAGGATCCTAACATGCCACCCTCCTTAAAAAGAGCTTTGTCCTCAAAGCTCAAAGTGAGGAGCTTTGTCTTTTGTTTTCCAAGTAGAATTTTTGCAAGTTCTTGTACTATTTTAATGTCACTTTTCCGAAGGTAGGGATATCTTGAAGGTCGGAGTGTTAGTGGAGGGTTGCCAAGAACAATAGTAGAATCTTCCTTAGGAGAATCATGATGACGATGGGAGGGCAACCATTGGGGTTCCTCAAACACTTCAGAATGATGCATCAAAAGTGGTGGTAACGCTTCCATATCCTTTTGTGGTTCCTTGGTAGAGCCAATGGAGGAGTGTGTAGTCACTTTGCGTTGTTTTTGAATAGGTTTGGTCATGTGGTGATAACTCACTATTGGTGAGGAAGGTGTGTGTAGGTCTTGTAGAGTGCATGTCTGGCCAACATTGATCACTTCGGGTATGTCTACCTCATCCTTGCTTGGTGCATCAATCACTTTTGACATATCAACCCTATTGCTGTCATTGGTGGGATCAGGTATTTTGGGTATTTCTTGCTCATTGTACTTGTTTTCCATATCTTCCTCCTCTTTCTTATCTTTCGTGGCTTCCTCATCTTCCTTACCTTCCTCATCGTTGCCATCTTTAGTGCTATCTTCAGGTGTATCCATCACTACGTTTACCTCAATCGCATTTTCATCGTTGGGAGAACTCCAAGGAATAGTTGCATTAGAAATATATAGTGCAGGTGTAATACATTGATGATTGCGGATAAATTTATCATCGCAATGAAAGCAAAGGCCGTTTTCTCTTCGTGCCTTCATTTTTGCGGGGTTGATACGTTTAATGGGTAAGAGTCGGGTAAGTTTTGGGGTGGTGTACGTATTTTGTGATTCCCATACAGGTGGTTTTGTAATTGGGTCCTTCCACTGGTGAAAATCCTCCTTTGTAATAATTTTATTTGCAAGGTCATCCTTTTTTAGGGTTAACTCTGCTATTTTTGTTTCAAAATCATCTTGCCATTTATTCATTACTTGCAGGATTTCTTTCGAGATGTCTTTAAACAAACTTCCCCACTTGTGTCCAGAATTGATGCTCTGATACCAAATGGTAGAACCCTGAAGGTTTTAGCAATATATTTAATAAATAAATTAATAAAATAACATTAATTTAAAAGAATCACTTTGATAAAGAATCACTGTTTCACTGGTAGGAAGGTCCCTCCAATGCATTCAATAAACAATTAGATATTCTTCTTCATGGATGATTTGTGTGAATGGCCAACCTAATATATATATCTACCCTAAAGCTACGTTGGTGAAGAGACGTGATGGTTCACGTTAGGAAGAGACATGATGGTTCACTTTATGAGTTAATAATATAATAATTAAATGATTAATATTACTAACTAATAATGTTAGGATGGAGGATCCTAACATTGCTGCTAGCTACGATTCCTTGGCCCTCACTCATAGAAGCCATCTATTTTTCCAAGGGGGAAAGGGAAAAAAAAAAACCAAACATTGCTCTACATGCTTTAGGAACAACAAACAAGAGAACATTGAAAAAAACCCTAGTTTTTGCATTAATTTTTTTACCTTTGTAATCTTGTGGGGATGAATGAAATTTCTTTTAACTGGTGTAAAACCCGTCAAATTGATCTCCAAACACAGTTTTTAGTTTGCAGGACCTCTAGGAAGAATTATTTTTGAGTAGGAGAGAAAAAAAATGAAAAAATGACAGCAAATGCCCCCTTTAAAAGCGTCTTTGGCATTTCTACCCAGTTTCTGGTGAGATATAAGACAATGTTTTGGCACTACGTTGAGTTTTTAAAAAGAAATCTTGTCGACAAGATTTTCTTGAGAGTCTTGTGAGAAATCCCGATAACTTGATGAGATTTTTATCACTCTTTTAAGGAACTGGCAAAAAAAGTTTGTTATAACTTTGGACGTTCCTAAGTCTGCCGAGTGTTCTCAGGAAGTTGCCAAACATGTTGACATCCAAGCGGCAGATGAAGGCACTCTCAATAATGCTTTCAAAGAGCAACTTCGGGAAGAGAAAATGGATATTGACTATGCAGAGTTTGACAACATTACAGGGGTTTGCAAGCCCTTCAATAAGGTAGTAAGGAAGTATGGGGATAGTGCTATTGACTGGGGGAAACAGATCTGGGAATACTTTTGCCAGCTTCACTAGTTTATTCAGGAACTCCATGTGGTCAAAGACCAGTACGGGGCAGAGAGAAAGGAACTCAAAGAGTGCATGAAGGAAAGAAAAGCAAGAAGATTGGGCAGCCTTCCAAATGGATTATTAGGGAGCACTAGGCAACCTCATGGAATGGAAAGTCTTAATTGACCGCAAGGAAGTGACAGTCAAGGAGGCTGTTACCTACTATATAGACATTGAACATCAAGTAAATGTGGCCAAAGGTAATATGGTGTCTTACTTGACCACCATGGGGATGGACATGAGCAAGGAAGAAGAGGTGCTGGTCATGTTACCCAAGGAAAGGAATTTAAACGAAATGGAGAAGTATTGGAGCAACATTGTCCTCAGCTTCAAAAATACATAGAGGATAGCATTGAAAAGTTTTTCGCCATTTACAAATTTCTGTGTGAGATAGAGGAAGAAGTGAAGGAAGCCAAAGAAGCACTTGGCATAGTATAGATAGAATTCAAGCTCCTCCAACTGGACATCCAGAAGCTACAGATTCCCAACATTAAGGAAGTTAACGAATGATTGGGATATTGGAACGTATACATTGGGAAGGAAGCCGAAGCTGAGGGGCAAAAGTTGTCACACAAGGATAAATCACAAAAGCAAATGATCCAATTGACAGATTCTCCTTAGGTAATCTAAAGGACATTTTATTTTATTTATTATTTCAAAATGTATTATTTAATGAACCTCATAAAGGTGGGGGTGGTGGCCCAATTTTGTAATAACTAAAGAACGGTCCATCATGTTAGTCTGAATATTGTGGTTTAAATAATAGTGATAGAATTAATGAGAACTGCCACATTTTTACTTTATATAAATTAAGTGAGAGCGAGGAAAGATGGTTGCTCATTTTTGCATTTCAAGGAGTATATGCTGTTAAAATAGCATTGTAGAACTGGAATTGTAGAATGGTGATATTTTCAATACATATGCAATCGAGAAGTCTAAGACTCTTGCTGCAAATTCATGTTTGCATGTGTTGAAACTATCTTGCATGAATGGTATTTGTTTCAATCATCTTTCTGTCATTTCATTTCAGCTTCAAAGCCTTTCAAGTAGTATTGTAGAACTGGAATTGTAGAATGGTGATATTTTCAATACAAATGCAATCGAGAAGTCTAAGACTCTTGCTGCAAATTCATGTTTGCATGTGTTGAAACTATCTTGCATGAATGGTATTTGTTTCAATCATCTTTCTGTCATTTCATTTCAGCTTCAAAGCCTTTCAAGTAGTTGATAGGAAAATCTAATAGAAGTTTTATTAGTGAAATCCTGATGGGATTCTTGTAATTTTATTACATTTTCCTTGCATGACTATTGGCAATTGTTTTGTGGAGAAATTTAAGTGCAAGTCTCTGTGATTAAATTGTAGATGAATGAGTGGCAATAATCTTTATTTAAGGTGTGGATATTCTCTTGAAATCAAAATCTGTGCCCTTGTGTATGCTTAAATCCTTCATATGCAATGGAAAAGTTTCTGGAGTTGATCATTTATGAATTTTTTAACTATTCATTGTTTTTACTATTTGCATGGGTCCTTAATCCTGGGATCCACTGTAGTTGGTGTTATCCCTAATTTCAGGCTGAACTTATCTAAGTTCAGTTTTCTTAGAAAAAAAAGCCATAAAATTAGTGAAGGAAAGTCATCTTGAATTTGCTAAACTCTTCACACAAGTCCAACTTGCTAGCCAACATGACATTAATAGAATTATCTGCCACTAACTTGATACAGTTCAATAGTCATATGCATGTTGCATCTGAGAAGATTCCCGAATTATGTAGCCATCAGTTTGATGGTAGCTGCCCATGGAAATCTCAAATTAGTGACTGGAGGTGGTGAATCTTGTTTCAAAAGGACCACATCTGGGTGCACATTGCTGCGTTGTGACAAAATCGTGGTGAAACCAAAACAACTCCAACCCACTTATCACACTTCCTGCCACTAACTTGAGGCAATAAGCCAGTGACTTTTTATGTAAATGGTTCCAAGAGGAGTGAAACCAAGGGGCTATATTGTTTGAAGAGCAAAGCTGCCCCTTTGCTAAGGAGGAACTTGCTTCTTTAAACCCTCATCCAACATCTAAGCCATTGGAAATGGTACCGGAGCCCCTTGTACTGTGTATCTAGCTTTTCACAAAAGGAAATGAATATGAAATGTACCAGATCCATCCCAATAAAGCCATGGTGTATAATGGACATGTTTGACAAATTTCTGAATGGCAGATAAGATAATTTTATTCATTTCCATGGATGACCAAGGCAGGCCAATAGGACTCATCAGAAATAAACTGTTACCATGCACTGTAGCAACCAAAAATGTGCTAACGAGAAAACTAAACTAGGTTAAACTATGCTAAAGTAAAATGTTGTACAACATTGTTGGGTGGACCCGAAAATGAGTAAACCCTAAATATATGAGTAGCTAAGAAGTGACGAGAGAATTAACCAGCCAAGGAAAACACAGAGACAGAGAAGAGAGGAGCTTGAGTGGATTCAAACATTGACTGTAATCCGTAGTGGTAGAAACCAAGATGTCATGCTCACCAACCCTCCCCAAAAAGCTAACACAAGATCTAATGATGCTTCCAGGAGAATGGCATGGACTGAGGGGTCCTGGTGGGACAATCTTGGCAGGGCATTGAGCTTGACCCCTCAAAACCCTTATAGCATCCAAGGCCGATGACATGTTAGCTTTCCTTGCTTATGTCACTGAAACCAACAAAGAATCAAACCATAATGTGGTGGATATGGCCCTGGTTTATGGGGAGCACCTTTAAGATTATTTTTATCGAAAACGACATTGAATAGTACATTCTGACCTGTACATGAAAGCATACACCTGGATTCCAATTTTATCAAAGAGAACATGAAGCGAATATTTTATTTTTCAAGTAGTATTAGTATTTGGAAGTGAATGTAGTATGTTTCCATTCCGTGTATAAGTAATTATCTAGGAGCAAATTTCACAATCTTTGGAAAAGTTTGAAGGAACTTTGCAAAAAATTAGCTTTGTAACTTTTCATGCTGTAGAGCGTTAGGTAATCTTATTGTATTTATACTTAATAATGTAGTCTTAAAATATACCTGTTTCAATTTTAGGGCCTTGATATGTCTGTTGGATTTATGTTCAGCCTTCTTTTTATGTTTATTGATATGCATGTGGTTGTGTACGTCTATTATTGTTTGCTGTGTGTTGTATTTAATTGCCTGTTTTCAGGTCTAGCCTGCCATAAAAGGTCCAGAAGCTTCTTATGAGCTTTTCCCACTTTTAAATAACAAGATTTTTTCCCTTAACTGTTTTTCTTTCATGGCATTTAGATATAGTATGTAGGATGTTGTTTAAGCATAGAAACTATCTCATGCTGAGACAGCGGAAATGCAGCTAGTTACATACCAATATTATGATGTCATCGTTGAATTATTCTTGTTTTTTTTTTTTTAAATTTGTTTCAGCGGAGGATTGCAATCAAAATGGCTTTGGGAGAGGCATCTGAACTGCCTGAAGGAAATCCAGATGCTGTTTCAGCTGAAGTTTCAAGTGAAAAGGAAGATGATTATGAGGGCCCTGATATCTCCACAGTGAACGGTAATTTGCACAGTTTCCAATAGAGGCAAGCTTGTCACATTTTATTTGCATAGAGTAAAATTTTATTTAATGCATTTGGTGGTTAGAGTATTTCCTTATATGTTTTGGCCATGCTGTGGTGTATCTTGCGTGCAACTTCCAATTTGAGATGTTCTGTGTACTGAATTTGCATTTGGCTTTTAGATAATAACTAAGCACAGGTGTGTTTTGGATTGTGAAGGCACTGTTACTTATGAGGATGAAGAGACAACCACAGTTGTGATGACTAGCGAAATTCTTCCAGAAAAGGATGATGTGGAAACACCTCATCTACCTAACTTCCAAAACTCAAAATCCAAAATCAAGATTCAAATACCTGCTAAAAAGAACAAATCTTTCAAGAAAGTCAAGAAAGGGAAGAAGCATAATAAGAGGAAGGTGGTCAAGAAGGATACTTCTAAAAGACAGAAAAAGAAGGGAAAACATAAGCAATAGCTTTCTGTATGAAGTTTTGATTCTCAGTTAATCATTATGTAATGTTCAGTATTTCCTGTTGATTTTGATAGTTGGATTCTGAGTATCTGCATGTTACTGATTACCTTTGTATAATTAGCTTGTTTTGGTTGGCAATGCAAGACTCATTTTTAGTCAAAAGTTTGTTCTCAAGATCTTCCTTTATTATCTTTTGCAAGATATTCAATCAACTTAATCATACTGCCACTCACTATAATTTGTGGCCCTATTGCTGGGATAAGCCAAAATCTGTGTCCTGTTTGGGTGTGTTTGGCAATGACCTGAACTGACATGTGTCACATCCAGTTTTCCCAATAACTGGATTCTGCTTTTTGTAAGCTTAATTTTCAACCTATTATATTCTCTATGCTCCTAGAATTGTAAAATTAAGCTTCTTGTAACTTGATCGGCTAAAAATTGAAAAGTAATCATATGACGAAAAACTATAAATTGCCCCTTGGAAATTTTATTTGATACCTATGTGATAATGACATTTGTCTATTAGCATTCAAGACACCATATTCTTGAATTTGGTTGCATTTTGATGGAAAATTACTCAAAACGGTTGGAAGACTAACCATTACCCTAGTATTTCGAATTCTATACCGTGTTTCGAATCCGATCTAAAAACATAGGATGTGATATATTCAAATTACGGAAACATATTTTTAATAAATGTTTTGCTTGTTTATCGGTGATGTGACCCGGGTTCAATCCCCACGGCGGATATATATATGTATAAGAAGTATTTTCTCAAAAAAAAAAAAAAAAATGTTTTGCTTGTTATCAGGAAATATTGCTGAAAAAAGTTTGGTTGTCTGATTAGCCAGCCTTAACAAGCTAGTGTAAAATTTATATTTTCAGGCATAGTTGACAAACGAAAGGAGCTTGTAGGCCATAGCAAGCTTTGAACTGTGAAGATACAGATGCAAAACAAAGAAAACAACTCCATAAATTATATGTAGGGGCTCTGGCTATTACAGAATAAAAAGAGGATTATCCACAAAAAATTGGTATATGTAAAAGAACTGCACAATCTCAGTTGGTAACCCAGCAAGGGTCTGCAGGCTCATAAAAGACAAAGAAGATGTAAGTTGTGGTGAGAATTTGCCTTACATAACCTGTGGTTGGACATTAAACTCTTGGCTTATTTGTGAAATTGTACAACAATGTTAAGGCTGAGGACTAAGACATTGAGTTGAATATTTTGACAATTACTAATCTGATTGGAGACATTTAAACTTCACAAAATATGAGAAGAAACAAGAAATATTAGTACATAGTAGCTAGGAGGAACAAGTAGAACCACTATGTGGTGATGAAGACAATTGCTAAATCTATAAAATTGGATATCAAGTTGGGTCATCAATATAAGTCATTAGTGGGCACTAGTGTATGATGCCAAAAACATTGGCCAGAGCATAAAAAAGGATGTTATGGGCCTAGGTTGATGCTAGATGACATTGACACTTTTTGACATTAGATAAGTTGGCATAGAATGATGTCAAATTATACGAAATGATTTACTCCAAATTAAGAGAATGTCAAGTGGCATAAAAATAGAGTTGTCAAACCAACCTGATATTAAGCGAAGCCTATGATGAACTAGCATGCAGTTTCCTCCAATAAGTTGGGATCAAGTCATCCATGTTCAGTTGGTGCTAGGCACTTGTTAAGAACAAAGGCCAATAGGACAAAAAAAATTCCCATTGTAGCTAGATAGCTTTGGGTGATGCTGAGTAAAAGTTAGCTAGCTAGTTTTGTAGCAAGTAGTTTTGATTCGTGAAAGACCTTGGTGGTTGTAGAGACTGATTATCCATCCAATCACGTAAGGACACTTAGATAACTTATAACTTCATAGGGACCTAGGTGCTACCATTCTAGTACTTGTAGTTTTCAGGTCATCTTCAAGTTGAGACAATTTATCTTTATGTAAGCAAATACTAGAAGGGAATGGTAAATATGGAGATTTGAAATTTAAAATTTAAATTAATGTCCACTGATGACCAAAAATGGTCAATGGGATTGTAGAAAAGAACATATAAGAGGATTAGGGGAGTGCCTAAAGCGACTCCAATGTGTAAGAGTGAAAAGTAGATAGAGAAAAATAGCAAAAGGGGTCTTCATAGTGCCATATCCATCAGGTGAGAGTGAGGCAACAACAACCGGTATACGAAGAGTTAGGAGGCTCCCCTTACATTCGAGGTGGAAAAGTTCATAATGTTGCAAGCAGAGGGAATAACCCTTGTGGGTTTAGTAGTAACGTGATGATGAATAGTCCTTCCAGAGTCACCAAGGATCATGGTGTGCTTCTGGTTCAAAGCTTCTTGCAGTTGAAAAAAGGACGTGATAAAGTTTGGAGCCAATTGTTGATGGGGGAACCAAAATTGGTATCAACCAAATCCGAATTTTCACGCAAAAAATTGGAAACACGCTTTACAAGAAATAGAAATCCCAATGTTTCATTAAATAACTTGCAAAGGTTTACATTTACAGCCCGCAGGCTTTACAAAAATTGGCGCACAGACACAGTTCTTTCACTCTCTATTGCAAAGATTCCCTAACTCTGCAACTCTGGAAGGAAAACGCACTCCAAGCCGGTCCGAGTGGCCCTCTGCCTTCGACTCTGCAACTCGACTGTGCAACTCTGCAACTGCAGGTTTTCCAACCCCTTGTGCATGCCTCTGTTCTCCTTTTTAAAGGTTCTCAGGTGACGCTTCATTTCCAGCTGGTGGCCCTTCGTTTCCTCTTCCAGAACCTTTCGTTTTGTCTTCCCGTGCCGCTTCGTTGTCCTGGTATTCGAAACGTCTACCTTTTCGACTCTTCGTCTTCGGCTTTCCCTTCGGGCGCGAAAATATGACAGGTCACGATATCGTGACACCTTTCGATCTCTGGCCCCTTCTCTATCCTTGCGTCGCGAAAATACGACATGTCGCGATATCGCGATAGTTTCGCTCCTTCGCTCCATCTTCCTGCTTTCGGGTCGCGAAATCGTGACATGTCGCAAAATCGTGACATCTTTGTCTTCCGTACGCTCTTTCTGCTTTTGAGTCGCGAAATCGTTTCTCCATGCACATGTCGCGAAATCGCGACATCTTTCCTCCGTCGGCTCCTTCTTCGCCTCCTGGTCGCGAAATCGCGACATGTCGCGAAATCGTGACATCTTCCTCCTTCTTCTCCTTCACCTTCTGGTCACGAATGCGCATGGAAATCGTGACATCTTCCTCCCTTGGCTTCTCCTTCGCCTTCGGGTCACGAAATCGCGACATGTCACGAAATCGCGACATCTTTGCCTCCCTTGGCTTCTTCTATGAAACCTGTCGCGATATCGTGACAGTTTCCCTGCTAGCGTCTTTCTCCGTTTTTGTGTCGCGATATCGCGACACCTTTTATGTCGCGATATCGTGACATCTTTTCCTGCTGACTTCTTCCTTCGTTTTGTGTCGCGATATCGCGACACCTTTTATGTCGCGATATCGCGACATCTTTTCCGCCCACGTCCTTTGTCTTGTTTCGGTCGCGATATCGCGACACCTTTTATGTCGCGATATCACGACATCTTTTTCGCCAACGTCCTTTGTTAAAAACATGTCGCGATATCGCGACACTTTTCAACACTTAAACATTTTTTTTTTTTTTTTTTTATTTTTTGTTGTTGATGCAAGATTGCAGTGCTGCCCTGGATGCTCCTGCATCAGACACCCGGGGTTGATTTGAGAAGTGATCCTCACTTCTGAACTATTAGAGGAAGACCCAAGCGATCCACCTCCATTTTTGTCAGCCAAGTTGCATCTTTTGCCGGTCAGCCCTTCCACTTGACCAAATATTCAAAATACTGTCTGTTTCTGGTACTTCTGCCTTCTCTTGTGTCCAGTATTTCCTCTATCTCATCCGTGGTTGGAGTAGATGCTGGAATACTCCACAACTCTGCACATGGTGTCTCACTACTATCCCCTTCATGGTATTTCACCAAATCTAAAATATTAAACACGGGTGATATGTTTAACCCACTTGGCAATTCTACTTCATACGCATCACGGTCCAAACTTCTTCATCTTTAGTTTGTTATAGGTTTTAGCAAGAAATCTTTCTTTTCTCGGATGGACCATCACTTCATCTCCCACTTCGAATTCCTTAAACCGTCGCTTCGGTCTGCTTTCGTCTTATATTGCGTATTCATTTTAGCAATATGCTTCTTCACTTCTTCATGCAGGTTCTTCAGGTGCTCTACAAAATCCTTAGCCTCGACACTGCACTTTTCCCCTGTATTCAGCTTCCTTAACTCAGAAACATTTCTTGGACTGCTTCCATATATTATTTGAAATGGAGATTTGTTGGTACTCCGGTTGACAGAATTGTTATATGCAAACTCCGCTCGCGGCAAAATCAGATCCCATCCTTTGGGCTTATCTCCTATCAAGCACCTCAATAGGTTACCCAAACTTCGTTTACCACCTCTGTTTGCCCATCTATCTGTGGGTGGTATGCTGAACTAAATTTCAAATCTGTCTTTAGTTTCTTCCACAGGGTTCTCCAGAAATACCCAACAAACTTGGTATCTCTGTCGAAAACGATACTCTTCGGTAGACCATGCAGTCGTACCACCTCTTTGAAAAACAAACCTGCAATATGAACTGCATCATTAGTTTTCTGACAAGGGATAAAATGTGCCATCTTTGAAAACCTATCAACTACCACAAATATGGAATCATTTCCCCTCTGTGTCCTTGGTAGACCAAGAACGAAATCCATGCTGACATCTTCCCATGGTTTCTCTGGTACAGGTAACGACTGATATAATCCGGTGTTCTGTCTCACACCTTTCGCCATCTGACAGACTCTACAGCTCTGCACAAATTTTCGCACATCTTGCTGCAGTTGCGGCCAATAATAATTCTCGCTCACAAGGGCAATGGTCTTATCTCGACCAAAGTGCCCAGCCAATCCTCCACTGTGTTTTTCTTTGACTAGGTTTTCCCTCATGGAACTTCTTGGAATGCATAATTGGTTTCCTCTGAACAACATTCCATCTTGGATCAGAAAATCCAACCACTTGGTTCTGTCCAAGGTAACTGGTGCCAAGCAAGCCTTCCAGGCTTCTGCAAAATCGGGATCTTCAGGGTACAAACCCTTCAATTCATCAAATCCCAACACTTCCACCTTCATTTCTGTCAGCAAACTCGCCTTCTACTCAAGGCATCCGCAACTCTATTGGACTTTCCACTCCTGTGCTTCAACACAAAGGAATAACTCTGCAGAAACTCAACCCACTTCAAGTGCCTCTGGTTCAATTTTCCCTGGCTATTTATATACTGTAAGGCCTGATGATCAGTATATAACACAAACTCTTTTGGCAAGCAAATAATGTCTCCACTTCTTCAGGGCCCGAAATATAGCATAGAACTCTTGGTCATACATTGAATACTTCTTCCTGGCCTCATTGAGTTTCTCACTAGAAGTAAGCAACAGGCTTGCCTTCTTGACTCAAGACAACTCCTATGGCACTCGCCACTGGCATCACAGTCCACCTGAAATACCTTGTTAAAATCTAGAAGTGCTAAAATAGGTTGCTCAGTGACCTTCTTCTTCAACATATCAAAGCTCTTGTCTGCTCCTAAGGTCCACTTAAAGTCTTTCCTATCCCCTCTCATTGTTTTCATAAGGGGTGCACAAATACTGCTGAAATTTTTGATGAATTTCCTATAAAAACTAGCTAGACCATGAAATGATCTCACTTCAAAAGTGCTTCTTGGAGTAGGCCATTCAATGATAGCCCTCACCTTTTCTGGGTCCATTTTCAGACCTTCAACTGAGATGACAAATCCCAGGTATACCAACTCCTTCTTCACAAAATTGCACTTCTTCAAGTTGATCAACAACTGTTCTTCCCTCAACTTCTCAAAAACCCTCCTGATATGCATCGGGTGCTCTTCTAGGGTTCTGCTGAATATCAAAATGTCATCCAAATAGACAATAACAAACTTGCCTAAAAACTCCTTCAGCACTTCATTCATCAACCGCATGAATGTGCTTGGTGCATTGGTTAGTCCAAATGGCATGACCAACCACTCATACAAACCTTCTCTAGGTTTTGAAAGCAGTTTTCCACTCATCTCCTTCTCTGATCCGAATCTGATGGTAGCCACTCTTCAGGTCAATCTTGGTGAAGTACTTGGCTCCACTCAAACAGTCCATAATATCGTCCATCCTTGGCAATGGAAATCTGTATTTGATGGTGATCTTGTTGATAGCTCGGGAGTCTGTACACATCCTCCACTCTCCATCCTTCTTTGGTGCTAGTACTGCAGGTACTGCACATGGACTCAAGCTTTCTTGAATCAGCCCCTTTTTCAACAACTCATGGACTTGCTTCCTCAGCTCCTCACTTTCCACAGGAGTCATTCTGTGGGCTGCCTTGTTGGGTAAACTAGATCCAGGTACCAAATCAATATGGTGACTGATCTTCCTCATCGGTGGTAAACCCTCAGGCACATTTTCCGATATAATGTCTAGAAATTCTTCTAACAGGCGTTCGACCTCTGCTGGAACATCTGTGTACTGTTCTTTCTTAACAGTAGGGATTAATGCATAACACATCGAATCCCTCTTCAGGCCATCCAAAAACTGTCTGCCATCCACCAGGCAGATTCTGGCACTACTGTAGACTTTCTCATCCACTTCTTTCAGTGGCTTCAATTTGTGACGTACTCCATCCTTTGTCAAAGAGTACGTATTTGCATGCCCATCATGCACTGCATGTCTATCAAATTGCCATGGTCTTCCCAACAGCAAATGGCAAGCATCCATCGGCAAAACATCACACAGGACCTCATCTTGGTAATTCCCAATGTGAAATTTGACCAAACACTGTTCACTAACAAGCGCTCTGTGGTCTTTCTGCAACCACGCAATCCGATATGGATGCGGGTGCTTCTTCTTCCCCAATTTCAACTTAGTAACCATCTCTTCTAAAACTAAGTTGTCTGTGCTACCATTATCAATGATAACATTGCAGACCTTCCCTGCACATTTGCACCTTGTGCGGAACAGACTCTTCCTCTGTTCTGGTTCTTTTTCATCATTCAACAGTGCTCTTCTCGTCATCAACACTTCTCCTCCTGCTTCTTCAAAGTGTTCTGACTCTGCACCTTCATCTGCCATAGCAGCTCTGGCATGACCCTCAGGTCTCTTGTCTGTCCTTTCTTGGTGTTGAGGACACTCGTATGACCGATGTCCCTCTTCTCCACACTGGAAACAGGTTCCACGGAATACCCCTCTTCCATACCCACGTCCAGGTCTACCTCTTCCTCTCTGGTAGCCATTGTTCTGATCACGCGGGCGGTAGGTATTCTCCTTTTTCTGTTCCTGGGGTTTGCTTGTTTCCCTAGTCTTCTTCTGGTCTCTGTAATTTCCTCCATCGGTTCTTCCACCACGATCCCTTCCTCTCTGTTTGCCTTCAAATCTTCGGTTCGGTTTCTCTTCAACCTTTAAGGCCAATTGATACGCATCTTCTATGGTGGCTATTCTGATCAAGTCGAGTTCTTCCTGAATGTTCATTCTCAACCCATTGATGTATCTCGGCTACTTTCTCCTTACTAGCCCCTGAATGGCCAGTTTTGATGGAGATCTTGTAGAATTCTTCTATGTATTCTTGGACAGACTTGCCTGACTATCTCAAACTTTGCATCCTCCTCAACAGATCCAACTCGTAATCTGCGAGAATAAACTATCTCTTTAGTTTCTCCACCATTCGGTCCCATCTGGTTATCTTTTCTTTTCCATTTTTATTTCTTTCGAGTTGTACTCCTTTCCACCATAAACTAGCATGGCCTTTCAATTTTGCTTTTGCAAATTTTATCCGGTCTGGATCTGCAACCTCCTCATACTCAAAGTATTCCTCCATATCGTTGATCCAATCAATCAACTCTTTCGGGTTGAGATTCCCAGAATAGGTAGAGACATCAAACTTCGGCCTCTTCCCGGCCTGAGATAGGGCTTTCAACAATCTGGCTTCAGAAGGATCCAATGTTTCTTCATCATCTGATGGATCATCAGTTACCCAGGCTTCATCATCACTCTGGTCTTCTCCTTTTGGCTCAACCCTTCTTCGCAACTCTTCTTGCAGGGCTTGCACTTGCCTCTGCAACGCTCTGAAATCTTCTTTAGGCACTACATTTCTCCCACGACCACGATTCTTTCATGGAGGCATTCTGCTCACTTCTCTCGCAAGTCTGAATCGATCCTGGTGCAAACCGCCTCACGTTCGGCGATCTGTTTACACGCTCAGGAACTCCAAGCTCTTCCACAGATCCTGGTGCAAACTGCCTCACATTCGGCGATCTGTTTACACGCTCAGGAACTTCCCGCTCTGATACCACTTGATGGGGGAACAAAAATCGATATCAACCAAATCCAAATTTTCACGCAAAAAATTGGAAACACGCTTTACAAGAAATAGAAATCCCAATGTTTCATTAAATAACTTGCAAAGGTTTACATTTACAGCCCGCAGGCTTTACAAAAACTAGCGCACAGGCACAGTTCTTTCACTCTCTATTGCAAAGATTCCCTAACTCTGCAACTTTGGAAGGAAAACGCACTCCAAGCCGGTTCGAGTGGCCCTCTGCCTTCGACTCTGCAACTCGACTGTGCAACTCTGCAACTGCAGGTTTTCCAACCCCTTGTGCATGCCTCTGTTCTCCTTTTTAAAGGTTCTCAGGTGACGCTTCATTTCCAGTTGGTGGCCCTTCGTTTCCTCTTCCAGAACCTTTCATTTCGTCTTCCCATGCCGCTTCGTTGTCCTGGTATTCAAAAGTCTTGCCTTTTCGACTCTTCGTCTTCGGCTTTCCCTTCGGGCACGAAAATATGACAGGTCGCGATATCGCGACACCTTTCGGTCTCTGGCCCCTTCTCTGTCCTTGCGCCATGAAAATATGACATGTCGCGATATCGCGACAGTTCCGCTCCTTCGCTCCATCTTCCTGCTTTCGGGTCGCGAAATCGTGACATGTCACAAAATCGTGACATCTTTGTCTTCCGTACGCTCTTTCTGCTTTCGGGTCGCAAAATCGTGACATGTCGCGAAATCGCGACATCTTATCCTCTCTGCTTCCTCTCGCTTCTTCGGGTCGTGAAAATGCGACATGTCGCGAAATCCGCTTTTGGTTTTGTGTGAAATCGACATGTCGCGAAATCGCGACATCTTCCTCCCTTGGCTTCTCCTTCGCCTTCTGGTCGTGAAAATGCGACATGTCACGAAATCGCGACATCTTCCTCCTTGGCTTCTCCTTCGCCTTCTGGTCGTGAAAATGCGACATGTCGCGAAATCGCGACATCTTCCTCCCTTGGCTTCTTCTATGAAACCTGTCGCGATATCGCGACAGTTTCCCTGCTAGCGTCTTTCTCCATTTTTGTGTCACGATATCGCGACACCTTTTATGTCGCGATATCGCGACATCTTTTCCTGCTGACTTCTTCCTTCATTTTGTGTCGCGATATCGCGACATCTTTTCCGCCCATGTCCTTTGTCTTGTTTCGGTCGCGATATCGCGACACCTTTTATGTCGCGATATTGCGACATCTTTTCCGCCAACGTCCTTTGTTAAAAACATGTCGCGATATCGCGACACTTTTTATGTCGCGATATCGCGACACTTTTCAACACTTAAACATTTTTTTTTTTTGTTTTGCTTTTGTTTTTTTTGTTGTTGATGCAAGATTGCAGTGCTGCCTTGGATGCTCCTGCATCAATTGTTCTTCTGGATCTACTGGTGATCAAGCTTTGTTTGAGGTGGATGGCTTCTCGGATAGAGAGTGCGGTGCATTTTTTATCTTTGTAATTCATCCATGATTTCAAAGTATGGGCACCTCTGAAGAGGCAATGGTATCAACCATGAATCTCATAATAGATGGGGCAAATGAATATGAAATGCTTTTCAGATTCTGGTTCCATATTGCATAACCTGCAGATACATTGGTCTCTAGGGATATGGTGGTATGTTTCAATATGGAGCTAGTGTGAGCAAACCCTCATTTGACCAAGAGGGAATTTGAGGCCATGTGATATCTGTAGTTTGATGTAATCGGGGATGACAATAGCACCATTCTCCAATCTCATGTAAACCTGAAGATAGTGTAAGAGCTTTGGAGAAAGAGTTTCTTTCAGTTCAATCCAAGTTGACCTCAGGTAAGCCAAATATATTTCCTTGATCCTTTTGTTGATATATTTAGTAGAGAGACTAGAGGTCTTGTTTGAGAGCTGGGAGGAAGGAAAGTCTATCAATGTCTAGGCCTATGGATCTCAAGAGAGAAGTGGCCTTTGAGTACCAACAACAGTGAATACCCGTACTTGCAAGTTGCATTGAGGATTTGAGAGCTAAGGAGAGTATCTCTTTGAGCCAGGAGCTATTGATATCATACAATGGATTCTATTCAGTAGTCCGACAATTTGGAATACTGTAAGTGTCAATAGGGGATGTGTATCAAATTCAACCAGGATGATGGAATGAGGGACAAATATTTTGGCCCGAATGGATCTTGAAAGCATATTGACCAAAACCCTCTCAATACGGGCCCAACCAGAGTGTCTCAAACTAGGTCCCCAAACCTCACATCCATAAAGTAGAGTTGGAGAAACAAGTGCATGGAAGAGCTTGATTTTTGCCATGATATCCTGAAATTGGAGTTGGAAACATTCTCTCTAAAGAGGTAACTGCAACATAGCCTTTATTCAATCTGTTTTGAGAAGTTGGGATCAAGCTAAAAGTAGGACCTATGAAAAGAACACCCAAATAGGTGTATGAAGTGACTATCTTGATAGGTTGCCCTTGGAAAGTAAGGTGGATTTTGGAAGCATTTGCTTTCGACATATTAAAGGACATCACCTTTGTCTTTTTAAGATTAACTTCAAGACCATGAGTATCACAAAATGCACTCAAAGTATCAATCTGACGTTGAACCCCAACTGTTGTATGAGACAATAAAACAAATCAATTATCTTTCTCAAAGAGATAGGTTAAATGGCTTGAAGGCATTCAAGTGAAGAGTAGAGAAAATAGAGCTTAAGCAAGATGCTTGAAGAACAAGTCAAAGGAGTTTAATCTAAAGAGCAAGAATTTTTTTATTAGCATTATCTAGGGAGGACAATATGTTAAATAGGAGAATATTAACGAGATTTTTTTATAAGATATTAATAAAGACAACATATTGAAATCATGTAATCAAATGACATTAGATCAATTGGTTATATTCCTCAACTTTCAAGGAGAAGATCTAGGTTCGAATCATGCCAATCGATACATGTATAATTGCCAAGTTGTTGTAATACCACTATGTGGTATCGATGCAACATGAGTTGGGCCTGTTTTGATCCCATATAACTAATTAAAAAAATATATTAAAATCATCTAAGTCAATTGATTATGAATGGTTGTAACCATTAAAAGGATACTTCCCAAGCTTATATATTTATGTAAACCACAGTGGTAGAAATCAACATAGAGCATAAACACATTATTGGATAGTTTGCAATAGAGCATAACACATTATTGGATGATATGCTTTATCTTTTATGGTGCTCCAACACCTAGGTGGATTGTAAGTCAAGGGCATCCATGGTATGAGCTATTAATGTTAAATGATTTACTTATATGAACAAGTGAATCCATTATTTAAAAGTTTGTTGTTATCGTGTGTGTGTGTTTTGTAGTGGTAAATTAAGTAGTACATAGGATAAAGGTGGCCATATTAGTTCCAAAAAGTTAATACAAAACATATATATGTGTCTAATATTAGGTTCATAACATAGTGTAGTAAAGTAGCATCAAGTACAAACATATAAATGATAAGCATTAGGTTCAACACCAATACAGAGTAAGTGATAGAATGCGGCTACTTATGTTAAATGATTTACTAATATGAACAAGTGAATCCATTATTTAAAAGTTTGTTGTTACCGTGTGTGTGTTTTGTAGTGGTAAATTAAGTAGTACATAGTATAAAGGTGGCCATATTAGTTCCAAAAAGTTAATACAAAACATATATATGTGTCTAATATTAGGTTCATAACATAGTTTAGTAGACTAGCATCAAGTACAAACAAATAAATGATAAGCATTAGGTTCAACACCAATACAAAGTAAGTGATAGAATGTGGCTACTTATTTAAGGAAAAGACTCAATGGTCTTATTAGAAGAATCAAACCACTTTGTTATGTATCATATGTCATCACCATGTACATGGAAACTAATGTCTTTGAGCTAATATTCTTCTTTGCTAAGGAGTACATCTATACGTATATATTTTAAGGGCTTCAACTATCTCAAGGGAGGTCTTTATATGTTACTTATGTGTTCTTTAAGCGAATCTATGGACTTCTACCTTAATGATTGTGTAAGGTATAGATAAACATCTCCATACTATCTTTAAATTACATGTGCATTAGACTTCAAGTGGAATATGTGTCCGCATTCCATCGCTACTTCAAGTATAAGAAATAACCACCATTCTTATGATTTAGATTTACAAACTTCCTAATTTTAGTTGTATTAGTCTATGCATGAAAAGGAAAAAATCAAGAGAAAAAAAAAAATTGAAGGTCAACTACCATAAAGAGGATGTAATCTTTTCCTAGGTGATAGGACCAATCTAACACCTTGCTATCAAGATACTTGTGGAATATTTTGGTTACAATATTATCCTAAGCACCTCCCAGGACATGGTAGCGTATTCTTTGGCATAAGGTGTTTGGGTAATCATTTATGTTAGCATATTCTTTGGCATAGGTGTTTGGGTAATCACTTATGTTATATTTAAAACAATTCAAGGAAAGATGTAGAATAATTCTTTGAATGTTGTGAGATGTTTCATATAGGTTTCCTACAAGTAGTTGGCATAGGTAAATATCATGTTGATGGAGGTATTGACTAGTAGACTATAGATTGAGTAAAGGTTAGTTAGACTAATAATAAAACAAGAAGGGTAGAGGTAATATGTTTAAGGATTATTGAGGGATAATGTTGATAGATTAGAGGGCTATGCTGTTGGTGTAGGGACCTAAGGTACTGATATAGGTGGAATTAAATAAGAATGTGGTTAGAGGAAAATAAATACTATGATATATGTTGGGCTTCAACAAGTAGAAATATGTTAGGGATATTGGCAGAGGTATGTTGACTTGGGTTATATGGAGGCACAAGGTTGATTGGATAGGGTTTATGATAGGTGCATGAGAAATATAATTATATGAGGAGATATAAAGTTAAATATATGATGGTTGAGTTGATGTGGACTGAGTCTATGGAATGTGGTCCTAGGAAGGTATATTAATATGTTAATTGGAAAATAAGGGATTAAAAGGGTTAACTTTAGAATAGGGGTTAGAAAAAATAAAATAAAAGGGATACATGGTGTGAAGTCTATTTTAAAGGAAAGTAATTAATAGATCCTTCTAGATTTTAGTACTTATAAAAGGTTGAATGCTAATAGACTATGATTAGTTGGGAGTTAGTGTAGGTCACGGTGTTGACGTATGTGAAAACTAATCTTATTAGGCCAAGGCCAAAAGTGTGAAAGAGTACTTATGAGCACTACTGATGTAGCCTAGGAGCAAGTGTATGTGTAAGCCTATGGACATTCTTCATGTAAGCCTACAAGCATCACTTATGTAAGCCTTTGGGCATCATTTATATAAGCCTACTTGGATCTTCATGTCAGCCTAAGGGCACCTTGATGTATTCACCCTTAATGATACTGGTTAATCCATGTTTATGGATAAACTTGATTAGTGGGTGTAATTTAACCTTCAAGTCATGTCAGTTTGAGGTTAACATCTAATTGGAGATTTTCTATCACTATAAGTACCCATCAATATGTGATCCATTTTATTAGTTGGTGATATGTGAGATATTGGGGTGCATACGACCACCCACTCCTTGTTCCTTCTATTATTTTTTGTTGTTTACCTCTTTCTCTTTTTCATCTATATGCTCTTTTATTGCACTCTTATTGGTTTTTTTGTAGATGATTATGGTGGATGTATGTTTTGAAATGTTTTTGCAAAGTATTGTGAATTCTAACATGGTATTAGATCCAAAATGAAGCTACTTCGCTTAATTAACAAAAAGGTTGCACAAGGCAAAGCATGGCAGATATGGATGAATTGTCAGCTCTAGTGGATTCCTTGCAAAATTTTAGGGGTGTAATAGTTCAACTCTTTTCATGATTTTGTCGTCTAATGTCTCTTTTTTGCTTCCAAAAAATTCTTTCTTTTCCCTCAAATTTTTGAAATTTAAGAGGAATATTTTATGGAATATTCCACTTTATGGTGGGAGAGAACAAGACGATGCATGCATGTTTGCTTTTGGAAGTTGAGCTCATAAGAAAAAATGCATGGTTTCGAAAGTCAAAGATCATGTAACGTAGTGGTAAGACATAGTAGCGTGGTGCTACTTACGAGTTCGACTCTCTTTGACTTCAAATTTGTGAAGGAAAAAGAACACTTGCTTTTATGTGAAGGACTTAGAGTCTACAAATGATGCTAGGTTGGTTCACATGCTTCTCCTCAACCCTCTCTAGACAAAGGAGGTATTTTTTTCTTTTGTTTAAGTCCTAACTGATGGTGTAGTGGTTGATACTTGTGTGTAATAGGTCTCTGGTTCAAAGCTCTAAGAACCCCTTTTTGTTGCTCAACGACATTGTCATATATGGTCCCTATTTTTTCTTTGCTTACCCAACTATGGGGCTAACACAGTTGTTGGGCATTGCAATTATAGATGCAAGGTCTAAAGTTCAAATCACAAGCAATCTCTTTTGGAGGAAAAGGATAAATGTTTAGTGATAAAATGCCTATGGGCTTCAAATGCACAACATACATGTTCCCATCAAATATATCGCTAACATGGCCTTTTTTTCTTCTATCTCCAACCTAAGCTATGTCATATTGGTTGGTATGCTTTGCTATGATCATTAGGTCTTGTGTTCAAACCCTAAGAACATCATTTTAACCTCTTTTAAACCATCACTCATCCAGATTGCTTTCATGGATAGTACCTTGCTTTCTAACTCCAACTATCCCTATGGTGGAATAATAGGTTCTCTTCCTAGCATAGGCAAGGTTGCCGATCTAAACCTTTTTGACATTGACCTCTCTTTTACTATTCAAGGAGAAAGTATATAATTTATTAATTATGCCCCTTTATCTCCCAAATTTTTTGGTTGGGCACATGGCTTTGGGAGCAAAACTTAAAGTGCTCCCCTCAACACCTCGAGTTTGAGTCCCATCGACTATGAACTATTCAAATAGTTACACACACACACACACACACACACACACACACACACACACACACACACACACATATATATATACACATGTATGTATGTATGAGGGCATTTGGCCAATCAAATTAGTCAATTTGTCAATCTCCAATTCACTACTCAAAGTTCAAGGAGTAGGCAATAACCATTATTTTTTTGGCCAAGTGGCGATTGCAATATCTACCAAGTGGCAGTCTCGTTTTCAATTAATTTATCTTTGTAGACACCCAATTTTGTGCACAGAGCTAATCATCAAACCTTCCAATCCCTCCATCAATAAATTGAGTTGAATCAATCTTCCTTGTGCCCAAACCCTCCCGATGCTTTTGATTGTCACATGCCAAAATAAAGAAGTTTGACTTTATATCCCTTTCAAACCACCTGCAATTAATGAATTGAATCCCCAAAATTTGATCCATAGCTCCTATAGAAAAACCTAGATCTAAGAATTTCCATTCTCATGTTCTTCCATTAATGGCTTCTTGATACCTATTCAAATTCTTACCTTCTCCAATCTTGTCATCTTCAATGCAATTCTTCCTCCAAGAAGCCATGGCTTCCTATAAAGCCAACACTTGCAAGAGCCCAATTCATGACCATTTTTGGATAGCAAAGCTTCGCCAAAATTTCATTTGTGGTATTTTAAAAGCAACAAAATTCTATCAAAACTCCTATAGAATCCTAGAATCATGGGAATCAAACATCGTGCATGGCAATATTATACCAAAATCTTGCAATAATTTTGTGAAGGTCATCCTTGCAAGTGCTTAAGCTCTTGTTCTTGCAACTATCTAAGCAAGGATCCAATCAACTCCACAAGCTTTCAAGCAATCATCAACCATCAAGCATCCAAGCCCACAAGCTTAAGCATTCAAGTGGCATTAGCAAGCAAGTTAGCAAGTTGCCAACAAGCTTCCAACAAGGGAAAAAAAACTTGTGTCTTAGGTTGTGCTCTTTTCTCTTATTTGCTTTTGGCTCTTACTTGTGCTTGAAGATTTAAGCTTTATTTTATTATATTTAAAACTAATCTTGCATTTGCATATAGTTGGTCTTTCATTTTGTCATTTAAATCTTCATCTTAAGCAAGCAAATCTTTGTTTTCTTGCTGTTTAATAGGGTCTCTGTACTCCTAGGTCAGGTCTCTTCATCATAGTCATCATAATATTAGCTCATATTGCATATAATCTTGTTTTTCTAATAGAAGCAGAAGCACTACTATATTGTAGGTAAGTGACATTATTCCTCTCTAGTTTACACAAAGTGAAAGCGTCAACATTGAGAAAAAGCACTGATAGTGCTATCACTATGTAGTGGCACTTTTGTTGCTTGACATTTATTTCATGCACTTTTCTAGTTTATCATTTTTATCTATCTAAATAGAGGCCTCATTATTGCTCAAGGAAGTCTAATCTCCTTTGCCAACTTAGCTTCCTCTATCGTTGACTATATATTTTTATGTCTATTTTGTATGTCAAGCACTAGTGCCTTTGATAGGTGATAACATTGGTGGCACTTTTACCTTTATGGTAGAAACAATTTCTTCTACCCCATAACTTTATTATTTAAATATTTAAGAGTAAATCTCTATTTGTTGTTTGTGTAAATTAGGTTCTATTTTCTATTTATTAGAAAAATAGACAAAAGGGAAAGAAAGAACTAGTTAATCTTAACAATATAGGAGATCAATCTAATCTTTAAGCTTCACCATTCAATAAAAATCTCATATTGCTACATCTTAGGTTTTTTTTATTGCATTTTCTTACACCCTTACTTATCAAAAGAAAAATCTATATTTCCTTATCAAAAGTGAAAGTCATTTTAGTTGTAGGCCTTGATTGTTACATTTGTATGCACATTAGGGCTAGATTAGGGTTAATCTTAAACAAAGTATCTTAAGAAAAACATAAGTATTTTTCAACTAATCTAACAAACCTAGAATTAAGCTCACAAACTTCCCCTAGTCTCAAAGTGAGAAGAGGAGAGAGAAAAAAAGTGTCAAGAGGAGGCCCTTTATGACACCTTTCATTTTTTTCTCTTCTCACATTTTGGTGAACTTGACATGAACACCCTTGTGGGTTCCAAGATTTTTCTTTGTCCAAGCTAAGCCTTAATCAAGCTAAAATTTATCAAACCTTAATCAAGACCTCATAATCTTGTCTATTTATATTAGATCACATCAAAGTCAAAAACGTCATAATCTAATGTCTATATGACTATCGACCTGTGAAAATAAGGCCGATCATGATATCGCGATACTTTTTGTCCCTCCAGCTTTTTTTTGGCTATCAGCCCACGAAAACAAGGCCGATCACAAGATTGTGACACTTTTTGGCCCTCCAGCTTTTTCTGGCTATCGGTCTGCAAAAACAAGGCTGGTTGCAAGATTGCAACACTTTTTGTCCCTCCAACTTTTTCTAGCTATCGACTCGTAAAAACAAGGCCGATCGCGACACTTTTTGTCCCTCCAGATTTTTTTTTATCGACCCATGAAAACAAGGTCAGTCACAAAATTGCAACATTTTTCGTCCCTCCAATTTTTTTAGGCTATCAGTCCACGAAAACAAGGCTGATCACAAAATCGCGACGATTCTCGAACTTTGCAAAATTTTGGGAATATCTCCTCATTACCCTTAGTGTAGTCATTTTGACCTACAAGTCATTTTTCCTCATAGATACTATCTTCTCCTGGTTTACATATTTCATAAGTGTCAATATCTTGACCTTAGCCTATATTGAGTTGATTGTTGACAAAAAATAACTAAGATGAAGGATGTCTCAAATGCTCCTCCTCAAGATAGACCATCAAACCATCTAAGCTAAAATAACTTCTATTTTGGTGGATCTTTCCTTAAAATATGAGTGTCGCTCTCTCATAATTGACAGATATTGAGAGCCTAGGAGTGTTTCCCTCTCTCAATTGGAAGACAAGTCTCATATTCTAATTGAGAAAATAAAGGATATTGATATTGGAACTCCTAAATATCCCAAGGTCCTTAAGCTAAGAAAATTCTTGACTCTAATTGAGCATGAGGAGTACATTAGGATCTTAATGGAGTTTAGAAACATTTTTGGTTGGTCCTACATTGATATGATAGGTCTTGATCCTTGTCTTATTATTGACCACCTAGTAGTCAATCCTGATGCAAAGCCCATAAAGAAAAAATTATGAAAGATGCATCTAAAAGTCACTTTGTTGATCAAAGAGGAGCTCTAGAAACTCCTCAATGTCATATTCATCAAAGCCATTGACTATTTCAACTGGATCTCTAATATTATCCCTATTTCCAAGAAGATAGGTAGCATTAGAGTTTACATAGATTCCTAAGGATGAATTTCCTCTATCCAATATTGACATGATCATCAATTTTATTGTAGCATGTGGAATGTTTTCTTTAATGGATAGATTCTCAGGCTATAATTAGATTAAAATTACTTTTGAGGATCAATATAAAATAAATTTCATCACCCTATGGTTAACCTCGTGCTATCAAGTCATGCCTTTTGGATTGAAGAATGTAGGAGCTACCTATAAACGAGCTATGAAAAACATCTTTCATGACATGATGCATGCCATCATAGAAGACTGTTTGTGATCTTCTTAGTCAATCTTTAAACTAGAAAGATAATATTCAAGACCTAAGATGCATCTTCAAGCAACTATGAGAGTACAAGGTATGCCTTAAACCTTAGAAATACATATTTGGGTTACATAAAAAACTAATGATATTCATCATATCTTGATGTGACATTGAAGTCGATCCTAATAAGATATTGACTATTGTTGATGTGTTTCCCCCTCAAAATTTAACCTAGATTTGGAGTCTCTATGGAAAAATACGATCCATTCAAATATTCATATTCCAAATTCCTAATAAGCATAATCCCTTTTCCAAGCTTTTGACAAAGGGCGCGATCTTCAATTGTGATGTTGATTGTCAAGCAACCTTTGATGCTCTCAAATCCTAACTTTTGTCTCTTCTTGTCCTTGTTAGAGTATATTACATTATTTGGTACATGTTAATGTACCACCTTGGGTACATAACTAGAGTAGGAGTTTACTTTAGAGTAAAGTTAAGTAGTTACTTCAAACAATGTAATAAATACACAAGTGTCAATGTGCAATGATGTAAATATACAAGGAATCTACTTGTACATGAACCACATGAAAGGTAGATGAAGAGTCATAGGTAGAATAAGGGCCAAAGAACATATCTTCCTATATATAGGCCTCATAGAGAGTGAAATGAGAGTAATAGAGAATGTAGAGTGCATAGTATAGATTGGTAGTGGAGTACAATGTAGCTCTTTAAAATAGTTTATGGAGTGTTCATGTCCTTCATTATACTGCATTGTACTATTTTTGTAAGCTTTCATTAATGACATATTTCTAAGTTATTGTAGAAGTTTATCTTATAATTTTATTGCATATTATAGTGCCATTATCATATAGTTATCATAGATTACTTATTTTATATCTTGTGGTTGTATTTACTTTATTATATACCCATCAAAAGCTAACAGTGGTATCAGAGCCACGATAGATCAAATCAGATAGAAAATAGGGAGAGCCATAAGAGATATCGAGAGTAGAAGGTAAATATCATTTCTAGAATTTTTGAGATTGCATTTGAGTCTTTCCACAAGGTTGTAGGAAAACTCGTGAAGACTAGGACTCAACATTGATTCCACTAGATTAAAAAATCAACTAGTGAATATTGATCATCTCTAGATTTAAAATTTCTTCCATTATAGTCCTAATATTTTGTTGCAAAAAAATAAGATTCAAAGAAAGTTGGGAAACTTCCTACATAGAGCTAGGAAGAATATCTTCTTTGGAATCAATCCAGTACTAGAAGCGACAATCGAAAGATCGAAGATTTGGAGGCCTGAAAAAAAAATATCCCATTGCTAGATATTGCAGACTTGCAAAGTGTAGAAGAAGAAAAGGCCATAGGAGCCTTGTTGCAGATTCGAGAAAGAAGAGACTCCAAAGAAGAGTCTCGATGAAGATAGGAGATTGGTGATCTCCATTTAAGATTGAAGACTTCACCTTGAAGAAGTTGAAGAGACCCATAGAAGGTCCCATTCCTAAAGTAGTAGATTTAAGAGATCAGGAGAAGATCTCATTAAAGTCTTGGAAAGAAGACTTGAGAAGCTATAAGTTAAAGACCCTAGAGAAGAGGTCTTAATGAAGGTCGAAAGGAGAAAAAAGGAGAAGGTTTGAAGATCCTCATTGAAGGAGATTTGAAGAAGACCATTAAAGGAGTTCCTAGGAGAACTCATTGGAGAAATTTACCACCAAGGAGAAGTTCCTAATAGTGAAGAACTTGGGACAATTATCGCCATACGACAACAAGCCCAAGGGAGTAGGATTTGGCAAGAAGCTTGTCAAATTTTAGAGGAGATTGGTAAAGACCTCAAGACTTTTATATTCTTGAGAAGAAGGCCTATACTGAAGTCATATTTCGACAAGGATACTATAGGAGGAAGGAGCCATATGCTACTACCAAACCTAAGAGGTTTGAATATTATCTTTGAAGGATTTGAAGGCTCATTCAAAGAAAGGAGATCTGCTGGTTTCTATAGTATAGAACTGAAGGGTTCTTGAAGAAAAATCTCAGCTACAAGGAGATTCAAGGACAATATTTTAGTGGAGAAATTGACTGCTTTGCAATCTAAAATTTTTAGATATGAGGACAACAAGAAAGCAACAACTTGGGTAGCATCAATAGCTACTAAATTTTAGATTTTCAGGATACATCCTGAAGGAGAGTTGAAGCCCACCAAACTACAGATTCAAGAAACAAGTTAGAGGAGTTATAAAGCTACAAATTGGTGAGTTAGAGAGTTGTTTCAGACAGTCAAGAAGAGATGCAAGTACATCCAATAAAGGGTAACAATTTGTTGAATTGAATCACCAAGACATCCACTATCTACATATTAGTAAGGTAAACAACTTTGGTGTAAAAGGTTCATTAGTTGAACTTTAATTATTCAGTTCATTATTAAGTTTCGTTAAGCACCATATTAGAGTTTAAAAATTTCAAAGAGAAGGTTACATATTAAAGTCTTCTAGGGAGTGCCAAAGTTAGTTTTCTTATAAGGATAATACCTTTACATTAAAAATAGAAGTTAGATATATTTTGAGAGAAAGAAAATATCAACTTTCTATTATCCATTGGAAGCAAGAAGACAATATTCGTAAGTGCAAGTTGAATAGATTATAGTGCATATTTCAAGTTCCTTTTAAGGGTTCATTTATAGGAGTAATAAGGAGAGATTACTATTGCACTATACTAGTTATTAAAGGTGCACTAAGGTTTTTAGTTAAAGTGAACATTAGTGCAAAGTTAAACCTTTCAAAAGGTATATTAGTTGCATGGTTAATAGCTTGGATTCATTATTACTAAGTTAACCAAGCAATTGAAAGAGTTGTCTAGTAAGGAGAGCAACATAAAATATTAGTTTGCTATCAAGAGCAGAACAAGTAGCTACCTCATCAAAGAAGAAAGAAAGCGTACAAAAGGAGATTTAAAGATCTCAAATATAGGTGCAAATTTAAAGTATTCTATTCTAACTATTGCAAAGTTGTTTGCATTAGATTCTTGCACCATAATATTCTTGTCCTACGTAGAAAAAGAAGACAAAGCTAGAGTGTCACAAAGACACTACAATAGCCAACAAGACATGTCTACTCAGCAACCATATCAGTAGAGTAAAGGAGTAAACTTTGAGTAGGGAAGAGAGCCAACGAAGGACTCACATTAGCCAAGGCTCAAAATGTCTAAAGAAACCAATATTTGTCATAAAATATAGCTCCTACGACAACATCAACCTGTAGCATAAAAAGGGTCTATGTAAGGTGAATATCATCCATTACACTTGACCTAAAAACATAGTGCTAAGGACACATTACAAGTATAAAGAAGCAAGATATAAGGTGAAAACAAGGTGCATTACCAAAGCTCCAACTTGGATGAACCACCAACCAAGAAACACATTGAAATCCACCATTGGAATGCACCATAGAACCTCCATTGCAATACTTGAGAACCACCATAGCTAGATCCAACCTCATAGCATCACCATTCGAAAGCGTTGAAGACAAGATAAAAGAAGGCATTCACTGACAAGAAATAGACATGGAATAAAAGACATTGAGGAAGCCTTGCATGCATGAGATTAGAGTGCCACTTGCAATTTACAGCCACGACATCTTGTGCCACTTGGCACATTCAAACAAGGCACTCATACATTCTTTCTAATGCCTGTGCAGGAGCGCTCAAATAGGAGTAAAACTTAAGCGTTGAAGATATATTTTAAAGGTTACAAGGCATATTCATCATTGCATACCATTCAAGGATAAATTGAGTGTTAAAGGCATCTAAATAATGCTCATCAAGATTATAACTGCCACTGGTTACCTGAGTAACGTATGTACTACTTATCCATAGCATCAAGAAGGGACAAAGGACCTATTAAAGTGACCAAGCTGAAGATAAGCACAGAGAGAATTCAAGGCATGATTGAGTGAGAATTCAAGGCATGTAGTCAAGAATTAGAAGAGGAGTCAAAGGCACATTAAAGACTGATATAGGAGACGTCTAGCGAACTCGCTGAAATACAACACCCGCAATTAAGGAGACACATCATTTATCTCACACATTCAACCTTATAAAGGTAAAGTCTCACTTAGATTAAATTTACTTTCATTAAGGAGTGATAAGGTGTATAACATAAGGTTGAGTCCATTTATCATTTACGTTGAAGATACAAGCAAAATCAACCTTAGTAAATTTGAAAGCAAATCAAAGGAATTTATATCCTTAAATAGTATTTCAAATCACTTTAGTTGAAATACAAGTATTTTAATATTTGCAATTAATATCATAGGAGATATAAGGGTTTCTACTTGGAAAATCAAAACACTATTATATTGCAAATATTATTATTTCTAAATTTCCAAATTAGGGAGATATAAGGAGTACTACATCAAACTTAGTCAATTGAAATTTAGAAAATTGAACATTGGAAATTTAAGGATTAACAAAGAAAACCATTATTTGCTAGAAATTTGGAAATTGCATTTTACATTAGTCTCTTACATTAATTTATGAGACATTAATCCAATTAAAGGTCTTGAAGGAAAAAAACCTTATTAAAAATTGAAGGTGCATCATCATCATTAATCTTTAGATTTCTACTTACTAATCAATAGGGAGACATAAGGCAAGAAATCAAAGTTGAACATTAGGGAGACAAAATAAATTCAACTTAAATTAAGAAATCTAAGCATACTATGATAAGAAATATAAGCATACTATCAAGTTTCATAGTGCATTCAAACACTTTCTAGATAGAAGGTATTCTACAAAACTTGAGATTAGACAAGATTTTATCAAGTTCAAAACATTCAGTAAAGATAAAGTCTTCTACATATCTCAAAATATTGAAGAATTAAAAGATAGTATTTGATCATACTCTAAACTAGGGAGACATAAGGAAGCCAACTTCAAAGGTAATAAAACATCAAAAGGTTTATTATTTAAAGCAATATGGAGGAAATAATTAAGAATGCATTCAATGAAAATAGTGAAATGCTATTTCATGAACTTAGGTTTTATTCACAAAATCTGATAGAAACCTTTGATGGATTCAAAATCTTGTCTACAGAGATGAAAGAAAGATTCTCTTTGTTTTTGAAGGAAGAAAAGGAAGAGAAATTTACAATATTAATTGGATATCTTCATGAAACTCTATTCAAGACTTGGTGGAATACTCAAAATGTGATTATTCTTTCTTCAGAAGAGTGCTTAATGTTCTATTTGTCATTAATCACTTTTGAGTTCTTTCGAGGAATGAAACAAAAGAAAGTAAATGCTAGTAATGAATCTTTGAATCCAAGTCAATTTTATTGTGATGATAGACTAACTCATCATAAAGTAGATATTCCTCTAGTAACAATGCAAAAACAAAGGAGGAAGAAAAGACATAACAAGAGAGAACAAGACAAAGATATTAATCTAATACAAATAGAGAGTATAATGAAGAAAGCACAAATACTAAATTAAATGAACATGATAAAATCGAAGAACTGGAAGAACCTACAAATGAACATGAAGTTAAAGCTCTCTCAACAAAGATAGCATTTTATGAAGACACTAACTACTTGATTGAACAGGTTAAAGAAAGTAGACAATGAGAATACAAACTCCATATCCAAAATGAAGATCCATATTGAAGACTAAAGTCTTCAAATTCTAAATAATGTAATATAGGGGGGTGTTAGAGTATATTACATTATGTGGTACATGTCAATGTGCCACCTTGGGTACATAACTAGAGTAGTTTACTTTAGAGTAAATTTAAGTAGTTACTTCAAGCAATGTAATAAATGCACAAGTGTCAATGTGCAATGATGTAAATGTACAAGGAGTCCACTTGTACATGAGTCATAGGAAAGGTAGATGAAGATTCATAGGTAGAGTAAGGGCCAAGGAATATATATTTATATATATAGGCCTCATAGAGAGTGAAATGAGAGTAGTAGAGAATATAGAGAGTGCATAGTATAGATTGGTAGTGGAGTACAATGTAGCTCTTTAAAATAGTTTATGGAGTGTTCATGTCCTCCATTATACTGCACTGTATTATTTTCATAATATTTCGTTAATGGCATATTTATGAGTTATTATAGAATTTTATCTTATCATTTTCCTACATATTATAGTGCCATTATCATATAGTTATCATATCTTGATTATTTTACATCTTGTGGTTGCATTTCCTTTATTATATACCTATCAAAAGCTAACAAACTAACAATCCTTATCTTACCTCATCCTTCTAGACCCTTGCTGCTATACATAGTAGTAACAAACCATACCTTAGGAAATATATTGATGCAATATGATAATCAACATAGAAAGCAATCCAATTTCCATATTAGGAGGACTTTAGTCAATTATGAAGTCTGCTATACTCCTTTAGAGAACCTTTATCTTACAAAAATATTTACTTCCTAGAAGATTAGACACTACATTCTCAATTGGAAGATATTTATCATCGTGAGGGTTGTTGATCCCTTATTATATTCCATATCTAAGCCTCACCTCTCAGGATAAACCACTACATGGATAATCAGACTTAGTAAATTTGATCTTGAGTTTGTCATCCAAAATTCTATGAAAGGTTAGGTTGACACTGGCCAAATAGTAGCCATGTCCTTAGAAGCCAACCGTCCCTTAGATATAGAATTACTAGATGAGACAATATTTTACCTAGAAGTTGATAAACCTAGCTCTTGGAATTTATACTTCAATGGTGCTTAATGCATCAAAGGAGTGGGGGATGGAGTTGTCTTGTCACTCCTCAATCGTAGCTTATTCCTTTATCCTTTAAGCTTAAGTTTTTCTATATCAATAATAACTCTGATTATGAAGCCCTTATTTTAAGGCTTTGTGTAACCTTAGTTCTATAGGTTAGAACCCTCTCTATTTTTTAAGATTACCAACTAGTAATCAACTAAGTCAATGGTATTTATCAAATGAAAGATAAACTTCTTAAGCCATACAAAGACATCATTGCTAAGCTAATGTCTACTTATGACAAAGTCACCATTGAAGCTATCCCTAGGTCTATCAACTAATATGTTGATGCTATGGTTGTAGCTGTATCCCTAATCCCCTTGGATGATGAACACACCATGATATATAGTCAAAATATTAGGTATCCTTCAACCTTAGAGTCTAGTCAACTTCATCTAGGAGTATTTTTCATCAAAGTGTCTCCTATTTATCCTTGGTACAAGGATATACTTGTCTTCCTTGGGGATGAAATGTTGCTTGATGGATTGAACTATAATGAGCATAATAATCTTAAGCAATGTGTCTATAGGCATGTCACCATAGGTAATTTACTATACCATCATTCTTTTGACGATATTCTTTTTAGGTACCTGACCTCATTCGAAGCCCAAGAAGTCATCAAAAAGGTCCATGATGGATTATGTGATGGTCACTTTAGTGGTGTTGCCATTGCAAAGAAAATCCTATGGATGGTTCATTATTGATTGTACATGAAAAATAACTCTCGTGTCTATGTTAGGAGGTGTGGTAAGTTTTAGAAGCATGACAATCTTATCCATGCTTCAACCCAAGATATCCAACCTTTAAATTCTCCTTGGCCTTTTTCCATCTAAGTCTTAAACATCATTGGAAAAATTAACTTAATATCATATAATAGGCACAAGTTCATCATCATGGTTACCAAGTACTTCACTAAGTGGGTCAAAGCCATACCTTTAGCCTTAGCCATTGGAGTTTAGGTCTCCAGGTTTATCCTTAACCAGAGTTTTAGCTATTATGACATCCCTTCTATGATAATATATGACAATAGAACACCCTTGAAGAACAAATATGTCTAAAATCTTTGTGTCGAATACGAGATTCAACATAAATGGTCAACACCTTACTATCCTCAAGGTAATGGTCAAGTTGAAGCTTCTAACAATACTCTTGTTAAGATCCTTAGGAAGCATGTTAGCAAAAATGGTCAAGATTGACATCTTTAGCTTTATCCCACCTTATGGGCCTATCACACTAGTATTCAACTCCCATTGGTGCAATACCCTATGCTTTATTTTATGGAATTTAATCCATATTTTATTTTAATTTTGAGGTGCATTCCTTACATATTTTATTGGATACTTATGTTGGAGATGAAGACTGCCTCGCTCATCTGATCTAGCTAGAGCTACTTGACAAAAAATGAATCATGCTCTAGAGAACCTATGGATATACCAATGAAGTCTTAAATACCCATATAACAAAAGGGTATGATACTACTTCAAAGTCAGTGATCTCATTCTTAAAGAGAATCAAAAGAACACCAATGCTAAAACCAAGCTCAAAGGTAAGTTTCAACCTAATTGGTTAGGTCCATTCATCATAACCACCATGTTTAGTTTAGGTGCTTACATTATCATCACACTTGACAATAAATAAATTAAAAAATAAATGAACATAATGCATCTTAAAACGTATTATAATTGAGTCTGCATTGGTTGAATATTTATTTTAGTTACTTGTTGCTTGCTTACATCTTGCCTGATTTTACATCTACTTGTATGCATATGCTTGTCAATGTCTTGTCTACTTGTTGCATCTTAAGTAAAGGATCCATAATGATATGAAAATGATGATCCTAGTCAAAATATTTTATTTTCATTGCACTAAGTGACTAATATGAGTGGACCCTCATAATATCATCTTTGTGAACCAAATTAGGTGCATACAACCATCTATCTTTATCATAAATCCATTTATCTTAATTTGGTTTGTCTCAAACCTCATATCTATAAAGTCTTCTGAACTACAAATCTCTTGTCACATGAATACTATGAAGTTCATAGGTATTGATAGCAAAGTCAAGTTAATTTCTATCTCATCAAATTATTACATGAATAATACAATGTTTATAGGTGTTGATAGCCCTATCAATATCATCATCTATTGTCTCCCATATATCACCTTACATGGGGAAAATCGATCAACAACAAACTTGTATTTCCAACTAGGGACATTATTCATTGCCACATCAATTAATAATAAATCCTCTATGACACTTCTTTATGAGGTAAATAAATCTAAGAAAAAACCCTTGAAGCATTTGATTAATGACAAAGTAGAAGTCCTTTAGATATCTACTTAAGGGGAAATCTTAAATCGAAAGTCCCATGAGAAAGGTAAAAATACTTTATATGTTTGTTTAAAGGTAAATGAAAAGTCCTATGGGAAAGGAAAAATTCCTTTAGATGTGTAGAAGGAGAAAACTACCCTACCACATATGATTTTCGATTGGATTCGCTAGAAGTCAAAGTGAGCCGTAGGGGTGTGTTATATCCTCTACACTCGGTGACACAAAGGAATGGGTTCACTAGGAATGGTTTTAGGACTCGCTCCAAGTCCAGGGTGGAAATGTTTAATTTATTCAATTAAGCAACCACCTATGTTTGGTATTTCTAAACTAAACTATGCAAAATAAAAGAATGGTGCAAAACACACAATATGCAACAAAGCAATGTCTAACCCCAGTATGCTTCTTGGATCCAATGATTTCTAACCCTAGGTTTCAAGAAATGAAATTAATTTTCTCTTTTAAGCAAGGGCACAAAGGGGATGCAACAAACAAGACTAAACCCTAGATGCAAACTAAATGATATTTTCTTTTGAATGCCTAGAAAGCAATTGAATGAATATTTTCTTTTGTTAATTTATGTTTGGAACAGAGATAATAGAAGACACAATAACAAATAGCCTAAAGCTTTTACCAAGGGTACTAATCTATTTTGATGTTTGACCCAAGCTTTATCTTGCATCCAGAATATCCCACAACTTCTAATCTATAAAATAACTTTACCAAACACTAGAATATATGATCAACGTTAGGGGTCCTACTTAGGCCGTAGTATGATAGTGCTTGGAGGTGCAACAATCAAGCCTCCTAGGTCCTTTTAGCTGACATTTTGAAAGCAAAATGATCTTTAAAATTTTGAACATACACATGAAGTATGCAAGTATGAATAGTAAATGATATGCAGAAATATAATGAACACAAAAACTAGAACAAGGATGCAATCTCTAAACTAGGGTTTGGGGACAAATGGTTGTCCCCAAGCTGTGATATGCGATGCAAGTAAAATAGAATGAAAAAATATAGAACATAATAAAAATAAAGAGATAACAACTTATAATATGAATGCAACTCAAAATCCTAGGGTCTTGGGATGAATAATCATCCCAAAGCCTATCTATATCGAATTTGTGCACTATAAATTACCAAGCGTGGATTGGGTAGCAGAAAAGAGATGGGCACAAAGCACCCGATGGAAAAAAATAGAGTTTTCATCAAATCTAATATCTATAGCATACAGGGCATGTATTCACATAAGAGGGTTAAAACCCCTAAAAAGAGAGATAAAAATGTAATAGAAACACACAAAATGATGAAATTGAATGAACTAATGAACACAAAGAAATAACCTAGAAATCTTGTGGAAGAAGCAAGAGCATAGGTGGAAGATCTATCCTCCAAGAAGATAAACTGTCGTCAATATTTTCTCCACTTGTGGATCACATGGAACACTAACAACAGAACACAAAAAGCACTAAGAGCACCAGAAGAAGATCACAAGAAGTAAAATAATCTTATTTTGCATTAAGGGCTTATTAATATCATTCAAGGTTAAAAAAGAGGATCCAATACTTGCATTTATAGAGGGTTTGGAAGGGAAAAGGGTGGAAAAACAAAAGGTTAACCTTGATGGAGTCGATGCCTCAAAAGGTCGACCTAAAATTTAGGGTTTATCCACAAAAAACCTAAATTTACCAAATCCATGCCTCATCACTTATCGAGCATAAATTCTGTTAAGGTTAAGAAATAAAAGGTAAAGACTAGAGAAAATGGGACAAACTTGATATTAGTAAGTTTGATGAACTCCTAAAAGATTCTAAGGAAAAATGACTCATTTGGGTGGGGCAATTTTCTATATAGATTTTTCCCTCTCTTTGATGCATTTATGGCCTAATAAATGCATCAAAGAAAGATGTATACCCATATGGGTGAAAAGAATAGTAAACACAAGAGAAAAAAAGGGTGACCAATTTAGAAGAAATGGGTGGTGCAAAAATAGTATTATTCTAGACACTTTTAATATTTGCATGCAAATTGAGGTATTAGAGACATTAATGCCACTCAGGCCAAGGTGCCTCCTTGAGTTTTGAAAGGAAATGCAAAATTCCTAATGAAAATCAAAGTGGTAGACATAGAAGAAGAGAAAGAGTGAAAAAAATAAAAAATGTGAAAAAGAAAGGAGGAGGAGAGAGTAAAGCAAAATGGAGGAGTGAAAAGCAAAAAAGGGGTGAAAACCCTAATTCATTTTCACCCTACGAGAAAATAGAAGAGAGCTATAGAAAAAATGAAAGAATGATACTTCCCACACATCGAGAGATAATTATGAAGAACAAGGCCAGTGCAACAATAGACCGAGCATGCGTAAGATCCATAATATCATCTTGCATATAGATTTTAGGATGATTTAGCTTGGATTTGTAGCTTTTTTGATAAATTTTTCTATTTTTCGTGCAAAGTCATCATGCATGATCCAGTCACGGATTCGACAGTTGCCTATGGATCCAGCTGGTCCTAATGGTGATCGAATCAACATCCCATACTATACAGGATTTGGATTCGTGAATCTATGCACTAGAGAATACGAGGTGTAAATTCATGGAAGAAGAAAACAAACAAAGAAGGAAGAAAAAAAGAGAAAAGGAAAGAAAAAGAAGATAAGGAGAATACGAAGAAAAAAAAGCTCTAAAAGGTCAAAGCAAAGAAGAAAAAGGAGCAAAACCCTACAAGGATGTATGCTTGTAAATGACTGAGATGGAGGCTACCCCTCATGTGTGGCCATGAAGCTATCCATTTAAAATGTGGAATGCTAAAAAAATATGAACAAGGGTGGAGTGATACCCACTATGGGTGTAGTGCTCGCTAAGATGGCCAAAGAAAAAAAAGAGGTATACCCACTAGGATGTATGCTTGTAAATGGTCGAATGGAGGTTACCCCTCACTTGTGACCATGAAGCTATCCATTATGGGGTGCTTGAAGTGATGTGATTGATTTTACAAAGCGAGTACTGCCCGATAGGGGTGTGGTGTGTGTAAGCTAGTGTAAAAATAAAGCAAGACTGAGTGTAATAAGTTGTGAGTGTGTGCTTGTGTTAGAAGAAGAGAGAAAATGGAAAAATAAAGTATATCCTTATATTTATGAAGAGAAGAGAGAAAACATGCAAAGTACAAGGACATACTAGAAAAAGAACTATATCCCCTTGAATTGGAGAGATAGAAGCAATGCAAAATTTTAAGGTTAAGGGATACAAGAGAAGAATAAAGAAGAGAATATGGGATGGATGAATGCAATGATGAGAATGCATAGAAATGAGTCCTAGGTTAAGTATTTGCTAGGCATCAGAGCCATAGTGTGAGTTCAATGCATTTGCATTATGACCTAACTAGGTGTCATCACTTGCCATTGTCGCAAAATCCCCAAGAATCTAAATGATAAAGTAGTCATGTAGGTACAATCAAGCAACGATGCAATTGATATGACAAGCAAAAATGCAAGTGGAAAAAATTTCAAGCAAACATGCAAGATATGATAGGCAATCATGCAGTATGAATCAAGCTAACTGGATGCAATATTGAACTAAACTAGATGAAAATGCAAAGTCATGCACAATATTTTATGTTTTTAAGATTATTATTATTTATTTATTATCAAAGATTAGTATTTTAAGTTCTTAAAGTCGGCACAAATTTTGATTGTGCCACCTATATTAACAAATAAGATGGTAGTGCAAGGAACCAACCCATAAAAAAAAGGGCTATGATGGAGGATACCTTCATGAATATTATGATGAAGAGGATCATCATTGCAAAATATAACTATGCCATCCTTCTTGATGAAAGGGGGAGAGATTACCAACTTTGCAAGGTCTCTATGAAATAGAGGAATATGATCTCCTTGAGAACAACAAGGCTCGATATGCACAAAACAAGGGAGAGACCCATCAAAGGAGAAGCTATTTCAGATGATATCCTTATAATTCATATCACAAGGGATACCCCATCTAGCACACTTCTTTGGGGCAACACCAGGCTCATGATCCACCAAAGTTACCATATTGTAAAATAAAAATATCTGAGGGATAAGGGGGACCCTCATATTCATCACTTCAATCCAAGCCTTGATGATTTAAATATTTAGCATAAGTAATAAGGTGCTCATCATTATCAAATGGTAAAGGCTGGTTTTTGTTGGGTATGCAACCTATGCCACATATCCAGACCAAATATTGATATTCAAAGGCTCTTGAGTGCCTTTCTATCATGGCCCCAAACCTTTACCTATCCCATGCTATATAGGATATATTTGGAGAGCAGGTAATCATTGGACAGGTAACAATGGGTAAAATAATGCTCTACAGGACAAGGGTTGCTACCATGAATATTTTTTTTGATAACTGTACCTACGAAGATAAAGGTACACGTACCAATGTGTACAATTTCACATTTCTTACAAGGTAAACCCATAGTCCTTGATGAAGGTGATAGCTTGTTAAGATCTAGAAGAGGCTCTTAAAGAAATAGATTAACTTGATCCCATGATGAAGCATTGATTGTTGGTTCCTCAATTACATTAAGATTTTTAAGTTGTTTAGTTATGTGATATGAGGAAACTTATGGGCATAAATTGAGACCATATTGAGCTTGCTCAACCATTGAATAATATTGGAATGGATGAGGGTCACCCAAAATGGTGACAAGTTGATCCTTAAGTTTGAACTTCAAACAAGGGTATCCAAGAAGAAGATTGAAAGATGTAGGACAAGACACCACATAAAACAAGGTATCTAAGATCTTAGGTTCAACTCTAATGGGGAGAGATATAACACTGCAAGCCTCTTGGGACTCATTATTGAAAACTTTGATGATGCTATTAGATTTAGTTAGATCTTCCTCTTTTAATCCAAAATTTTGGAAAAATTGATAAGTGCATAAATTAAGTGAAGAAGCATTGCCAATTAGGATTATCTTGACAAATGTTTCTCCAATGAATGTAATGATGTAGAGGGAGGAATCCCCTCGTAAGTTTGATGAAGGCATATCACCATCCAAAAATGTGATATGATGTATCCCAAGAGAGCCTACAACATCAACTATAGCACTAGGGGAAATATCTTGAGGAGCAGATTGTTGTCTTAGAAGTTTTAACAAAGCTTCCCTATGAATAGAAGTTTGCAAAAGCTCTAAGAGAGAGATCTTGGTTGGGGTACTAGCTAACTTCTATTGAATGTCAAAAGAGACTTTAGGTTGAGGTTTCAACACTAAAGGTGGGGTTTCTACTCTCATGCTCCTTTTTTGGGTATTCTTTAAAACTAAGTTGGGTTGGATGAAGAACTCATATCCTATTGAGAATATTGATTTGATTGATTTTGTGCTTGTTGTCTTATAGTTATTGTTATCATACCAACCATATTATCATAAGCAGGTGGCACATTATGATATGCCATTCGATTAGCTATTGGTTGATCATGCTTAGGGAGGGGATCTTGGAAGACCCCCATGTCTTGATTTGTTGTGGGTGCTTATTGAGTAGGAGGTTGATTTTTTGTTGGAGGATTGGGTCAAGAACCTTCTATAACAAGATGTCCTTCATCAATCAAGTCCTGGACCATGTGTTTCAACCTCTTACATGAGTTAGTCATATGCCCCTCCACTCTATGATACCCATAATGTTGACCAAAATTATACCAATCAGTTGTGGTATCAGGTTGCCTTATGAGAGGTAACTCAATCATATTAGCTTCCAAAAGCTATTGTAGGACCACATTCATAGGCATGTTGAGTCTTGTAAAATTTCTTAGTGGGGGTTTTTGAGGTTGACGAAGAACCATATTTTGTAGGGTGTTAACAATACTAATAACAAGCCTACTATACATTACCCCATCACCAACTATGTGCTTGTTATTATACTACCTTTTAGTGGTCCTATCATCTTTTATCTTAAGATTATCTCTTATGATAAGGGCTTGCTCTACCCTTCTTGCTATATCTATAGCTTGATCGAAATATGTGATAGTTGTAGTTTCCAATTCATAAGATATTTGTTCTTGTAAGTTTCCAATAAATATCTCAAGTATGTCTCGAGGAGACAAGGTATATCTCAAGTGCCCAACTAGACTCCTCCAATGAGACAAATTCTAAAAAACTTTCATCTTTAGCTTCTTTTAACATGTAAACATATTTCATAGATATGTTATTTTCAACATAAGCACCAAATTCTTGAACAAACATTTTAGCTGACTCTTCAAAGTTACTGAAAGAATGATTTGGTGGTTGATAATACCATTCTAATGGAATACCACCAAGGCTCTTAGGGAATGCCTTAATTAACAACATGTCATTATATATGATATCATGACACACTGTCTTGAACATCCTTAAATGCTCAATTGGATCTTTTGTTCCCTTATAGATAGGCAAAACCAACATAAAAAATTCTTAGGGTAGGGCCTAGAGGTAACGATCGGATCTAAGGGTTGATTGTACATTTATCTATAGTAGGTAAAACTAGGTGGTTGAATCATATCCACTCTTGAAACCAGTTGTTTTACCACATTAGTTAAAATTTGCATCTCAATATTGTTGTTGTGCAATACCCTTAGGTTCCCTAAGGGAGGAGTATAGGTAGGATTTTGAAAGGGAACTTGGACCATATTGGAACCATTGACACTATTATGTTAAGGGTTATGATATGTGGTATCTTTCTAGAGAGGATAACTACCATTTTGTGGAACATAAGCATGAATGTTGAGATGAGTAGAATGAGGAGGAAATTGAACAAAATCTTGATATGCACTACTAGTTGGAGGGACTTGTAAAACCCTTCCAACTTTGGTGGTTACAATAGTAGCATATGTTGGTTTATGTAAAGGATTACCATGATGTAAAGATTCAAACAAGGAGTTGTTATGAAAATTTCTAGGAGAGGTAGGAGGAAGAGACACCTCACCTTTTTCGAGTCGGGCTTCCTCATCCATAAATCTAATCAAAATATCCCTATGGTGTTTTATGAAACTCATAAATGATCAACTATTGTGAATGTGAAGCCTCCATCAAGCGCCTCATATGGATCATAATTTATATTGGTTTCAAAATATTCTTGCTCTTCTACATCAAGGTTAGGATTCTCTCTATCAACCTGATCATCTTCATCAACCTGATCATCTTCTTGAGGAATTTGATCAGATTCCAAATGCCTTTGCTGAATCCTAAGGAATAGATCCATTTAGAAGAAGTGAGAGGATAGAGGAAAAAACCAAGGAAAGACACACAAGAAGATTCTTAAAATGCTTTTAATGTTTTATGATCTAAACAAATAGAATTAGTGGTCTTGTTTAAGTTTTTTGAGAAAAACAAAGGAAGAAACTTCCTATATTGGCCACTAAGATGTGTTTTCACATTGGGTTCACCAATGATGTAGAGGGAACAAAATTCCCTACCATGTATGATTCTCGGTTAGATCCGTTGGGTGCTGAGGTGAATCGCGAGGGTGTGTTATATTATCTACACTCAGGGACACAAATGAACGAGTTCACCAAGAACGATTTTAGGACTTACTCCAAGTTTGAGGTAGAAATGTTTAATTTTGTTCAATTAAGCAACCACCTATGTTTGATATTTCTAAACTAAACTATGCAAAATAAAATAATAGTGCAAAACACACAATATGCAAGAAAGCAATATCTAACCCTAGTATGCTTCTTAGATTCAATGATTTCTAACCCTAGGTTGCAAGAAATAAAATTACTTTTATCTTTTAAGAAAGGGGTACAAAGGGGATGCAACAAACAAGACTAAAACCTAGATGCAAACTAAATGATCTTTTCTTTTGAATGCCTAGAAAGCAATTGAATGAATATTTTCTTTTGTTAATTTATGTTTGGAATAAATATAATAGAAGACATAATAAAAAACAACCTAAAATTTTTACCAAGGGTAATTATCTATTTTGATGTTTGACCCAAGCTTTATCTTACGTCCAAAATATCCCATTACTTCAAATCTACAAATTAACTTCACTAAACACTAAAAAATATGGTCAACATTAGGGGGCCTGGTTAGGCCACTGTATGAAAGTGCTTGGAGGTGCAATAGTCAAGTCCCCTAGATCCTTTTAACTGAACTTTTTAAAGTAAAATGATCTTTGACCTTTGGAACATACACAACAAAGTATGAATAATAAATGATATGCAGAAATAGAATGAACACAAAAACTAGAACAAGGATGTAATATCTAAACTAAGGTTTCGGGAAAAATGGTTGCCCCTAAGCTAATATGATATGTGATGCAAGTAAAATAGAATGACGAAAGATAGAACAAAATAGAAACAGAGAGATAAAAAATTAGAATAGGAATGCAAGTCAAAACCCTAGGGTCTTGGGATGAAAAATCACCTCAATTCCTACCTAGACCGAATATGTGCCCTATAAATTATCGAGCGTAGATTCAATAGTAGAAAAGAGATGGGTGCAAAACACCCCATGGCAAAAAATAGAGTTTTTCACTGAATCCGTATCCTATATTAGATATGGTGTGTATTCGCATAAGAGGGTTAAAAACCCTAAAAATAGAGATAAAAAATGCAATAGAAGCACACACAACAATGAAATTGAATGAACTAATGAACACAAAGAAATAACCTAGCAATCTTGTGGAAGAAGCAAGAGCAAAGGTTGAAGACCTCTCCTCCTCCAAGAAGACAAACTATCATCAAGGTTTTCTCCACTTGCAGATCATAGGGAAAACCAACAACAGAACACTAAAAGCACCAAGAGCACCAGAAGAAGATCACAAGAAGCAAAATAATCTTATTCTACATTAAGGGCTTATTGATATCATTTGGGGTTAAAAAGAGGATCCTACTTGTATTTATAGAGGATTTGGAAGGGAAAAAGGTGGGAAAATAAAAGGTTAACCTTGATTGAGTTGATGCCTCAAAAGGTTAGCCTAAAATTTAGGATTTATCCACAAAACCCCTAAATTTACTGAATTTGTGCCTTGTAACTTACCAGCCGTGGATTCGTTCAAGGTTAAGAAAAATAAGATAAAAGCAAGATAAAAGGGGTCAAACTTGACCCTAGCAAGTTTGATGGCCTCCTAAAGGATTCTAAAGAAAAATGACTCATTTGGGTGGGTCAATTTTCCATGTCTACAAGATGTTTTTTAAAGATAAATAATTTGTTTTGACATTTGTATATATCTTTGTATCATAAAAAATAAACCAAGTTCTTTAAGGAAAGCTAATTAAAATCCCTCTAGGCAAGTTAAAAGCTAACTAAAATCTCCTTGGCCAAATATCAAAGCCAATAAAAGTACCCATGGGTAAGTCAAAAGCTAAATGAAGTCCCCTTCGAAAAATATCTATGTATATAATTGTATATATTGTATATATTTATAGATATTTTTACATTATAGTGGAGCCTTCTTCGACACATCTCATAGCTCTCATCTCTCATCTATCATCATACATGCTTTCATCCTAATCAATTAATCAAAACTACAACTACATTTAAATTCCATCCTAATCTATGTAACTCAAAACCCTCAATCAAATCACCATCTTCTAATCTATAAAATCCACTTAATCATATTTAAAGTAATAATAAACATCACCATAACATAATCATTGAATAAAATAAAATATCAAATCAATTAAATCATAAGCATATCATCATCATTCATCACATAACAACAAAGTTAACTTCAAATTACCAATATGTATAACATCATCAATGCCATATATACAATGTCATGGTACAATGATACAAGTCATATGCAAGTTTAATTGTACAATCATATATATTAATCCCCTTAAATATTGGGACATACAACCTAAACTCATCCTTGGTTAGCTCTTGGAGCCTATGTGTAGTGTTTTCCCTCTTCCTCTTGTAGAAAACCACATCCTCATTTACTATTATGATTAAATTTTTACAAACCTAGAGTGAATCCATGACCTTGATATCATGAGTAATGGAAGCCACCAATCAATGAGCAAACTGCATGGTATGCAACTTTGTAGTGGACTGCCTAACCTATCTCTACTTGTAGCTCCTCCTGTGTATGACCTAGCTATAATAGTAACATCTAGATCACCTAATATCCTATAACTACTATTATTGTAGCTCTTGCGACTACTATGTCCCACTCTATAGTTAGATGTCAAATAATTTACTACTTCCTTATCACCTATCATGCTAGTTGATCTCTCTATACTATCCTTAATACAAACATTATCTTTAAACTCTCCACTTATCTTTCCAGTGCATCTCTATCTACCTTTATGGTTGCTTGAGATGACTTGCTCAATCTTGTCTTATCAGTTGTACTCTTGGGTGGTGGTAGCACTAGTAGTAGTTACACTACAACCAATGATATCACTGCCCTTTCTTATCTATATTCGTACCTCCACTAGTGCACATCTATATAATGCTACATCCATGCTAACACTACCTATCTTGACCTCTATGGTCACACCCTTAACACTATGAGCCTCTTGGGTTGGAACCCTTGGTGCCACTAAGTTTACCTTGTTGTAACTCTAGGATCATCCCTCCTAGGGTATCGAATAGTAGGATCATTAAGGGTGCTATCTACAAATGTGTCAAAATATGGTGCCCCATTAAAACCTCCTTCCTACATAAATCATATGTACCAAACTACCCCCCTCTACATCCCCTACAATGCACCAAACTAGTGGAACACATGAATAAAATGGTGGAGCTCTCACTCCTTCCATGGTACCACCAACCATTTAACCTCTCTCACACAAAATAAATGGTAGGCATCCTCCTACTAGCTAGGATGATGCGTATATGACTACTACATGATCTACCACCTGTAGATCATAAATCACCCTCCATATCATTGATAGTGATCCTCTATATGGTATTCCATGTCCTTCCTCAAAGTGGTAGTCCAATTTGTATATTGTTGGTACCTCTAGGTCACCCACCTACCTTGGAATTCCTAACGATCTCATTAGGGTGATGTGCTCCTAGGCTCACATCTAGAGCAAAATACAATATACCAAACTCTTACCTCCATGATAGGCACAATCTAGTATAATATTTGGTATAATTAGGCCAACACCACCTTTCCCCATATGAAGAATACCTACTAGTCTCATATATCTATCACTATGTCTCCCCAATGGATAACTATTTTGCTTGTGTTACTGAGCAAGACTCTAATACTAGGGCATATAGGAGGATTGTCTGTTTGTCCAATTGCACCCATATATATATGATATTTATGTCAATACTAGATTTAATCAAAGGGAAGGGTGATTTCCTTGTCAACTTCTCTAGGGCTTGCCCTCGATCCTATCCCATCCTAACCTTGATGCCTCTTATGGGTACCCTAAGGATTCTCTAGATATACTCTAGGGTCACTATCATATCCCCTATTGAAAACTGGAAGATATTCATCTTCAAATTCCATCTCTTAGTTAGAGCTATCATCCTGGTCTAGCTCTACCTTGGGTATTAGGGCTATTGGTACAACCCTACTACTATGAGCAGTGCATAGTCATCCATATCTAGAAACCCTCGTACACATCTAGTAACCCTTGGATGGTATCAAGAGCATATGACCACTGATCTCTACACTTTAGCATCATATTTTGCACTTGCATCCACATCAGTACAACCACTATGTTAGTCTAACTAGTATTAAAGTCTGCTCATGCATGAAAGTACAAAAAATTCTATCCTATCAAGCCTAGCATGAAAGCACCATTAAGGTGCAAAAGTGCTACCATGCAAAAACATCATCAATGTTTGAAAGTGTTGTTGAGTGGAATAACACCATCACTTGATTATTGTGCCATTGGGTATGAAAGTATCATAAATAAGTGATAATACCACGTGATAGTGCCATTCACATGCAAAAGCACTGCTACTTCCTTACAACATATTTTTTGAGGTAAAGATAAAAATCAAAGATAGGTTTCTATGGATTATTGATGCCAGGGTTCCCTAGCCTATGGTTGGTGCTTGTACTACATCTATCCAATATGCTAATATCACTTGGTGTGCCATCAAATTATTTGTCCAAAATAGGGCTTCGAAGCTCTATTCTCACTCTCTCATGTAATAAAAATGAGTTCATTTTATCCCCCCAATCATTTTACCCCTTGTTTGTTTTCTTGGTCATTTTTCATTATTTGTCCTTAGTTTCTCATCCCTACACTAGTGTGGATCATAATCAAGTTGAGTTTCCTTGGTACAAATTGATTTTCTTGCTAAAACTTAAGGGGGTTCACCAAGGCATGACATGTAATGCTGCCCAAAAGTAAATTTTAATGTCACTTCTAAGCAAACAATCATAGCATCATTCATCTAGCATCATCGACCATGAGCAACATAAGATATTTTTATCTCAAAATTAGGGCATCTATATTAGTTTTTGATGCATTTATTATACAATAAACACATAAAAAAGGGATAAATATAGACACCTAAGTTTGTTCATAGGGCTAATTATGAAGTCCATTAATCTCTTCCTCAATTAGCTAAATTGAACCAACCTTCCTTATGACCAAATTTGGAGCATTAATTGCTCCAAAAGCAATAGTGTTAGTGATGCTATGGCAACTTGGTGATATTTTTGTAAAATATTTTAATTTTGACCCCTTCCCACCCATTTTGACCTCCAATGATCACGAGGCAAAAGCACCACCATGAAAGTGCCATCGATGCTATCATTTCTCAACACTTTTGATTGTCATGCACTAAGATCAATAAGTTTGAATTTTTATCCCTCTTAAGTCACCCACCGTTAATGAAATAAATCCCCAAAATCTAATCTGTAGCTCTTGCAAGAAATTCCAAATCCAAGAATACCATCCTCATGTTCTTCCATTAATGGCTTCTTGATCCCTTTTCAAATTCTTACCTTCTCTAGTATTGTCATCTTTAATGCAATTATTCCCCCAAGGAGTCATGGCTTCCTATAAATCTAGCATTTGGGAGAGCCCAAGACATGACCATTTATGAGTGGTAAAGCTCTACCAAAATCCCTCTAGAATCCTAGAATCCTAAGAATTAAGAATTGTGCATAGTGAGTTTATGCTAAAATATTGCTATAATCTTGTGAAGGCCATCCTTACATACACTTGCACTCTTATTCTTGCAAGCATTCAAGCATCCAAGTATATCTCCAATAAATTCTACAAGCTCTCAAGTAATCATCAAGCATCCAAATCTACAGTCTCAAGCATTCAAGTGCCATCAACAAGTGAGTTAACAAGATTTTAACAAACTTTCGATAAGGGGAAAACAACCTTGTATATTGGATTGTGCTCTTTCCTCTTATTTGATTTTGGCTCTTTCTTGTGCTTGTATATTTAAGTTTTTATTTTATTGCACTTCGAACTAATTTTATATTTGTATTTGCATATAGCCAGTCTTTCATTTTTGTCATATAATCTTGATCTTAAGCAAGTAAATATTTGAGGTTTTGCTATTTAATAAGGGCTTTATACTCATAGGTCATGGCCTTTCATTATAGTCATCATAATATTAGATCATCTTGAATTTAATCTTGTTGTTCTACTATCAAAAGCAAAAGCACTACAAACTTATAGGTTGGTGGTGCTATTGCTCTCTAGTTTACATAGAACAAAAGTGTCAATGGCCTAATACAATTAGTGGAATCTAAGGCTCCATTTCCTAAGGGCATGTCAAAGATTTTAAAGAAGTCAATAATATATGAGTATTATAAAAGGGAGGGAAACTCTATTAAAAAATGTATAAGAATCTTGAAGAATGTTAAAATAAAATTCTTAAGATCCAGACATAATATTTTTGATGATGAAGATGAAGATGGAAAAGCAAAGGCCCACTAGAGCATCCATTATGGGGAGGGAATGTTATTTATAAAATCTCCTGTCCTTGGCCCCTTAGATGAGATTATGGGGGGTGTTGAAGTATGTGTAATCTAATATTATTAGGACAATTCCATAAGTGTGAAAGAGTGATTATGAGCACTATTGATGTAACCTACGTGTAAGTGTACATGTGAGTCTACAATCATTTTTCATATAATACTACAAGCATCACTTATGGAAGACTTTGGGTATTATTTATTTAAGCCTACGAGCATATTCATGTAAGCCTAAGAGTATGTGTTGTTGCCATTGCACAACTAACCCCAATTTTGGGACCCACTTGAAATTTTGGCTTGCATCAAGATTTAAAAACTCGCCTACACCAATTTTTTTTAAAATTTTTGATTACATTTGGGTTTTGAAATAGTTGGCATTTTGCATTCTAAAGACTTTAAATTTAATTACAGTGATTTGGATTGAATATATTGAATATTTATATATAATTTGCATTATTTTGGATTGAATATTTTAGAAAATTTGAGCTTCAAAATTTTTTCAAAAGTTTTAAAACATTAAATTTCATTTTAGGGTTACTCAAACTTTGTCACTTTTGCCCTACAATTTGATGAAAAACTAAAATGGTCACAAATCTTGTCACAAACCTCTATTTGATATGATTAAAAAACTGGTGGAAATATCTTGAACTCATCTTCCCAATGGTACTAGATTTTCAGAATTTCATATGTGACTTCTTTCCAAAAATAGCAATTTCCTAAAGTAGCTCGTGAACTTCTAAACACCACATCTCATGATCCACAATGAATTTTTGGGTTTTCTTAGTAGATTTGGATACCCATTTGGCTCATTTAGACATGCAAAATTTTGTGAAATTTTGGGAACTTTCATTTTTGATATATTTTTCGAGCTACGGGAATTAAGAAGCGAAATCAATCCAGGCACAAAAAAATGCTTAAATCCACTAGAAAAGGAGAAAAAGGTAAGAGATTTCAGCAATACAATTTAATTATAAAATCAGCAATGTTCAATGGGATATACGAGAATTCTCAAATCCGCGAGAAAAAGAGAAAAAGCAAGAGATTTAGTAAAATCGTCGAAATCCTCAAAATGGCTGAAATCCTCCAATTTATGGTAAAAATGGAAATGAAGGAAAAATCCAAAGTGTGCTTTAAGTCATGTGGATTTGAGATTTCTTTGTAAATGGCGCGATGATGAGAAAGGGTTTGAAAAGTCAAGGTTGCTCAAAATTGCCAAAATCCTCAAAATCACCAAAATCCTCCAATTTGTGGTAAAAAGGGAAATGAAGATTTTCAAGGTATGCTTTAAATCACACGAATTCCAATTTCCTTTATAAAATGAGCGCAAATGAAATTTATTTATTCCTTTGTAAGTTGAGTGCAAATGAGATTTCGTGCGAAAATGAAATTTCGGGTGGAAATGAGTTTTCTTTTTATTTCGGGTAAAAATGAGTTTTCTTTGTATTTCGAGTAGAAATGAGTTTTCTTTTCAAAGTGAGTGCAACTGAAATTCACTGAAATGTTTGAATTTTCCAGAAAAGGAGAAAATGAGGAAAAATTCTTAAATCCACCATTTTCTTTGTAAGTGGAGGACAAATGAAATCCACCACGCAAATGAGTTTCTTTGTAAGTTGAGCGGAATTTTTTTTGCTCCTTTGTAAGTTGAGCACAAATGAGATTTCTTTATTCCTTTGTAAATTGAGCGATAATGAGATTTCTTTGTAAATTCAACTTCATAACCCTAAAGCCTTGAATTTTAATTAATGAAGAAAAATTAGATAAATATTTTAATTAATTAAAATAATTAAGTTCTAAACCTTAGAATTGGACTTAATACTTTTGGATATTTTGATTAATGAGAAATATTATCATAAAAACCCTAGTATTAAGTTTAATACTTTGGCATTAAAAATTGAAATGGATTATTAATATAAATATAATAATGTGAACCTAAAATTAAAAGCAAAACCTTAGAAAATAACAAAAAATTAAAATTTTAAAGGAATTATAATGTCAAACCTTAGAAAATCAATTAATAAAATAATAATAATCAATATCAATAATAATAATAATAACAATAAATTAATTTTTTTGCCATGGTTTTAATATGAATATTTCTTCTATGATTGTAGGTGATAGAAGATGAAGCGTCAAACCAGGAAGATGAAACAACCAGATCTGGGAGCTTCTAGAATGATCCAAATGATAAAATGTAATTGAAAATCTACCATGGAGTATCACTGCAAAAATAGGGGACAACTCAGATTGAAGCTAGCTGGAAGCCATTAAAGCTGAAGCATCTACGGAAGATAAAGGGCTGAACTAGAGAACAAGAATCGAAGGAGATACATTGAATTTGAACCTGATTTCAAACCAACTGGAGCATGACAATTTAGCTACCGTATCTTTAGAGAGAAGCTTCCAAGGTAGTTACATAAATAAATGGCTAGAATTGAAGATCTAGACCAAGAAATACCACAAGTTGACACATCATCCAGGAGACAACTCATCAGTCCAACTATAAACCACCAAAATACAACTATAAAATCGCTTTAAAGCAGTAAATTTTGAAATTGTAAGGCTATAAATAGCCATTGAGACCCCATTCCAAAGGGTTGGATTCCACTATTAGCAATAGGACTTTTAGAATTTTATTTTCTTTGGTAGTTGGTGGAAATATGCACCCCTATCATTGTACTTGGAGAATTGTATTTGCAATCATCTGTAGCAAGTAATTTTGAGAATGTACTTATTGAACATATTTATTAATGCAATATATTGGAATTCTTGGTGTGATCTGCGCATGATGATGGTGGTATAATTTGAGTCAATTCTAGTATATTGTTTATTTTCCCTTTGAATATGGCACCACTTTGATCTCAGATTGTGCAAAGAGCTGGTCTAGTTAGAGTTGGTTTGATTCAGAGTTGTTTCAACAAATTCTTCTACAAATCTCCAATGATGCACCGACTTGTTTTATTTTTTTCTAACCATTTTATTTTGAGTTTTATTTGAAACATGAATATATTAGGAGTAGATTAGTTGAATTTCAATATTTGAAGCTTATGCTTATGATTATATGCTCCATTTATTTCAATTTTCAGAACAAACATTGCAATTGGCTAAAGAATATGATCATAATGCAATGAATGTGATATATTGATAAATTTAAGGTAATAAGCCTAGAATATTGCTTTTCTTTGATCCTTTGAAGTAATTTGTGCTATAAAATATTCATATCTAATGATTAATTAAGAAATTAAGCTAGATATTTAGTTCTTCATGTTAAGACAGTGAAATGAAACTTACCCTTGTAACAGTTATATGTAACTCTAAGTGATCCACATTCTTTATATTCCTAAATTATTTTGATTTAAGACTTGACAAATGGTAACATTATCAACCAGGTTAGACAAACCTTACCCAAACTGTAGGATATAAATATTCCCTTTTCAAAAGAGAACACCTTGTCCTAGTCGTTGGTGTATATTTGGAATTGTGCAGATGTATCACTCAACAAAAATTGGTGCTAGGAGGGCATGAAAATTTTGTCTCACTATTACTTTAATTTTAGATAGCTTAATTGCTGAATATTCTAAGTCCTTTTGACCCTTATCTTTGGCATCCTTGATGTACAATAGGAATTGGCACTAGAGGGATGTTCAAATTGTTTGTTTTACCGTTACTAGATTTTAATTGTTGATTTTTGTAAATCTTTGGCCTCTTTAATGCACAACAGGAGAAATGGAAATTATCTCTATTTATACTATTACTTTAGGGCCTAAAATAGTCTAATTGTTTTTGTAAATTGTTTAATTTTAAGCTTAAATTCTTAATCCTTGATTTCATAAGCTTGAAATTGTTTAATTTTCACTATTATCATTCATCGTATTCCATACATACTTATTTGCAACCCATTACATCATTTTTTTTATATATTCATTACTCCATTAAATTCACCAATGGCAGCATTTGCACCTTGGTTAGGTGGTAGTAGTCCATTTAACATTCTTGGACCAGCCCATGACATGCCTAAGAATGTAGAAATATACCTACCTAAATATAGATATGATGGATTTGGGATAGCTGAAGAACACATACAAGCTTATAAGGATTGATGAGCACCAGAAATGCTCATTTTATATACACTGTTAAGGGGCATCATCACTGGTTTAATTAGCATTAGAAGTGTATTTTTATATAACTTATGCATATGATTAATAGAAATATCGGTATTATGCTTGACTGGTGTTTTTAGTGGAAACTATGTATAAATGTAGGTTTTGCCACTAATATGGTATTTCCAGTCTACATACCATTTGGACCTGGCATGCTCCTGCTTCAACAAGTCAACATGCGCCTTACTTCGGTGCCTTACTTTGGCACCTTACTAATGTAGGTGCCTTACTGAGGTAGGCGCCTTACTGACGTAGGTGCCTTACTCAGTAAGGCACCAAGTAGGTGCCTTACTCCCATACATGGGAGGCGCCTTACTGAGGCGCCTTACTCTGACCAAGCCAACTTTGACCAGGTTGACCAGTAAGCTACGAAGGTTGTTGTGAAGACAAAGGAGGAATATTTTAATTATGCATTGTTATTAAAATAGAATAAGACACCTATTATCAACCGATTGATCGGTTGACCAGAAGGCTAAGGAGGAGGTTGCACATAAAAACAAAAAGGAAGATATTTTATTTTATGCACTATTAAAATAGAATAAACACTTACATTATTTGATTGGTTAAATACCTTTGTAACGTGAGCATCATTATCTCATGCTCAGGGATGAAATAAAGCAATGATTTTTCCAGTGATCAATGTGGGCAGCCACGCAAATGGATTTCTCCAGCCCTATTATAATTTTGTTCTGATAAAACAAAACACACTTGATTTATCCTACAAGGGGTAAAATTAGTGCGTGGCTAATTTTATTAATATATTATTGTTATAATTAAACGACTACAATATTCATTGCATATCTATTGTAACTGCAAGTTCGTAATAGGCTTGCCTAAATTTGTAACAGAGGAAGGTTGTGCATTGTATAAATGCACAAGTCTTCCCTGAGGAGATCAATAATTAATCTTACACAAAAATTATTTCTCATTTATTCTTTGTCTAAATCATTAAGAGTGCAATTTCTCTTATTTGAGCAAGCTCTACGTAGCTAGCCGGTAAGACTATCCGCGGAAGCTTGGGCCCATTCCATGCAGTAGTCCTCCCCTGTTTATTTCTGTATTTGTTTTTTGTAGATTATTTTATTGACTTATTTATTGCTTTAATTAATTTAGTTGTGTGTTTTATTTTAATTGTATTTTATTTTTGTACTTTATTTTCAGCACTTTAATTTTAGCTTGTTATTTATTTATTTAATTTTTCGCACTTAGTTTATTTAGTTTGGCTGAAATCAAAATGCATGAACATCCCCCACCAAACTAAATAAGGTACAACCGGGATTCATTTCCCAACACTGCAGGCATATACTATGCATGACACTTGTAAGTTTACGGGCTTACTGGATTGATAATTTATGGAAGAGAAATTATTTTTTTCGAGACATGTTTCTGCTCACCATTTTGGTGTCGTTTTCGAGGAGTGTCTAAACTGTAGTGTTCTGATTTATAGGTCAGATAAAAAGCCCATTTAAAATTACCTGTAGATATTTTACTTGGGAAGCATGAGTCCAACAAGGGCCTTTTCACAAGGTCAAAACAGTTTTCGGAATAGTCACAACCAAATCCCATAGGCAACCGTTTAAATTTACCAGCTTCTTAGGTAAATACGGGAATGAACTTGATGTACCATAATTAAGTGTAGAAGTAGGAATAAATTGTGTTGTTGAAAAAAATTAGAAAATCAGGCGATGAAGGATTTCCATCATGCTCTAATGGTTTCAAGAAATCAAAAGAAATAGCACAACCCAGGTCTGATTGAAAATTTTTAGGGATGTGTTTTTATGTAGAAACCATTGAAAAATTATGTCTCTAGAAGCTTGGTTTTATTTTATTTTTTATAGGCTTAACGCTTTGCAACATATTGTCAAATTATTTTGATGATGCGGAGAAAATAACAGAGTTAAATTTAAAAGAACATGTTGTTATGGAGTATGCTCTTCACTTGCGCTTAAGGCGACCTGGTGAATCAGAAACAAGCACATGTTTATAAAATATTGCTACGCCCTATTTTCTTCAATGTTCTAGCTATAGATAGTCATTTTTTGGCTTGCACATTTTACCGTAACATTGAAAGAGTTTGGTTGTGAGGCCATGAAGGAAAATACTCTTCTCATGCTACAACATATCAAACTAGTTGATCAAGAAGGAGATGATTTTGAGAAGACTAGTTTAGATGTAGGCATGGGGGAGACCCCACCTTCATCAATACTGCCAATAGCACAATGAACGCTGGTTGTAGTGTTCATGAAAAAAATAAATCTTTTGCTGAAAAGGCTCCAAAGTTAAGAGCAAATAAAAAATAGAGTTTTATTTTGGTACTTATTAGAAGAGAGTATTATCTTTCCCGAGGACTAGCTTGGTTCAGAAGGGAAATGAGAAATCTCCAACTGGTAGCTAAAAAAATAGGGGAGGAGCCTAGAAGAAATCAGATGTCTGCACGAAGGCCACATGGTGCCTGAGCACGATAAAGAAAAAAAATGAATGGAGCTCATAATGGCCCGAAAAGAAATAATAGCACATAAATCTCAGTGTAGCATCTCATGAAAGATCACACCTGAACACCTGACACATGCCGTGGATGATGATGGAAAGAATTATTTTTATCCTCACTCTGGGAAAGAAAAAAATTATTAATCGCAGTGTTGTTCAAATTTTGACTGCGAAAGAAAAATAATTATTAATTGCAGTGTTGTTCTAATTCTGCTTGCGAAAGAAAAAATTTGGAGGGGGGATCATTCTAATTCAGACGCACGTGTATCAGGATCGTATAAAGTTTAATAAATTGAAAAAAAATATAAGGGTGACATATTCAGGAGCACACGGTGAGAAGTAGTGATGCACAAAGTTGTTAATCACGACAATCCCTGCAATGCATCCAAAGAGTTAGCGCTCTTGAGATACGTCAAAGCCGGATTAAGATATTTTTTTATATGTGCTATTAATGATGAGTTGGGTGTTTTACAGTTGGGAGTTGTTGGCTATTGGCTACTATCAATCCTCTAATATGTGTAGATGGGACGCAAAGTTTCCAGCACAACCTCCACTTCCTAATGCATAGTGTCAATGCTGCAATTTTTTTTTATGACAACATTGCATTCTATTAAAAAATAAATGTGGGAAAAAATACAAAGAAGAGACAGAGTCTCACTACGGTGGAAGAGAACACCAAATTTGCAAAGAGATGGTGAGGATATGAAATCATGGAGAAATCTGCTATCACAGTGCATAAAGTTCATTATTTCTCACAAACAGATTGGTGGAGAAGACATTCCAGTACACAACACATTCAATCAAATTCCCAGGGCGGATTGGTGACAGTTCTCCAACTTGGCCACCAAATCTTAAAATCCCCAACTCACATTTGTGCAATTGACATTTTGTTATCTGATGCAGATGATGAAAAAAAAAAAGATGAGACAAGATCTATTCTGGTCATGGTAGAACAAAGAGAGAAAAAAATAGTTAGAATTTTGTTAATACCTTTAGTTTAGTTTTTTTTATGTTTTGTAGGACAACATGAAGTGCGGAGATGTCATACCAACAATTTTCATAAGTGCCTTAATCTACAAGCAGACGCCTTACTCTGGTGGCACAGCAGTGGTGCAGTGCCTTACTCTGGTGGCGTGACGATGGTGTGACACCTTACTTTGGTGGTGCGATAATGGTGTGGCGCATTACTCTGGTGGCATGATGCCTTACTCTGGTGGTGCAGTGCCTTACTATGGTGATGCCTTACTCTGGTGGTGTGACGCCTTACTTTGGTGGTGCCTTACTCTGGTAGTGCCTTACTCTAGTGGTGCGGTGCCTTACTCTGGCGATGCCTTACTCTGGTGGTGTAATGCCTTACTAAGGTAGGTGCCTTACTGAGGTAGGCACCTTACTCAGGTAGGTGCCTTACCCAAGTAGGCACCTTACTTAGGTAGGTACCTTACTTAGGTAGACGTCTTACTCAAGCAAGCACCTTACTCAAAGCCTTACTCAAGAAGGCACCAAGCATGCGCCTTACTCAAAGCAGGTGCCAAGTAGGTACCTTACTCAAGTAGGTGCAAAGTAGGCACCTTGCTCCATCAGCAAAGTTATGCGTCGCTCAATGTCCATCAGCAGAGGGACGTGCCGCTCAATGTCCATCAATGGAGGCACTTGATCATAGTTGAAAAAAAAATTGGGAGGCATCTTACTCCGAAAATTCCAGAGTAAGGCGCCACACACCCCACTCCTAAAAAAAAAAAAAAAATTGGGAGGCGCCTTCCTCCCATAGTAAGGCACCTTACTCCAAAATTTTCGGAGTAAGGAACCACACCCCCCAAATAATAATAATAATAATAAAAAACTGCACATCATCTATCCTACTCAACATAAAATTTCTTTTGCTGCTTTTGTGTGTTGTAGGGAAAGTACCCACATGCAAGCTGTAGGCATCCTAAGAGCCAGGGCCTAATAGGCATGGATTGCACTAAACTACATTTTAGTTTTCTTAGTTTTTCTTTTGCAGGGGAAATGACCTGATTGTATGAAAAATAGGCATCTTGGGAGACAAGGCCTATACCGGCTCAAAATTCATGAACCTGCACGTTTTTTTAGGGAGGTAGAAACTTGATTGTTTCCATCCGGAGGAGATAGTCACCATCTAGGCATGGACATGGGTGTTAATTTCCTGCAAAGGGAAGAGGTACCCACCTCTGTGTTTGGGCAACACAGATTCTGATGCAGTACAAAAAAATGATAATAATTGGAGGGCCTGATCAACCCTGCAACAACAGACGCATTAGTAACTGCTCACTTTTCAACACCAAGAGGGTGCCTTGATTTCATGCATTCTTGAGTGCCTTGATGTCCAAGAAGTTGCCTTGACATCATGCATTCTTGGGTGCTTTGATTCGAGGCGCTTAATTTTTGTTGAGAAGTCCATAAAAAAAAAAGAGAGAGTCGTGTGGAGAATCTGAGGGCTGTAGACCTATTGCACATAGGGACCTGTTAGGCATCACCAATTTAAGTAGGGGAGGATATGGGTGAACCTGAATCTCCGATAAATAAAAAATGGGAAGAGCATGAAATAGTGTCCATATTTTATGATAGAACGCTCACTCTCAAATGGAGAACTACCATTGCACGATAAAGAACATTATTTGAAAAGAAAAAAAAAATCTCGTGCTTTCCAGTAAAGGCGGTGCATGACCAACACAGAATAACTGGACATCATCAATATTTGCTTGAGGATAACACCATAGAAAAAATATCGTGCTTTATTTACTATTCTCTGTGGTGGCTGTGATTTAGTTGTTTACTCGTAGTTTAATGGCTGATCAAAACTTGTTCAATTTACCGGATTCACTGCAGAGCAGCAACGCTCAGAGGTAGAACAACAGTAATGATTATTGGTGTGGATGATGAAGGCAACTATAGAAAAAAATAAATAAATAAAATAAAATAAAATTCTCTAAGAACAACAGATGACATTCCTACAACACTCGGTAAAGGTGCTGGGCCCATCATACTAAGGAGGTGTAGCTAGCATGATAGGAAGTCAACGTAGAATAGAGGCCAAATCAGCATTGCTAACAACACAACTCAAGGATGTCCCACAATAGACCAGGGCCCCTTAGTAGAATAGAAGCCTCAAGATGAAGGGAAGGCCAAGGCCACTGCTAAGAAAGGGAAATATGAAGTGGCCTATGTAGAGGAGGTAATTACCAGTTTTAGGTGCCATGAGGGTGTAGCACATATTAGCCAGATGCACCAACATCACAAGGAAAAATTATTTTGCTGGTTCACTATGGTTATAGAGAGCATGAAGATATTTCGTACAATTAGCATCATACACCTCAGGTTCTGCAAAATTCACCCAGGTGTGTACTGTGTTTTCTATTAATTATGTGCAAAGTTATTTTAAAAATCATTTCGATGTTAATACTAGTAGATGCCTCCATAATTTTTTAAAATCTCCCATTAGAATTCAAGCACGTGATATGCCTTGGATATGAAAAATTTATTACCCCAAAATAATTGAAAAAAAAGAAAAACTTCTAGGGGGTTGTTGTCACGAGGACGTGACAATCTTTAGGCATGGGGGGGAAGAACAAAAGTTCAGATAATTTTCCCCATTGCCTGACTTAGGCTTGTATTTCGGAGAAAAATAAGAATGCTTGGTTTTAATCCGACAGTGGATTCACGGGAATAAAAGAACACCTGCTCCACTCTGGAGAGAAAAAAAAGATATTGAATTACAAGCGAAATGATGAGCACTCAGATTTCGAACATAGGCAACAATCTGCTACTTAAGACAAAGAAACAGGGCTACGAGCAGTATTTCTCTTCAGTTAACACAAGAGGAGATGCAAACTCAAAATAGAGAGAAATCCAAGGATGATGTCACTCCAGGTTCAATTTAGAGGCAAAATGGGAACTCGCTGCTCGAGACAAAGAAGCAAGAGCGAAATGCAATCTGCTGAGAAATAAGCAGAGGTTGGAGCAGAATAAGGATGTTTAGTTCTAATCTGGCAATTGATTCACAGAGGAACAAAATAAGAACACCCATTCCAATCTGAAGCAATTACAGTTTATCCCGCAACACTTCTATTTATCATGCAACACTTCCCTTTATGCCGTAATTCTCTAGCGGGATTGAAATTTGTGAAAGTCTTACACAGTTGTAGGAGCGAAATGGCATTTGATGGAAATTCAAAGAAAATATAACAAACCAAGAAAATGATTTGCTCACGTCACTTCGGGTTCAATTTCGAAGTGGAATAGAAAGTTGTTGCCTGAAACAAAGAAGTGAGAGCAAAATAAAATCTGCTGGCGGAAACACAACAATGCTCAATGAAACAACTCTCAACAAAAGACAAATAGCCACATTAAAAAAAACAAAGCAGTGCTCAATAAAAAAAAAAAAAAAAAAAAAAAAAAAAAAAAAAAAAAAAAATATATATATATATATATATATATTATATTATTTCGGGGGTTGTTGTCACGAGGACGTGACAATATTTAGGCATGGGGGATGATGAGCACCAGAAATGCTCATTTTATATACACTGTTAAGGGGTATCATCACTGGTTTAATTAGCATTAGAAGTGTATTTTTATATAACTTATGCATATAATTAATAGAAAGATCGGTATTATGCTTGACTGGTGTTTTTAGTGGAAACTATGTATAAATGCAGGTTTTGCCACTAATATGGTGTTTCCAGTCTACATCCTGTTTGGACCTGGCATGCTCCTGCTTCAACAAGTCAACAGACACCTTACTTTGGCACATTAATTCGGTGCCTTACTTTGGCACCTTACTAAGGCAGGCGCCTTACTGAGGTAGGTGCCTTAGTAAGGTGCCAAGTAGGCGCCTTACTCCCATACATGGAAGGCGCCTTACTGAGGCACCTTACTTTGACCAAGTTGACCAGTAGGCTACGAAGGTTGTTGCATGTGAAGACAAAGGAGGAATATTTTAATTATGCATTGTTATTAAAATAGAATAAGACACCTATTATCAACCGATTGACCGGTTGACCAGAAGGCTAAGGAGGAGGTTGCACATAAAAATAAAAAGGAAGATATTTTATTTTATGCACTATTAAAATAGAATAAACACTTCTATTATTTGATTGGTTGGATACCTTTGTAACGTGAGCGTCATTATCTCATGCTCATGGATGAACCAGAGCAATGATTTTTCCAACGATCAATGTGGGCAGCCACGCAAATGGATTTCTCCAGCCCTATTATAATTTTGTTCTGATAAAACTGAACACACCTGATTTATCCTACAAGGGGTAAAATTAGTGCGTGGCTGATTTTATTAATATATTATTGTTATAATTAAACAACTACAACATTCATTGCATATCTATTGTAAGCGCAAGTTCGTAATAGGCTTGCCTAAATTTGTAACAGAGGAAGGTTGTGCATTGTATAAATGCACAAGTCTTCCCTGAGGAGATCAATGATTAATCTTACACAAAAATTATTTCTCATTTTATTCTTTGTCTAAATTATTAAGAGTGCAACTCCTCTTATTCGAGCAAGCTCTACGTAGCTAGCCGGGCGGACTATCTACGGGAGCTTGGGCCCACTCCTTGCAGTAGTCCTCCCCTGTTTATTTCTGTATTTGTTTTTTGTAGATTATTTTATTGACTTATTTATTGCTTTAATTAATTTAGTTGTGTGTTTTATTTTAATTGTATTTTATTTCCGTACTTTATTTTGAGCACTTTAATTTTAGCTTGTTATTTGTTTATTTAATTTTACACACTTAGTTTATTTAGTTTGGCTGAAATCAAAATGCACGAACATCCCCCACCAAACTAAATAAGGTATAACCGATATTCATTCCCCAACACTGTAGGCATATACTGTGTATGACACTTGTAAGTTTACGGACTTATTGGATTGATAATTTATGGAAGAGAAATGATTGTTTTTCGAGACATGATTTTTGCTCACCAAGGATGATTTAATTTAGTTACAAGTTCAACATGAATATGTGGCTTGTAGAATGTTTCCTTTTAGCTTATATGAACAAGCATATGATTGGTATATATGTTTGCCTACAAATTCTATTACATCATGGATTCTGTTGGAAAAGATATTCATAAATCAATTTAGGTTACCTATAGATCCTGTTGTTATATATCATTAATTTCCTCTATCAAGAGAGAACATAACAAGCCTCTAATGCTATTCAATACCAAATTTTATAAGCTATATAACAGGTTGATTCCACCTTATACCATCAATGTTGAAGTAGTTATTCAAATGTACTATAGAGCTCTAGATCCACTTACTTCCATGTTTGTAAGAAGAGCACCTAATATTACCACTTTACAAATGGCATATAATGAGGCCTTGATAGTAGAACAATAATTGATACCTCAAGGTTTTGGTGTTGGCCAATTACCTCTTTTAGGACAGTTAGGTGCATACAACCAAGTTCCCATGATTAACCAAGCTTTTTCACAACAACTGCCAATGTTGAATACTTTACAATATCCTAACTATAATCAACCATTCAATCCAATTTCTACTCATACTTATCCTACCATTCCTTCATATCCAAATAATGAATATACCATCCATACATAATAATCCTCAAATAACACCAACATTTATGAATATCACCCCAAAATAAATGACAATGTTCCCAAATTTGAATGAAAATTTAAATCAAAATGTATACACTTTTTCCAATAATACAAATCAGACTGTGGCTCAGATTAACAATGAGAGTGCATAGAATATTTATAAATATTAGTCCAAAAAATCAGTTCAGATATGATCCAGTTATGGAAACAAGTGCCTCAAAATTTACCTCTTGATAACCCTACTCAAAATATAGATTTCAATTATTAAAGAGTGAATCAATGGAATACTCACCCAAAAAATGGAGGAGTTCCAAATATTAATAGCAATCAATAAAAAAACAACTTAGGAACATCTATAATTTTGGTTAACCTTACCACTACACAACAAAATGAATTTGATTATCCAAAGTTTGAAACTACTTCAGATCCTATCCAGAAAAAGATAAATTTTTTGGAGTCAATATCCACCAAAGAGGATTGTAGGAATTCAGTTAATCAAAATGCAGGGATAAACTTAGTTGCAGAAACACATGAATCCTTAGTAGATGAATCTGAAGAGGAATTTGATGAAGAATTTGAAGAAGAGATACAAGTTCACCTACTATTTCAAGAAGATAATTATTATATTATTTAAAATAAAGAAGATGAATCATTGATTTCTTTCACACCTTTCAAAGAAAATTCCATCCCACCTAAGGTGCTAGATGCTGAAATCCCTATCTTACTTAAATATTATAAAATTCCTACAATGGCCATGTAGTTTGAAATTAATAATCTTGGGTATGACATTATTGAAAACCTCATTGAAGACAAGGAACGTAATCCTTTGATTGAGATAGTTCAATTGACTAATCATAAGGATTTATTGCTTGAGAAAGAAGAAACTACAAAGGCTACTCACAAGTTGACAACTATGAATAAAGAAAAGATAGAATATTCACCATTACTATTGACTAATAGAATTTCTAGTAAAAGTCCACATAACTGCCTTGTGGATTCAAATCCTATTGGTAATGAAATGCCATATGTGGTTAACAAAGAATTATAGCTGACTCATATTCAATAAAATAATAAGGTTGTTACATTGGACAAGTTAGAGGTAAATGTGATTGAGGTTCTAAATCAAGTTCATAAATGGTTGACTACTGAACCTAATATACAAAATTACAATGATCCTCATATGGAAAATATCCTATATTCTTGTAAGATGTTGCATAATTATGATTGGTTTGTTAGCATATGATATTATGCGTATATATTACATTATAGTTCCTAATTCTATTTTGGTCATTGCTATGTTGGTAGTTGGTGTGGGTAGTTGTTGGTTGGTTGAACTAACCCAACCACTTCGTATTTTGTATTTATTCTAAAATCATTTCAATGGATATTGCTTCTTGTGTTCTTAAATTTCTCATATTACTTTCACATGGTACCAGAGCAAGGTACGTGATGGCATACTGAGGACAAGGTGCAAGTGGGAGAAGATTGCAACCCAAGATAGTGGGTACGCTTCCTGAGGAGGATGTAGATCGAGTAGATGCACACATTTTCATTGTAGGACACTAAAACCTAGACCTACATGCGGATCGAGGCTGATGATGGTTTCTATGTTGTATTGCAAAGCACAAGACTGACATTATGTATGTATATTGAGACACGTACATCAAGACCTGACACGATGTGATAGGGTATGATTCCTGAGGAGTGAAACTCATGATTTGCATGAATATGTGATGGCTAACAAGCAGACACGTGGCTGATAGGCTAGCGTGGAAGCACTCTGACGTGGCAACAATTGGAGGTATGGCAAGCTGACATGGACAAAATATTGAGTTGACATGGCACAACGGGATATAGGGTGATATGGCATCTGTTTTGGCTGATGTGGTGACCTTTGGTTGGTAGGTGACGTAGCATCCTCATTGGGTGTTAGAATTGATAAAAAGAGACAACCAAGCTCATGATTTCCCAACAACAATCAAATAGCAAAGCATTAAACTTTGTTCTTATTTTCTCCAAAGCGTAGTCATCCACTGCATGTGGGATATAATACCCAATTAAAAAAAAAATTCGGTGACCCAGGACATAAAACCCATATCATTCCCTTATGTTCATGTCAAGTGTGCTAGATTGACTAGCTAGTTGGCCCGTGCAAAGACGTTACCTCCATCGAGGTTGCAGGCTCAAACCCCGCCCAACGCCATATAAACATTTTTTTATTATTTGGTTCATTTTTTAGGGAACCCTTCAAATAAAATACGGTGGGATATAGTCTCATCAGGGACCATAGACGATATGGTCGAGCGGAGTGTGCAAAGGTTGTTCGTCGATGGTCGCAGGTTCAAACCACACGATGGCTTATAACAAAAATACCATTTTTTTCGAGGGAGAAAGGTATGTTTTATGACTTGGTTATAATTGTTTTTGCAAAATATCATTTTTTTTGCAATTATAACCATTCAAGCATATTTTTTTCAAAACTAAAGCACAAGGATTTATTTATTTTGGAGAGATAAGCACCATTTTTTCATCCTTGTTTATTTTGAAAAAAAAAGGGGGGATCAACAACATTATTTTTGCAAAATTCTAAGACAAAGGGGAGAAGAAAAATCGTTGATTTCAAAAGAATTTGTGGAAGTGAATATCTTCATTGTAAAACTTGCATTGTAATAGGTGCATTTTCGATGGAAACCGACACCTAGAGTGTTTAAAATTTTATAGGCACTTGTGATTGTTTTTGCATTTAAATTACTAGTTTTCTTGCATTTCAATCATAAAGTAAAATATACAAAGCAAAGAAAAAACCCTAAATTTTACACCTATTTGTGCAATTTATTGCATAGTAGCATTCGATATCTACGATACCTCTGGTACACACTTACAGGTGATGTTGTTGTGCTTGGACTATTGTATCTAATGCATAATATAGCTGTAAAAATGACATCTGAGCTATTATTCTCTATCAATCATCGGGGAGAAATAAGGCAAACCAGTTCTGACGTTCACTCCATTTAATACCCTAATTATTTTTGATTGTTTGGCTTAATTTCCTCCAACTCATCAAACTTCTTTCAAAGGGTTTTGAGTCAGGTGCCATCAATCTTGATCGAATTCCCTTTCATGTACTCTTGCAAGTATAAAGAAAGGGGGACCATTTGGTGTTATAAGAAACCTTCACAATGGCCACTATTCAAAAATACATATCAGATTCATAGTTGCTAAAAGGTTTCAACTTTGCACCATGGAAGACAAATATGAGATCTATCCTTCAAGTTGAAGATTTGTGGGATGTAGTGACTGGCACTACAAAACGACCTGGAATAGTAGGGCCAAATCAAGAGGTCTTTGATAAAAATGATAGAAGATGTCTCATGTTTATTCTACTTGCTACTACAGATGAGGTCCAACCTCATATCTATGATGCCAAAATTGGTAATGAAGCTTGAGATGCTTTGGTTACCATTTATGAAGGTAAGAATCAGTCTACAATTCTAAACCTACAAACTCAACTATATACACTCAGTATGAAATTTGGTGAGACAGTTGATCTATTCCTATATAGAGTGGCAGAATTGAAATCCAAATTGAATGCTATGGGATAGATAGTGGAAGATGCTCTCTTGACCTCAGTCATCTTGAGAGCCTTGCCAGAATCCTACAAGGTGTTGATTACCTCTCTTAATGTATTTGGTAGACAAGTTTCATTTGTGGAATTGGTAAATTTGCTTCAAACTAAAGAGGGGAATCAATTTTAGAAAGATGAAGTTCCAGATAATGCCATCTACACCAAAAAATGGGGTAAGAAACAAGGACATTTTAAAAAGAGAGGATCTTTATCAAAAGGAAAAGGGAAACAACATTAGCAAATATGATATGGTGAGAGGTCTTCCCAACCTTTCATCCACATTGCTAGTCTGCTCGGATTGCTTAGTAGGGAAGCAACATCGGGTACCATTTGAAGTTAGCTCTTCTAGAGCTAAGAAACCTTTGGAGTTGGTACACACCAATTTGTGTGATCCTATGCCAACCAACTATGGTGGAAAGAGGTATTTTCAATTGTTTGTTGATGATTACTCATGAAATATGTGGGTTTTATTTCTTCAATTGAAGTCAGAGACATTTATGTACTTTCAACAATTTAAGAAGCTTGTTGAGAAGGAGTTAGGATGTCCCATCAAAACCCTTTATTCAGATCAAGGGGGTAATATACCTCCAAGGAATTTTTATCATTTCAAAATGTACATGGGATTAAGAGACAACTGAATACAACCTATACTCCACATCAAAATGGAGTTGTAGAGAGGAAAATCATTCCATTGTGGAAATGGTTCGATGTATGCTAAAAGGAGCACATCTTGAGTATGAGTATTGGACAAAAAAAGTAAACATAGCATCATAGCTCTTGAATAGAGCACCCACTAGAGATCTACAGGGTAAAACTCCACAAGAAGCATGGAGTGGTAAGAAACCCTCCATTTCTCATCTAAGGGTTTTTGGATGTAAGGCATTCATGCACATACCAAAATAGAAAATGAAGAAGTTAGATGAGAAAACCCTGCAATGTATATTTCTTGGTTATAAAGAGCATTCAAAAGGATATCGATTGATAGATCCTATTCCCAAGAAGACACACATAAGTCGAGATGTGGTATTTGATGAAGCTTTCACATAAAATAACACTTCTACAACTGTATACCTTGAGGAAGATGAGCCTAAGAAAGAGGCTCCACCCCCACAGAACAAGATTCTAAAATGGTATACTAGTACATTGAGAGATTCCAAGTTGACATCACTTCTAGATCTAACTCTAGATTGACCTTGTACTCGTAGTATGACTTAGAAGATGAGAGTAGAGGCATCAACTTCAGAGGTTGACGAGATTTACCAATAATTTGATGAACTATTTGTAGATGTAGAGGAAGACATAGAAACAGATGTGGATGATAGGTTTTATATGATAGCATTGGATGAAAATGAACCCACAACAGTTCAGGATGCACTTAGTGAACCTCAAAGGAAGGCTGCTATGGAAGCATAACATACATATCTCATGAAAAATCATACATGGAAACTAGTAAATCTACCTTCAAGAAAGAAACCCATTGGCTACAAATGGGTATTCAAAGTTAAGTATAAGGTAGATGGTACTATTGATAAGAATAAAGCCCATCTTGTTACAAAGGGCTATGTTTAGAAAGAAGGCATGGATTATGAAGAGAATTTTACCTCTACTACAAAAATGACTACCATTCGAGTACTTTGTGCCATGGAAGCTCATTTTTAGGTGGAAGTTACATCATATGGATGTAAAGAGTGCTTTCTTGAATGATGACCTACAATAATAAGTGTACATGACCCAACCAGAAGTATTTGTCATTGCAGGACAAGAATAAAAAGTTTGTAAGTTGATCAAATATTTGTATGGGCTAAAACAAGCTCCACGAGCTTGGTACATCAAAATAGATAGTCACCTTGTGCAACATGGATTCAAAAGAAGTCCTTTAGATGCAAATATCTATATCAAGAACAATGGTTATGACATAGTGATTTTGGTAGTATATGTAGATGATCTGATCATAACAAGGAGTTCAGAGAGTATGATTTATGTAGTAAAATATTATTTGAAACAATCTTTTGAAATAACAGATCTAGGACTTCTTCACTATTGTCTTGGTTTGGAAGTAACTCAGAAAAATAATCATATTCGAGTAACCCAAAATAAGTATGTCAAGACATTAGTTGATAAATATCGTATGACTGATTGCAAGTCTAAAGCAACTCCAATGGAATCTGAACTTAAGTTATCGTGATATGTTAAATCACCACAGGTAGATGGTACTCTCTATCATCAGTTGATTGGGAGTCTCATATATCTGATAAATACCAGGCCAGATCTTAGTTTTATTATGGGTTATATTTCAAGGTTCATGCATGAACCTAAGGTTAGTCATTAGAAAGCATCAAAGAGAGTTCTTCATTATGTCTATGGTACTACAGATTTTGGCTTGGAGTACAAGAAGAATAACAAGTTCTATTTACAAGGATACACAGACTCAGACTATGCTGGATCCATTGATGATTACAAGTCAACTTCTAGATACATTTTCCATCTTGGATCTAGTCCCGTCTCTTGGCACAGTAAGAAGCAACAAGTGGTTGCTATATCATCTACATAGGTAGAATATTACACATCAAGTGGAGCAGTCTGCAAGATAATATGGTTAAGTCACATTCTTACAAATATGGGTCTTCCAAAGAATCTTCCACTTCATTTATTTTACGACAATAAAGGTATTTTGAATATCTTCAAGAATCCAATATTTCATGATCGTACTAAACACATTGACACTTGATGTTATTCCATTCATGATGAAGTTCCAAAGCATCACATACAACTCCAATACATTCCCACTAATAAGTAAGTTGCATATATTTTCACCAAGCCACTTGCACGTGTCAAATTTGAATTGTTTTGCAATGCCCTTTGTATTTTACAATAATGTAATAAGGGGGGATGTTAGCATATGACATTATGATTATATATTACATTATAGTTCCTAATTCTATTTTAGCCACTGCTATGTGGGTAGTTGGGGTGGGTAGTTGTTGGTTGGTTGAACTAACCCAACCACTTCATGTTTTATATTTATTCTGAAATCATTTCAATGGATATTGCTTCTTGCATTCTTAACTTCCTCATATTACTTTCACATGGTCTAAAATCATAAATAGTGATTTGGCTATAAATTTTTTAGAAATAGGGTCAAGCTTGAAAGAACTCATATCTGATCATAAGAACGAGGATAGTATTCTGAGCATGAAATTGAAAATGGGAATTCACACCTTGCTGGTAGAAACTATGATTGAAGATAAAAGTTCAATAATAGATATCTCACACAGTAAACAAAAATCCATCGAAGAGCAATTATGTACCTTTAAGTCTAATGAATCAAATTTTGAGTATGGCAGAGGTGATGGAATAAAATCAAGTTGGTGGGGTGAAAGAGGTAAAATGAGAGCTCTTAATTTTCTATGTCAGGTATTACTATGGGAAAAGACTCATGAAATCTAGTATGCTTACCATTACATGAGTCTCCCAAATGATCAAAACCATGTTTGGGACCCTGGGAAATCTAATATGGCTCCTATTATGTACATAGTTTTTATTTTGTTTCAGTTTTAATTTTTTGTTCATAGTTAAGTTTGATGATTTTTTATTTTCTACTTTTCATGTTTAGTGTTTAAGTGTTTTTTTTAATTTTTTTCATTTGATTGATTCATTTTATTTTGTGAAAGTCCTTGTCTATTTCATTTTTTAGTCTTCAATTTCATATTGCTTTTCCTTCCTTAAGTTTTGACAAGTGGATTTTAATTACAAACTTATGGTTTCCCAAAAGAAAATGCTTTCTATCAATTGAATATGAATAACTTGGTTGGAATTTTGTGAACCTGATGATTAGTGAATCATATTGTTTGATTTTTATTCTCTAATTATGGGTTAAAACATATGAGATTGGATTAATGCAACTTCTTGGTAAGATTCACATTTATTCACTACAATTAAAAGATTTTAGATCATGAAAAATGAAATTATTTTGGTTTGATGATTAGGAAAATATATACACTCCATTATTAGCCTTATAGATCTCTAACCCAAAAGCACACTCAATGTTTGCAATTTATCTAAATACTTCCTCAAGAAGGAAAAATCTCAATAACGCAATATGCTAAAGTGCTTGGGTGATATAGATAATCTCTACCAAGGCTATAAATGCCTGGCTAGTAGTAGAGAAATGTCTAGAAGAGATCGAGGTCATCTCCACCAGAGCTATAAACACTTGATTGGTAGTGGAGCAATGCAAAGGCAAATCTTTTAAGTGATATCTTAAATATCTTGAACTCAAACCAGATGATGAAATTTTGATTGATATAATAACATAAATGTATGCATGAACACACACTTACAATTGAAGCAAGTGAAGCATTATTTCCAAGCAAGTTTGTTTGACTCCATTTTTCTTAGAATATTGCCAAGCAATGTGCATTTTGCTAGTTAAAGTTTCATCTTATTTCAAGTTGGGTTCTTTATCCAAAATGCTTAGGAGTATTTTCTATAAGAGTCACCATTTGTTGTTGCCATTGTACAAATAACCCTCAATTTAAGGACCCACTTAAAATTTTGGCTTTAATTTGAAAATTTGCTGACACCAAGATTTTTTTAAAATTTTGATTACATCGGGGTTTTGAAATTGTTGGCATTTTGCATTTTAAAGACTCAAATTTAATTATAGTATTTCAGATTAAATATTTTGAATATTTACATATAATTTGCATTATTTTGGATTGAATATTTTAGAAAATTTGAGCTTCAAAGGTTTTTCAAAGGTTTAAAAAATTAAATTTCATTTTAGGGTTATTCAAATTTTGTCACTTTTGCCCTACAATTTGATGAAAAATTAAAATGGCCATAACTCTTGCCACAAACCTCTGTTTGAGATGATTCAAAAATTGGTGGAAATATCTTGAACTCATATTTGCAATGGTACCATATTTTCAGAATTTTAGTTGTGAATTCTTTCCAAAAATAGCAATTTCTTAAAACAGCTTGTGAACTTCTAAACACCATATCTCATGATCTACAAGAATTTTTGTAATGTCTTAGTATACGTGGATACCCATTTGGCCCATTTAGACACATGCATAATGTTATGAAATTTTGGGTACTTTAATTTTTAATTTATTTTTCAAGCTACAAAAATTAAGAAATGAATTCCAGGCACAGAAAAATGCTCAAATACGATAGAAAAGGAGAAAAATGCAAGAGATTTATCCAATCCACAAAAATTATCAAATCAATGGTGTTCAATGGGATATAAGGGAATTCTCAAATCTGTGATAAAAAGAGAAAAAAAAAGAGACTTATTAGAATCGTTGAAATCCTCAAAATCATCGAAATCCTCCAATTCATGGTAAAAAGCAAAATGAAGAAAATTTCCAAAGCGTGCTTTAAGTCACATGGATTTGATATTTATTTGTAAATGGTGTGATGATGAGAAAGATTTTGAAAATTCAAGGTTGCTCAAAATCATCGAAATCCTCTAATTCACGGTAAAAAGGGAAATGAAGATTTCTAAGGTATGCTTTAACTCACATGAATTCTAGTCCCCTTTATAAAGCGAGTGCAAATGAAATTTATTTATTACCTTTTAAGTTGAGTGCAAATGATATTTTGTGCGAAAATGAAATTTCAGCGAAAATGAGTTTTCTTTGTATTTTGGGTAAAAATGAGTTTTCTTTGCAAAGTGAGCACAAATGAAATTTTTTGAAATATTCAAATCTGCAAGAAAAGGAGAAAATGAGGAAAAATTCTTAAATCCACCTCCTTTGTAAGTGGAGCACAAATGAAATCTGCCACGCAAATGAGTTTCTTTGTAAGTTGAACGGAAATGAGTTTCTTTGTAAATTTAATAATAATAATAACAATAAACTGATTTTTTTTGCCATGGTTTTAATATGAATATTTCTTCTATTATTGCAGGTGATACAAGATGAAGTGTCAAACCAAGAATATGAAACAAGAATATTTGGGAGCTTCTAGAATGATCTAAATGATAAAATGTAATTGAAAATCTACCATGGAGCATTGTAAAAATAGGGGATAACTCAGATTGAAGCTTAGCCAGCTGGAAGCCATTAAAGCTGAAGCATCTATGGAATATAAAGGGCTAAACTAGAGAATAAGAGCCAAAGGAGGTACATTGAATTTGGACTTGATTTCAAACCACCCAGAGCACGAAGATTTAGCTACCCTATATTTAAAGAGAAGCTTCCAAGGTAGTTATAGAAATCAATGGCTAGAATTGAAGATCCAGACTAAGAAAGACCATAAGTTGACACATCATCCATGAGACAACTCATTAGTCCAACTATAAACCACCAAAATACAACTGTAAAATCATTATAAAGCACTAAATTTTAGAATTATAAGGCTATATATAGCCATTGAGATCCCATTACAAAGGGTTGGACTCTACTATTAGCAATAGGACTTTTATAATTTTCTTTTCTTTGGTATTTGGTGGAAATCTATACCCTTGTCATTATACTTGGAGAATTGTATTTGCAATCATATATAGCAAGCAATTCTAAGAATGTACTTATTGAACATATTTATTAATGCAATATATTGGAATTTGTTGGTGTGATCTGTGCATGCTGATGGTGGTATCATTTGAGTCAATTCTAGTATATTATTTCATTTCCCTTTTAAGATGGTACCACTTTGATCTCATATTGTGTAAAGAGCTGGTCTAGTAAAAGTTGGTTTGATTCATAGTTTGCTATTTCAATAGATTCTTCTACAAATCCCCAATGATGTATTGGCTTGTTTTATTTTCTGTCTGTAACCCTTTTCTTTTGAATTTTATTTAAAACATGATTAGATTAGGAGTAGATTAGTTGAATTTCAGTTTTTGAAGCTTATTCTTATGATTATGTGCTTTATTTATTTCAAGTTTTAGAACAAACATTGCAATTGGCTATAAATAATATGATCTTAATGCAATGAATGTGATATATTGATAAATTTCAGGTAGCAAGCCTAGAATATTTCTTTTATTTGATCCTTTGAAGTACTTTGTGCTATTAAACGTTCATATCTAATGATTAATTGAGAAATTAAGCTAGATATTTAGTTCTTCATGTTAATATAGTGAAACGAAACTTGCCCTTGTAACAATTATATGTAACCCTGAGTGATCCACATGTTTTATATTCATATTTTCTTTTGATTTAAGACTTGACAATTGACATACATTATCAAGTATGTTAGAACAACCTTACACAAACCTTGGGGAATAAATGTTCCCTTTCAAGAGAGGTCACCTTGTCCTAGTCATTGGTGTATTTTTGCAATTGTGCATATATATCACTCAATAGAATTGGCACGAGAAGGAGGGCATGGAAATTTTTTCTCACTATTACTTTAAGTTTATATATCTTAATTTTTTAATGTTCTAAGTCCTTTTGACCTTTATATTTGGCCTCCTTGATGCACAATAGGAATTAGCACCAGAAGGAGGACCATATTGTTTGTTTTACCATTACTAGAGTTTAATTTTTGATTTCTATAAATCTTTGGCCTCTTTAACACACAATAGGAGAAATGGAAATGACCTCTATTACTACTTGTGGATATTTCCTGCTTACCCTTCTAAGATTTGTCACGTCATAGAAAAATAAAAAATAATGAGTATTGTGGACTGTAGTGGATCCACCTCTTTGACCCAGGAATATATTACCTAGAGAGCTCTAAACAAACCAGGTCGAATAAGTTTACCTCAAACAGTGGGATCGTATATTTGCTGTTATGGTGCAATCACGCATTCACTACCAGATAGAATGGTATTATTTTAATTATTTATGACCAAACCTACCATTAACAAAGTATATCAAGACCATACTAGTGCCATATCTATTGGGTAGTCGTAGGAGATTGATATTAAATTATTTAGAAAGGAAAGAGAAGGAAGAACTAGTTTGTTTTTATTTATTCAAATAATGTAATGAGCAAAAATGATTTAACTAGCAAAAGATGGCATTTTTAATTGATCGACATCAGTTTGGAGCTGTTGCACTTTGAGCTGGAGTTACCCCACCTTCACAACCTTGGCTTTTAAATCTTCTATATATTTCTCTACCACTGCTGCCACCTGCGCTTGGATGACCACTTGGAATTTCATCATTTCGATGGGTGCAACCTCTACCCACATAACACCTTTAATCATGTCGATGGTGGCCTCTTTTAGAATTGGTGGAAAAGGGATATCAAATGTGGTAGTGGAAACTTCACCTGCCTATTTCCCCTAGGGCCTGCTTATTCCTTTGCTTGGGGACCTTTGTTCCTCCATATCCTGTATCTGGTCCTCTTCATCAGTAGTAAATTGGAACGAGTCCCTCACCCTTGTCAGCATAAGATTCTTGGTGTCTTCAGTGGAAGATGTAGTTCTTGCTTTCTTTTTGGTAGGGGATCATGTGGGACTCTCCTCTTGTACCTCATACTCTTTGAGTATGTTAGACAATCCCCCAACTTTAGTTATTTTCTTCAAGGCCTTGGGGGAATAGGACATTCTTTTTGATTAATTACCAAGGTGGCGAAGAACAATGAAGGTTGGCCCACCACTGTGTCGGTCCTCTCTGATGGACACATCAGTATTAAAGTTGATGATGTACTTTGGGATGAGAAGGAGACCAAATCCTTCTATTTTGAGGTGGCAGTTGGGGAACTAGAGGAAGAGGGGAGATTGTCCTGCTCTTGATGTGCCTCACCCACTATTTTCATCATGACCTCAAAAAGGTCAGCATCCTACTGGAAAATATGGAAAGTGGGGTCCTCAAATTCTTCTATGGGAGAAATCGAGACTAGTGGCACCACCTTATCCACCAATAATTCTCTATGTAATCTCAGCTCGGAGCCATAATCCTAAACTGCTTCTATATTGTCGTAAGGCCTATTGCTCATTTTACACACTAAGTCCAATGATTGATTTGCCTTGAAGGCCTTCTACATATCATCTTCAAAGTTATATATCTATGATTGACTTGCAGGAGATCTAGCTTACTAGCAACAGTACACCTATGGTGGCCCTCGGGGTCGTAGGGTCTCCACATAACTTTCGAAAAGTAATAAGTATCCATGTTCCATATGGCCCACAACATCGCAAAATGGCCTAAGTATGAATAATGAACCATAGAGCAAGCGAAAAAAAACCATGGAACTCTCCCCTTCTTCCTGAGGTATCTGATTTTCACCTCCTCAGCAATCTACCGAGTGATCTCCAGGATGGCAATTGAAGTTGGGCAGTACCTTGGAAATGCCTTTGGGGGTAATTTGGACCCATATAACCTAATGTAGGAGAAATATTTTGCATAGAATAAATATCCTGCCCAAGTATCATGCAAAAAAATTCTCACCCCAATTCCAAATATGTCTGGCTCTTTTCCACACAATAAAGTATGCACTATTGGGAGTATTTTCTCAAAGAAGCTCTTGTAGCTGGAGCACCCCTATTGGATGTACAACCGTTGATCTTAAATGGTGGTAGTAGTCACCCATCCAATCTGAGCTACCAGGGATTTATCCAATTGTGCTACAAAAAAATGAACTAAAAAGGAATAATAAGAAAAAGGAGGGAGTTCCTCCTTGTCAGCCAATATGGCTTTCTGCAAATTTGTTAACTCCTGGTCCATGTTATCATTGATCACATCCTCCCACTGGTAGAGGGGCATATTATCTATCCTATTACATTGGATAATTAAAATCATGACCTCCTTCATAATTAATTCCAAGTATTTAACACCCAATGCTAAATTTATCATGTCTGCGTAATCCTATACCTAGGGTCAAAGCAATCATTTTCTAATGGGAAAACCTGAGGGCCTATTATTCCCTCTCTTCAACAGTGTCTATAGGAATGTGGTGTTGAGCATGTAATTGGCCTACAAAGAAAGTGTTTTGAAGTCGATGACTTGTAAAGTCGGTGTGAGATCGAACACCTGCCTAATTCTATCAACCATCAACCTAGCTACCACTTGATTTCTATGGTCCCGAATGGTTTGGTTTCTATGGTTGTAGGCCACTGCCAACCAGGCTAGAAGGTATGAAGAGTGATAGACCTTTGGGTAAGTTAACTGACCCAAATTGGTATTCCATTTGTTATAGCCGACTCGGTGTTATCCCTATGTGCCCTCATAAATAGGCTCATTAGCAACGTCAGGTGGCGCTGATTGTCTTCCTTTGTGGGGTTAAAACTATATATTGTCACTCCCTCCACCTATCATTGTTGCTCCATCATGATTGTGTTTGGTGAGTTTGTTAGAGCCTTCAAATCCTGTGCTCTCCCTGTTCTTCTTGTAACAAGCCATGCATCGATGATCTTGCCAATTTGTGTCTTAAAATTAGGTACCCCTATAGCAGTTGCACTCATGAAAGCCATTGAATTGCACTTGGATAAGGTTTATTTATTGCCTCTACACTTGACCTCATCGAGAAAATACTTTTGCATGTGTTAATGGTGCAGGGGAGGTTTGCCACCTTCTTCGTTTAAAGCACATGTATTTAATTTGGGTAGGTGGTGTTCTTGCACTTTTTCGTTCGACGAGGCTTGCTAATTGGTCGGGTGCACCATGTCATCTGCGCTTTTGGCTACGCATTACACCAGCTTGATTAAGTTACGGCTTGGGGAGATTCTTAGGATACACGGTGGTTTTGGGTTGGCCTAGGTGGGGTGCACTCAAGCAAAGTGCGTGTACGAAGTCTACACCACATTAACATTTTACATGCCTCAGGAGGATTGGGTGCATAGGTTCATGCATCGAGAAACCTTCGTGCACTCCATTGGGAAGATAGAGTGCATAGACCTCAAAGTGAGCACACAAACTTGTGTGCTCGCTAAAACTCCACGTACTCCAAGTGAGTGGAGCACACAAGAATCAATTGGGTACATGATCTTATGTGCCCTTATGACCTTCGTACACTCCACATCGGAGCACATGGATCCAGAAGTGGGTGCATAACTTCATGTGCCCAAATAGACCCTCATGCGTTCCATTGGAATGGAGCATACATATTCTACTCAGGGTGCACGAGCTCATGCACCCTATAGGACTTTGTGTGCTCCATTATAAAGTGGAGCATGCAGACTGGGGATAGGATGCACGAAATCATGCACCTCACAAGGCTTTCGTGTGCTCCATTAGAATGGAATGCACTGGCAGGATCATAGCACATGCAGAGGCATGCACCTCTTGAAGGACTTCATGCACTCCATAGGAGTGGATCACATAGGCTCTGGGTAGGCGTGCACCTTGGGAACTTCATGCGCTTAACTCCATAGTGGATCACATGGACTTGAGATTGGTGCATGGGTTCATGTACCCTTAAGAGACTTTGCGTGCTCCACAATCCCATGGAGCACATAAACTTTGCATGGGTTGCACCAAGTTGTGCGCCCCTTAATAACTCTTGTGCACCCCATTCCCTAATGGGGTGCATGGGCTTAGATCGGGTGCATGACTTGTGTGCCCATAAGGGTTCTCGTGCACTCCACTAGTGGAGCACATGGACTTGGCTTGGGGTGCATGACTTGTACACCCTTAATTTTTTTATGTGCTCCACTCTCCAGTGGGGTGCATAGGGTTGGAATCAGGTGCACCACCTTGTGTGCCCTTAGGAATAAGGGATCAAAAAGGGGGACTACCATTTTTGGGATCAACACCGACTCTGACTGGGATAGGAGGATGGATGATAGACATGGACCTGAGAACTCTAGACTGTTCGGGTGGACTGACACTAACTTACACACACACACTTGCACCTTTTTTTTTTTTTTTTTTAAATTTTTTATTCCTCATGACCTTCGTCAAAGGGATCGAAGGATTTGAGTTGTTTTTTATTCACTGGTATGGGAACTTCCTCCCCCTCCATGTCCTCTAGCCTGTAGGTATACCAGCCAATTAATTTATCAACTTGGTATGGCCCTAGCCACTTGGGATTAAATTTATCCTTCTCACTAGGCTTGTCATTCTTCGGATCCCAGTAAAGCACTACTTCACCGATAGAAAAAATTTGACCCCTAGCCTTTTTTTTGAATAGTTGCATGGTCCTATTGGATTGGGTGATCATCCTTGTAACTACCTCCCTCCTATATTATTCTAATTGGACAAGCTGATCCATCCTCCTTTGTAACATGTTTGGTCTTTCATGATCCTAAAGTAATAGGGAGATGGCTACTTTTTCCAGCTGAGGTGGTAGAAGTGCCTTTTCTCCATAGACCAACTCATAGGGTGATTTTCTAGTGGCCCTTTTTATTGACAACCTATCTGCCCACAAGGTATACTTTAGTTCACTGTACCAACCTCTTTTGATCTTCCCAAATGATATCTTAATTCAGGTGATTATATTCTTGTTGGAATATTCGGCCAGTCCATTCCCTTGAGGATAATAATTTGCTGAGTGGGCTAGCTCTATAATGTATTTGGCATAGAAGTCAACCATATCATAGGAAGTAAAATATTTTGCATTATCCATCACCAACTTCCTGGGCACCCCAAAAATGGTTAATATGCTTTCCTCTAGAAAGTTAATGATAGCTAATGTTGTTGACCTCATAAGAGGAGCCACTTCAACCCATTTGGTTAAGTATTTTGTAGCAGTGATAATCCATTTATGACCTCCTAAAGAGTTTGGGTTGATTTCTCCTATTAGATCTATCCCCCACTAATAGAAAGGAGTTTCAATAATCATTGGATTTAGTGGCATTGCGGGCAGATTTTTCTTGCAAGAGAAAACTTGACAGTTATAGCATTTTTTGATAAACTGATACACATATTTGAATATGGTCGACCAATAATATATTGCCCTCATAATATGGTTGGTTGTTGCTTTTGGATCAAAATTACCACCATAGAATCCCGTGTGAAACTCTTCAATAATCTTAGGGGCTTCCCTTTTTGTCACACACAACAACAACACTCCACTTGGGTGTCTCCAATAGAGCCGATCTTCTTGTAGGTGGTATTTCTGAGCCTGCTACTTAATACTCCTCATTCTACTAGTAGATTTATTAGGCAAGAAGGATAGGTTATTTAGATAAAATAGAATATCTTCATACTGGTCAGATTCTTCATGCATAGGTCGTTCACCCTATTGTTATCCTTGCACCAAAATGACATTACTCACCTCCTCCTCTCCTTTGCAGGTCAAATATTTTGCCAGCCCTTGTCCTTTAATAATTTTGATTGCTTTAAACTCCACATCATACTGCAACAACTTTACCATCCATCTCGTTGAACTGCCTATGGTATTGGGCTGGGTGAGGACATCCTTGATGGTAATGTAGGGGATACAGGCAATCACTTTACTAGAATCAAAGATACTCTTAAAATGTTCTAAAGCCTAAATCAGAGCAAAGGCCTATTTCTCTATTGGATTATACCTTAGTTGGGCCCCTTCATTCCTAAACTCATGAATGCTATTGGCCTTTTATTTCCTTCTTCATATTTCTTGGATAGTACAACAACTATAGTATATTTTGAAGCAAAGGAGTACAAGTTGAAATTATTTGAATGGTCTGGGCAAGTCAGTACAGACAAGGTAGTAATGGCTTATTTAATTTATTGAAGTACCTTGATATTATCTTCATCCTAATTTATCCTGACATCCTTTTTAATCATGTCATTTACTGGCTTAGCAATCTCAACAAAATTTGGGACAAATATTTTGCCAAAGAAGGATCTGACTCCTTTGAGGCTATTGGGGGTGGTATCTGTGCAATTGCATTTGTTCTTTCTAGGTCAATGCTTATTCTTTCCTTTCACTGTCCCAACCTCTTTTGTTCTTCCCCAATGATCTCTTAATTCGGGTGATTATATTCTTGTTGGAATATTCGGCCAGTCCATTCCCCTGAGGATAATAATTTGTTGAGTGGGCCAGCTCTATACTGTATTTTGCATAGAAGTCAACCATATCATAGGAAGTAAAATATTTTGCATTATCCATCACCAACTTCCTGGGCACCCCAAATCTGGTTAATATGCTTTCTTCCAGAAAGTTAATGATAGCTGATGTTGTTGACCTCCTAAGGGGAGCTGCTTCAACCCATTTGGTTAAGTAGTCTGTAGCAGTGATAATCCATTTATGACCTCCTAAAGAGTTTGGGTTGATTTCTCCTATTAGATCTATCCCCCACTGAGAGAAAGGAGTTTCAATAATCACTGGATTTAGTGGCATTGTAGGCAGATTTTTCTTGCAAGAGAAAACTTGACAGTTATAGCATTTTTTGATAAACTGATACACATCTTTGAATATGGTCGACCAATAATATCCTGCCCTCATGATATGGTTGGTTGTTGCTTTTGGAGCAAAATGACCACCACAGAACCCCATGTGAAACTCTTCAATAATCTTAGGGGCTTCCATTTTTGTCACACACAACAACAACACTCCACTTGGGTGTCTCCAATAGAGCCGATCTTCTTGTAGGTGGTATTTCTGAGCTTGCTGCTTAATACTCCTCATTCTGCTAGTAGATTTGTCAGGCAAGAAGGATAGGTTCTTTAGATAAAATAGAACATCTTCATACCAGTCAGATTCTTCATGCACAGGTTGTTCACCCTGTTGTGCTCCTTGCACCAAAATGACATTACTCACCTCCTCCTCTCCTTTGCAGGTCAAATATTTTTCCAGCCCTCGTTCTTTAATAATTTTGATTGCTTTAAACTCCACATCATACTGCAAAAACTTTACCATCCATCTTGCTGAACTACCTATGGGCTTGGGTTGGGTGAGGACATCCTTGATGGCAATGTAGGGGATACAGGCAATCACTTTACTAGAACCAAAGATACTCTTAAAATGTTCTAAAGCCTAAATCAGAGCAAAGGCCTATTTCTCTATTGGCTTATACCTTAGTTGGGCCCCCTTCATTCCTGAACTCATGAATGCTATTGGCCTTTCATTTCCTTCTTCATATTTCTAGGATAGTACAACAACTATAGTATGTTCTGAAGCAAAGGAGTACAAGTTGAAATTCTTTGAATGGTCTGGGCAACTCAGTACAGGCGCAGTAGTAATGGCTTCTTTAATTTGTTGAAAGGCCTTGATATTGTCTTCATCCCACTTTATCCTGACATCCTTTTTAATCATGTCATTTACTGGCTTAGCAATCTCAACAAAATTTGGGACAAATATTCTGACAAAATTTATTTTGCCAAAGAAGGACCTAACTCCTTTGAGGCTCTTGGGGGTGGTATTTGTGCAATAGCCTTTGTTCTTTCTAGGTCAATGCTTATTCCTTCCTTTGAGACTACATGTCCCAACAACTTACCATGGGTGGCTCCAAAAAGATATTTTTTTGGATTTAATGAAATCCCATACTCTTTGCACCTTTCAAAAACTTGAGACAGGTGGAAGAAGTGATCTGCAGGGTTCTTGGAAAATACTGTGATATCATCCAGGTATACCACTACAATTTTGAACATCAGCCCTTTAAAGGTAAAATCCATAGCCCTCTGAAAAGTGGCTCCAACATTCATCAGCCTGAATGGCATCCTCTGGTATTCAAAGGTCCCCCATGGTGTAGTAAATGCAGTTTTGAATCGGTCCTCTGGGTTGACCAAAATCTGATTATATCCTGAGAAGCCATCTAATAGTGAAATCCTGGAGGATCCCACCACTGCCTACAATAGCTATTCCATATTGGAAAGGGGGTAATTATCTTTGAGGGAGCTCTTATTTAAGTTTTTGAAGTCTACACACAACCTTATTTCCCCATTATTTTTCCTAACAGGCACTAAATTTGCTATCCAGGAAGAGAATCTCACTTTCTTAATTATTTTTGCATTGAGCAACTTTTGGACCTCTTTTTGCATGATAGGATGCAGAGTAGGATTAAAATTTCTTTGTTTCTGCCTAAAATGTTTGGCACCCTCCTTTAGGGGAATAATATGGGTCATCACCTCAGTGTTAAATGTTCTTAGATCATCATAGCTCCAAGCAAAACTATCCCTATTTTTTCTCAGGTATTGGATATACTATTTCTTCTCTTTGGCAGGTAATGATTTATCTATTTTGACCATTTTTGGATCTCCTGCTGTCCCAAAATTAACCTCTTCTCCTTTTGATTCATGAGGTGCAGTCCTATGGGCCTTGTCAAAATCATCAAAGAGAGATTCCAAAGCTACTAGCCCCCTGGGAATTTTATTAGTTTTGAGTTGTATCACTTTTGTTGGGGTTCCTATAACATGCTGTAGTTTTTCCTCATCTTCCTCATCACAAATCACCCCAACAAATTGGTTCTGTACTATCATAAAATCCTTGATATCGGTATCATATTGAAAGACTTGCAGGTAAACCACATTATCTAGGATAGAAGGATGATACACAGATATGGTGGGGAATCTATCCATGTATTCTGTATCAATTTCAGGGTTGTCTACCCTAGAAGCATTCACAACCAGCATATTGGCAACATGGTTTTTCTCCCTGGGTATATGTGATATATTAAAGGCCAGGAACTTGTCAATCTCATCTAAGATAGCATGCTTGTATTGCTTTAGCCTAGGGTGTTTGGTCTAGTATTTCCCTTTGATCTACTGTATAATTAATTCAGCATCCCCATAGACAGTGAGGTAGTTGATACCCAACTCTTTAGATTTTCTTAATCCTAGTAGCAATGCCTCATATTCTGCCACATTATTTGTGTTGGGGAACTCTAACCGGTAAGGCACACCTAAGTAATTTCCCTTGATGTCAGTCAAATTAATTCTAGCTCTAGCCCTAGTTTGTGACTTAGCCCCATCAAAGGTCATTGTCCACATTTTAGTGGTGAGGACCCTATCTGACTCAGCATCCACTATTGCTTTTATCTTGGGGTCTAGCCCTTCTACATTAGGTACTTCTTTGAGGAAAGGGGTGTGCCAAATAGAATAAAAACCTAACTCCTTTTCTTCAATAGAGCTGACCAGGTTGACAGTGGTATTATCTGGCCTCATTAGCTCAACTGATATTTTGTTGAATGGTTCTCTCCTCAAGGTGGCCTATTCTTTGGATGAAAGGGATATGGTGGCATATGACCAATCCAACTGGATTGATCCACCTAACTACTCTGCCTAGTGTCTAGATAGCAGTAAGAAAAATAATGGGTCTACATCTACCACAACCACATCCATTACAATTCCCTTCTTTGGGTATTGATCTAAAAATACCAAGAGGCCTATAATTATCCCTACACAAGGTACTTGCCTATTGTCCATGACAAAAATAGGGGGGAATATTTGGTGCACATTAGTCCCAACTGATCAACCACCTACTTTGGCATAACATTGTGAGATGCCCCGCTATCAAGCATGCAATTATGTATCACATAGCGGTCACCATACCCAGATGTATATCGAAGGGAGATATAAAAGGGCCTAACTGAAGCAGGACTTCTACTAGATGGATTAGAAGTTGAAGCTGCAAAGACATGGCCTTCCTCTTGGTCAGTCAGCCCAAAGGCCCTACAAATTTGCTCTCTATATTTAGGGACAGTCATCAGTTCTCCAAAGGTTATGTTTATCTTCTGCTTGGCCAGTTCTAAACCTATGTCAAATTCTAATTTTCTATTTTCTGGCCCACTATTGATAGGTTCAAACCTTTCAAGGGGGGTGGCTGATGGCCATCATTAGGTTTCTTTGCATGGGCTTGCTCCTTCTCATCAGCTACATTTTTCTTATCTAGCTTGTCAGGGATGGTTCTGTTGCATAGCCTAGTGGCATGGACCCTTTCTAATGTCTCAACTTCCTCAGCTATTGGGGTCAATTTGCCCTATCTTATTTGTTCAAAATGGTTATTTTAGGGCCTTCTTAAGATTTTTACATCATCAAGGGTAAATTTTGTAGGCCTGTTATCAAGACTGGTAGACTGGGTGACTTCTTCTAGAATTGGTGGAGTATCAACAGTTTCCTCCCAAGTCCAACAAGCATTAATTCTAATCTCATCTTCTGACTCTTCCTCAAGGTTTACACCTGAATGGAGACCATGGTATACATCACAATCAACTGGATTGTGGGGAGCATCACATGCTGGATAGAAGAAGGGAAATTCAGAGGCTATATTGATAGAAGTCATGGGATTCGGGACAACATCCTAATATTTTTGAACTTCCTTCCTCTTCCAGTTATTGTTCAAATTTCTACCACCCTCATTGTTCCAGTTTCTATTAAAATTTCATCTGAAAGGGGGTCTACCCTCATTCTGGTGTTGTGAGGGTTCTCCATTGTCACCTTTGTCCCTCTCGATTTTGGATAGTTGATTGTTCATGGATAGGAACATTTCTATCACCTGTGATGACAATTTCTCAATAGGGTCGGGTTTTGATTTTTTTAAAATTCCAAACCCCACCTTCTTAGTTCTCCTTTTAGTTTGGTTGGGGCTGGGATCTATTGAGGTTGCCTTCATATTCCCACTATCTATCATATCCCTTTCTATCATAGTTGCTCTTTCCATGCAAGCATCGATAGTGAGTGTAGGTTGCTACCTGAGTTCATAGTTAAAGTCACCAGGGAAGGCATTTTTATAGAAGCATATGGACAGGTGATCATTAGGCCTTAAAGCCACAGGGATTCGGTTTCTCAGCTTGGTGAACCACCTATTGAAATCATCCATAGTTTCATTTTCCTTCTTTTTCATTGTGGCTAGTTCGGTCAACAGAGACTGTTCATTCTTTTTCTCCCCATATTTTTTGAGGAATGCAGTTTCTAACTCTTGGAAAGTGCCAATAGAGTCTATTGTTAGGCTATTAAACCACTCTCTAGCATCCTTTTCCAAGGTTTGAAGGAATAATCGAAGGACAACATCCTCATGTTCCACCTCCAGGCTATCCATAGCATACAAAAAGTCTTTTACATGGTCTTCCTCGGTCATAGTATTGTCCCCTAGGAACTTAGGTAGGTACTTGTGGGCTTTTGGGGGTAAAGGGTTCAAAATAGGTGGTAAAATAAAAGGCCTATACCTATTAAGGCACTAGTTATTCAAATGTGGATTGGCCATTGGTGTGATTGGGCCCCTCGGGATAGTAGGTGGGATAGTACTTGGTTTTTGAGAACTTTGAGGAATAAAAATAGTACTACCCTGATTACTAGAAGGAATAGAAACCGAAGTCTTATTTTTACTTTTATGAGCTCTAAAAAGTACTTGTGGGTCTGATAGTTCGGGGTAGAGCTCCTCTTCACTACGTCTCGTGGCCGCCAGATCAGCTCCCTATTGATATTTTCAATTTCTTCAGAGTCACCAACACAAGGTGCAAAAAGTGAGGGGTGCTCTCTAGCTAAGATTGCTCAACCCAAAATCTCATAGGATATGTCATAGGGGAGTGAAATAACAAATAGATTTAAAAGGTCCTCCCTGGAAATGACGCCAAAAACTATTGTGGAGATTTCCTGCTTACCCTTCTAATATTTGTCACGTCACAGGAAACTCAAAAATCATGAGTATTGTGGACTCTGGTGGATCCACCTCTTTGACCCAGGAATAGATTACCTAGAGAGCTCTAAATAGACTAGGTCGGGTAAGGAAACCCCAAACAAGTGGGCTCGTATATTTGTTGTTATGGTGCAATCACCCATTCACTACCAGATAGAATGATATTATTTTAATTATTTGTGACCAAACCTATCATTAACAAAGCATATCAAGACCAGACCGGTGCCATGTCCATTGGGTAGTCGTAGCAGATTGATATTAAATGATTTAGAAAGGAAAGAGAAGGAAGAACTAGTTTGTTTTTATTCATTCAAATAATGTAATGCACAAAAATGATTTAACTAGTGAAAGAAAGCGTTATCCACATATTCTGATTGTAGTAATACATAAATAAGCAGACACAGATCATCAACATAGGAGATGCCAAGGATAGAGTTGGAATTTTCATTAATATAATAGTTTTTTACATATGGACAGACAACATACCTAGTGGAGTAGATGTCAATAAAAATGGACTCAAGGTCCTCCATTTTTTGCATTATTTTTCCTTTATTTCCTGTTTAAACTCCTCTGCAGAACCAAATTGATCACTAGTCTGTGCAGCACTGGCATGGAAAGGAGTTGGTATTTTTAATCGATCGACCTCAATTTGGAACTATTACACTTTGAGCTGGAGTTGCCTTACCTCCATAACCTTGGATTTTAAATATTCTATCTCTTTCTCTACTGTTGCTGCCACTTGCACTTGGGTGGCCACTTAGGATTTCATCATTTCGATGGGTGCATCATCTACCTGCATAACACCTTTACTCACATTGATGGTAGTCTCTTTTAGACTTGGTGTCAAAGGGATATCAAATGTGGTAGTTGACACTTCACCTGCCTCTTAAACCACTGTTCTTTAGGGCCTACTTATTTTTTTTCTTCGGGACCTTTGTTCCTCCATATCCTGTATTTGGTCCTCTTCATTAGTAGTAAATTGGAACGAGTCCCTCACCCTTGTCAGCATAAGATTCTTGGTGTCTTCAGTGGAAGATGTAGTTCTTGCTTTATTTCTGGTAGGGGATCATATGGGACCCTCCTATTGTACCTCATACTCTTTGAGTATGTTAGAAAATCCCCTAGCTTCAATTATTTTCTTCAAGGCCTTGGGGGGAACGAGACATTATTTCTGATTAATTACCAAGGTGGTGGAGAACAACGAAGGCTAGCCCACCACCATGTCGATCCTATATTATGGACACATCAATATTAAATCTAATGATGCTATACTTTGGGATGAGGAGGAGACCAAATCCTTCCCTTTTGAGGTGGCAATCAAGGAACTAGAGGAAGAGGGGAGCTTGGCCTGCTCTTGTTGTGCCTCACCTACTATTTTCATCATGACCTCAAAAAGATCAACATCCTGCTAGAAAATATGGAAAGTGGGGCCCTAAAATTCTTCTGGGGGAGTAATAAAGACTAGTAGTATCACCTTATCCACCAATAATTCTCTATGTAACCTTAGCTCGAAGCCATAATCCCCAACTACTTCTATCTTGCTATAAGACTTGTTGCTCATTTTTCACACTAAGTCCAATGATTTATTTAACTTGATGACATTTTGCATCTCATATTCAAATTCATCTCCTCTATGATTGACTTGCAGGAGAGCCAACTTACCAATAATAGTCCACCTATGGTGGCCCTTGGGGTCGTAGGGTCTCCACATAACTTTCAAGAAGCATTAAGTATCCATGTTTCATATGGCCCGCAACATCGCAAAATAGCCTAAGTATGAATAATGTTAGGATCTCATCCTAACCCTTAATGTAATAACTTCCCTGATGTAATAATTCCTAGTGAACGTGGGTAGTACCCATGATTAATATTTTGTAATGTTCTAAGTTTTAGCTTAGGTAGTGCCTATGACAAATGGCACCCTTTTTATGTAACACATGGTAGATAGGGTAGGTAAGGTGGCATTGTGCATGTAATTCATGTGGCATTATGCATGTAATTTGAGTGGCATTGTGCATGTAATTCAAAGTGGCACTATGCATGTAATTCGGGTGGCATTATGCATGTAATCCAGGTGGCATTTTGCATGTAAGCCAACCTTGGAAGGAAACTCCTTAAATACCCGAAAAGGCACCAATGTAACCATATTTTTGCAAATTAATGAAGTATTGAAGGAGGTTGCCCCCTCGAAGAGGCCTACGATTCTGTCTTATTGTGAGATTGTTCCTTTATGCAAATTTTTGTTATATTAATATGATGTTTATGTGAGTTTATTTCCAAGCAATCGTGTGAGAGTGTGTTATTTGAGTTTATTTTATAGCAGGATCTTAACAAGTGGTATCAGAGCGCTTTCCAGGGCCAAGTTCTGTTGCAACTGCAATGATTCTTGCCATCCAATCCGCCTGTTAGGTATAAATTCTATGTTTTTTTTCCATTTTTGTTTTTCCTTATTAAAAAAAAAATCCAAAAAAATACAGTGCATTTTTTTTCCAGACCAAAAAAAAAAAAAAAATTTTAGTTGAGTAGGTAGAAACCCTGTATCGGGGGTTTTAAAATATCATGAAGGATCTGTCGTTATTGGCTAAGCTAGATAGCCCATAAAGCGTCTAGTGAAGTGAGGGGTGATCAGGCTCCAATACCCAGGCCTCAGACAGAACTCACGCACGGACTTGAGCTCCCACGTATCTTCGGGTATATCGGGAGACCATCTAGGATTAAACAAACTTTTAGCCATTAGGAAGCTCTTCGGCCTTGTATTACTCATAGTCTACAGGACACAGCATCCTGGACGATTACCCTCCCGTATTGTCAGAGAGGCAGGTAGTGTGCTCAAGGGTATGTGTGGAATCCTCCTTGAGTAGTGGCCTGAAATATTGGTCCGAGCACTATTGTTCATCACTGTCGGTATATTAGAGGGCCTATGGGTGGTACATACTCCTATACTTAGCATTCCCTGGTTCTGTTAAAACTTCAACCTGTAAAAAATGCAAAAAAATAAAAAAAATAAAAATCCAAACATCCCTGTTCATAAACCTGCATTTCAAAAGTGAGCATATGAGAAAGGAGTCCTCTACTAAAAAAATAATAGAAGGGACATGCATTCGGGATAAGCCATGAGGGTGACACTTAAGTTGATGATCTGGAGAATAATAGTCAAATTTACAATGGCAGTCACAATCAAGTCGATCGAGTCGGAGAGGTCAGCACAGTCAGGGCAGAATTCATAGTCTTCAGGGTCAGAACAGAACTGTCATATTAGTCACCTGCAAAATACAGAGAATCTAGAGTGTGAAACGAGGCCAGTTATAGATTGTGCTCCAGTACCCAAATTTTGCTCTGTAGCTCAGAATTAGAAACTGTAAACACCATTAGACTCAGCAAAACAGGAGATAAAAAAAAAAAAAAAAGAGTGGGGTGCCAAAAAGTAGTGTTGAGAGATATAGCTCATTGTGACCACCTCCTTGAGCTGATCATTTTGATATATAGCACCCAAGCACTTTTTTGGGCACTTACTAAAAATAGTAAGTCCTAAAAATTCAATTCTATTTTTAGTAACTGGTCACAAAAGGTTTAAAAAATGGCCCAGGGTACCCGTGGACACCAAAAAGAACTAGAACACTTGGATTCCCTAACGAAAGCCATTGAGAACTTGAACTCGGATTTTCACTCCATAAGGGAAGAAGTCCAAGGTCTTCGCCTAGAGCATGAGGCCACTAGCAACCGCTTAGAAGAAGCACTGACAGAAGTAGACAACAAACTGAGAAGAGAACCACCCAAATCAGAATACCAAGCTGAGAGTTCTACAAGGAATCGTGACCATGATCCACCCTTTAGAATGCCCAAATTGGACTTTCCCAAATTTAGTGGGAAGGATGTTGATGGGTGGCTATGTCGGGTTGACCAATTCTTTCGACTTCATAATGTACCCATATTTCATCGAGTCTAGATGGCTTCCTTTAACTTAGACTCTGAGGCTCTACACTGGTTTCAATGGTTGCGTATTGCCTACCCAAATCTCTCTTGGGAGGATTTTGAATCCCAACTACTCACTCGATTTGGTCCTAGTGAGTATGAGGACTTTACAGGAGCCTTGACCAAACTACAACAAACAAGGTCAGTCCGAGAGTACCAAGCTCAATTTGAAAAATTGGCCAATAAGACAAGAGGATTGAGTGAAGGGTTCTTCCAGAGTTGTTATATCAGTGGGTTGAAGGTGGAACTCCAAGCGGAAGTAAAAATGTTGAAACCACGAACTATGATGGAAGCTATCAGTTTGGCCCGTTTGGCCGAATCTAAACTCTCTGCCCAAAGACGCCCATCAAAGTTTCTGCAAAATAGACCTTCATTTCCTCCTAGAGCCCAACACCCAGCTGATAATAAACCTGCTGCACCCAAGCGCCTCACCACCGAAGAGATGGATGCCCATTGTGCCCAAGGATTATGCTACAATTGTGATGAAATTTTTTTCAAAGGGCATAAGTGTGCACACAAAAAATTGTTCCTGATAGATGTTGAAGAACCTGATACCTCTGACGAGAGTGATGAGGATGAGGACCCTCCAGAAACACCTCCTCCATAAGAAGAAGTGAAACAGGAACCTGAGACAGCAATTACAGTCCATGCCCTTGCAGGCATTACTACTCCTCAAACCATGAAGGTTATAGGATTTTTCAAGGGCCAACGTCTTTCCATCCTTCTGGATTCGGGAAGCACGCACAACTTCATTGACCCTAGAGTTGCTCAATGGGCAAATTGCTATATCCACACTTGTAATTCCTTTGAGGTCATGGTAGCCAATGGGGGAACCTTACCTTGTAAAGGAAAGTGTCGCAATGTTAAAATCAAGATAGGGGACTATGAACTCAAGCAGGACATGTTTGCCCTCCAGTTGGGTGGATGTGATATTATTTTGGGATCTCAATGGTTGAGTACGTTGGGCACTATCAGTTGGAACTTTGCTGAACTTTGGATGCAGTTCTCCCAGAACGGACAAACACACATCATCAAGGGCTCCCTAGTAGGAACACCTCAAATTATCAGTTCAAACGACATGGAGAAATTGCTAAAGAAATCATCACGTGGGGTCATTGCACAACTATTCTCCATCCAACCATCCACATCTCCAATGGGTGAAATCCCACCAGACATGCAACAGATTCTCCACAAACATGAGGCCATCTTTTTAGAACCAACCACACTACCACCGCATCGCTCTCACGACCATGCCATTCCATTATTGTCGGATAGTACACCTCCCAATATCAGACCATACAGGTACCCCCATGCCATGAAGTCAGATATTGAGAAGATGATATAGGAATTACTCAAGGTGGGTGTCATTCGGCCTAGTACTAGTCCCTACTCTACACCAGTCTTACTGGTCCTCAAGAAGGATGGCTCTTGGCGATTGTGTATTGACTATCGAGAACTCAACAAGATAACTGTCAAGGATAAATTTCCTATCCCTGTGGTTGATGAATTACTAGATGAATTACATGGGACCATGTACTTCACCAAGCTAGACCTCCGCTCTAGGTACCATCAGATCCGGCTCAGGGATGAAGATATTCCTAAAACTACTTTTCGCACTCATGAAGGTCATTATGAATTCTTGGTAATGCCATTTGGTCTCACAAATGCTCCTTCCACATTCCAAAGCCTGATGAACAACATATTTCGCCCTTTTTTGCGGAAGTTCATCCTTGTGTTCTTCGATGACATATTGATTTACAGTCACACATGGGAAGAGCATCTCAAGCATGTAGATCAAACCCTCCCACTACTGGCCGACCATAAACTATTTGCAAAAAGGTCCAAGTGCTCCTTTGGTTTGACTGAAGTGGAATATCTTGGACACATTGTCTCAAAGGATGGTGTCAAGGTTGACCCTAAGAAGATCCAAGCGGTCCAAGAATGGCCGAAACCTCGCACACTCAAGGGGCTTAGAGGATTTTTAGGGCTTACAGGATATTACCATAAATTTTTTTGCAATTATGGAAAGATAGCCACCCCCCTCACCTCCATGTTGAAGAAGGATTCTTTTACTTGGACAAGGCCGGCTGAGCAAGCATTCTTGGACCTCAAGCATGCCATGACCACCACTCCAGTTTTAGCCATGCCAGACTTCTCTAAAAAATTTGTCATTGAAAGTGACGCTTTTGGTCGTGGTATTGGGGCGGTATTGATGCAAGAAGGACGCCCTTTGGCTTTTACCAACAAAGCCCTATCTGATCACAATTTGGGGAAATCCACATATGCCAAGGAAATGTTGGCAATATTGCATGTAGTCCTGCATTGGCGACCTTACCTCATTGGGCGCCATTTCTCCATCAAAACTGACCACCAGAGTCTGAAATACTTTCTAGAACAACGGGTTGCCACCCCTGAGCAACAAAAGTGGGTATCAAAACTCATGGGCTATGATTATGACATCACGTACAAAAAAGGGAAGGAAAATCTTGTGGCAGATGCTCTCTCTCGCCAATTTGAGACCCTTAGTATGTTGTGTGCCATCTCTGCACCATTGCCCCAATGGATTGAGCCCTTACGTCAGGAAATACTTCAGGATGCAGATTTGAAAGACCTGGTTGCTTCACTTAGGGATGATCCAGAGTCTACACCAGGATATAGTTGGGATGGCCAGGATCTGCGTTACCATCAACACCTGGTTCTTCCTCCTAAGTCCCCACTTCGAGAGCTCCTCATGAAGGAATCACATGCTACTCCATCTGCTGGCCATTCAGGGTTCCTAAAAACTTATGAGCAACTCAAGCACACCTTCTTTTGGAAAGGTATGAAATAGGACATTCGCTCTTTTGTAGTGGATTGCGACACTTGTCAAAGGATGAAAGGAGAAACAATGTGCTCTCCGGGCACTCTTCAACCATTGCCAATACCAGATCAGGTGTGGACTAACATCTCCATGGACTTCATAGAAGGGCTACCTAAATCTGGAGGCAAGTCTTTTATTTTTGTGGTAGTGGACCGCCTTTCAAAGTATGCTCACTTTTGTGCCCTAACCCATCCTTACACAACATCCACTATTGCCCAAAATTTTCTTGACTCCATATTTCACCTTCATGGCATGCCCACCTCCATTGTATCTGATCGTGATCCCACCTTTACTAGCAATTTTTGGCAAGAGTTGTTTAAGTTGCAGGGGACTCAGCTCAAAATGAGTTCAGCCTACCATCCGCAAACGGATGGTCAAATAGAGGTTGTTAATAAATGCTTGGAAACCTACCTTCGCTGCTTTGCCTCCGATCATCCTACTCATTGGGAAAAATGGCTTTCTTTGGCCGAATGGTGGTACAACACTTCCTATCATACCGCCACCAAACTCACACCATTTGAGGCAGTTTACGGGCACCCTCCACTCACGCCTTCCTCCTACATTTTGGGCAGCTCCAAGGTCCAGGCCGTCGACAATGCTCTGAGTCAACACACCGAGGTCCTCTGCCAACTCAAGCAAAATTTGAACATGGCCCTGAATCAGATGCACCAACAAGCTGATCAACATCATTCTGAGCGTAGTTTTGATGTGGGTGATATGGTCTTCCTTCGCTTATAGCCATACAAACAATCATCCCTACAACTCCGCAGGTGTCAGAAGCTCACTCCAAAATTCTATGGTCCTTATCAGGTTCTACAATGGATTGGTCCAACAACTTACAAATTGGCTCTTCCCCCCACTTCCAAGATCCACCCTATTTTTCATGTTTCCCTTCTCAAGAAAGTTGTGGGCACAAAGGTACAGGTTCAATCAACACTCCCCAAATTGGATGAAGAAGGCTCCATCTTACTTGCATCGAAGCAGCTGCTGGATCGTCGAACTCGCACTCTGTGCAACCGTACCATTATAGAGGTCCTGGTTCAGTGGCGTGGACTTCAACCTGAGGATGCTACATGGGAGTCTCTCCATCAACTCCAACAATAGTTTCCTCATTTTCAGCTTTGAGGACAAAGCTTCTTCAAGGAGAAGGGCATGTTAGGATCTCATCCTAACCCTTAATGTAATAACTTCCCTGATGTAATAATTCCTAGTGAACGTGGGTAGTACCCATGATTAATATTTTGTAATGTTCTAAGTTTTAGCTTAGGTAGTGCCTATGACAAATGGCACCCTTTTTATGTAACACATGGTAGATAGGTCAGGTAAGGTGGCATTGTGCATGTAATTTGTGTGGCATTATGCATGTAATTCGAGTGGCATTGTGCATGTAATTCAAAGTGGCACTATGCATGTAATTCGGGTGGCATTATGCATGTAATCCAGGTGGCATTTTGCATGTAAGCCAACCTTGGAAGGAAACTCCTTAAATACCCGAAAAGGCACCAATGTAACCATATTTTTGCAAATTAATGAAGTATTGAAGGAGGTTGCCCCCTCGAAGAGGCCTGCGATTCTGTCTTATTGTGAGATTGTTCCTTTATGCAAATTTTTGTTATATTAATATGATGTTTATGTGAGTTTATTTCCAAGCAATCGTGTGAGAGTGTGTTATTTGAGTTTATTTTATAGCAGGATCTTAACAAATAATGACCCATAGAGAAAGGGACATGCAACCATGGCACACTCCCCTTCTTCCTGAGGTATCTAATTTTCACCTCCTTAGCAATCTACCGGGTGATCTCCAGGATGGCAATTAAAGTTGGGCAGTGCCTTGGCAACACTTTTGGGGCAATTTGGACCCATATAACCTAATGTAGGAGAAATATTCTACGTAGAAGAAATCTCCTACCTGAGTCTCATGCAAAAAATTTCTCACCCCAATTCCAAATCTATCTGGCTCTTTTCCACACAGTCAAGTATGCACTATTAGGAGGATTTTCTCAAAGAAGCTCTTGTAGCTGGAGCACACCTATTGCATGCACAATAGTCGATCTTGAATGGCAAAAACTATCACCCCCCATCTGAGCCACCATGGATTTATCCAATTGTGCTATGAACAAATGAACTAAAAAGGAATAATAAGAAAAAGAAGGGAGTTCCTCCTTGTCAACCAATATGGATTTCTACAAATTTGTTAGCTCCTGGTCCATGTTGTCATTGATCATATCCTCCCACCGATAGAGGGGCATATTATCTATCTTATTATATTGGATAATTAAAAACATGACCTCCTTCATAATTAATTCCAATTCTTTAACACCCAATGCCAAATTGATCATGTCTACGTAATCCTGTGCCCAGGGTCGAAGTAAGAATTTTCTAATGGGAAAACCTGAGGGCTTGTTCTTCCCTCTCTTCAACAACATCTATGGGAATGTGGTGTTGAGCATGTAATTCACCTACAGAGCGAGTGTTTTGAAGTCAATGACCCACAAAGTTGAGGCGAGCCTGAATACCTGCTTGATTCTATCAACCGTTAACCTGGCTACCACATGATTTTTATGGTCTCGAATGGTTCGGTTTTTATGGTCGTAGGCCACTGCTATCCATGCCAGAAGGTCTAAAGAGTGATAGACCTTTGGGTAAGTTAACCAACCCAAATTGGTATTCCATTTGTTACATACGGGTGCTGGCTCGATGCTATCCCTCTACACCATCATAAATAGGCTCCTTAGCAGCGTTGGGTGGTGCTGATTGTCTTTCTACATGGGGTCAAAACTATAGATTGTCACCCCTCCACCTCTCACTGCTGCTCCACTGTGATATCCCTTCTTATGTCTGAGGCGTTCGTTAGAGCCTTCGAATCTTGCACTCTCCCTGTTCTTCACGTAATAGGCCATGCCTCGATGATCTTACTAATTCATACCTTAACATCAGGCATCCCTATCACAACCGCACTCATGGAAGCCATTGAACTGCACTTGGAGAAGGTTTATTTCTTGCCTTTGTGCTCGACCTCATCGAGAAAGTACTTTTGCATGTGTTAATTACATAGGGGAGTTTCACCACCTTATTTTAAAGCACATGCATTTAATTTAGGTAGGTGGTGTTCATGCATTTTTTTGTTTGATGGGGCTTAATGATTCTGCACTTTTGGTTGTGCATTACACCAGCTTGATTGAGTTGTGGCTTGGGAAGATTTTTAGAATGCATGGCAATTTTGGGTTGACCCAGGTGGGCACACTCAAGTAGAGCACATGCGTGAAGTCTATGATGCATTAAAATCTCGTGCACCTTGGGAAGATTGGGCACATAGGTTCATGCATCGAGAAAACTTTACACGATCCATTGGGGAGATGGAGCCCGTGAACCTCAAAGTGGATGCATGAACTTATGTGCTCACTAAAACTTCATGTGCTCCAACAGAGTGGAGCACATGAGACTCAATGGGGTGCACAAGCTCGTGCACCCTTATGACCTTTGTGCACTCCACAGTGGAGCATATGGACCCAGAGGTAAGCGCACAAATTTGTACGCTTGAATAGACCCTTGCACATTCCATTGGAATAGAGTGCACACACGCTACTTGAGATGCACAAGCTTGCACAAGTGCACAGACTGGGGATTGGGTGCAAGAACTCATGTGCCTCACAAGGCTTTCATGCACTCCATTAGAATGGAACGTGTTAGTAGGATTAAAGCGAGTGCAGAGGTGCACGCCTCTTTAAGGACTTCGTGCACTCCATTGGAGTGGAGCGCATGGGCTTTGGGCGGGTGCGTGAAGGCATGTGCCCTTTGGAAACTTTATGTGCTTCACTCCATAGTGGAGTGCATGGACTCGAGGTGGGTGCATGGGTTCATGCGCCCTTCAGGGGCCTTGCACACTCTACACCTCGTGGAGCGTGTAGAGTTTGTGTGGGGTACACCAAGCTGTGTCCCTTAGGAACCCTTGTGTACCCCATTACCCAATGGGGTGCACGGGCTTAGGTTGGGTGCACATCTTGTGCGCCCATAAGGGTTATCGTGTGCTTCACTAGTGGAGTGCACAAAATTTTCTTGGGATGCATGAATTGCATGCCCTCAGGTTTTTCATGTGGTCCACTCTCCAGTGGGGCGCATGAGGTTGAACTCAAGTGCACCACCTTGTGCGCCCTTAGGAATAAGGGACCAAAAATGGGGACTGCCCTTTTTGGGGTCAACACTACTATTACTTTAGGGCCTAAAAAAATCTATTTTTTTTCCAAATCATTTAATTTGAAGCTTAAATTCTTAATCCTTGATTTCTTGAGCTTGAATTATTTAATTTTCACTATTATCATTCATCATATTCCATACATACTTCTTTGTTGCTCATTACACCATTTTATTTTATAGATTCATTACTCCATTAAATTCACCAATGGTAGCATTTACACCTTGGTTAGGTAGCACTAGTCCATTGAATATTCCTGGACCAACCCATGACATGCCTAAGAATGCAGAAAGATACATACCTAAATATAGACATGACGGAGCTAGGATAGCTGAAGAACACATACAAGCTTATAAGGATGATTTAATTCAATTACAAGTTCATCATGAAGATGTGGTTTGTAGAATGTTACCTTTTATCTTAGATGAACAAGCATATGATTGGTATATCAGTCTGCCTATAAATTCTATGACATCCTGGGTTCAGTTGGAAATAATATTTGTAAATCAATTTAGGTTACCTATAGATCCTATTGTTATATATCATCAATTTGCCTCTACCAGGAGAGAACCTAATGAGCCTATAATGCTATTCAATACCAAATTTCATAAGCTATATAACAGGCTAATTCCACCTTATACCATCAATGTTGAAGCAACTATTCAAATGTACTACAAAGCTCTAGATCCACTTACTTCCATGTTTGTAAGAAGAGCACCTAATATTACCAATTTAATAATGGTATATAATGAGGTCTTGAAAGTAGAACAACAATTGATACCTCAAGGTTTTGGTGTTGGTCGATCACCTCTTTTAGGATAGTCAGGTGCATACAACCAAGTTCCCATGATTAACCAAGCTTTTTTACAACAACTGCCAATGTTGAATACTTTATCATATCCTAACTATAATCAACCATTCAATCATATTTCTACTCATACTTATCCTACCATTCCTTCATATCCAAATAACCAATATACCATCCATGCGAATATTAATAATAATACTCAAATAACACCAACATTTATGAATACTACCCCAAAATCAATGGCAATGTTCTCAAATTTGAATCAAAATTCAAATCAAAATATACCCACTTTTGTGAATCCAAATCCTTTTGCTAATAATACAAATCTAACTATGGCTCAGATTAACAATGAGAGTGCATAAATAGAAAATTTACAAATATTAGTGAAAGCACGAGGATACGAAAACAAAAAGGAAAGTGCCCAATATGATGCTTATAAAATCAAACTTAACGCTTATAGCCTATGTATTGCAAAGTGCATAAAAGAAAGAGCATAGATGAATTGACACAAGATAAAAGCAATATAAAATACGGCCCTTTTTATTGATATGCTTTTCAGAGTTGTGTTACAATACGTCTCCTTCATTTTTAGGGGATAGGAGCATCAAATAAGTTTCTTATCACATCTATAAACAACAATCCTTCTTTCGCATGCCCACATATAAGATGGGCGGACCAAAACGTCACCGTCGCTTGTGTGTATGATTGTTCACTCCTTCCTGCTCTTTGTTGAGAAGCAACACACCCCCACTAAAAAAATGAAGTTCCATCCTTTGAAAGTTTTTACTTTGCATTTTTTTAGCAGGGACCCTCTTGAGTTTTTCGGGTTTTAAATTCCAAATTTTGCTTGCCTCCTTCTTCAAGTTGTGCATTTATCAAAATATCTAAGTAGGCTTGCATGGGGCATTGTTTTCAATTTAAAACTTTTGAAAGATTGCATGTAAATGCATTTTATCTTAATCCCTGATGAATTCTAAAGTTTTGTTTGCAGATTCGGGTACCCTTTTGCCTTGTTTAGATCCTTGCAAAGTTTCATCAAATTCTGGGCACTTTGAGTTTTTGTCATTTTTTTTGCACCAAAAGAAGCAAGGCATGAAAGTGTCACGAAATCGCGACGTCGCGATTTCGCGACGTCGCGAAATCATGACACAAAGAAGCAAAAGGGAGGCAAAGCTTGGGTGTCGTGAAATCATGACACACCAAGATAATGAGCTAAGGCAAGGCCTGGGTGTCACGAAATTGCGACGTCGTGAAATCGTGACGTCACAAAATCATGACATGCTAAAGGAAGGGCAAAGGAAGCCTTGGGTGTCGTGAAAAAAATCGTGACAAAGGAAGGGCAAAGTGCCTGGGTGTCACGAAATCGTGACGTCGCGATTTTGCGACGTCGCGAAATCGTGACACGAAGGAAGGGCAAAGGAAGCCTTGGGTGTCATGAAATCACGATGTCATGATTTCATGACGTCGCGAAATCGTGACATGCCGAAGGAAGGGCAAAGGAATCCTGGGTGTCGCAAATCGTGATTTCGCGAAATCGCACAGAAGGCAAAGTGCTGGCATGACATGTCGCGGTTTCGTGACGGGTCCAAGATAATGAGCTAAGGCAAAGGCTGAGTCGCTATCGCGATTTCGTGACATGTCACGAAATCGTGACATGTCACGTTTTCGTGGCAGCGACAAAGAAAAGAGGCCATGGCTGTCTTTATCTCGATTTCGCGACATGTCATGAAATCGTGACATGTCGCGTTTTCGTGGCGAGACAGCAAAAATAGGAAACAACTAGAAGCAAGTGCGGGGATGTCACAATTTTTGCGACACGTGTCAATTTAAAGCAAGCCGTGTGTGATAAACATTAGGGTTTTAATTTAATGATATTAAAGTACTAATCCTTGCTTTTCTTTTGCAGAGAGCGATACAATTGCATGATGGCGGAAGTAATGACGAGAAAGACAAAGTTAAGCGCAGATTAATCGAGGACCGTCACATTGAAATTGGAGATGCCGAGAATTGTTGGTTCATCCAGATTTTATGGATCTGGCCGCAAAGAGACTTTACGGTGACTAAGCAGCTGCCCATTTAATAGAATATGTCGGCAATTGATCGAAAAATGAAAATATCTACACACGGTTACCGAAATTTGCCGATGGATGCATTTAATGAAAATTTATGGTAAAAGTAATGGCGTGCAGAGATTTTCAACTCAGAGATGGCTCTGCGAAGATGAAATGTCAGAGAAGTGGTGACTCATCCAAATTTCCTAGGGGAATTAATGAAGACATTTACACACAGTTACAGGTGGATGCAAATAATATCAAATTCTGCCTTCTCCATTTATGGCAAGTAACTGCACTGAGATTTGCGGAATGATTAAGTTTTATCAAAACTCTATTTTAAAAGGCCTTATATTGTAAAACCCGGGTAGTAGAGTTTGAGGTGATAAGATTTAGGGTTTGAGAAGAAGATATTTTTGAAAAGATCAGGGTCTGTCCTGAGTCTATAAATACTTCTTATGAATGTAATTTTCGGAGGCGGAGACTTAGAAATAAAAAGCTATTTGAGCAATTTCTTGCAAATCTGATTTGAAAAGCTTTGTTCTGGACTTAGAGTTGGTGTGATTTTTCTTTTTCTGTGATAGCATGGCCAGGAGCCTAATCTGTTTCAGATTGTGATAAGTTCATCTTCTTTTGTTTTCATTTCATTAAGGTTTATTTAATTTATGTTGTAGATCTGTGTTACCAGGATTGGATATGCTGTTAGGCTTCATTTTCTTTATTGTATGTTAGGGAAAATTATAGATTTAAGGTTCAGGCCTGTTCTAATTGCTCTGTCCTCCCTGTGCGAGCTAGGCTGCTGGTGAGAGATACCAATTTTAACCGACTTCCCTTCTGTTTATAATTTTTTGTTAGATCTGTTTCATCTTTGTCTTATGCTCTTAGTTGAAAGTGATCTTAGAAAGCTGGACACTTTCCTCTTTGATTTGTTCTATTGTGAAGCTAACCGGTATAACTAAAAATTGGTAGTTTTGGTTTTGCAGCTTAAGTTAGATAAACTTCTCTTTCTGCCCTACCCTACTCTCTCTGTTCCATCATGAAATGATCCATTTTTATCTTTCTTTAAATTTGTCTTTTATTTAAATCTGCTAAAGTATAAAGAGCTAGATCAAAGAACTGATTGTAAATCTGATTATCCACAAAGATAACCAACTCCAAGAACATTACTGAACTGAAGTCCCGAGCCCGTTGTAAGGTAACAGACAGTCCACTTGAAACTATTCCAGAAGTGGAAAAGAGTGAATAGACATTCGACCCAACTCTGTAACTCACACCTTGGATATCCAACAAGATCCTAAAGTGAGTGGGATTTATCCCGTATAAGTGTTATCGGTATTTTATGCTCATTCTTCACAGGGTGTGTATAAAAGTCGAACCAACATTTAAAATTGGCGCTAGAAGGAGGGCCTCATTGAACTCCATTCAGTATTGTAAGTTGTCTGTGCAGAGTCTAGTATTTTATCTTTTGAATCCTTTTCCCTCTTCCTCAGCCTTTTAAAACTTGTTTGTTTGAGTTTTTGCCTAAACAGCGGAACTCAACACCAATATTTAAAATTGCTAGAAAAGAGGACCTCAAGTTCAGTAGTCTGTTAAGGATTGTAAGGTTGTAAGTGTTGGTGAAAAGCTGGATTCTAATTATAGAGTAACAAGGTCCCACCCCAGAGCTGGAGAGCTCCTTGTGCCTGAGTTAGAAACTCCCAGAAGAAGCAGCCTCAGAAGGGCCAAGTCCTTGTCTAAAATAGTTTTATCACCACTTGTAGTTACTCCAACTGCAACTGAAAATATCATTGTCAATCCAGTAATAATGGCAAACTGGTTAGGTTCCACTGCCTTAAATATCTCGGGTGCAGCCCATGACCTGCCCAGAAATCTTGAGAGATATCTTCCCAGATATAAGCATGATGGAACTAGGACAGCGGAAGAACATCTAGTAGCTTTCAAGAATGCTCTAAAATTGTTAAATGTACAGCATGAAGATGTGGCTTGCAGATTGTTCCCGTTCACTCTCCAGGAGGGAGCTTACGACTGGTTTCTAAATCTCACTAACGATTCTATTACCAGTTGGAATGACTTGGAAAAGGTTTTTGTATCACAGTTTGGTGAGGTAATAGATCCCGAGTGTATTATATCAACAGTTTTCTGGTATTAAAAGAGAAATAAATGAATCTGTCAGATCTTACAATGTCAGATTCCAGAAAGCTTATGGTAGACTGACTGGTTATTATGTACCGAATGCGGACCTGGCATTAGAGATTTTTAGGAATTCTCTGGATCCAATGACTTCTATTTTCTTGAAAAGAGATCCCTCTATTACCAATTTAACAGAGGCTTACAAAGAAGCTTTGGTTCTAGAAAGACAGTTGGGACCCCAACCTTTAAATACTCATCAAATTCCTTTGGTCACACAAGCTGCCCCTATTTTCAATCCCATACCACATCAGATGATGTTGCCAGTGTGTCAGACTCCACCATCAGGAAATCCATTGGCTGTAACACCTGCTGAAAATGTACAGAACCCAGGTAAAGAAGCTGATAATGCAAGAGTTGAAGAAGTGTCAAAAATAGTCCAAAAGTTGGCCAATGATTTTTTGAGTTTTAAAAGGCAGGTTTCTACTGGGGAGAACTCAAACAGGTATTCCTATCAGCAGAACAGATTCACTCGGCCCCCATACGAACCCAATAAGGATTACAAAGGTAAAGGTCATGATGTAAATATTTGTGATTTGGCTTTGCCTAACTGGTGCAGGATACATGCTACTTCTCAGCACGGGGAGTTGGATTGTTTGGAATTTTGTAACGCCTTTGAAGCTTTGTCTGGGGAGTTGATTTCTCCTGAACATCAAAGAAATACGGATGGCCCAAGTTCATCCAGCCACAGTGCAGCTATGGTCTTGGATTCTTTCACTTTCTCGAAGGAATCTGAGAATGTAGTTGAAATGCCTATGGATGAGGTGCAGGCTTTTCAACAATACAGGAGGGACAACTACAACCTCAGAAACAGAAATCCGGAGCCCAACACTACATCTACCCCTCCGGACAACTCTCACAATGTTCCTCCAGATCCATCTTCAAGCAATAACCCATCTCCACCCAAGGGAGGAAATCCGAGAGGACCAGATGCTTTTGTCCCTCCACTCAATAAGGGATATAACATAGTGGAGGACATGAAGAAGATCAAAGCCAACATCACTCTTCATGAGTTGGCCCAAATTTCAGAACAGAGGGACAACTTGATTAAAACATACTCTGGGCCTACTACAAAATCTTTGGACAGGGGAAAGAAGATGGCAAATGCGAATGTAGCCATGTATAAAGAGAAGACTGAAGTTCCGCCTTTTCTACTAGTTGTTCGTATTTTTGGGAAAAACTTACACAACTGTCCGGTAGATTCGGGTGCTTCAGCTAATGTTATGCCTTTGGCCATTTGTCAACGAGTTGGGTTTGACCCCAATGAAGTCTGAAAGAAGAGTTGTCCAATTGGACAAATCAGAGGTTAAAGTAGTAGGTGAACTTCAGAATATCCATATCCAGTTAGCATCTGAACCAAGGGCACAACACAAAATTGAAATTCAGGTGGTGGATATTCCTGTGGGGTACGGGATGCTTCTGAGCAGGGATTGGTCGAGATCTTTGAATGGATACTTGGCAACTGACTTTTCACACATGTGGTTGCCATGGAAAGGAGTGGCAAACCAATTAAGGGTTGAAAGAGAACCCAGATACAAACATACGATCACTGAATATAATGCAGAAAATGAGACTGTAAATATTGCTGATGTAGATATTGGAGTGTATAATTTAACAACGGGACAAAATGAGAAGTTTAGTAAAGCTCATCCTGTTCATAGTAATGAATTCTGGACGCTTCATGTGGATGGGGCTAAATCTAAACAGGGTTCTAGTACGGGGCGAGTCCTTAAAGGGCCTGAGAATCAGACATATTTTATGTCTTATCGCCTACAGTTCCCTTGTACAAATAATTTAGCGAAATACGAAGCACTGGTATTAGGATTGAAATTTGCTCTGGACAGAGGTGTAAGAAATATCCGAGTTTTTACAGATTCAGAGTTGGTGGCTAATCAAGTTAAAGGTAAATTCCAGTGTAAAGCATCTTATTTAAAAGGATACAAACACCGAGCCTGGGATCTCGTGGAAGATTTTGATGCTTTTAATTTAACGCACATACCTAGAGAGCAGAATTCACGTGCAGATGTCTTGGCTTCATCAGCCGCAAGTCTGAAACCACTGGAAGAATTCAAATGGAACAAGTTTTCGATTGAGTTAGTCCCTTGTCCTTCGGTCCCAAATAATGTGGATAATTTTCAGGTTTTCTCTGATGACCAGCAGATTATAAATTTTTTGAGTACCAAAGCGTTTGAAAATGCTATAATCGATGATGGACAAAGGGATACTCTACTGGAGCAGTTAGACGATGAAAGGGGAATAATAAGGTTGAAAGATAACGAGAATTCCAAAAGGGATGGTAGAACTGGAGCGGCTCTTTGATGTTGACCAAATCAAGCAAAAGGTGAATTCTGAGGATTCTATGGGCATAACAAACAGTGAGACTGAGAACCTGAACGTGGGGACTGAAGAAGATCCCAAGCACCTCAAGTTGGCTAAAACTTGTGACCCAAAAATAAAAAGAAGTATGATTGATTTTCTTCACAGGTCCAAGGATGTTATGGCCTGGTCTTACAAAGACTTAAAGGTTTTTGATCCGAAAGTTTACACTCATATTATACCTTTAAAAGAATTTTGCAAACCTTTCCGACAAAAACAGAGGCATGTCAACGCTCTGCTAGAGCCCCTCATCCAGAAGGAGGTAGAAAAATTATTGAGTGCCGCCATTATTTTTCCCGTTAGGCATTCTACTTGGGTGGCCAATTTGGTGCCGGTCAGAAAGAAAAATGGAGAGATCCGCTTGTGTGTGGATTTTAGAAATTTGAACAAGGCATCTGAGAAAGATAATTATCCTCTGCCTTCCATGGATGAGGTGTTACAGATTGTCAATGGTTCGAAAATGATGTCTTTCCTAGACGGTTTTTCAGGGTATAATCAGATATTGGTTGAAAAGGAAGACAGGATGAAAACTGCCTTCACAACCAAGTGGGGAACATTTTGCCTACAAAAGAATGTCGTTCGGATTGATCAATGTCGGAGCTACTTTTCAACGTGCGATGGATCATGCTTTCAAAGGCCTTATGGGTAAGTGCATTGTTGTTTACATGGATGACTTAACAGTTTTCTCTAAATCTCGGTTTGACCACGTAAAACACTTGGAGTCTGTGTTCAACAAATGCAAGGAGTTCGGCATTTCTTTGAATCCGAAGAAGTGCATTTTTGGTGTAACGGAAGGAAAGCTCCTTGGGCACTTGATCACCAAAGATGGCATTTTCGTGGATCTTGACAGAGTTGAAGCCATATCCGGCATACCCTTTCCCAACTCTAAGAAAGAGTTAAGATCCTTTTTTGGGAAAATTAACTTTGTCAGGAAGTTCATCTCGGGTTTTGCAGAAATAGTCAAGCCACTGAATGATATGCTAAAGGAAACTGCTCAGATTTCCTGGACAACAGAAGCTAAAACAACATTCCAAGAAATCAAGACTGCCATCAAGCAAGCTCCAGTTCTGGTGAGCCCAGATTTCAGTGCAGATTTTTACTTGTACACCTTTTCTTCTGAACACACACTTGCTGCAGTTCTGACCCAACGAAGAGAAACGGGGGAGCATCCAATTGCTTTCAAGAGTACCAATTTAAAGGGGGCTGAGCTAAAATATTCTCGCTTAGATAAACAAGCCTATGCCTTGGTGAGAGCAGTTAAGCGATTCAGGCACTACATACTAAGAAGCGAGTTCATGCTATAGTTCTTGACCCAGCAGTTAAATACCTATTAAGCCAGGATGAATTGGGTGAACTAAGAGGTAATTGGGTTACAAGACTGCAGGAATACGACTTAGAAATTTGGCCTACAAAATTAATCAGAGGACTTGGTTTGTCTCGACACATTGCCGAAATACCTGTGCAAGAAGAAATTAATCAGTTGAATTCTGGATTCGATGACTGGTATGGAGATATTATTCATCTGCTGCAATTTGGAATTTGTCCATCTCACTTGAACAGAACCCAAAGGAGAGCACTAAAACTGAAATCTGCTCATTATCTCCTCAAAGGAGGCAACTTGTATAGAGAGAATTATGCTGGCATTTTCTTAAGATGCATTTCTCAGAGTGAAGTCAATGAGGTGATGTCCAGTTTTCATGAAAAGTTAGGGGCAGGGCATTCCTCAGGATCTGCTACTATGCATAAAATATTGAGAGCAGGCTATTACTGGCCTACATTGTTTAAAGATGCGCATCAACATGTGAGAACTTGCCATCAGTGCCAAAATTTTGCATCCAAAGAGGCCAATCGAGCTCTACCATTGTAGCTTGTTGTAATAAATAAACCTTTTATGCAATGAGGACTTGATTTTGTGGGAGTGATAAACCCAAATTCTTCAGCAGGGCATAAGTATGTTCTAACGACTACTGATTACTGCACAATATGGGTCGAAGCGACAACCACCATGAGAAGTACAGCTCATGAAGTGATCAAATTTCTAGAGTCAAATGTCATAACCAGGTTTGGGGTTCCTCTGAATTTGGTGTGCGATAATGGACCAGCCTTCCAATCATTAGAGTTTGCAGAATGGGCATACCAGATGGGGATAGTTATCAGATTTTCATCCAACTATTATCCCCAAGGTAATGGACTAGCTGAGTCCACGAATAAGAATTTAATGAATGCCATTAAGAAATCTACAGCGGACAAACCCAGACAATGGCATACATTATTGAAATATGCACTTTGGGCTGACAGGATAAGATATAAAGTGGCTCTTAAGACTTCCCCATTTGCTTTGTTGTATGGTACTCAGCCCATTGTTCCCATCTCTCTGAAATTACCTACTTATCAATTTGTCTTAGACTATTTTGAGGATCAAGCAGATGCAGAGGCTCGTGTTTTGGATCTAACTAATTTATAGGATGAACGACTCCAAGCCCTGGAACATTTCAGTCGGCACCAAGAAACCGTCAAGCGCTGGTTTGACAAAAGAGCCAGAGTGAAAGCTTTCAGACTTGCAGACCTGGTGCTTCTATGGGACAAGGCCCATGAAAAGAAGGGTAAACATACAAAGTTGCAGCCGCTATGGATAGGGCCATACCAGATTGCTGAGATTCTAGGTAATAACGCATTTCGTTTACAGGACCTTGATGGTAATTTTTTGAACCTCCCTATTAACGGTCAATACCTAAAGCATTATTTCTCAGCTGTTCCATCCAATATATCATTTGAATGAATCACAAAGAAGTTGTAACATGTGTATACATTGTAAATGAGCTTTAAAGTAGTTTATTTTATTTTATTTTAAAGTTCTGTATTTTATTTCCTTTGGGGTCTGTACAGTTTTATTTTATTTTGTTTGTTTTTAAAGTTCTGTGTTTATCCTTTGCCTGAACATCAAAGAAAGTCAGCCTTCTAAAAATTGTTTTATTCTGAGTTCAAAATCCAGTGTTCATTATTCTAATTGAGAGATAGTCTGCTTTAACTAAACAGTGGAACTATTTTGTTATTCAGAACAACAGTAGAAAGATGATTGGATTTTGTGTCTTGCTTGCCACAGTTATTTTAATTATAAAGAAACTGCTATACTGTTTGGCTGGAGAAACTCCCAGGGAATCCAAGAAAAGTTGGTCATAAGAGGGGACTATGATTCGTGAAATTATTTGAGTATCCATAGAGGCTATCAGTACCCAGGCTGAAGCAGTTCCAGATTGATGAAATATTAAAAAAAAAAAAAAATTGTTGTTCTTTTTTAAAGGCTTTTCAGATTTCGGTATATTTCAAAGAAGAGAGAGAGAAGGTGAAAGTTGAGCAAGACAACATAAAACTGGCACTCTGTTATTTCCTATAAAAAAAAAAAAAAAAGGAAGGAAAAAGTTATGTAATGAAAGAGGTAGCCAAGGCTTCAGAAGATGTTTTCTTTTACCAAGTGGTAGATACTACTTCACAGTTGTGGATCAGGGTCGTGTAAATCTAAAGAGTAACTCTGTCGAGGCTGTAAAAGGCTAAACTAGTAAACAGAGCCCTACTCGGTTTCCCCTTCCACAACTCCGTTTTCCCTTTCTAGAAAAGTTGATCAATCCAGAGTACAACATTCGAAGGCCTAGTCATTCTTGAAGAAAGTTTTATACGCTTATAATTGCACATCAAAAATCTTCCTTAAGTGATTCAACCTAGTATGTCCTTGGGAAATTTTAACAACTATCAGGTAGTAGTTAATTTATTTTGAAGAATATTTGTGGCAAGGCATGGTACATGGTCTATGTTGTTTTGAAACTAGAGTCCTGGGTTCTAAAATAATGCTACTATTTTACCCGCAGATATCGCCATTTGTTGAGAAGCAACACACCCCCACTAAAAAAATGAAGTTCCATCCTTTGAAAGTTTTTACTTTGCATTTTTTTAGCAGGGACCCTCTTGAGTTTTCCGGGTTTTAAATTCCAAATTTTGCTTGCCTCCTTCTTCAAGTTGTGCATTTATCAAAATATCTAAGTAGGCTTGCATGGGGCATTGTTTTCAATTTAAAACTTTTGAAAGATTGCATGTAAATGTATTAATTCATGTTAATGCATTTTCTCTTAATCCCTGATGAATTCTAAAGTTCCGTTTGCAGATTCGGGTACCCTTTGGCCTTGTTTAGATCCTTGCAAAGTTTCATCAAATTCTGGGCACTTTGAGTTTTTGTCATTTTTTTGCACCAAAAGAAGCAAGGCATGAAAGGTGTCGCGAAATCGTGACACAAAAGGTGCATGGAACCCGAGGCAGATAGGTGTCACAAAATTGTGACATCGCGAAATTGCGACACAAGGAGAAAGGACAAAGAATAAAAGTCATGAAATCGTGACGTCATGAAATCGTGACAAGAAAGGAAAGGGAAAAATCATGACAAAAAGAAAGTGTCATGATTCGTGACGTCGTGAAATCATGACAAAGAAGGTGCAAAGGCTGGAGTCGAAATGTGACGTCGTGATTTGGTGACATCGAAAATCGTGACATGAAAGGAAAGAAGCTAAGGCAGAAGTGATTTCGTGAATGTCATGAAATTGTGACATGCATTTGAGAAAAAGAGTAAGGAAAGAGGTCTGCGATTTCGTGACATGTCGCGAAATCGTGACATGTCGCATTTTCAGGGAGAGAAAGAAAAGAGGCAGGTACGATTTGTGACATGTCGCGAATGTCGTGGAAGAGACAACAAAAGGAAAAATGGAAGCAAGTACGGGGATGTCAGGATTTTTGTGACACGTGTCAAAAGAAAGCAGGCTACTTGTGATAAACATTAGGGTTTTAATTTAATGATTTTAAAATACTAATCCTTGCTTTGTCTTTTTCGAGAGAGCGATACAATTGCATGATGGCGGAAGTAATGACGAGAAAGACAAAGTTAAGCGCAGATTAATCGAGGACCGTCACATTGAAATGGGAGATGCCGAGAATTGTTGGTTCATCCAAATTTTATAGATCTGGCCGCAAAGAGACTTTACGGTGACTAAGCAGCTGCCCATTTAATAGAATATGTCGGCAATTGATCGAAAAATGAAAATATCTACACACGGTTACCGAAATTTGCCGATGGACGCATTTAATGAAAATTTATGGCGAAAGTAATGGCGTGCAGAGATTTTCAACTCAGAGACGGCTCTGCGAAGATGAAATGTCAGAGAAGTGGTGACTCATCCAAATTTCCCAGGGGAATTAATGAAGACATTTACACACAGTTATAGGTGGATGCAAATAATATCAAATTCTGCCTTCTCCATTTATGGCAAGTAACTGCACTGAGATTTGCAGAATGATTAAGTTTTATCAAAACTCTATTTTAAAAGGCCTTATATTGTAAAACCCGGGTAGTAGAGTTTAAGGTGATAAGATTTAGGGTTTGAGAAGAAGATATTTTTGAAAAGATCAGGGTCTGTCCTGAGTCTATAAATACTTCTTATGAATGTAATTTTCGAGAGGCGGAGACTTAGAAATAAAAAGCTATTTGAGCAATTTCTTGCAAATCTTGTTTGAATGCTTTGTTCTGGACTTAGAGTTGGTGTGATTTTTCTTTTTCTTGATAGCATGGCCAGGAGCCTAATCTGTTTCAGATTGTGATAAGTTCATCTTCTTTTGTTTTCATTTCATTAAGGTTTATTTAATTTATGTCTGTAGATCCGTGTTACCAGGATTGGATATGCTTTGTTAGGCTTCATTTTCTTTATTGTATGTTAGGGAAAATTACAGATTTAAGGTTCAAGCCTGTTCTAATTGCTCTGTCCTCACTTTGTGCGAGCTAGGTCTTCGGTGAGAGATACCAATTTTAACCGACTTCCCTTCTATTTATAATTTTTTGTTAGATCTATTTCATCTTTGTCTTATGCTCTTAGTTGAAAGTGATCTTAGAAAGTTGGACACTTTCCTCTTTGATTTGTTCTATTGTGAAGCTAACCGGTATAACTAAAAATTGGTAGTTTTGGTTTTGCAGCTTAAGTTAGATAAACTTCTCTTTCTGCCCTACCCTACTCTCTCTGTTCCACCGTGAAATGATCCATTTTTATCTTTCTTTAAATTTGTCTTTTATTTAAATCTGCTAAAGTATAAAGAGCTAGATCAAAGAACTGATTGTAAATCTGATTATCCACAAAGATAACCAACTCCAAGAACATTACTGAACTGAAGTCCCGAGCCCGTTGTAAGGTAACAGACAATCCACTTGAAACTATTCCAGAAGTGGAAAAGAGTGAATAGACATTCGACCCAACTCTGTAACTCACACCTTGGATATCCAGCAAGATCCTAAAGTGAGTGGGATTTATCCCGTATAAGTGTTATCGGTATTTTATGCTCATTCTTCACAGGGTGTGTATAAAAGTCGAACCAACAACTCTTCTAATGTCAAAAACCTACGTTCAAAGAAATAGAAAATATTAGTAGCACCTACAAATAGAATAAAGCATGTATTTCCCAAGGCCTATTGTCAATCTATGCATGAAAATATTAAAACGATAATCAAATGACCTCAGATCGACCTAAAATTTTAATAGAAGCATAAATATGTTATCAGGAAGCCATTGCAAAAAGAACAGTCTAGAAATTCCTCACATATTTGTATTCGCTCCAGGGTGGGACGAATAGACCTGCAATAACTTGTCAGAAAGCACCCTCTTCAATGTCCTATCTCGGAAGCTCCAAATGACCTGAAAACTTGGGGTTAGCTAATTGGGGGTGTTTTGGGAAGACCCAGAAGGTCAGATTTCTCCAATTTTACCTCTATCACCCATATTTTTATGGTGCCATCTGCAAGTTAGTAAAGGCGGGAAATGACAAAAACCTGGTCAAAATTGCTCAGAATGAAATGAAATTTGAACTATAACCTATTTGAATAACCTAGAATCAGATGCAAAAGAAAAATCAGAGAAATATGCCACATATTTCTATTCATTCCGAGGTGGGGCGAATAGGATTGTGACAATTTGGGAGCGCCCGAGGGCAGGACGCCCACTGTTTGGGACATTGTTTCGGCACCAATCCACTTGGGATGGGTCCAAAACTCCTTATGGGGTGTTGTCGACAAATTTTGTGGAATATTGTGGCCAAAAATTGGGTTTTGGGTCAGGATTCGTGCTTCCAATAGTCACCCAATAACCTCCCTTTCGAATGAGAGATTAAGGATGTGAAGGCACAAATCGCAAGTAGGTGGTATGTAAATTGGTAGCACTTCGTTGCTCAAATGCTCCTTTCTCTCTATCTCTTTTGGGTGGGAAAACTCCCCAATTTATAGACCTTAGGGTCTCCTTGTTTAAATTGCGCATGCGAGGGCGCCACTTGAGTTAACTGTCCTATTTTCAGAGAAAAGCTAGTTCCCTGATTTAGAATCTCCTTGCATGAGGTCTCTAAAATAAAGACATGCATGACTGAAGTCTCTCTTCTTGAATAAAAGCTATTCCTCGCAATTGCATGGCCTGAAGCCTCAGTTAACTGGCAGAGTTGTCGAGGTTTGACTTTTTTTGCCAGTCAAACCTGCTATTCGCCCCACCCTAGAGCGATTGCGTAATCGTCCCTGGGTGGGACGAATACCAGTCTGAATTCGTCCCTGGGTGGGACGATTAGAGAAAAAGGTGCCAAAAAGGTGTAAAATTGACCTCTGACCTTCCAAACTGCTTTTGGGAGTGGTTAGGACCACTGTTTAACCTCTAGGGGCTGCCCTGGGGGCTGTGTGTGTCAATGCGATCAGCGCTTGTTGTCACATAATCGGATTGGTGTTGTTTTGGTGTCTACAGATGCCCCTTTTTGGGAAGCGTTGTGCAAGGCACAGCATCGAGCAAAAATAGATAACCAAAGCACTAATGATTAGGGTTTCTCAGTAACCTAACCAACTCTTGATGCCCCAAGTATGGAAAGGGCACGCATTCTTGAATCCTTGCTTCTGACGAGCTAAGGAACTTAATTCAAGTGTTAACCTTTTTCGGTGAGGTGTTACTTGAGCTTGGACATTGATCAGTCATGAATAGGCAAAGGGCGCAACCTTTTGTCTATGGGAACCTTGAGTTCATGATTCACGAATGCCAAGTGTTTGATCAGTTTGTGATTGTTGCTTGTTTGCTGCCCCAAGCAGGGGCGTGATTGTCTTTGTCAATGATCCTTTGAATGCGTGTCATTTCCTTGATTGGGTATGTTGTGTTGATTGGTGACTAAGTGTGACTACCCCCTCAAGCGACGAATCGATGAGGGAATGACCGACATGAGAAAAGCGACGAGTCGCTTGACCCAAGATGACTTAGGTAAGGGTGCCTTCAGTTGTTTACCTTTGAATGCTCAAGCAGTTTTCGAACATTCTGACCTATTTTTGGTGGGTGTGAACCCTTTTTGCGACGCCATTTGGGGATGAAATTCTCGACAATCCATCATCCCGTGGAGCGGTCCGGCTATGGTAGCCTTCTTAGGGAGTAGGATAGTGAGGATTTGTGACCCTGACATCTATTTTGCATGCCCGTAATGTCAAGTGCAGACGCACTCTCATTGGACAGTTTTATTGCTCTTTTTGGTGCATTTTTGTGCAGTTTTTGCTTTGTTTGAAATTTTTGATGATTTTATATAGACAGATGACTGTCTTTGTGTTTATACATTGTTATTTAGGATGATGTATGCATGTGGTATGATGAATGCGATGTGTCTAATTATATGATGTATGCATATGGAATGAATGAAATGAGTTGTTGATAACTTGTCGATGGCACCATAGACTGTACAAGATTGATTGGCTTGTTGTACTTATGGGATGGCTTTGTGGAATGACTTTGCATGTGAGAACTTTGTTTTTGTATTTTTCATATTTTTTGATGGTGATGTAATGAAATGTACTAGTTGTTTTAAAATGTAGTTAAGCTTTTCTGAGATTCAGATATTTTAACTAACTAGCCAAAACTATACATTTATCTCGCAAGACTTTTGAACAAGGTATAAATCCGACTTGAGTTTAACCAAGTTATTTCACATCCCTATGTGTGCAATTGAGTTCATTTATGTGGTATTTGTCAGGATACCGCCAGTGCTAGATAGGCTATCAACCAAACCTGTACTGAGGATCACCTAATTAGCTCCACTAACTCCGTTGTTGTATTTAGTAAGATTAATCCATGAGACAATCTAAGGTACCATAAGCTAGCTCATCCACATGCAAACATTGGTCTGCTCACACGCAAAGCTAATGTGATAGACATATCGTCATGCGGTTAGGATACCGCCATTGCTAGGTAGGTTGTCCACCAAACTCGTAATGAGGATCACCTAGATGGTTGTTCGAATGCTGAGAATTCCAGGGATTCAAGTTCAGGATTTTTGTTGGCTCAACGGTTTAGGATATTTGCTCGTATACAAAGTGATGAAAATCACTATTTATTTTGTGCTTTTTGTTTTTCTTTTGGAGCAAGGATGTTAAATAGTAGTGATAACTACTGTTATCTGATTTGGCATGTGGAGCTTTGTAAAATTGATCTTGTAGATTGTTTGTTGGCTTATGAATGACCTTGATCCTTTTGGCCTTGGGGATGACTACCCATCCTTGGTAGGGACGTGTAGTATGAATCCTTACGACTTTGGGAACCAAGGGGATTATGGAGATTGATGAAGGAAAGGCATTAATCTTTTAGGCCTTGGGGATGACTACCCATCCTTGGCAGGGACATGTAGTACGAATCCTTACGACTTTGGAGACCAAAGGTGAGTGGAGATGGTTGTGATGATGGCTTGTAAGAATTTGGTTTTTGAATGGTCATTGATCCTTTTAGGCCTTGGGGATGACTACCCATCCTTGGCAGGGACGTGTAGTACGAATCCTTACAACCGTGGGGACCAACAGTGATTGGGATTTGTGGTAGTGGTGAAAACCACTGTTGATTAGGGGGAATGAATGGGGAAGAGCTTGTCCTTTTGTTAATTCTCAGCACTCTTGAACCATTCGCACAGGGGGATGAACAGGCTAATCGTTCACCTATGGTACCCTAGACTGCTTTGTAGGTGTCTCTTGCGTTCACACAACTTAGGAATTATTTGATGTGTTGTAATTTGTGTTGGGATGCTACGTAACAAGGCGTGATCCAAGTAAAACTTTCCCTTGTAAAATCTGTTTAACTTTGTACAGTTTTTGGCTAGCAATTTAAAGACAGCTGAATGACGAAAACCCTAGACGCATTAGGAAACAACGGACGATGCTAAACATTGCGATGGTGTAATGCTGGATGTATGCGTTTGTAAAAATGGAGTTGATGTGAAAAATGATGGAGTTGCCAAGTAATGACAGTCTATGGTGCTTTTGACTTGTATGACCTAGCAAATATGCAATGTATGGATGCGATGCCTAATGCAACCTATATTTTTGTATTTTGATTTTTATGAGTATGCATGGAATTGAAATGCAAATTTTTTTTTGTTATTTTTTGAGTGATTTTATTGTTTTTGTTTGTTTTTGAATATTTATTTTTGACCAAGCGGTTATGGGCACCCTTGGAGCTTTTGTATTGACCAAAGGGTTTATGGACACCTTTGGGGCATTTGGTTTGACCAAGCGATTGCAAAAATCCTTGGAGCTTTTGGTTTGACCCAAGGGTTTATAGATACCTTTGGGGCATTTTGGGTTGACCAAAGGGTTTATGGACACCTTTGGGGCATTTTGGGTTGACCAAGCGATTCTGGGAATCCCTGGAGCTTTTGGGTTGACCAAGAGATTACAAAAATCCTTGGAGCTTTTTAGGTTGACCAAGAGATTACGGAAATCCTTGGAGCTTTTTAGGTTGACCAAGAGATTACGAAAATCCTTGGAGCTTTTTAGGTTGACCAAGAGATTACGAAAATCCTTGGAGCTTTTGGGTTGACCAAAGGGTTTATGGACCCCTTTGGGGCATTTTGGGGTTGACCAAGCGATGGCAGGAATCCTTGGAGCTTTTTTGGTTAATGTAGTCGGCTTGCTCTTCGGGGGATAGAAGTACCCCCAGCTTGAGAATCCATGGATTCATTGGATCTGAGCCGATGTCTACGTCAGTCGTCTCCTCGATCGACATGTGGGATCCATCCTCCAACGGGTGTGGAGTTGGGATCAGGTGGATATCGTTTGCTGAATTAAGATCATCGTTAGGAACGTCAGGTTCCTCTTCAGCATGGAAGACATCCTGAGTCTGTCTTGGAGTGAAATGAAACATCCCACCGCAAGGCCAGTACTCTGATGGGGATGGTGGTGTGTCAGCATGATCCCAATCGATAGCCTCTATGTCTAGATGCAATGACCATGTTGGGTCGGCTGGATCATGGATGGGGGCGGTTAAGTCAATGGAGATCATGTTGATGAAATGATTGTGATCTCCATTACCGCATGTGTGATGACTTTGATATTTTGGATGTTCTTGGTGTTTTGGATCTGGCTCTGTGGGCACTGGCACAAATGGATCAGCCCTATGTGCGTATAAGAGGACAGGATCTACCCTAGGCACTGATGGTGCTATAGGGTCTCCAGGCGGAGGATGTTCTCTATATTCCTGGAGTGGCGGGTGCAGTAATTGCTATAACTATGCCTGGTTGAGGTGCCACCTATCCCTTGGCCCTATGTGTAAGTGTTCAAACATGTCATCTATGTCTAAAGGATATTGTTGTTGTTGCATCTGATTCTCTTGAGCTGGTATATGCTCCATTGGAACATCCAAAGGGAACATGGTCAGGAAGCTTTCTTGATAATCATCCATGGGATGCACATGGGAATGATTGCTTCCCGACTCAAGAGGATCCCAAGGTGCTACCTCGTACTCCAACTCATCATCCGAAGACCCTTCTTGGTCTTGTCCATACCCTTCGTGGGGGTGAGTCCTTGAATTGTCTCCCTTTTCGACCGAAGGGAAAGGGTTGTTAAGGTCAACAAGGTTGTTTGTTCGTAATGGGAAATAATCCCCCAATGTATAAGTTGTGTTTGGATTGGCGTATGGATCTAACGCCAACCCATCCTTGTTGCCTATCCCTAGGCCTTGCATGTTTTCGACCAAGATGTCTAGGGGCAAGGGGTGATTAAACCCTACTCCTGACTTGTCATAAGGCATTTGGTATCTTGGTTGGCACAAAACACGCACTCCTTGCTCATACTTGCCCAACCCATATCCATGCCAATTGCATTGGCCAAGATATCTCAATGCGAAGTCTGGGTTAGACAAATAATTGACATCCTCAACAAAGGGCTCTTCATCTTCCTCTTCTTGCAGGTGAGGTTCAACGCCATTATCCAGGCCCCCATAAACAAAATTTTTCTGATTAGGTGGGTAACCTAGAGGAACCACAGAGCCGATGGGGAGTCGAGGTCTTCCCATGTCCTGCATGGACTCAAGTGTTGGCGTTGCTATAATGTTTTGCACTAGATACTCCCCCAATCCTGTGTTGGCCATCTCAACTGTGATTGTTGGCATTTGAGGGGGAGCGAATGGAAGTTCTCCCTGAGTCCACTCCATGTGGGGTGAACTAGGCATCTCGACTTCCATTCTACTAGGCTTCTCTTCTGTCGAGATGTTGGAGACTAAGGGTGGTTCCTCTTCCAGGGGCTTCTTTCCCTTGTCCTTTGGTGTGGCCACCGTAGGTGGCGTCGTTGTTGAAGGACCGGATGAAGAAGATGGACCCGCCTAGGAATTTGATTGATTTGGAAATGGAGATTCCTGCATAATCGGACCCCTTTTAGATGGATTTAACTAAAAATCCAAATGCGTTGAAGGAAGGGTCGACTGCGGCATTAGTTGCACTGAATTGCAGTATTTGAATGGCTCTAAGTCCATAGGGACCACATGCACCTGTCCTTCAAATGTATACTTTAAGCATTGATGAGCAATTGAAGGAACACACTTCATGTCCCGGATCCAAGGCCGCCCGAGCAAGATATTATAAGCCATCTCACCTTCTAATATGTGGCACAATGTATGAATGGTCTTTTGTCCCACTTGGATGGGTAGGACAATTGTGCCAACTGTCGAGCATATCGCATCATTGAATGCTCGAAGAGTATAAGTGGAAGGTACGATGTGAGAGGCCGACAACTTCAAATGTTTCAGTGCTGCGGTTGTAATAATGTTACTAGACGAACCAGTATCTACCAACACCCGCTTATATGGAATCCCGTTGACCCACGCGATAACGTGCAGGGGTGGATCCACCACATCACCAGCCATCGATTTTAATTCATCTTCTCTAAAGGTGATGACTGGTTCTGTACATTGTTTCACATGGCCCACGAAGTTGTTAAAAGAATTTGCTTCATGGGGATGCAGCTCAATTGCCTTTAATATCTCCATGAGAGCCTCCCGATGGGGCGCTGATTGTTGAATAAGCTCATATATGGAGAGCCTAGCCGACGTGGTCCTTAGACTTTGAGTAAGTCTAGTTCGAATCATGGCCATTGGTCTAGGCGGGGGAAGCTATGTAGGGTTTTGTTGAGGTTGTGACGTTGATGGAACTTCTCTTGTGGCTGCCGTGGGGGCAGCTCCTGGATATCTCTTGTTCCTTGTCACTATGCTTATCATCCCTACATACCCCTCCATGGGGCAATTCTGTTGCACCTCGTTGACGTGAAGGGGTTTTGCTTGTGCATCATGTGCGGGCAAAGGGTCTCTAAAAACTCCCATTTGTTGGTTGTTGGGCGCTATGGGGTTATCCACTGCCAATGTATTATTGTCAATGAGATCTTGCACCAAACCTTTGAACTTCCAACATGCGTTAAGGTCATGTCCCTTTCATCTATGGAACCTACAATACAAGTCCTCTCGGTACCCCTTAGGCTTCGGTGCATTGGGATCTATAGTTTGAATCTCTGGAAGGTTGATCAAGTTTGCCGCTGACAAGCGGTCAAACAAGGAGTCCCTGGACTCTGTGTAAGGCGTAAATTGTCGCCTAGGGCGACGCTGCTGATTTTGTTCCTGCCTTTGGTTTTCTCTCTCATAGTTGTTGGGAGGCACCACCTGATAGTTAGCCTTTGGAGGCTATGTTTCTTGGGCAGGCTTAGGGGTGTTGATAGCAACTTGATTGACCATGATGGGTTTCTATTGCGTAGTCCCTGTTTTAGTGCTCTTGTTCCATTCTTTTTTCTTAGGCTTGGCAATTTCACCATCCTGTATCTTGATCTCTTCGATGATTCTGGCTTGCGCCAGAGCTTCCTCTAAAGTTGCATATTGTTGCAGTTGCAATAGCATAGAGATCGATCGCAAACAACTCTTTGCGAACATTTGGGTCAAGTCAGACATAGGAGGGAGGTAGGGTAGCTTTGAAAGCAACGTCCTCCACCGGTTCCCATATGCCACCATAGATTCCTCCTCATACTGCTTGAGGCTAGCTAGATCGCTTAGGGATGCCTTTTTCTTTGTGTTGAAGGTGAAGCGTTCGAGGAACGCGTCCACTAATTGATCCAAGTTACTGATGCTATGTTTCGGTAATTGGGTGAACCAATCCGAGGCAGGGCCTACGAATGTGGTTATAAATGTTCTTAATAACAAAGCATCATTGTCCTGAATACCAAAGCATTGGCTCAGGAATCGAGTCACATGCTCTTGGGCATCCTCCTCCCCTCTAAAGAGTGCCAACTAGGGCAACTTAAAGTGTTCAGGGTATGGAGGTGCTGACACTGACGGATGCACAGGATGGCTATGGAGTTGGCATAAAGTGGGCTTTTGGGGCCCAAAAGTCTTGATCTCCATAGACTCTAAGTGCTCTAGCAGCGCTTTATATGCATCGGAGGATTTGATCTCCTCCTCCTTGGTTTGCTCCCATTGTGGGTTGCGGGGAACTTGAGGCCTTTGGAGGGGTAGTTGGGTAGCACCCCTTCTGCCTTGATAGGGCATTTCAGCCCGCTCTTCTTCTTGTTCATACTCCTCATAGGCTTCTTGAGGAGTGTCTAGCCTAGGCCTGTAAACATTGATGGGTGCCCGTGGAGGGTGCCCATCATAGTTTCTGGGAGTGGCCTCCCGCTCAGGTCTAGGAGGTCTTGGAGGCAGTGCTTGATGAGGTCACGGAGACCTGTCTCGCACCAAAGGATTGTGCCTCTCATACACTTTTGATTTATGTGCACGAGGGGCTAGGACCTTCTCAGGCACATTGTTGTGAAGCAATTCAGCTGTCTGACGCTGAATGCGCTCTTGGTTAAGGTGACACAAATGTTCTAATTGTTGTTGGTCTTGCCTAAGCCGCGTGATTTGCGCTTGGCGGGCGGCTAGTTTGGCAAATGCCAAGTCAATTTGTTCCGTCGTCTCTTGTTTAGGAAGCCTAGATGCCTCCCCTACATGTCTTTCTCGATCATGGTGATCCGAGACCCCTATGGGTTGCTTCCCTCTGTCGAGGTTAGCGGCATTTACTTGAGGCTCTGGCCTCAATGAGTGATCTTGATACATAGCGGGTGCGGACGTGCATCGTTCCCACGCTGTGTATCGCTCTTGAGGAACATAATGGTCTTCCTCACACTCTCTGTTATATGCATAAAAGGTGCGGGCAGAATTGTCTTGCCCTATCTGTAGTGCTTGATACTCTGGATATGGTCTAGTGTTTCTGACAGTAATCTGGGGTAAATCAAGAGTAACAAAATCATATGGTTCCTCCTTGTGGACCCTATGTTGTTCAAGCACTTCATCACTAGGCCACCCATAACGAATTTCCAAGGGGGGCCTCCTATCTAGGTTGAGTGCCACATGTAGGTTTTCCTCTTGAAAGGATCTTTGTTGAGTGGGGGTGCCCCTCAAGGAGGTGCCTCTATGTTGAGTGGGTGTGCCCCTCAAGGGGGTGCCTCTATAGTCTTGTTCGGTGATGGCATGATGGGGACTATCTTGTGTATCCTACCGCCAAGGTGGGATGACCAAGTCCTCAGGACTATATCGGAGGTGACTTGTCCCCCTTGGTGCACTCTCTGCAGCTTCTGCCCGTGATCGGGCTCGGCTACGGGTGTACACCATGGTGATGCTTACCTAAAGATGCGTAGATTATTTTTTTTTAATTTTCTTTTTATGATTTTTTTTTGCTACACTAAACAGAAAATATCACACACACACAAGCAATGATTATCTCTTTTAAAGATTAAAAGTGTGCCCTAAATCTGGTTTAGTGTGTTTTTGTTGTTTGTTTTTGAAAGCTTTTTGTGAAAACCGTTTAAATGCAATTATGAAGGCTCTTATGACTCCCAAAAAATGGTCGCCCCTTCAATATACCATTGCCGGACCGATATACCAACCTCTCTATATACCCGCCCTTACGTGAGGGAGACTATAGGTACGTGAGAGCAGATGATACATGGAACATAGGCGGTACGGAAGGGGAATCGCTCTGTTTATGACACCTACCATAGAAGACTTATCCTCATGCGCTGGGAATCACCCCAAGCTACACTTGGTCAGCTTTCATCAGGATTTACGTCTAGCAACAGTCGCGATCGGGGTTATGGATGCAATATCTCAAGCCAAGGTGATGATGAAATCCACCGTTGGTCTTGCTCAAGGGTTGGGGTTTTACGACCAACTCCTTGGTTTAAATTACCACGTGGTGTGTGGGGTTCTTTTTAAGTTGCAAAATTGAAACAAGCAAGCATTTAAACTCTCCTATGCAAGCAAAAATCAGAGAACAAAAAATAGAAAACAAAAAATTGACAAAGGGTGTTTAAAACCCCTACCTCTTCTCTGCCTAAATCGGATGTCTCTGAATTTTTGCCTGAAATAGTCTAGCGTTTGAAAACTTGGTACCTGTAAGCAACAAAACAAGCAACTTTAATCAAAAATTTAATCTTAAAAATCAAGGGACACAGGTCCCACCGTGATCGCCATTGAAAGCACGAGGATACGGAAACAAAAAGGAAAGTGCCCAATATGATGCTTATAAAATCAAACTTAACGCTTATAGCCTATGTATTGCAAAGTGCATAAAAGAAAGAGCATAGACGAATTGACACAAGATAAAAGCAATATAAAATATGGCCCTTTTTATTGATATGCTTTTTAGAGTTGTGTTACAATACGTCTCCTTCCTTTTTAGGGGATAGGAGCGTCAAATAAGTTTCTTATCGCAACATCTATAAACAACAATCCTTCTTCCGCGTGCCCACATGTAAGATGGGCGGACCAAAATGTCACCACCACTTGTGTGTATGATTTTTCACTCCTTCCTGCTCTTCTGATGTCAAAAACCTGCGTTCAAAGAAACAGAAAATATTAGTAGCACCTGCGGATAGAATAAAGCATGTATTTCCCAAGGCCTAATGTCAATATATGCATGAAAATATTAAAACGATGATCAAATGACCTCAGATCGACCTGAAATTTTAACAAAAGCATAAATATGTTATCAAGAAGCCATTGCAAAAAGAACAGTCCAGAAATTCCTCACATATTTGTATTCGCTCCAGGGTGGGACGAATAGACCTGCAATAACTTGTCAAAAAGCACCCTCTTCAATGTCCTGTCTCGGAAGCTCCAAATGACCTGAAAAACTTGGGGTTAGCTAATTGGGGGTGTTTTGGGAAGACCCAGAAGGTCATATTTCTCCAATTTTACCTCTATCACCCATATTTTTCTGGTGCCATCTGCAAGTTAGTAAAGGCGGGAAATGACAAAAACCTGGTCAAAATTGCTCAGAATGAAATGAAATTTGAACTGTAACCTATTTGAATAACCTAGAATCAGATGCAAAATAAAAATCAGAGAAATATGCCACATATTTCTATTCATTCTGGGGTGGGGCGAATAGGACTGTGACAATTTGGGGAGCGCTCGGGGGCAGGACGCCCACCGTTTGGGACACTGTTTCGGCACCAATCCACTTGGGATGGGTCCAAAACTCCTTATGGGGTGTTGTCGACAAATTTTGTGGAATATTGTGGTCAAAAATCCCTGGATCGATTGCGTAATCATCCGGGCGAATACCAGTCTGAATTCATCCCTAGGTGGGACGAGTAGAGAAAAAGGTGCAAAAAAGGTGCCAAATTGATGTCTGACCTCTAAAACTACTTTTGGAAGTGGTTAGGACCATTTTTTAACCTCTGGGGGCTGCCCTGGGGGCTGTGTGTGTCAATGCGATCGATGCTTGTTGTCACATAATCAGATTGGTGCTGTTTTGGTGTCTACAATTAGTTCAAAAAATTAGTTGAGATATGATCTAGTTATAGAAACAAGTTCCTCAAAATTTACCTCTTTATAACCTTAATCAAAATAAAGATTTCAATTTCCAAAGAGTGAATCAATGGAATACTCACCCAGATAATAGATGAGTTCCAAATATTAATAGTAATCAATCACACAACAACTTAGGAACATCCATAAGTTTGGTTAACCTTCCCACTACACAAAAAAATGAATCTGATTATCCAAAGTTTGAAACTACTTCAGATCCTATCCAAGAAAAGATAGAAATTTTGGAGTCAATATCCACCAATGAGGATTGTAGGAATTCAGTTAATCAAAATACAAGGATAAAATTAGTTTCAGAAACACATGGATCCTTAGTAGATGAATTTGAAGAAGAATCTGAAGAAGAGATGCAAGTTCACCTACTATTTCAAGAAGATAATGATTATATTCTTCAAAATAAAGAAGAGGAATCATTGATTTCTTTCACACCTTCCAAAGAAACTTCCATCCCACTTGAGGTGTTAGATGCTGAAATACCTATCTTACTTAAAGATTCTACAATTCCTACAATACCCATGCAGTCTGAAATTTAATAATCTTGGGTATGGCATTATTAAAAACCTCATTGAATCCAAGGAAAATAATCCTTTAATTCAAATAGTTTAGTTGAATAATTATAAGTATTTATTGCTTCATATGGAAGAAAATACAAAGGCTACTCAAAAGTTGACAACTATAAATAAAGAAAATATAGAATCTTCACCATTACTGTTGACTACTAGAATTTGTGGTAAAATTTTACATAACTACCTTGCGGATTCAAATCCTATTGGTAATGAAATGCCATATGTGGTTAACAAAGAATTAGAGTTGAATCCTATTCAATCAAATAATAAGGTTGTTACATTGGACAAGACAGAGGTAAATGTGATTGAGATGCTAAATCGAGTTCATAAATGGTTGATTATTGAACCTAAGATACAAAATTACAATGATCCTCATATGATAAATATCATAGATTCTTGTAAGGCCTCTTGCTCCTGCTCCTTCATGATTCTTCCTCTGAGCGAGAGGCCTCTGTACTTCTTGGTTTTCCATATGTATGCTCTTCATGGTATTTTTGCTATTCTTAGGTGGTGGTTGCTACGTCTTTTGATGGCTAGGGGACCTTGCCAGTTCTCTCTGAATCTCGTGTGGGTGTGGTAAGACATTGAAAATCTGGTTCCCTGGTGACCACCATGTGGAAAGAGCTACATGCTAGCCCAACCTGTGGGGGTGATTTGGGACTCTGGTTGGTGTGCAGTTGGTTCTGGTCGGTGGTTCCCTATTTGGATTTGACCTACCTAGTTTGGTGAGTGTCGATTTATTTTGGATTGGTTGCTAGCTAGGGATTTTGGTCATTCAAATTTGCTTTTCTTCTTGGTTTTGATATGCCACTGAATGTCTAGTCATGGTCCCTATGGTAAGGGGATCAGACCAAAGTCCGAACCAAACCTGCTAGGGTGAATGTGGAGTGTTGTTGTTGTAGTAGATTTTGTCTATTTTCCCTAGTTGGTGCTAAGTTAGGGTTCTATTGTTTTGGTGGTTGATTGGTGGTTCTGGTTGCAGAGTTATTTTCTCCAATTTTTGTGGAAGTATCGCTCTTGTGGTTTCCCAGCTTGGCTAGGTGTGCAGTTGGTTCTTGGTGTTGCTTTCGTGCAGGGGTACGAGTTATTGGGGTTCTTCTTCGCCTTGGGATTCAACTTCCTCTTATATAGTGGTCTCCCATTTTTGCTGGTCTCTGTTGCTTTGGGGTTCACCTATTTTTTGCTTTTGCGGTTGTTATGATCCTGCGTATTCTGTTGTGAGCATTTGGTGTCTAAATAAGTGATGTAGGGGATGTTGTTTCTCTGGTTTGCTTTGGCTTCGATTTCATTTTTCCGCTTGGGGAGGTCCATTTCACTTTGTGGTTTCCTAGTCTTGATCCTTTGGCGACGGACTTGCTTCTATTGGGGCTAGATTGATTTTTTGGGTCTCTCTGCGGAGTTGTAGGGGATCATTGTGTCATTGGAAGTTTCCTCTGCAGGAGACGATATTTGGTTTCCTTCGTGCATGGGACTTGTTTCTATTTTCAATTTTAAATTTCTAACCACCTTTTATCTTTTGTTTTTTTTCTTTGGAGGGTGGTTTCTATTTTTTGTTCGATTATTCTTGTGCTAGCATCTATTGATATTGACCTACCTCCGGTTGGAGTTTAGATTGTGGTTTTAGCTACCGTCTTGTATGTGGTTTTATCTATTTATGTTTGGTTGCAATTGGTTGTTTTACATATGGAGCCTCCTTGGTTAGTTGTGTGTTGTGCTCCTCCTCTGAGAAGTTGTAAGAAGTTATGGGATTCCTTTTAAAACCCTCTTTTTCTCTTAATATTACCAAAAAAAATATCCTATATTCTTGTAAGAGTGGTCTGAAATCATGAATAGTTATTTGACTATAAAATTTTCAAAAATAGGGTCTAGCTTGAAAGAACTCATACTTAATCATAAGAACTAGGATAGTATTCTAAGCACTAAATTAAAAAAAAGTATTCACACCTTGCTGGTAGAAAATGTGATTGAAGATAAAAGTTCAATAATAGATATCTCACACATTAAACAAAAGCTATTAAAGAACAACTATGGACCTGTAAGTCTTATGAATCAAAGTTTGAGTATGGCAGAGGTGATGGAATAAAATTAAGTTAGTGGGGTGAAAGAGGTAAGCTCTTAATTTTCTCTGTCAAGTATTACTATGGGAAAATACTCATGAAATCCAGTATGCTTACCATTACATGAGTCTCCCAAATTATCAAAACCATGTTTGGGACCCTAGGAAATCTAATATGGCCCCTATTATGTACATAGTTTTTATTTTGTTTTAGTTTTGATTTTTTGTTCATAGTTAAGTTGTTTTCTGATTTTTGATTTTCTACTTTTCATGTCTATTGTTTAGGTGTTTTTTTAATTTTTTTGTTCCATTTGATTAAATTCATTTTCTTTTGTGAAAGTCCTTGTCTATTTCATGTTTTAATCTTCAGTTTCATATTGCTTTTCCTTAAGTTTCGACAAGTGGATTTTAATTGTAATCAAATTCTGGTTCCTCCAAAGAAAATTATTTCTATCAATTGAAGATGAATAAATTGTTTAAAATTTGGTGAACTTGATGATTAGTGAATCATATTGTTTCATTTTTATTCTCTAATTATGGGTTAAAATAGATGAGAGTGGATTAATGTAATTTATTTCTAAGCTTCACATTTATTCACTACACTTAAAAGATTTTAGATCATGAAAAATAAAATTATCTTGGTTTGATGATTAGGCAAATATGTATACACTCCATCATTAGCCTTATAGATCTCTAACCCAAAAGCACACTCAATGTTTGCAATTTATCTAAATACTTCTTCATCAAGAAGGAAAATCTCAATAATGCAATATGCTAAAGTGCTTGGATGATCTATATAATCTCTACCAGGGCTATAGATGCCTGATTGGTAGTAGAGCAATGTCTAGAATAGATTGAGGTCATCTCCACCAGAGCTATAAACACTTGAATAGTAGTGGAGTAATGAACAGGTAAATATTTTAAGTGATATCTTAAGTAACTCGACTTCAAGCCAGATGATGGAATTTTGATTGATCTAATAACATAAATGAATGCATAAACACACACTTATAGTTGAAGCAAGTGAAGCATTATTTTCAAGCAAGTTTGTTTGAATCCATTTTCTTAGAATATTGCCAAGCAATGTGCATTTTACTAGTTAAAGTTTCACTTATTTCAAGTCGGGTTCTTTATCCAAAATGCTCAAGAGCATTTTCTACCAGAGTGAACATTTGTTGTTGCCATTGCACAACTAACCCAATTTGGGGACCCACTTGAAATGTTGGTTTTATTTTAAAACTTTTGCTTGCATCAAGATCTTTGACAATTTGCCTACACCAAGGATTTTTTAAAATTTTAATTACATTGGGGTTTTGAAATTGTTGGCATTTTGCATTCTAAAGACTCAGATTTAATTACAATGATTTCGATTGAATATTTTAAATATGTACATATAATTTTCATTATTCTGGATTGAATATTTTAGAAAATTTTATTTTCAAAGGTTAAAAAAAATTAAATTTCATTTTAGGGTTATTCAAATTTTATCACTTTTACCCTACAATTTGATGTAAAATTAAAATGGTCATAACTTTTACCACAAAAATCTGTTTGAGATGATTCAAAAACTGGTGGAAATATCTTGAACTCATATTCACAATGGTACCATATTTTTATAATTTCAGATGTGAAGTCTTTCCAAAAATAGCAATTTCATGAAACGGCTTGTGAACTTCTAAAAACCATATCTCATGATACATAATGAATTTTTGGGTTTTATTAGCATATGTGGATAACATATGTGGATACCCATTTGGCCCATTTAGACACATACAAAATTTTATGAAATTTTAAGAACTTTCATTTTTGATCTATTTTTCAAGCTATGGGAATGAAGAAGTGAAATCCAGGCACAAAAAACTGCTCAAATCCATTAGAAAAGGAGAAAAATGTAAGAGATTTTTCCAATCCACTGAAATTATCAAATACACTTTGTTCAATGGGATATAAGGGAATTCTCAAATTCGCGAGAAAAAGAGAAAAAGCAAGAGATTTCTTAAAATCACCAAAATCCTCAAAATCGCTGAAATCCTCCAATTCGCGGTAAAAAGGGAAATGAAGGAAATTTCCAAAGTGTGTTTTAAGTCATACAGATTCAAGATTTCTTTGTAAATGGCATGATGATGAGAAAGGGTTTGAAAATTCAAGGTTGCTCAAAATCGTTGAAATCCTCCAATTCACCATAAAAAGGGAAATGAAGATTTCCAAGGTAATGCTTTAAGTCACATGAATTCCAGTTTATTTTATAAAGTGATCGCAAATGAATTTCTTTATTCTTTTGTAAGTTGAGTGCAAATGATATTTCACATGAAAATGAGATTTTAGGCGAAAATGATTTTTCTTTGTATTGTGGGTGGAAATGAGTTTTCTTTGTATTTTGAGCAAAAATGAGTTTTCTTTGCAAAGTAAGCACAAATGAATTTTGCCAAAATATTCAAATCTAGGAGAAAAGGAGAAAATGAGGAAAAATTCTAAATCCACCATTTCCTTTGTAAGTGGAGTGCAATTGAAATCCGTAGCACAAATGAGTTTCTTTGTAAGTTGAGCTGAAAGGAGTCTCCTTTGTAAGTCGAGTGCAAATGAATTTTATTTGCTCCTTTGTAAGTTGAGCACAAATGAGATTTCTTTATTTATTTGTAAATCAAGCGAAAATGATATTTCTTTGTAAATTTAGCTTCATAACCCTAAAGCCTTGGATTTTAATTAATGAAGAAAACCTTAGGCAAATATTTTAATTAATTAAAATAATTAAGTTCTAAACCTTAGACTTGGACTTAATACTTTTGGATATTTTGATTAATGAGAAATATTATCATAAAAACCCTAGTATTAAGTTTAATACTTTGGCATTAAAAATTGAAATGGATTATTAATATAAATATAATAATGCGAACCTAAAATTAAAAGCAAAACCTTAGCAAATAACAAAAAATTAAAAATTTAAAGGGATTATAATGTCAAACCTTAGAAAATAAATTAATAAATTTAATAATAATCAATATTAATAATAATAATAATAACAATAAAATGATTATTTATACCATGGTATAATATGAATATTTCTTCTATGATTGCAATCAGTAGAAGACGAAGCGTCAAACTAGGAAGATGAAACAACGAGATATGGAAGCTTCTAGAATGATCCAAATGATAAAATGCAGTTGAAAATCTACCATGGAGCATCGCTGCAAAAACAAGGGACGACTCATATTGAAGCTTAGCCATTTGGAAGCCATTAAAGCCAAAGCATCTATGGAAGACAAAGTGCTAAACCAGAGAACGAGAGCCGAAGGAGATACATTGAATTTGGACCTGATTTCAAACCACTTGGAGCACAACGATTTAGCTACTCTATCTTCAGAGAGAAGCTTCCAAGATAGTTATAGAAATCAATGGCTAGAATTGAAGATCCAGATAAAAAAATACCACAAGTTGACACATCATCCAAGAGACAACTCATCAATCCAACTATAAACCACAATACAACTGTAAAATTGTTGTAAAGCACTAAAATTTGAAATTGTAAGGCTATAAATAGCCATTGAGACCCCATTCCAAAGGATTGGATTCTACTATTAGCAATAGTGGTATTTGGTGGAAATTTGCATCCCTATCATTGTACTTGGATAATTGTATTTGCAATCATCTATAGCAAGCAATCCTGAGATGTACTTATTGAACATCTTTATAAATGCAATATATGAGAATTCTTGGTGTGATCTATGCATGTTGATGGTGGTCTCATTTGAGTCAATTCTAGTATATTGTTTCTTTTCCCTTTGAATATGGCACTGCTTTGATCTCAGATTGTGCAAAGAGCTGGTCTAGTCAAAGCTGGTTTGATTTAGAGTTTGCTATTTCAATAGATTCTTCTACAAATTTCCAATAATGCATTGACTTGTTTTCTTTTCTTTATCTAACCTTTTTCTTTTGAATTTTTGAATAGATTAGGAGTAGATTAGTTGAATTTTAGTTTCTGAAGCTTATGCTTATGATTATGTGCTTCATTTCTTTCAAGTTTCAATCGTTGCAATTGGCTATAAAGAATATGATCATAAGATGAATGTGATATATTGATAAATTTGAGGTAGCAAGCCTAGAATATTTATTTTCTTTGATCCTTTGAAGTAATTTGTATAGCCAAAATAACTGAACACAAAAATATACGAAACAGAAAAGAGAAGATTGCAATGTAAAAAAATAATTTTCTTTTGTATTAATACATGGAAGCCTGAATCTCCCGATTTTACAATGCTTTTGATTACCCCAATGTCTTGGGAGAAATGTTACAATGATCTCTCTCTTTTCTAAATACAGTGCTTTAATAGGGGGGTCCTCCAACTCCTCAACAAGATATGATGTGTTCTTTGCTCCTCTGCTATAGTTCCAAGGGTGAGTGAGCTTCCAATATATTGCAATGGGACCACTCTAGTTTCAACAGCTTTCTAAGTACTTACCTTCTACACCCAAGGAAATTAAACAAGGGTCAGTAGCACCTTTTGATAAAGATAGAAAATAATACTATAAACCCTAGTTGCAGAAACATGAAATATGGTGCAAAAAATAGAAAAATGAACAAATCTACAATACCTAATTAAAAATCAAGTTACCAATCCATGCTTGTGTTTTTTTGAGCTCTGAGCAACCACGGGTGCATGATTTTGGATGAGCAACTACGGGAGGGTGATTAGGCAACCGTGCGAGGGTGATTGCAACTATGTAACAATATACGGGCAGAAATACACAGGGAAAATATGACTAACACTTAGACAAAAATTATACCTAGACTTTTCTCTCTTAGAGGTTTAATGAAAAATATCCCGTTGTAGCAATCTCCCTTTTATAGTGTAGGCTCATCCAAGCGAGGATGTAACCACTTGTTGCAGTTGGACCAATATCATTACCTTCAAAAATAATATGGAATAAAAATGGGTGCGTAGCCCACATCTTCTATCTACGCAGGTGGTGGCTGCAACAATGCATCATCTTCCCCACTGCCCTAGGTCGATGGCTGAGCTGCAACTGGCTCTTGTGCTCCTAGTGAACCGGGTCCTACATCAAGATCCCGTAAAATCTAGTCAATGTAGTTCCATGTCTCATCATAGAATGTTAAAGTGAATAATAACAAGTTCAAATCTTGCGTGACTTTGTTCACCCTTCCTTTAGCACAGCCCACCACAATATTCTAACTCATATTAAAATTTCCATTCGGAATCCACCACCTCTTGGTTCCACAGAAGCCAATTCTACCTATTTTGTAGGAAGATGAAAACTTTGGCATACTCTTTAGCAAAGAAACATATGGAACCATTTGCCAATGTAGCTGTCATCCCAACAATTGGTACGTAGTTATCTCTGAACCTATTGTAGGTGGGAAATATGGTGTTCACCCTCTAATCTGCTTACTGTAGTTGATCCCAAAAAGAGACTGACAACATTCCTGGTGGTGTATATGTCAATAAAAATGGACTCAAGGTCCTCCATTTTCTCCATTATTTTTTCCTTCATTTACTGTTTAAACTCCTTCGCAGACCCAAATTGATCACTGGTTTGTGCAGCATTGGCCTGGGAAGGAGCTGGTATTTTTAATCGATCAACCTCGATTTGGAGCTATTGCACTTTGAGATGTAGTTGCCTTACCTCTGTAACCTTGTATTTTAAATATTCTATCTCTTTCTCTACTGCTGCTGCCACCTACGCTTGGGTGGCCACTTGGGATTTCATCATTTCGATGGGTGCAGCCTCTACCTGCATAACACCTTTACTCACATCGATGGTAGTCTCTTTTAGACTTGGTGGCAAAGGTATATCAAATGTGGTACTAGATACTTCACCTACATCTTGCCCCGCTGTTATTTAGGACCTGCTTATTTTTTTTCTTGGGGACATTTGCTCCTCCATATCCTATATCTGGTCCTCTTCATTAGTAGTAAATTGGAACGAGTTCCTCACCCTTGTCAGCATAATATTCTTGGTGTCTTTAGAAGAAGATGTAGTTCTTGCTTTCTTTCTAGCGGGGATCATGTGGGACCCTCCTCTTGTACCTCATACTCTTTGAGTATGTTAGAAAATCCCCCAATTTTAGTTATTTTCTTCAAGCCCTTGGGGGAACAAGATATTATTTTTGATTAATTACCAAGGTGGCAGAGAACAACGAATGCTGGACCACCACCACGTCGGTCCTCTCTGATGGACACATCAGTATTAAAGTTGACAATGTTATACTTTGGGATGAGGAGGAGACCAAATCCTTCCCTTTTGAGGTGGCAATCAGGGAACTAGAGGAAGAGGGGAGCTTGGCCTGCTCTTGCTGTGCCTCACCTACTATTGTCATCATGACCTCAAAAATATTAGAATCCTGCTAGATAATATGGAAATTGGGGTCCTCAAATTCTTTTGGGGGAGCAATCAGGACCAGTAGCACCACATTCTCCACCAATAATTCTCTATGTAACCTCAACTCGAAGCCATAATCCCCAACTGCTTCTATCTTGCTGTAAGACATGTTGCTCATTTTACACACTAAGTCCAATGATTTATTTACCCTTAAGACATTATGTATCTCGTCTTCAAAGTCATCTCCTCTATGATTGAATTTCAAGAGAGCCAGCTTAACAGCAATAGTCCACCTATGGTGGCCCTCGGGGTCATAGGGTCTCCACGTAACTTTCGAGAAGCATTAAATATCCATGTTTCATATGGCACACAACATCAAAAAATAGCCTAAGTATGAATAATGACCCATAGAGCAAGGGACATGCAACAATGGCATGCTCCCCTTCTTCCCAAGGTATCTAATTTTTACCTCCTCAACAATCTACCAGGTGATCTCCAGGATGGCAATTAAAGTTGGGCAGTGCCTTGGCAACATATTTGGGGTAATTTGGACCCATATAACCTAGTGTAGGAGAACTCTTCTGCATAGAAGAAATATCCTACTTGAGTCACGTGCAAAAAAATTCTCACCCCAATTTCAAATATGTCTAGCTCTTTTCCACACAGTCAGGTATGCACTACAGGGAGGATTTTCTCAAAGAAGATCTTATAGCTGGATCACCCCTCTTGGATGCACAATAGTTGATATTGAATGGCAACATCAGTAACCCCCCATTTGAGCCACCAGGGATTTATCCAATTGTGCTACGAACAAATTAAAAAGGAATAATAAGAAAACGAAGGGAGTTCCTCCTTGTCAACCAATATGGCTTTATGCAAATTTGTTAGCTCCTGGTCCATGTTGTCATTGATCATATCCTCCCACCGGTAGAGGGGCATCTTATCTGTCTTATTATATTAGATAATTAAAAACATGACCTCCTTCATAATTAATTCCAAGTCTTAACACCCAATGCCAAATTGATCATGTCTGCATAATCCTGCACCCAGGGTCAAAGTAAGAATTTTCATGATTCTATCGACCATCAACCTGGCTACCACATGATTTTTATGGTTTCAAATGGTTCGATTTCTATGGTCATAGGCCACTGCTATCCAGGCCATAAGGTATGAAGAGTGATAGACCTTTGGGTAAGTTAACCAACCCAATTTGGTATTCCATTTGTTATAGACGGGGGTTGACTTGGTGCTATCCCTCTACACCATCATAAATAGGCTCTTTAGCAATGTTGGATGGTGTTGATTGTCTTTATACATAGGGTCAAAACTATAGATTGTCACCCCCTCCACCTCTCACTACTGCTCCACCGTGATATCCCTTCTTGTGTTTGAGGGGTTCGTTAGAGCCTTTGGATCCTGCACTCTCCCTATTATTCTCGTAATAGGCCATGCATCGATGATATTACTAATTCATGCCTTAAAATCAGGCACCCCTATAGCAGTCGTGCTCGTGGAAGCCATTGAGCTATACTTGGAGAAGGTATCTTTCTTGCCTTTGTGCTCGACCTCATCGAGAAAATACTTTTGCATGTATTAATTGCATAGGGGAGTTTCACCACCTTATTTTAAAGCACATGCATTTAATTCAGGTAGGTGGTGTTCGTGCACTTTTCTATTTGATGGGACTTGCTGATTGGCTAGGTGCACCACGTCATCTACACTTTTAGTTGTGCATTACATCAGCTTGATCGAGTTGTGGATTGGAGAGGTTTTTAGAATGCATGGTAGTTTCGGGTTGACCCAGGTGGGATGCACTCAAGTAGAGTGCATGCGTGAAGTCTGTGCTGCATTAACATATCATGCACCTTGGGAGGATTGGGCACATAGGTTCATGCATTGAGAAAACTTTACATGCTCCATTGGGGAGATGAAGTGTGCGAACCTCAAAGTAGGCACATGAACTTATGCGCTCGCTAAAACTTTGTGCACTCCAAGGGAGTGGAGCATGTGAGACTCAATGAGGTACACGAGCTCATGCACCCTTATGACCTTCATGCGCTCCACAGTGGAGCGCATGGACCCAGAGGTAGGCGCACAACTTCGTACGCTCGAACAGACCCTTGCATGCTCCATTGGAATGGAGTGCACACACGCTACTCAAGGTGCACAAGCTCATGCACCCCTTAGGACTTTGTGTGCTCTATTATAAAGTGGAGCACACAGACTGGGGATTGGGTGCAAGAACTCCTATGCCTCACAAGGCTTCCATGCATTCCATTAGAATGGAGTGCACTAGTAGGATCAGAGTGCACATAGAGGTACGTGCCTCTTGAAGGACTTCGTGCACTCCATAGGAGTGGAGCGCATGAGATATGGGTGGGTGCGCGAAGGCATGTGCCCTTTGGAAACTTTATGTGCTTCACTCCATAGTGGAGCGCATGGACTTGGGGTGGGCACATGGGTTCGTGCGCCCTTCGGGGGCCTTGCATGATCCACACCCCGTGGATCATGGAAAATTTACATGGGGTACACCAAGTTGTGTCTCTTAGGAACTCTTATGTGCCCCATTCTCCAATGAGGTGCATGGGCTTAGGTTGGGTGCACATCTTGTGCACCCATAAGGGTTCTCATGCGCTCCACTAGTGGAGTGCACATACTTTTCTTGGGGTGCATTAATTGTGTACCCTCAGGTTTTTTGTGCAGTCCACTCTCTAGTGGGATGCATGAGGTTGGACTCAGGCACACCACCTTGTTCACCCTTAGGAAGAAGGGACCAAAAAGGGGGACTGCCATTTTTGGGGTCAACACTACTGTTACTTTAGGGCTTAAAACAATCTAATTTTTTTTGCAAATCATTTAATATTAAGATTAAACTCTTAATCCTTGATTTTTTGAGCTTAAATTATTTAATTTTCACTATTATCATTCATCATATTCCATACATACTTCTTCGTTTCTCATTACACCATTTTATTTTATAGATTCATTACTCCATTAAATTCACCAATGACAACATTTACACCTTGGTTAGGTGGCAGTAGTCCATTGAACATTCCTGGACCAACCCATGACATGCTTAAGAATGTAGAAAGATACCTACCTAAATATAGACATGATGGAGCTAGGATAGTTGAAGAACACATTCAAGCTTATAAGGATGATTTAATTTGATTACAAGTTCAACACAAAGATGTGGTTTGTAGAATGTTACCTTTTACCTTAGATGAACAAGCATATGATTTGTATATCAGTCTGCCTGCAAATTCTATGACATCCTGGGTTCAGTTGGAAACAACATTTGTAAATCAATTTAGGTTACCTATAGATCCTATTGTTATATATCATCAATTTGCCTCTACCAGGAGAGAACCTAACGAACCTCTAATGCTATTCAATACCAAATTTCATAAGATATATAACAGGCTAATTCTACCTTATACCATCAATGTTGAAGCAACTATTCAAATGTACTACAAAGCTCTAGATCCACTTACTTGCATGTTTTTTAGAAGAGCACCTAATATTACCAATTTAATAATGGTATATAATGAGGCCTTGATAGTAGAACAATAATTGATACCTCAAGGTTTTGGTGTTGGCCGATCACCTCTTTTAGGATAGCCAAGTGCATACAACCAAGTTCCCATGATTAACCAAGATTTTTTACAACAACTGCCAATGCTGAATACTTTACCATATCCAAACTATAATCAACCATTCAATCCTATTTCTACTTATACTTATTCTACCATTCCTTCATATCCAAATAATGAATATACTATCCATACGAATATTAATAATAATCCTCAAATAACACCAACATTTATGTATACTACCCCAAAATAAATGACAATGTTCCCAAATTTGAATAAAAATTCAAATCAAAATATACCCACTTTTGTGAATCCAAATCCTTTTTCTAATAATACAACTCTAACTATGGCTCAGATTAACAATGAGAGTGCATAAATAGAAAATTTACAAAGATTAGTTCAAAAAATTAGTTGAGATATGATCCAGTTATAGAAACAAGTGCCTCAAAATTTACCTCTTGATAACCCTAATCAAAATAAAGATTTCAATTTCCAAAGAGTGAATCAATAGAATACTCACCCAAACAATGAATGAGTTCGAAATATTAATAGCAATTAATCACACAACTTAGGAACATCCATAAGTTTGGTTAACCTTCCCACTACACAACAAAATGAATATGATTATCCAAAGTTTGAAACTACTTCAGATCCTATCGAGGAAAAGATAGAAAATTTGGAGTCAATATCCACAACGAGGATTGTAGGAATTTAGTTAGTCAAAATACAGGGATAAAATTAGTTTCAGAAACACATGGATACTTAGTAGATGAATCTGAAGAGGAATTTGAAGAAGAATCTGAAGAAGAGATGCAATTTCACCTACTATTTCAAGAAGATAATGATTATATTATTCAAAATAAAAAAGAGGAATCATTGATTTCTTTCACACCCTTCAAAGAAACTTCCACCCCAATTGAGGTGCTAGATGCTAAAATCCATATCTTACTTAAAGATTCTACAATTCCTACAATACCCATGCAGTCTGAAATTAATAATCTTGAGTATGACATTATTAAAACATTATTGAATCCAAGGAAAATAATCCTTTAATTCAAATATTTCAGTTGACTAATCATAAGGATTTATTGCTTCAGATGGAAGAAAATACAAAGGCTACTTACAAGTTGACAACTATGAATAAAGAAAATATAGAATCTTCACCATTACTGTTGACTACTAGAATTTCTAGTAGAAGTCTACATAACTACCTTATGGATTCATCCTATTGGTAATGAAATGCCATATGTGGTTAACAAAGAATTAGAGTTGAATTTTATTCAATCAAATAATAAGGTTGTTACATTGTACAAGACAGACGTAAATGTGATTGAGGTGCTAAATCGAGTTCATAAATGGTTGACTACTGAACCTAGGATACAAAATTACAATGATCCTCATATAATAAATATCCTATATTCTTGTAAGGCCTCTCACTCCTGCTCCTTCACGATTATTTCTCTGAGCGAGAGGCCTCTGTACTTCCTATTTTTTCCATATGTATGCTCTTCATGGTATTTCTACTCTTCTTGGGTGGTGGTTGGCTGCATATTTTGCTGGCCAGGGGACCTTGCCAGCTCTCTCAAAATCCCGTGTGGGTGTGGTAAGACATTGAAAATATGGCTCCCTGGTGGCCACCAGGTGGAAAGAGCTACATGCCAGCCCAACCTGTGGGGGTGATTTGGGGCTCTGGTTGGTGTGCAGTTGGTTCTGGTTGGTGGTTCCCTGTTTGGATCTTGACCTACCTATCTTGGTGAGCGTCGATTTATTTTGGGTTGGTTGCTAGCCGGGGATTTTGGTCATTCAACTCTGTTTTTCTTCTTGGTTTTGGTATGCCATTGAATATTCAATTGTGGTCCCTGTGGGAAGGGTATCGAACCAAAGGCTAAACCAAACCTGTTGGGGTGAATGTGGAGTGTTGCTATTGTAGTAGTTTTTGTCTATTTTCCCTGGTTAGTGCTAAGTCAGGGTTTTATTGTTTTGGTGGTTGATTGGTACTTCTGGTTGCAGAGTTATTTTCTCCAGTAACTCAAGTAGAATATCTACCACCTCCTTTCTAGAATCTAAAATTGTGAGAAGTGCCTCAAATGGTGCTTTTCTTCTTCTCAACTCTTCCATTTCTTGCAATAATTGGTCAATATATTCATATCTCTCCTTAATTCTTGCTTCACATTTTTCAATCCAAGTTTGTTGAGTCTTGATAATCACCCTAGTTACTTTCACATGGTTATTTGGCTCATATTCTTCACACTATTTAGTTTATGAAGAATATACAAGTAAGTCTATAGCAGGTGGTGAACTTGGCTCTCCAACCTCTCCAACCTTTGTAAATGGTCCCTATTCCTGATTAAAGGATTTTGGAAATAAAATTTCCTCTTCTTGGGCTAGAGTTTCCTCAGTCACTTCTTCATTCTCACAGAGTATCAATTTTCTCATTTTACTGTGACTGGTTGCTATTGAAGGTGTAGTTTCCACAATTGCAGTTGTACTCTATTTTCTCTATCTTAGACTCCTTCTCAGAGAAGGGGGTGAAGGTGGTTGAGTTGGAATTTCAACCTCCATTTCTTCAACTAGCTCCTCTACAACATAATGTCCTTATAATCTGGAAGAACTTATTAATTATCATGTACCAATTTTTCCCCTAGTTTGCTTAGTGCCTTCGAATGTTTTTCCTGTAGACTTCACTAAAAAATCAGAGTCTAATTAATCATCCTCCAAAGAATATGCTACTTCAGCCAGTGACCCAATTGTTTCAAACTCTGATTGTGCAAATGTTTGAGTAGAAATTTCTCTGACTTCTTCACAGAAAGTCACTTTCTTAGTCTTCCTCTACTTTGCAGGTTAAGACTTAGCCTTTATTTTTTGTTGTGCTCTGGTCCTAGCAGCTGGTGGACCAAGAGGGGATAAGAGGGTTTTGTAACATCCCTCCTAAATATACCAACTAGTTTGCTTACTTTATTTGTAAGAATGAGGTATTGTTGATTGATCGATGGATGTAGATACATGTGAATCTTATTGAAGGACTGATCAAGCAGTTTGGACACCTTCTCCTGATGGCAAATGAAGAGCAATAGTAAAAGTTAAGGTGGAAAAAAATGATGAGTGGCAGGGTATTTGCAATTATAGGGTAAAAGACCCTATTAGCAATACACCTATCCAACGGTCCATGTAGGTGCATACATGTAGATACATATAGGGATGTGTGTTTCATTTAAGCTACGTGAAAATAATTCTTTAAAAGTATTTGTTTCTTTCAAAATAATAATACACTATATATATTTATATATAAATATATATACATATATTTAAATAATATGTAAATAAAATAAAAATAAAAATTAAATGATGTTGGAAATATGAGCAGGTTTTGTTGTCATTGATGTCAAGAAGTTAGGATCAGTAAGTGTCAGTTTCAATGAGCAACATCAGTTTCAGTTTTCGTATTCAATGCAAAATAAAGATTACCTCCAGGTGTTCATACAAGGTCTAAAGGGCAAAAGGAAGGCCCAATCAAAATAATATTATAATTTTTTATTATAATATTAAAGGTCTAAGGTCAAGACATAGAGATTTAAATTAATTATAATAATTTCATTATAAATTAATTTATAATTTAATTTGATTAACTCTAAGAGTTATTAAGTTAATTATAAATGATTTATAATAAGTTAATTATAAATTAATTTATGATTTAATTTAACACCCTAAGGGTTAGAGTTAAGAGGGTGTAAAGTTTAAATAATTCAAATTAATCAAATTAAAATATTTATCGATGTCTTGGAGCTTATGGCACTTTGCATATAAATGAGGGTAAAACACTATGAAAAAATTATCCAAGCAATCCATATGATATAAGCGAATATTGTGCGCAAGGCAAGGAAGAAGATCGTTTGTGTTTTTAAGGCTTTTGAGAGGCAAAACATAGAACAAGGGAGAGGGGAACCCACTCCACATTGCAAGGCACTGGGTAGCATGATTGGCAGCTAGAGGCTGCATTAGGATGTTCGTTGGTGCAAGGTTGAGGTATCGAATCCCATGATCTTCGTTTTGCTAAGCGAGGGAAGGTTTTTTTTCAAAGTCTGCATTGTCAGTAAAGGAGAAAGGGAAGGTGTTAGCCTTTCCCTTTACATGGGATCACATAGACCATGTGGTGGGCGCGCACTTGGCAAAGGCACTCGATAGGGAGAGGTTGCATGTTCGAAACCCGTAGAGGCCCTTTTGGTGAAGTGTATAAGGTATGCACTTTTATTACAAGGTCTAAATTATTGCATCCGATATTGCTAAGGTGGAAGTTGAAATTGCTAAGGTGGAAATTAATTTTTAATTTCCTAAGGTCTTATTGATTGGATATTGCATTATTTTAAAAAGGATTTTGTGAGTTAAGTAAGGGATATAAAAAATGTATGCATAATTTATTTTTGTGATTTGAATTTTGAGTGCTTTGAATTTATAAGAAGAGTAATAAGGTGTGCCAAGGGTGTTAGATATTTTTGTTGAAACAAAGTTAATAAAAATTGTATTGAAAGGAGAAATAAGGTTGAGTAAGTTTTTGATATTTTGACTTGGTGAAATATTTTTGTGAGAAAATATTAAGGATAAATATTTGCTATCTAACCCTAGTATTGGCAAAAAGAGTGGTTGTGATTGAGACAGGTGTTTGAGGTCAAATCATCTTCAAACAAGAGGTAAGGGCACATTATCCTTGAGAGTGATTTTTGGATGTTGTGAATGCTAAGTTGGAGTGAAAAGGATTGTTTGATAAGCATTGTTGAGTTTGGTTTTCTGGAATGAAAATTGATACTAGAAACCTTGTTTGATAAGCATTGTTGGAAATATTGAGTAAGCTTTCATATACTCGAATAAGGTTTGTGAAAGAACATGAGTATCATTGTTATGTGAAGTTGAGAGCTATCTTGAACTAGAGTTTGTGAAAGATCATGAGTATAATTGTTATGTGAGATTTTTTGATAAGCATTGTTGAAAATAAATGAGTGAGTGTTCATATGCTTGGACTAGGGTTTGTAAGCAAGGAGTGCTTAATTGAGTGATTGGTTGAGTGGATTTGTTTGATCCTAGTCAAGTGGAAGTGTTGAAGAGATAGTTCAAATTTTGTGAAATATATTATTCTATATTCTAAATTGATTTGAGAAAGAGATTGAAAGTGATTGAGCATTGTTGTGAATATGAAGCATATTGAGTCTCTAACAATTCTCTATATATTTCTATGATATTAAATAAAATTTTGTGTGAAGATTATCTAAGTGATTGAAGAGGATTTTGTGTTAGATTGAGTTGAGTAATATTTTGTGGAAGCTTAAAATACAGATTTGAGGCAAGTCTTGGTGAAGGATTGTTGAGAATATTGGGAAAGTCTTAGTGAAGGCTTGGTGAGTAGATTGGATAAGTCTTGGTGAAGACTTGTTGAGCAAATTTGAAAAATTCTAGTGAGGACTTGTTGAGCATATTTGAGGTAAGTCTTGGTGAAGACTTGTTGAGCAGTTTGGACAAGTTCTAGATATGACTTGCGGATAGATTAGTGTAAGCTTTTGTAGAAGCTTACAATGTAGATTTGAGACAAGTCTTTGAGAAGACTTGAGATTAGAGTTGATTGATTGATTTGTTCAAACCTTGAGTTAAGGTTTGGGGCAGATCTAGCAGAGTTGATTTGTGATTAGATCAAGCTTTGTGTTAAGGCTTGAGGATATATTTGAGGACAAATTTTGGTGTAGATTTAAGGACAGGTTTGTGCCACACCAGAGACAGAGATTGAGCAGATTTATGCTATACCGAAGGACTGTGTTTAGTGTAGATTTGAGGACAAAGATTAAGCAAATTTGTGCTAGATCGAAGGACTGTGTTTAGTGCATATTTGAGGAGAGATTGAGCAGATTTGTGCTAGAATGAAGGACTATGTTTTGTGCAGATCATAGATAGAGATTGAGTAGATTTGTGCTATACCAAAGGATTGTGTTTAGTGCAGATTTGAGATAGAGTTGAGAGTAAGCTTTGGAGGTGATAGAGTATAGAGGATGGTAGTATCTAGTGGATAGAGGTCCATTATCTAGGATAGTGAAGACAAGTCTTTTGAGTGAGGGTAGAAGTCTTCAGTGGATAGAGATCCATGAGCCAGTGTAGTGGAGGCAATAATTCTTCTAGAATATCACCAACCAGAGTAGAGGAGAAGGAGTTATCCTATGGTTAGAGATCCACGAAATTGATTAGGGGATTGGTATCTCCTTTGGAAACATTGTAATAGGGAAAGGATTCCCAAGATATTTGTTGATAAAATTTTAGTGAAATATTTTCTCTATGGAGTAGCCCACATTGGGTGAACCACATTAAATTGGTGTCTCTATTGTGTGTGGTGATTTGTGCATTGCTTTGATTACTACTGTTGATATTGTCATTGATATATTGCATAATATTGTTTGGGAAATAAAAGTAAAAAGTGGTCTTATATTCTTGACCCCATTATCAATACAAGCTTGTGTTATTCAAATGAAATATAAATAAAAGGACAAATAAAATATTAAACATGAATAGAAAATAATATAGTAAAATAAACCAACACTTGGAGGATTACTTGGTAAAGTATGAGCCCAAACATTGCATGAAATCCATAGGTGTTAGGCATAATTTTACCTTTTCCATCTATAAAATTAACTATGTAATCTAAAAAGTGATATCTTCACATTGGATGATTGGAAGAGACCGTCAAAAAGAGAAGAAGCTTCATGATTTATCAGGTTAGGTTCTTGAATTAACCATTTTGTGATTTACTATTGAATATTGAATGAAATCATGTTCATAAAATGGTAATACACTTTGCGGAATAAATGTTAATTTTTACTTTGGAATAGTTTTACATGGGGATGTATGAAAAATTATACAATTCTCTTGATAAAATAAGAAATTTGTGTAATGAATGTATGTGAAATGCAATGAATGTTTGCATATTAAGATAGTTTGCATTCATGGGTTACACGACTACTCTGATTCCCGTGCATGAGCTATTTGACCGTCTCCCTATGTTATCAAAGTATATTCTATCATCTACTCTGTTGGTTTTGATAAGGTCCATTCATTTCCTTGAGGATTACAACGTTGTGTAGAAGACCAAAATTATGTTCAAATTGCTCTTTAGGCTGAGTTACCACAGTTGGAAAATACTACGCTATATACCAGTGTATTGTATGAGTCACCATCCCTGTGTAGTCAAGAAAGAGCCATTTATTTATTTTGGTTACCGTATGTTAAGTGCATGATGTTATAATATTGTTGGAGTGTTGGGCCTCCAGTTGAAATCACATATTGAAACATGTTGGGAGGCATATATATCTTAGCACACATTTGGCCTTATCGTCATACGTCCTCTATAGATGTATTTGTAATTACGTTTGACTGTTTATGCTTAAGCTATTCTCATTTTGAAAATAGGTAGAGTTACCAAGGTTTTTGATCAGATTAAAGTGTAGCTTGTCACTGTTGTATCAATTAAAGAAACTATGGTTTCGAACGATTATTATGTGAAGTTTTGTCTTAAGAATCTCCAAATGGACTCATATATGATTTGTAAGTCCAAGATATGAAGTATGATGTGGAAAATAAAAATTATTAAAGATTCGAATGCATATGTGAACTATGAACTAATTAAATTGAATGATGTATGTTAAATTTGATCTTGAATAGTTGATTTAACTATTTAAATCGGGAAAGTGTTATGAAATAATAGGAATATTTAAGATCTAACCATGATGATTGTTTCATTTCCTTCTCAACAAAATTTAAATCTGTATATAAACAAACCTTATAAACAAAGTTAGTGTCCTTGAGATGAATAGATAAATGTGTTTGTCTGGTTTAATACATAACCTTGTTAGGATAAAAATGCAGAGAGAAGTACAATAATGATGATCCTATTTCATTTACCACACTGCCGTTTGAGGAGTGCAGTTAATTTACTTCTAAAGAATTATGTCCATTTTGATGATGATAGGTAGAACATAAAAGAGAACTATTGTAGCCAAAATTGATACAACATGAATGTACCCATAATTTAAAATTTTTGAAGGTCTTGAATAAGGTGCATGTTTTGTGATATGCTGATGTGGAAGTAAATTTTAATTAACCGTCTCAAAACATTTTCATGGAACCAATGCCTTCAAAATACCTAAGATAACATTTTTGTCTTCATATCCCTCTTTAACTCTTAAGTAACTCATTTTTTTCCTTTTAATTAGAAACTTAAGGAGTTCCCTTCCTGATTTTTAAAGGATCGTGACTTTTTGACCCAATCATTCGAAAAAAAATAGTGTAATTCTTTCTTTGACCGATTATCAGAAAATCCCTGCTGAAAAAAAAAATGCCAAAGACTAAGCAAAAATAACTTTTGATCGATAGTAAAGAGTTATCGGTCGAACAAAAAAATCATTCAGAAATATTTTTTTGACCGAAGATCATAATAAACGAGTTGATAGAATTTTGTAGCAAGAAATTTTTTTAGCCATCGGTAGGGAAGTTTTGGTCGCCCAATCAGTCCAAACAACCAAAACCTAAAGGAAAGCAAAAACTCATAAATCGATTGATAGAGAGAAAGTTGTCGTCAAAAATTTTTGACCAACGAGAATTAAAAAATAGTTGACTAATCGATTGATCGATTACAAAGGTAATGAATTTTTTGGTCGATGAAAATAACAAATCAGTTGAACTTAAAGTAATTTGCTTAAAGAAAACCATGTCGTTAGCCAAAACAACTATAGGGTCGACCGAAAGTCAATGGTCAAACAAATTATTTGGCTAATGAATAACACAGGTTGACCACTTAGTGACAAGCAAAAATATCAATTAGTCAAAGAAAACCATTGGTTGGTTGAACAATTATAAGGATCGGTTGACCCAAGTAATGAAGCAGTTAAAATACAGTCGATGAATTTTTTTGGCTGAAAGACGACAAACGTTAAATATCAACAACCGAACACATCTCAACCATTGGAATATCATTGGCCGAATAAATTCAATGGTGGATATCTATAGAGCTGAATAAAGATAAAATCAGAGAAGATTAAGGTACTCTAGTATTTAATTTTGCATGCATAAAAAATCAATTAAAAGATTATCATCATGAAATGACATCCTTGATAAAAGCTATGACAAGTTTTTAAATACAATGCATGCAAAAAGTACTTTAAGCCATTTGATTGAATAATGATATCCAGCGATCGAAATATTCATTCATGCATAATAAAAAAGATTCATAGATCAAAATATGACACGATAAAAGAGCTAATCGACCAAACATCTAATCAGTGAGCTCAAAAGTTTTGGTCGAATTAAAGCATCGATCGACTGATCAGTCATCAACAACAGTTGAAGCGTGAAATCTAAACAATAGTGGACCTTCACCTGAGGAAAGCTCACACAACACTTAAACCAATGACGATTTTTTTGACTTGACCAAACCACTTTGGGCATTACGAGCACACAAGCCAACTTTGGATCTCTCCAAGCACGTTATTTAAAACAATGTGTGCCGATAAAATAACTCAAGATCTGACACATGTATAATCAAATGGTCAATTACACAAATCAAACAGATGATGATGATTCATGATTGACTACCATTATAGAAGGTTTAGGTGGTGAGCCAAGAATGGCAACAATGCAATGGTAGTTGGTACAATGTTAATGATACCTCATGCGTAAACCAATTTAAATATGTTGTAATGATGATGAACAACTCACTGTGCTTATAGTATTCTTAAACTATTTGAGAGCCAAGAAGACAAGTAACAAAGACTAGAGCAATGACATCCCCCAAAAAAGTGATCCTCAAGACAAGAGTCGAGACGTTAGATGAGAAGATGCCATTCAGAAAGATGAATGCTAGAAAGCTAGGAGAACAAGTATGGGGTGAAGATGAACTTGTCGAGTTCTATTTCCAGTCTAGCACAAAAGAATGGCAACGCTCACACTACCTATTAAAGAACATCTTCAACAAAGCATATGAAGACAAAGATAAGAGAGCTCCTTGTAGAAACAAATGGAGAACTAATTTAGCAAAACTTTTATGCCCAAGAGTACATTTATCCCCTAAAATATTATCGTGGATAGCCATATCATATGATATGAGAACTAGAGCTATTGTTAATGGCTGAAATAAGACCATTTATAGGATTACACTAGAGAAAAATGAATAGGTATTCATACTAGAAACAACCAAATAATGCTATGACATGAAAGTAATTTCAAAGCAAACCCAACACATGATCAGCACCACCTTCTATGAGAAGTTTTTTGACTATGCCAAACCAGTGTCAATAGATTTTCCTATTCACAAGTCGCAATTCCACAAATGGGTGAGAGACTACAAGACTACGTCAACATGATTCATGTAGTGCTGGGAGTCGAGGAACTCAATTAGGTCAATGTTGAAGTTATGTACTTGATAGTGCAGTGCAACAAAACTTGGAAAATACCAATGTATAGGTGGCAAAATATAATATGTGAAACAATAGACAAGGAATTTAAAAAATTGCAGGATGCAAAAAAGGACAAAGATTTTATGCCCCGTTTCTCACACTACTCATTCCTTCTCCACTTGATCATTGGGTAGTTCAAAAATGATTGCATCCAGCAGCTTGGAGGTCTACTAGGAGAAATTATCCAAGATATAATGCCTTGTATCTACGATGGCACTTCCATTTATTCAAAATTTTGTGGAATATTTTTGGTATTCATGTACCATGTAATCACGAAAAAAGAACCCCTCAGAATGAGTTCAAGAAAATCAAGTATCTTCAAGAATTGGAACCTGGGGATTTATTTCTTGCTGAACATTTTAGTTTCATCAGAACATACGAGGGCAAATTGCCACCAAAATCCTTACCCACATTCAGTCCAAAATTGTTGGCTGCCTTAGAGATAATAAGACAATCTGCAGAAGAAGCCATATTAATATGGAAGAAGAATAAGACCAAGGTCCCTTGGCTCATAGCACCAAGAAAAATAGGACAGTATGTGTACAGAGGGTATCCTGCAATGTTGAAGGCTTTACTCACAATGGACTCCTACTGTTTCGTAGAGATCACTTGGAGATCATATGATCCCAAGGGTCGTTACAAGAAAATCACTCTCGAGTCTAAACCAATGGAGCACATGGACGACGAATTTGAATATAATATTCTATGGGCATAAAACAACGAGATTGATCTCGAAAAGATATGGAAAAACTAGAACCTAACAAAGGCACATACATGTACAAAAATTGTTGGGGACTACTCTGTAGATTTAAGGATGATAGGAAAACATACAGTAGATAAAAATATGCCACATGTAGCTGCCATCCCACCAGAATATTTTGTATATTCTACTATAGAATTTATGAGTAAATCTTGAACAATTTGAAATCGTAGCTGAAGTAAAGGATCAAGTTGCAAAAGAAGTAGTTGGGTCTTCTTCCATTCCTCAGTCTCCCAGTGCAAGTAAAGGAAAAGAGATTGTGCCCACTTATGCTGCCTTGAGTTCATGACTGAAAGCCTAGCAGTGACTCTGATGGCCTCGTGACACCTTCAAAAAATAGCTACTAGTTCACCTCAAGCAGTGTTGATAGCTTTCATGGTAAATAACAAAGAAATTAGAATATCCACCATGGCATGGGAGAAAATACAGAAAGTTGGAGGATTTCATGATATTTTCAGATATTATTAGGTGGTAACACCTGGTACTCCCACCATCACCATTTCCACTGAAGGGGTACAGTCACTACGAATAAATCCTAGCATAGGTGATGCAGAGATAGAAGGAGAATCAATCTCATTATTAAAATATGGAGTGTAGGTCCATGCACAGACTGCAGTAGCCATTGATAAGAAAGTAACAACCTGGAGTTCTAAGGCTGAATTGTTGCAATCAGAAAATAAGAAGCTAAAGGCTAAAATTAGTAAGAGTCAAGAGCAAGTACCTTCTAAAAGTAGTTCATTACAGTTTCTGAAACTTACAACCAAATTCAAAGAAAATATGATCAAAGTCATTGAGAAAGAAACAAAAATGATTGAGGGTTGTTGCAAAATTTTTGGGACGATAATAGAGATAAATAAAGAAATAAAATCCCTATTAGAAAGTGTAGACAAGAGGGTGGCAGCTATTTCACTAGTTTATGAAATATGCAAAGCCACGTACGAGCATATCAGATCCAGAAAAGTAGTCACCATTGACAGTAAAACTCATAGCTACCAAGTAGAGTATGAGAAAGTCATAAGTTTCAAGGTAGAAAGAACCAGATGGAATAAATCAATCAAAGAGTTAGAAAAAATGGAGAAGGATACAATGATATGACTAAAGCATATCAATATAGATCTTCATAAACTATTCAGTGCAAAAGGTTTCTATCAGTCAATCATCAATGATATTAAAGAATTCCCATGCGAAGAGGTTGATGAAGATAAAATTTCTAATCAACTCATCTCTTTGATGACGCTCACTTTGAACATAGTCATTTTATTTCAAAGCAGAAAACCATTCATAAAAGAAGATAAAAGCAAAGGAATCATAACGTTGGACAAGATTCGCACGATCAATGAAATCGATGAAGAAATTTGGATTCTTATAGCTAATTCCATTGGTGCGAGTCAAGATGAGGAGGCAATCAAGAAAAGTCAAAATGCATCTGAGTCAACAAGCAGTATGGGGCCCACGATGATAGAAAAGGGAAAGGAGAAGATGAGTGACAACTAGGTTGGATTTCGATCAATTTTGATATATTTTTGAAGCAATTAAAATAACAAATTGTACAGTACTCGATCTATGATAAGGCAAGAGATTGCGCTAGGTGGACGTTCTAGATAAAAGTAGTTCAGGAAGTTATAGAGCTATCACAACTATAAGAAGGATGTCTATAACCAAAATAATTATCGAGCTTTGACATAGTAAATTTTTGCTAAGAGGTATACTCGAGTTTCTGTTCTTTGTTGTTGTATTTCCTTTGTTTCATTTCTTCTTTTCCATCCCATATTATTCCCATTACTGTGCAAGTTTTGATAGAAAAGGGACCAAGAAGCTGAGATTATTTCCAAACTATTGAGCTAGAGGTCTAGAGACTCAATTGTTACGATATTTGAACAGAAGAGTGAAAGGTCCTTGTTACAACATTTGAACGAGGATATTTATTGTATTAATCATTCTAAGAGTTAAATGACATTTCCAAGCCAAATCTTTATGTAATCTCATTCAATATTAATATAATTATGGGCTTCTTTCCTGTTACTTTTCTGTGTTTAGTTTTGTGTCTTCATTATGGGTTACATTATTTGAACGCATAGTGAATGCTTCTTTCGTTGGTCAACTGTTTACGTTTATTACGATATTCGAATGAATGTAATTGCACTGATTACCTCTTCTATCTTTCTTTCTATTTTCATTGAATTGTTATTAAATCTTGCTACAATAGCCCAAAGGATTAAAGCACCGGCCATACATAAGACATACTAGAACTGTTATTGTTTTAAACTCAGTCACAATTTATAATCGTTAAATCATCACTATAAATTTGGAAGAGCATAAACTTAAAGAAACTTAAGCTCACCTCAAGGGTATCCTTACCATACTTGGTTTGTCTAGAAAATACTAAAAAAACTTTATTTCCAAATTAAAGAGGCAGGTCGACTAGAGCCTGTAATTGCTCGTTGCTTTTAATTTATTTTATGAATATATTATAAATTACTTATTAATTGTTAATAATATTTTGTCTTCTTTATTAATTTAGTAATTAAAAGAAATTTTTGAACTTAATAAAGAAAAATGCATTTGTTTTTACTTTATCTTAAAAAGATCCCCATGAGTGTGGTCTACCAGCAAGGATGCCACTTACATTATCAGTGATGTGATTTGGGTTCAATCCCCATGGTGGATGTGTATAAACAGTATTTACTCAATAAAAAAAAGATTCATTAATTATTTCCTTTTTTTCTAATTTTTTTAAACTTTAATTTAAATTTAAAATTTAATAAATAAAAATGTATTTAGTTTTTTTTTATTTGGCTAGGGTGATATTTAATTTTATTTTAACTTAAAAATATTCATTAATTATTTCATCATATTTTTTTAGGAATGATTATTATTAAATTCCTTGAGTGAGGTGAACCACCAAGTTAAGGAACTCCAACCAAAATTACATGCTAAAAGTTTCAGAAGTAGTGCAACGGTTTGGGTTTTGACTCTTCTTCACAAGGTTCAAGGTTCAAACCATGATGTACAAGTGTGTGAAAAGGTGGGTGTGTGGTGAGTGGGGTTTCTCACACTAACCAAATAATAATAATAAAATACATGCTAACAAATAATTTATTTAATATTAAAACAATCTCTTTTTAAATAATCAAATATACAGAATTATATATTTTTTAAAATTTGAACATTATTATTTTTTATACATAGTGGAGTTAGTTACAACCACACTATTTTTAGTAATAGTCAAGTATAGGTTCAAACTCCAAGAGCTGCTTCCAACAAGCTTATACCACCTCGTTAGCTGCTTCCAACAAGCTTATACCACCTCGTTAGCTGCTTCCAACAAGCTTATACCACCTTGTTATTGTTGACACGATGTGAGGGGACCATCCGTCACTAGGAACCTTTGTCATGGGATCGACATGAGGGAAATCATCGATCACTCATACTATCATCGGTCTAGCACACACTCAAAGGATTCAGATCAAAATACTACCTTTGCAACATGTATATCTCGAGGTTTGAACCTAAATCTCTTCTTGATAAATATATGACTGGATAAACAATTACCAATCCATTAACTTTGGGGACAAATTTTTCTTTTCATAACGATTATAAAAGAAATATATTTTTTTGTTGTTATAAATTTATATGCATGTATTTTATATATATACATGATTATGTATTTTTTAAAATTTGAACAATATCACCACAACAATCATAAAGAAGTTATATTTTTTATTGTTACAAATTTATGAAGTTATATTTTTTATTGTTACAAATTTATGAAGTTATATTTTTTATTGTTACAAATTTATATGAATGTATTTTTCATTAAGTATAGCTCTCCGCTTTATAAAGGATCATGGTTGGGAGGAGACTACTCAGCCGTGTGCAGGTTGGTTATAAAAATTTCTCACAATAACCAAATAATAAAAAAAAAATATTATTGTTTAAAGTGCCTAATGAATACATAAACTAATGTGACCAGATATATGCATAGATACACATTGTGAATGTCATATCATGTGTGTTGAAATGCATTGTATTGGCCAATCACCACTCCTAAATAAGCAAAGAAAGAGCTATTCACCTTTTTAAGTTATACACTACACATTTATTTTTTATAATAAATTGTCACTTCTATGATGTAGTGAAGGGTTTCATCCCTGATATTAGACAATATCCATGTGATTTGAGGTTTTCAGCTATATAACTTAAAAAAAAATATTAACACTATTTATACACTTACATCACATTACTATTAGATTACAAAACAAATTTCTTCTGAATGTTCATGGACAGTCTAAAAGCAAATTTGTCCCGCAAGAGGACAACCTGTTGCATCAACAATAATGACTTCTCAAGGTGCAGTAAATTTGTAAATCTGATAACCAACTTTGGTGAGGATTAAGAAAACCAGATGAAGAAGAGTACTAAAACATTCCAATGAGTAGTAATTCACATGACCAGGCATATATACATTATTGTAACACTATCTGGATCCCTTAAGAACATCTTTAACTGTTAAAATTATCTATATCACATCAATACATGAGCATAAATGCCTATTATGGTTTTTGAATCTTCATGAAAATTGAAGACAAAATTCTATAAAACGAAACCGGCAATGAAAGCTGAGGCCGTGGGGATTGTTAGTCTAGAAAATTTATAATCATTGACACTAGAATTCAATCAATAAGATAGTGTTCAAATTCACTGAAATATATTATATTGTTTTGGATTCCTGAAGGAAGCTCCCCGGTTGAAACATTCACATGATAAAGATATGCATCTATCTCAATCTGGTTTTGTGCAATACCCAACGCATTGTAAACCCTTTGCAATAACATAATTTACGCACCATCACCACCTCTGTAGACCAAGTTCTGGAAGTATATTCATGCGGGTGAAAATCTTTACATTAATTTCAATGGTTTCAATCACGTCTGAATGCCTAGGATAATGCACTTGCAGATACAAACCAGAATTTTCAGATACCCAAAACTTGCATTAAACCTCCTCCTTTTCCTCCTCTAGGTGCCCAGAAACACCTTCCCATTAATCTGGATCCGTGAAACAAAGGAAGAATTTTACCTCAAATACATTAAGATTCAAACAAAGGAAGGAACAAAACAGAAAGGGAAATTTGATTACCTTAAGTGAGGAGTTGTGAAATAGAAATCTGCATCATTTATATCCACCACACCTTGCTGTACATCCCTTATTAGATAACTTTTATTTCCTTGAGAAGGCTGGGATTTAAAACCCCACAACCTTCTCATGCCCATTGCAGCACCATCCTCTCTCTCTCTATATATAGAACTCGATTGAGGTTTAATTTGTGATTTCCTCTCTGAATCTTGTAGCACTAAGAACAAGTAAAGAGCAATATTCCATGTATTGGGTATGAGAAGATTTGCCAGCTTTCAGCTTTAAGTTAAAATGATCCTCTCTACTCATAGAATTTTCACATTATCATACCTAATACCACTGCCCTTCACCCGTCATCATTAGTGTTTTGCTTGCTACTTAAAGTCCTCCCTTTCTCTTCAACTTGGAAATATGCTGTAACAGCTTTTCTTCTTTCCCTTCTCCCAATAAATCTCCAAGCTTTATACCCATCCCCATGTGCATTCTCTTTCATAATCCATAAATCTTCCAATTTACATCCTTCCCCATGTAAACCCCCTTGTCAGTGATCCCCAAATCTTGGACGTTGTTTCTGCACTGCCCAACATCCTTATCAAGATCTTGGCTTACTCTTAAAGTCCCAAGAAGTTGTGTTCAGAGTATATTCAATATCTAAAACTTTTCACGTGGTACTCGACGTCATTCTATGAATCATAGCCAATATAATACTAGTTATCACAACTTCAAAGGCATTGACTTGTCCCATCGATGAAATTTGAATGGTTAAGAGAATTTAAGAGAGTTTTTTTCAGTTGTTATGTATGCATAACAGGTGAAGATCACACGGAAACATTTTCCAGTGTCTTCTCTACAATAAGCGTCTCACCGTTTATCAAAACCTCGTAATCACGAGAGTGATCTTCTATATTGATGAGAAACTTCGAGTGCATCAAAAGTAATTCCTAAGCTTTTAATGCCAATCCTCCTAAACAATCAATAATATGTGGTCACTGGTCATTTGCATATGCTCTGGTTCTGGTCAAGTGTCACATTAAAGATTACTGGGGACATAGATTACTATTGTGGTGCTCCTCGTAGAGGTTTTACCTAATAAAATTATAGATTTGTACATGTACATGTCATGTGAGTATTTAGTATAAAAGATATTCCATAGTTCCTTTTAAGTAGGGTTAATAATAACTAGGCGGAATAGGTTTGGTGGTCTTTTGGATCAATAATAACGACGTAGAATAGGTTTGGTGGTCCTGGAATAGGTCTGTGGTATCCTTTAAGCCGAGGCGAAATAGGTTTTGTGGCCTCCTTCAAGCCGGGTCAACAATGACGAGGTGGAATAAATTTGGTGGTCTCCTTCAAGCCAATTTGGCCCGAAATAGATTTGATGGGAACAACCTTTTAATATAAAACTTACCCTTATCATTTATTAAAAATAGTGTGTTTGTGACCAACTCTTATATAATCATCAGTTTGTGAACAACTCTTTTATGTAACTTTAAAAAAGCATTTCCTATTATATATGTTCCCTCTGTTGGTAATAATCATGATGAATAATGTTCACTTGTTTCACTACGAAGACTTAATTGCTGTCATGCGCACACTTAGGCCATATATAAAGTATGGGCTATTGATGAAAGTGATGATTTTGTTATCACCTTTAAGGAGCATAAAGTGTCAAAGGCAAATGCATAGCATGGGTATGATACTAGTACCAGGGACCTTAAATTGAATGATTGACAATTTAGGTTGAATTATTATATATATTTTAAATTAAATGCAAAGGAAGAGGAGGTTATCAATTATCGAAATTAAAAGTGTGAAGGGTTTGAGGGAATGGAAAGGAAATTTAAAGGATCACAAGGATGTTATTAATAGCTAATAAATGATCTTGTTAAATAATATTATATTTTTTATTAATATAAAATTATTTTTAATATAATTTTTAATTAAAATTATGAATTTGTTAGTTGTAGAAATAAAATTTAAAAATTTATATAATCTTGTAGTTTTAATAATTTTAAATAATTTTTAATCTTTTTATAGTGGTTTACAACGTGTTTTATATGTTTTTGTTTGATTAACTTTTTCATATATTCTTATTTCTTATAACTTGTTAAAATATCTTTTATAATTGGAATATAATTGATGTATCTTGATTTTTAAGGACTACATAAATATCATTGATATGCTTGAGTATGATTCAACACTTTTTCTACCTTTCAATATTCTATGGTGTGTACCATATGTTAAATATTTGTTCAAATAATATATTTATGGAAATTCTTATGTTGTATTATGAATTTAAACCATAGTAGTTTCTAGAGTTGCCAATTCTCTAAAGCAATAGTTTTATCTATAATTGTTTGAAAATAAGTTTGATTAAATAATATCATGTTTTATATTAATTTCTTTAATATTGTACATGTAGTTCCTCGGATAATAAAAATATTGAAAAGTTAGTTTTGAGTAGTACAAGCATGATGACTAGGACTTCATATTATTATTATGTTTAAAGGGGATGGTGATGATATTAACTATCTAATAGAGGAGGTGGATGTTAGGTTTTGGGCCTTACCTCAATAGCTAATGAGGAGGGATGTGGGGTAACTATCCTCATGAATGTAATCATCATGAAAATTGAGGAATGAGAACAAATGAGAGGAGGCAAGGGCATACAAACTACATTTGTGCTTCACATGAAATTGTATTAAATACATAAGCAAAGAGATCATGAGTTGGGTTACAAAAAAATTCATTGGGTTAATTAGTATACCTTATTTATTCATGTATAACATGAAGGAAATAAAAAGGAAGAATGCTAATGGAAACATCCTATGGAGACATCAACAAGGATGAATGCATATTATGTTTAATATTTTTGACTTTGGACAAAGTACTACAATTTGAAGAAAAAAGTGGCCATCACCTATGTTTCCCATTAATTTCATCAATAATTACCCACTTTAGGAGCTTTGCTTTGTTTGGATATTCAGTCACATTTTCATATATCATTGATCTTATAATATTTAAGGTTATATATGTATAATTATGAAGCCAAAGTAATACATGGATGGTGCAAATATTACTAGAATTTAAAATTTACAAAAAGTATCATATTTGTTTGCCTTTCTTTCATGATTTTTTTTTAATTTTAAGGAGATACAAGCACACTATATTCAATGACAAAATATATTACAATGTTAATAGAGGTAATGGTAAAAGCATATAGATCTGGTTTATCTTACAAATTTGAAAATCTTAACAATATGAATTTTAGGAAAACTATGAAATATTGAGAAGCAACTTTAACAACCTCTAAAATAATGATCAAAGGAAATCAAGGAATAATAACATCAATCTATTAAATGTTGTGTTACTTTAATATATTGTAAATGTTAAAATAGAAATAAAAAAGTTTATAATACCACTATCAATTGATGAGCCATAGCAAGAACAAAATCAATCCTATACATAGTGTTAAACATGCAAATGACACACTCTAACTCCCTTTAGTGCTAGCTTTCTTGGGCATGAGGCTAAAACAAAATTGTTGGTTTATCAAGGACAAGCCAACTTGGAATAGAGCTCGTTCCCTCTTGAAGTGGAATTCGTTTCCCCCAAGGTTCTGGTATGGCCAGGTCTTGACTAGCATGGAAAAACTTAGAGGTCAATGGTAGTTATTCCTTCAATAGGCCTTTACTAGCATGACTCTAAGAGATAGGCTTCCTAAAAATAATGTTCTAACCTTAAATGTACAACTATTTGGAGAAGAATTCCATTACATTGATATTATAACATACGAAAAATACCAAATTTTAACTTACTACCAAATATTTATAACTCTGTAAAATATGGAGTAGACATAAACAACAAACTTACAATCTACAAAGCATGAAGTTTAAATTAAAAAATAAAACCATAAATCAATCATTTTTTTAATATATTTCCAGATAGATTATAATCTTGTGAAACAAGCAATGAGCTCATACTATATAAACAAACACTTACAATTGAGAAATTTTTAAATTGTGTAAATCAAGGGTGATTTTAGACTATGCAAACTATAATCGCACAAATAGTATCATTCCTTGCATTCATATTATTATCATATACAATGACAATGATTAGCTTACAACCATATAAAATTTTAAACTATGCATAGCGAAAAGCCTATTTAAATATTTAAAACTAAAATTAATCTACACTTAATCTAAATAAGTTTTAAAGAAAATTCAAAGGTTTAAGGATAAAAAAGAAAGAAAAGAAAACAAACAAGCCTATACTGCCCTATATTCAATTTCATTATGATAAAGTGGTAAGTTTGATTTTAAAACCAATTCCAACCCAACAAGTATTCTCTCAACCTGAGGTCTAGAATGATGTAATCTCTAGAGGAAAAAAACTATGAAATAAACTGGATGCAACCACCACCATCATGCACAAATTGAACACAATTTTTTAAAGCTTATCTATTATGAAAGATATGACAACAAACATATACAACTTCAGATTTACCCACTTTAGTAAATTACAAGAACAAAGCTTGGGAACTGCACAATGTTGGAAAACATAATCCAATTTGGAATTATATTGTAAATTCATCTAAATATAAAGGTGAATATAAAACTAAGTATCTAGGATTTAATATAAATTAAATAGATAGGTGTTTAATTTATATTTATTAATATGTATATATATGCCTAGGTTAGAATAATTTAGATTAAGGTATATGGATAAAAAAAATATATGTCTATATTTATTTTATCCTACACCTTAATATTATTATTCCTACAATTACTAAATTAGAATAATTCCAATATATAGTCTAACTCTAGTCAACTCAAGGTCAAAGGTGACATGGTATACAACTTGAGTGTGGTGGCATGTGTGGGACACATAATGATGTGGCATGAGTGTGGTGGCATATGGCATAGGTGTGATGGCACACACAAAGGTTTGGATGAGGACATGTGGCCTCAACATTGAGTGGTGGCATAGAGGTGGAGTTGCATGAGACACTTGTCTCATACACTCCATGTTGTGGAGGTTTTCCTCCACGACTATTTTCCAATGGGAGGATAGCCCAAATTATATATTTGGGCTAAACTCCTTGTGTTGGAGTGAGCTAATTGTGAGACACTATTGTTTACTTGAGATATTATCTCCTTGCTTCTTGTTCATTCTTGTTGACTTGAGATATTGGTGATTTGCACCAATCACATTTGAGGAAAAGGCTTGTATATTTTGTTGAAGATAATACAAAAGTGGTTTTTTTCCTTTACAAGGTTTTCCACGTAATATTGATGTATTTTATGTGGTTTGATTTATTTCTATCTTACCTTACATTTATTTAAATTTATTAAATTTTATGTTATTTACATTTTTGTAATATATATATATATATATATATATATATATATATATATATATATATATATATATATATATATATGGTATACTAATAATTTGTTGTTTGAGTTTGTTTAATCGATTGCATTTGGGGATTTTGTTTACTTCCTCCCATTTAACATAAGGTTTGGTTTAAAAAATCTATCTCACCAGAATATAAAGCTAACAAAGAATAGGATAAGTCTAATAGGCCAACTAATGGACGTTTTTTATGTTGGAGATATTATATTATTTGGTAACATTAAAGTACCATTAAGTACTATTATAAATATTAGTTTAGGAGTGTGTTTAATATTTTTCTAAAGTATGTGTCAAAGTGTGAAGAGTGTTTATGTGTTATGTAATAAAGTGTGCAAGGTGTCAAGAGTACAAGTGTAAGGTATGCAAGTGTAAGTTGTGAGAGTGCAAAGTTTCAAGTGAGCAAGTGAAGAGTCATAGGTGTTAGGTGTCAAGTATGGAAGTGAAGAGTCATATAAGATGTGTCAATATGTAAAGTGAGAGGTTATGTAATCATGAGAAGCTTTGTCATAATATGAGGTATGTGAAAGGTTGCATCTCCCATGATTTTGAGGAGAGCAATAGTTAAGAGTAATGAAGAGCCATTTGTAAGGTTATATGTTGGAAAGCTCCATGTAATTTAATTGAATATTTTAGAAAGTAGATTGAATGTAAGAGATTGTGATTTATGAATGTAATAGTAAAGTTTTTTACTATGCAATACTTGTGTTACTTGTGAATGTGATTTTATGTGATTGATATTTTATCCTAGATAAATTAACCTATGAGATAATATGACATAATTTTCAATAGTGGTATCAAAGCCTTCTTGGCTTTTAGAGCCACATTGAGTTGAGAAGAGATAGTGGAGAGGAAAGAAGTTTGTTGTGATTGAGAAGAATATTTGAAGAGATTGAAGTAGAAAGAAGTTGCTAAAGAAGAAGACTGATGAGGTTGAAGTAGAAAGAAATTTCTAGAAGATTGAAGAACTTAGAATGAAGAGTTGTTCGAAAAATTGGAGGAAAATTGAAGAGATTAGAACAAAGAGTTGGTAGACTATGAAGGATTGGGATATTGGGATGAGATAAATATTTGTGAAGAAGATGTTAGAGAGCCAGTGGTTGAGGAGTCATGAACATTTGTAAAGAATATTAAATATTCAAGGATGAACATGGAAGACATATATTGTTTTGGAGTTGAATACTAGATGTGAAAATTAGAGGATGAATATTGCATTGAAGATAAATATTGTAGGATGAACGTTGTGAAGATTGATGAGATAGAATACTACAATAGAAGACTAAAGCTTTTGTGTTAAAGCATGTTGAAAGGACAATGTTAAAGAACAAGAGCATCTACTAGAAGGACTACATTGAAGAACAAGAGAGTCTGTTGGAAGAACTACATCAGAGAATAAAGAGTTATTGTGTTGAAAAATGAGTCAAAAAGGGAGTGTGCTTGAGATAAATTTCCTGAGCAAAAGGAGGAAGACTTTTTTTTTCTTGAATTAGATATTAGAGAGGAGAAAGTGTAACACCTATTGCACCAATGCCTGCAAAGGAGGATAGTCAAAGAAACATCTAAGTGAATATAAAACACTGCTTAAATCAAATTACCATGTGTATGTTAAAGGTTTAATTTATTCCTTAGTCACATATTTTAGAGTTAAGAACATAATTTTGGGCATGCATGATTTATTAAATTTGGAGTTATAAGGTTTGATGATAAATTTAGAATTTGATATTTATAAGGTTAAACTTTAGAGATAAAAGAAATTATTAAGGGAATGAATTAATGAATGAGATATATAAGGAAACAAAACTTTGACACTCTTTGACTATTGCTCTTCTCACATATTTGATAGATGCAACCTTTTCTATTCCACATTTAAGAAAAGCCTCTCATGCCTCTTGGCTTCACATATTGCCACTTGTATACATGACTCTTGACTTTCTATTTACCTACATACTTTACTCTATGACACTTGCACATTCTTACTTGAACACTTTATTACATAACACTTGTGAATATTCTCACTCTACACACCTACACACATTGTTACATGATACTCCTGCACATTCTACACATAGACACTTACATAAGGGGAAATATAAATCACACCCCTAAAATATTGACTCAAACCCTATTCTAATATTTACATATTTACAATTATACCATAAAGTACTATGGGGGTACATTAGCATGTATAAAATAATGTAATATTTTCCAACACCCCCCTTATTACACTATTTGATTATTGAATACTTTAGTCTTTAATATTTGTCTTCATCATGTGCCTTATGTTCATCCACTGCCTTTGTATGTTGTTTGTGCTAAACAATCTTGGACTGCGCTCAATCCATCTTCTTTCTTCCTATATTTTGGAGAAATCAATCAATTCATCATTAATCCTTTATTGAGGCAAAAGATGATTTAATATTTCTTCTTAAAATCCCATTGTGTATAGAGCAAATATTCAATTTTAGATGGAACCCATAGCTTTAATTTTATTTTGTTTCCTTATAACACATTGCCTATTTCCATTTATGATTTTAAATTCCATAGTTCTTCCCTTTTTTAACTAATTGAGCAACTGAGATAAGATTATTTGATAACCTTAGGGCATATAAAACATCATCTAACACAAAATATAAAAACGATATGCCATCTATAATTTTTCCAGATCCTTGAACATAATAAATCTTATCTACAATCTTTCGTGGAACATTTTTTTTGACTTCCAATGATTGAAACCAATGCAAATTTTCAATCATATGATTATTGGCACCTGAATCTATATACCATGTATCCTTTTCTTTATGCATATTTTGATGGGATTCAAAAGATCTTATTTTATATATCTGATGGTTTTTTTGAAATTTTCTCCTATTATATGAATGTCTTGTTGCATTCATTCTGCTTTGTCATCTATACATTTCTTCAAGTTTTCAATCAAATTTGCAAATCAATTTCTCCAAAGTCTTAAATTCAAAATTTTCAAAATTTGTAATTCCAAAATAAACAACTCTTCAAATAAAATCAATTACTTTGGAGTAGGAAACCTTATGGCTCCCAAATTTCTAGTAAACAATTCTAATTTGCAAACCTTTTAAACAATCAAATATTTCAACTTTTTTGAATTTCCTTTTTGGAGTAGACGACCTTATCTCTCCAAACTTACAATTTCAATTTTTTAAAAATCAAGTTTTTGAAATCAAATTGCAAAATCAATATGCAAATATCAAAATTCTCAATTTTAAAAAATTCAATTCTTCAAAAACCTGTTGAATTCCTTTTCACTCCCTAATTAACCAATAAGTGAATTTTCAAATTTCAAAATTTCAAAAAACACTTTTAAAATCAAATTCCTTTTTATTTAATTAATTCTTCATGTCAAATATTTAAATTTAAAATCATGTGTGTGTGTATGGCAAAGGTGTTGCAGGTTTCCAAGGACTGCCATAATAGCAGGCGGTCATGTGGGATGCCAAGGGCTACCTAGCTGTCATAGCCTGCCATGGCACCCTTGGAAGCCTGTGATAACTTTGCCATGGCAGGTAGTGGCAGCTTGGCAACGCGTGACACGTTGGCTGCCAGGGCATCGCATGGTTTGCCAAGGTGCTGCGCTGGCTACCAAGGTAGTGTGCGGTGCACTGGCTGCCATGGCAAAGCTGTCGTAGGTTACCAAGGGCTACCATGGTAGCCAACATGGTAGAAAACTACCGCACGGGCTGCCTAGCTACCACAGGCTGCCATGGAACCCTTAGCAGCCTGCAACAGCTTTGCCATGGCAGCAGCGGTAGCTTGGCAGAGAGCAGTGTGTGTGTGTGTGTACACACACTCAATTTAAATAGAAAATATTAATACTACACACTCATATTAATTTAAATAGAAAATATTAATACTTTTTATTATGTGCTTCCACACATTGCTCTTTGTGCATGTGACCTCCTTCCATTTGGAAATATATCTTTCTCATGCAATGGATGTTACCCTTGCATAAGCAGTTCAATTCATAGTCCTACTCCCACTCTAATATAGGCATTTCAAATTCATTTTCAAGCCTTAGAAATTTTTTGAATGTAGTCCATAGTCTCTAGTAATAGAGACACTTTTCTTTGCTTTATATTTAGCAATAGATACTTGTTTGTAGTATCAGAGAATTACTACTTTTATGTATTTCGGTTTGGCTCAAGTCACAAACTCACATATAACTCTCTAAATGTCTTCCTCTACTATTGTGGCATCCTCATCCAATTTCAACAATTATTTTCATGTCCACCTTGAGTCTGTATATTTCTCAAGTGTTTTACTACTGCAATCCTTCTCTTAGGCATAAATGTTGCTCCAAATATTTATTCTAAGATATGGTATTGTTATGGCTTTTGGAAAACTTTTAACATAGTGCCTCTAGTGGAACTTAGTATCTTTGGATGATCTCTTATCGTGTGCCTTTTGTAATGGCCCACCTTGGCAAGACTTTCTCTTGATGTTTAATTGATGTACTAGTGTGTTGATATTTAATGCATGATCCTATTTTATTCTATCAAGATGAGTTTATAGTTGTACTTTATGCTTTCTAAATTTGAATTATGTTATTTTTAGAATATGGTATTGTTGATGAATTTTGTGGTTGCAAGACCATGTACTCTCAAGGGTGGATTGGTATGGGACAACCACTAGAGTTGAGAGAAAAGAAAATGATGGATGAATTCTCATCAACATCCACAAGGGTAAAATCCTCATATAGATGCATTTGCATATGTTTGATTAAAATGCCAAGGAGATTGCTAAAAAAGAAAAAAAAACCCTTACCTTGTGCATAAGAGATCCTTTCTAGGTAGGTGATAACGTTGTAGTTATCATAAAGCCTCCTGCTCAAGGAAAAATATTATTTGTGCATATTGTTGATTTACATCTTAGTCCAGGCAAGGACAACTTCTAATAAGAGCCCTTATGTTGCTGCATGTATTTTGAAGTATGGAATTTGTATGGTTATTTATTTATCAAATAAAGTATTAATAATAATGTTAATATTATTAATACTTAAAATATTAAATATCGATGTTAATGGTTAATATTAACATTCGGTATTAATTAAATTAATTCTATGAGGTAAGTAATTAATTTAATTATTATTATCCTAATGTTAGTAATTAACACTAGAATTAGAAAGTAATGGAATTAATGAGATGAGTAAGTGATTTAATTATTAATGCTAGTTCTAAGAGCATTAGTAAATTAATATAAGCATTACTTTGCAAAAAGAGGAGCATTCAATAAAGTCATATTTTAATAATGTTGAAAATTAGAAGTGTTGGCAATGTTGGAAATCTTATAACGTAAAATTGAAACATTACTCTAATTGTAAAATGGGTTGGTGAAAGAGGAGGGGTGGCAGACACGCTTGGGAAGGAAAGAAGAACCTATTTCCAACCCTTGATATCCCTTTTTCCTCTGAGCATTATATGATTCCTTTGGCTACCAAATATTTTGTATCATTAGTTGAAGGAAAAACTGGAAGGGAAAATATTGGAGAAGGAAATAAGAGTTCTTGGAGTGTTGTCGTGAAGGTATTCTCCTTCTTAATTGTATGCATATTATGCTTGTTTTTCCATCTTTGATCTTGCTTGAATTTGAGTTTCTGGTTGCCAAGATATCCTCTTTTCCTTATTTAATTATTGGACTTTGAAGTTGTTTTGTTTTACATCTAATTAGTGGATCTTTGGTATTTCATGAGGATTGTAATTCCTTTCCATATGAGAATTTTAGTTGTATAAAAATGTGTGTTTGTTTTTTGGTTTGTACCCTAAAACTCTAGATGATTTTTAAAACAAAACTATAAGGCAGAGGTGATTCTTTAGAGTATGCATACTTGCTTGGCTGCGATTTTAAAATCCTTTGTTAGCATTACTTGTATGTGTTTTAACAATGTTGTATCCACTTGAATGTGTATTAGGGCATCTTAGAATTATATATATGTATATATATATATATATATATATATATATATATATTCTTGATATCAAATATCGTATTGATATTGGATACTATTCCTATTTTCATGCAACATTGAAGAATAGAAGATCTCTGTATTTCTACTTTGCCATGGATCTGTAGGCCATGAAACTTCATGTCTCCTTGAGCTTTTAGTTTTTAGACGTTGAACCACTAATAGTTGGTCTACGTAGATGTGGAAAATAGTTTGAATTTTTGAGGGAATTGGTATCAAATTCAAGGAATGTAGGTGCATAGTTCCCATAGTTTGTGAATCTTTCTATTGTTGAGAGTAACCGGATTCCATTAGAACACCATAGATATATTACCTATGTTACTTACTAATGTGCACTATAAGTAAATTATATGTATATATATATATATATATATAATTATATATAATTATATATATGTGTGTGTGTGTGTGTGCGTGCTATAACATGTGTTATTATTTTGTTAAATATGCATGATACAACAATATAAGTAATGTAATTATCATTTATTATAAGTGGTACAATTGCACTGTACTTAATGCATGATGCACATAGCAGTATTTAGGCTTTCGTGGCATGTAAATATATTTAAATATTTATTTCAATATATGATGCAAGTTTGACATTAAACAATTTAAATATAACTACAACATGATGGTTATATCAAATTATATTCACAAATGTACAGTAGTGCACTGTAGAAGATGCATTAGATTATTGCGCATGATTAACTAATAATATACTGATCACTTTCATTATGTAAAAGAGAAAAGCTTGTGTAAAAAACTACGTATGCAATATATGACATAAAACTCTTCTAGATGTTAAATGTTCCTGGTCGCTTGCTCATTGAGGAAAATGAAACTATAATAATATTATCATTAGCTAGAAGAAAAATTATGGGATATTTTATTTGTCTAAACACAAATATTATGCAGATCAATATGTTTTATTGATGATCTTCAACTTTTATATGAAAGATTAGAGTGCACTCCCAAAAGAATGGGGATGAAATTTTATGGTAATGCAACTTTATATATGAATAAATTTCTTTTTTCTTCTTTAAAAAGTGATTGTTGAGTGCACTTACAAATTTATATTTATACATTGTGATTTGTTATACTTTCAATGTGTTGGTTTATTTATATAGCTTATTTTAAGTATTAGGGAGGAAAGTATTAATTAATATTGGAGACTTTTGACCCTATTAAGCTTTGACTAAATATTATGTTTGATATATTAATTATTAGGTAGCAGGAAAGAAACTATTAAATAATATTGAAGACTTTAACCCTATTAATATTAACTAAATAATGTGTGGTTTATTAGTCATTATTAATTTGTAAGGATTATAATTGGTTTATTAGGGAGTAATATTCCATTGTATTGTTTATATCCTAAAATATTAGGAAATGATAAGTTTTTGTTTGAAGGATTAGATAGCAAGTTTTCAAAGAGATGGATGAGGCTTGAGTACCTAAGCAATCCATAATTGAGGGAAGTATGTGATTCTTTCAAAATTGCAATGTCTTGTTTGATATTGTTTGGCTTAATGAGTATTTTTGCATGGTTGAATGTTCTTAAATGATTTGGATGTGGCTTGTGTAGTAATAGATCCATAAATGAGTGAGAGAAGTATGAGATTATCTCAATGTTCTTGCATGATTTGGATGTGGCTTGTGTAGCAATAGATCCATAAATAAGTGAGAGAAGTATGGGATTCTCTTAATATTGCATTTTTTTTCATGATTTTATTTGTATATGGCTTGTGTATAAATAGATCCATAAATGAGTGAGAGAAGTATGGGTTTCTCTCATTATGACTAATAAGAATTATGCCATAATAATCCTACTAGGTAATTATGAATGATACACCCTAAGCGGTGAGGCTTGGGTGGCCCAAAGCGATGAGGCTTGGGTGGCCCAAAGGAGTGTGGCTTGGACAAGTCCTAGCGATGAGGCTTGGACGTATTCCTAGAAGTAAAGCTTAGAAATCTTAACAATGGATTGGTATGGGATAATCCATCAGATAATTCATAAGGTAGTAAAGTGATGGTGCCTTGAGGGAAGGTAATCATGATCATGATCTTTACCAAGTGAGTGATAATGGTCTTAGATAGTTCATGGAGATATTAAAGTAGGTAATCAATAAGGCATCACGTCATAATGGGTTAGAAGAGTAAACTTATTAATAATTATGCTTTGAAGAATGATTTGAAGTCTATTATGGAATTGAGATCTTGCATTGTTATTGAATGATTATATTTATTTGATGGATGTTAGGCTTACATATATATTTTATCATGGAATTGAAATCTTGTGTTATTATTGAATGATTATATTTGTGTGATGCATGTTAAGATTACATATACATTTTATCATGGAACTAAGATCTTGTGTTATTATTTAATGATTTATTTATATGATGCATGTTAGGCTTGCATATACATTCTATCGAGATCAAAATCTTGCATTATACTTTTATGAATTTATTGCATAATGTATGTTAGGCTTGCATATTTATTTACAAGAGTTGTCTTAATCCCTAAAATTACATTCAATGTTAGTTGGAGAAGACCTATAATGCATGAGACCTTGAGAAAGAAGATGAGACTAGGGACCGTTTATGTATGTAAATGTTGAAATATAACATTGAAATACTTGAAAAGTATCTTGAGTGGAAGTTATCTTATGCAAATATTATGATGAAGGAATATGTCTTGTAAACATATTGCTATATGATGTTGAGATTTGTTCAAGAATGAATGATGAATTAATGTTTTCTTTTATGTTAAGTTCTTGGAAAATAAATTATTAATTGCAAAATAGAAAGGATGTGTTATTGAAGAGAATGATAGAATATAATTGATGGATTATGGTTATGATTATTTTAGATGTTGATTTCATCCTTTCATTGTAAATAAAATAAATGCTAAATTCTAATGTTATGATTGAAGAAGTATTTAAATTCTTAGTCTTTAGCAATGTGTTATGTTAAATTTAATTATGATTTAATATAGCACTCTATTTCCTTTTGAGAAATTATTATAATTGTTGGGACCCTTGGGTTGGAAGGGGGTTATTTTGGACATGATATTAGAGCCATATTAGTAATCCCTTGATTCTAGATATACCTAATTGTAGTTGAGTTGTAGTGAGGTAATCAATTAGGTATTTGTGAATGATACATCTAAGTGGTTAGGCTTTTGTGGCCCAAAGTGGTGAGGCTTTGGTAGTCCTAGCAGTGAGGCTTGGACAAGTCCTAGAATATAGGCTTGGATGTATTCCTAGTGATGAGGCTTAGGAATATTAATGGTGGATTCATATGGGATAATCCACCATATCATTCACAAGGTAGTATACGATGAGGTAAGTATAACCATTCATTATTAGGTGAGTGGTAATGGTCTTAGTTAGCTCATGGATAAGTGAAGCTAACTAATCACTAAGACATCATGTCAAATTAATCCTACATATATGGACTTATGTAGGGTTAGGGAATAGGCATCACATTTAAGTATTATGGTCCTTAAAGGGTAATACTTATGCTATGGTCAAGTTATCCTATATAGGTGAGTGTATGGGAAAAGTGGGGGGGGCATTGAAAGAATATTTTCTAATGGTGAGATTAGAAAAGTGAACCCCAAATGATTATGGAAAGTTGGTCACTTCTATCCACTTGAGTGTCATCTACAAAAACAATGAAATAAAAAGTGGTTATGCCTTAATACTGATGAACATATTGGGTCTTCTTTGTTGGCTAATCCTTGTAAAATAAAAAAACTATATTTCTCTCTTGGGTTAAGTTTGTGGGTTAATACACCTTTGGTGGCACTTAATATCTCTATGTTCTCTAGGAATGTATCTTTTTTTCCTCTTCTACTCTCAATAGGATATGGTTGGATATTATCCAATTCAGACAACTCCTATTCTTTTCTTTTCATAGTAGGCTCCTTTCTTTTTATTTATCTTCTTTCACTAATTTTGACTAGTGCTTAGCTTTAGCTTTCTAACTTCTTTCTTAGATGCTTCTATCTCAAAGATAGAACCTCAACATTGGATTGTGGCCTCCAACTTTTGATTGACAACTTGCTATTATTATTAACATCAACTTCAATATTTTAATCAAAGCAAACTCTTTCATTTATTATTTTAGCCCATGTTCTTTTCAATGGACTCACAATACTACATGCAAATATCAATCTTCTCAAGACAATGTTAAGGTAATATATAACCCAAAATTTATCTTGGCCTATGTTTTCTTCATGCGGATCTTCTTCCAAATTTTAAACCAAAGTTCTTCTTCGATTCTAGTTCTTAATCTGCAACTTATCAATCAAGATATTCACACCAAAATCTAGTCTGGTGCTAGCTTTAGAAACTACTCAAAGTAGATCTAAATCTTATCTCTCCAAATTCTTCAAATATTTACACCAAATGTTTTCTTCTGATGCTAGAAAGAGACTACTTCACATAACTTTGATAAAATATCCATGATGTAGATTTGATACCACTATTGGATTTTTAGTCAAATTCAATCATAGGTCCCAATATCTAGGATCTTGTCTAGACTCAGATTTTAAAGCAATTCAATATATATGTCCAACATCAATATAAATAACATTCATAAAAATAACAATAATAATAAAATAAATGGCCAATATCATTCATGAAATAACATGAAGAAAGCTTATAATATAATTGCTCAAAATATTGTATACAAGATTCAATATTTAGCTCATTGATTTCTTTAATATTTGAATATATTTCATGAAGCTTTGTCTCCATAATATAACCTTAGAAAGGTGACTCTTGGAATCTTTTATTATTGCTCTCCTCACATATCTAGGAGATGCAACCTTTCCTATTCCACACATAAGACAAGCCTCTCATGCCTCTTGGCTTCACATCTTGCCACTTGTATACATGACTCTTAAATCTCTATTTACCTTCACACTTTACTCTATTACAATTGAAAATTTCTAATTGCACACTTGCATACTTTATTAGATAACACTTCTACACATTCTCACTCTACACACTTGCACACATTGTTAAATGACAAGTGCACATTATACACATAGACACATACATAAGGGGAAATATAAACCACACTCTTAAACTATTGACTCAAAACCTATTCTAATATTTATATATTTACAATTGTACCATAAAGTACCATGGGGGTACATTAGCATGTACCAAATAATGTAATATTTTCCAACAATTCAAAAGGTCAATTCTTCTTGAAACCTAGGCAAATATATATTTGTCAAAAATATATTTTTGAGCCACATCCAATGGAGTGGTTTCATGAATTTTTATTGAGCATTGTAATAGATAAGGGGCTTAAAAGTGATGTCATCCTTCCTACCAACAATGTTTTATCCGGTTTGTAGTGTTAAATTTAAGCTTATTTGGGGTGCTAATGCTATAGGAATATAAGCATGTTTACACTTGTTGAAAATATATTTTCAAGAATATTTTTTTTCCATTATAAAGGGGATTATAATGCACAATTATGATATTAAACACTAAGGCAAATTTAGTGTGCATAGAAACTATACATCTCCAATTGGCAACTCCCCATTGGGAAATTGAGTTTTTTGAATGGTTGAATGCTCATATATGAGCAAAAAAAATAATATATGAAACTATAAAAAAATGTGCCCCAGTCCATGTAGATTGGGGCGTGTTGTACAAGTGTAACAAAAAATGGTGACTCTACAAGGAAATGCTTCTAAGCATTTGGGAATAGAATAAACATTCTGGAACAAAGAAATCATAACATCAATAGAACAAAATATTTGGCCTTCACCAAAGGCTAGGATTATGCAATTAAACTAAAAGAAATACTTTATTTAATTTCAACTAAAGTGTGTGCATACGAGTTCATTCCAATTCCTTAACTTGTTGGAATTTCACTACCAAAGTTCAACAATTAGGCTAGTTCACCCTTAAGTAAACATTGGTCTACTAATGGTGAAATTTACTCATTGATAGATATGTCACCTATTGCTATACATTGCTTGACTACTAGCCAAGTATTCATTGCCCCAATAGAGTTATATTTGATCCCACTCAAGGCCTTGTTGTATTGCCATCCAAGATTTCATAGCCCCAATAGAGTTTTTCTACTTCACCCAAGTACTTGAGCTCTCTCTTTCTCTTCCTCCTCATTTTATGGAGCATGAATTTAATTTGCTCAATTTATAGGCATGGGGGGTCCATTTTTTTTGTTAAGTATCACTATGGAAAATAGGAGGGTAGACATCAAAATAATATTTGTTTGTTGACCAACCCATAATAATTTCATTCCTTCTAATCCAAAATATTTTAAAATGTTTTCAGCGTGAAGATGTGAAATCCTCTTGTACTACTACTAAATTGACTTGTTTCACCCCAAGACATGGATTTATACCAATTGATAAGTTCAATTGATTGTAACTCTTTTGAATCTATAATAGGATATTTTACCTCCAAAATGTATAGGGACACTGATTGAAGTAATCTAAAGCTAGATGGTCTTCACTAATATGAACCAAAAAAAGGGAAAATCATAAGACAAGGCATAATTAAAGCCAAAATACAAAGTAAAATGGAAATGAAATAAAAAAGGACCAACACACCAAAGTCACAAATCAATAAAACTATCTATAGCGCTTATTTATAGGGCAAAATTGATAACTTTAGGCACTAAAATAGAGTTTGACAAATTTTCCATTCACTGCTAATGGGACATCCTCTCTAGTTAAACTCTTTAGCCTAAAGATATTTCCCCTAGGATATCTGATATTTGAAAGAGACCTAACTAAAGGGGGCTAAATTTTCCATAGCCTCCTTTCTTTTCATGGGCCTTATCCCAAAGTAACATCATATTTTCAATACTAAAGGCTTTTTATTTGACTCTCTTATCAAATCATCATTTTACTATTCTCTAATGTTTGCTAAAATATTGTAATTCATCATTTTGTTTCTCATCCAAACACATCAAATTAAATTAATCTGGCTTCAATCCTAACAAAATTTTTAAAGTAACCTTCATAAATTATAGGGAAAGGATCTTGAGATTTGTAGGGAAGATAGGATCCTGACCATAAACTAAATGATAGGGGGATGTTCCTAATGAGGACTTAATTATTGTCCTATCTGACCATAATGCATACTTCAATTTATTGTGCTAGTCCCTAGGATTTTTAACTAATTTTTTCTTAATTATTTCTAGAAGGTTTTTGTTAGTTGATTCTGCTACTCCATTAGCTTGAGGATAGTAATTAATTTTTTTTAACTAGATTATTATCATAAGCCCATTTAGTAAATTGTAAGTAAAAAAAGCAATGTCATTTTCACATACCAAAGTGTAGGGAGGAGAACCACCATCGAGCAAGTGTGAATAACAAGACAAAGAGAGCAAAATAAAAGATATTTTTATTACAAATATGATATTTTACAATACAAAAGCTCTTTTCCTTTCACAAATTACAAATCAGCCCTAAAGAGATTTTGTAATGAAATATGGCGTATTGTTTCTTCCCCTATAGTCAAATGTGATTAGGAGATATCAGAGTTGTGCTTGTGTGTATGTGAAAGCTTGCAAGGGCTACTATTAAAGGGTAAATAACCTACACACAACCAACACAAATGGATTAGTATACAAAATAGGCCCACTTAGGTTGGGCCTTAGTTAAAACAAGCTTTAAAGTAAATCAACCACAAAAATATTAGAAAGATGACTGCTGCTATGTGAAAGAAAACATGAGAAAACATAAAATATACCTTTTTGTTGCACGAGATTGTTGCCAAGAATTCTGCTATAGACTGTGCTCTCTATCATAGGTAATACCATCTCTATCAGTCTTAGAATCATCTAAGGCAAAGGTGGTACCATCTCAGGGGAGGCAGTCTCAAGGTGACTACAATAGACTAAAAATTATAGGTTTGATGCGACACGTGATAGTTTTAATGGGTGCTAGGGGTCTCAAGACGTGGTTAGAGGCTATGGATGGTAGTCAAGGTAGGCTAAGACAAGTAGTGAGTAGTGATTTTGGTAGTATTAATTTAGCTCAAAATGGGCTCTCTTTCCATAGCCATGGCTAGGGGTATTTATAGAAATTTTGGGGTTGGGTGAGTGGGATGCCACATGGCACCACTTGGCCTCCACATGGGAAAGGTAGTGGGGGAAGGGTCTAGAAGATGGTGATGTGGAAAGGGGATATGTTGGCCTTTCTAAATGAAACTATGTGATATACATTGAAATGTGATGAAATTTTTTTTTTGGATGAATGGTGGTGATATGGTGGTTTACAATCATGATACGTGAATGATAAGTGGTGTAGTTGAGAAACCAAGAATAGTGATGAACGCAGTGGAATTGTTTTTTGTAAAAGTGTGTATGAATGGCCCTACGAATCTCGCTTTGATACTAGATGGTAGGAACCAAGGGTTCCTAGAAATCTATTGGATAGAGATGAATGAAATACAATGCAATTAAATGGAAAATAAAGAATCACTTTTATGAATTGAATCACCTTTTAACTGGAGGCAAGCCAACCAATGGATCAAAATAAATAATTGTTCTTTGATGGATGCTTGAAGACACCCATGGAAATGCATATTAATATCTACCTAAGGTTGTGATGTGAAAGGACACGTTGGTCCATGATTAAATGAATGAATTAAATAATATTATTAGTTAGGATTAGAGTCCTAACATGCCACCCTCCTTAAAAAGAGCTTTGTCCTCAAAGCAAAAAATGAGGAAATTGATGCTGGATATGATGAAGTGTTTCCCATGTAGCATATTCAGAAGGTAGGCCTCTCCATTGAATCAAAATATCGATGATAGTGTGATGTCAAAGTTGGTGAGTGTTGCGATCTAGGATAGATTTAGGTTCAACCAGGAGTGCTCCATATTCTGTGAACTTAGGAATTTGAGTTTGTGTAGTGATGTGTGGGCCAATGACTGGTTTAAGGCAAGAGACATGGAACATGGGATGAATTTTGGAGGACTCTGGTAACTCAAGTTTATAAGCAACTGGCCCAATGCGTTGTAGAACTTTATAAGGTCCATAAATTTGAGAGCTAACTTTTGAGAACCTTTGAGTTTTAGAGAAGTTTGGCGATAAGGTTGAAGACGAAGGAATACCATATCTCCTTCTTGAAAAACTCTCTCGATTCAATGTTGGTCCGCTTGTTTCTTCATACAATGTTGTGCAGTGTGTAAATTATCTTTGAGGAGGCGAAGAATATCATCTTGAGTAGAAATTTCCATCTCCACTACTGGCACATTTGTACTTCTTAGAATATAAGAGGTAAGGGATAGTGGTGTTTGGCCATATAAAGCTTCATATGGATTCACATTAATGCCGATGTGATATGAGGTGTTATACCACAATTCAACTAAAGGAAGCCATTTAACCCAGTGAAGGAGTTAAATAGAAATAAAACAATGTAGGTAGATTTCCAAATATTTATTAACAACTTTAGTTTGACCGTCTGTTTGGGGATGGTAAGCGGAACTCATACGAAGTTGAGTGCCTTGGATTTTAAACAATTCTCTCCAAAATTTTCTAGTGAAAGTGGGATCGCGATCACTAACTATAGTGGAAGGCATGCCATGTAATTTAAATATATTATCAAGAAAAATTTGGGTGATGGTACTAGTTGTATAAGGGTGGGCCATAGGGAAAAAATGAGCATATTTAGATAAGCGATCCACCACAACTAGAATAGTAGTTTTTCTAGCATATTTTGGAAGGCCTTCAATAAAATCCATGGAAATATCAATCCATGTTTTAGTTGGAATGGAAATAGGTTGAAGAATACATGGAGTACCCAATGTCTCTCCTTTTTGTCTTTGGTAGGTCTCACACTCAAAAACGAATTTCTTGATATTGTTTTTCATACCTACCAAAAAAAAATATCTAGCCACTCTTTTATAAGTTTTGAGGAATTCAAAGTGTCCTATAGTGGGTGTGGCATGTAACTCATGGAGAATTTTTACATGATATGAGGATGTGGGGGATAGGACAATATGCTCTTTGTACCTAAGTATATTATCTCTCCAAGAGTAGTGTGGTTTACTAGTGGAGTCTTGTTGACATTGTTGAATTAATGTGTGTGTGGTGGTATCATTAAACCATTCCTCATTGACTTGGTCTATCCATTTGGGAATAGGAGAGGAAAAATCATGTAATTGGGGGATTTATTCAAAATTCATGAAAGGGCATCGACAACCATGTTATCTTTCTCTTTTTTATATATGATCTCATAATCATATCCTAGTAATTTTGTAACCAACTTTTATTTTTCTGGAGTGGTTATGTGTTGCTCAAGAAGGTATTTAAACTATGGTGGTCAGTGCAAATAATGAAATGTTGGCCAATAAGGTAAGGTCTCCAATATTGAATAGCATGAACAATGGCTAACATCTCTTTTTCATATGTGGAGTGGGCCAAATTATTTTTAGAAAATGCCTTGCTAGTAAAAGCCAAGGGTATTTCATTTTGCATGAGCACTACTCCTATTCCCACTCCTGAGGCATCACTCTCAATAATAAATGGTTTGGAAAAATCTGGCATGGCTAAGACAGGGGTGGTACACATTGCATTTTTAAAGCAATAAAGGCATCATCAACTTTTGAAGACCAAAGAAAAGCATTCTTCTTGAGTAGTGTTGTTAAGGGGGCTATGATTTTTCCATAATATTTGATAAATTTGCGATAGTACCCTGTTAGTCCTAAAAAACCATGCAAGCCTTTCAAGGTTTTTGGAATAGGCCAAATTTTCACATCTTCAATCTTGCGAGGGTCCATGTTAACTCCTTCTTTAGAGACAATATGTTCGAGGTATTTAATTTCTTGTTTTCCAAAAGAACATTTTGATATTTTGGTATATAATTGATTGTCCTCCAAGGTATTTAATGCTTGGTCTATATGGCATAAGTGATATTACCATGTTTTTGATATGGTATTATGACCAATCCTATATTTACATAATGTATAGGTCTTAAATAGCCATTATACAAATAATAATGTCGAAAATACAAGATAAAGATTTTCCAACATGATAAAGTTGTTGATATTATCAAATATATTGTCGACCTCCTACTCATATATATACGTGTTCATTTTATTGTTCAACATGAAGGAGGTTTAGACTTAGGATTAATTTTAATTTTAGTTTTAAAGTTTCAAAGGCCTCCTGCTGTTCCCTTGTCCACTAAAACTAAATTTTAATCTTTGTTACATGATGAAGAGCAAAAATAGTGGAATAGCCTGCAATGAACTTGCGATAGAAGTTAGCAAGTCCAAGAAAACTCCTCAACTCCATGACAGAAGTAGGAATAGGCCATTTGAGGATGACTTCAATTTTGGTAGGATCCACTTGAACTCCTTTTTCACTGATCACAAATCCCAAATAGGAAATGGAAGTTTACCCAAAAGAACACTTGGGAAGATTTGCATACAATTGGTTCTTCTGAAGAGTTTGAAGAACATATTCCAAGTGCTCGAGATGAATTTTCCAAGTTGGAGAAAACACAAGGATGTCATCTAAATAAATGATTACAAATTTGTCCAAACAATCACAGGTCACTTCATTCATTAGCCTCATGAATGTGGTTGGAGCATTTGTAAGACCAAAGGGTATGACAAGCTATTCAAAGAGCCCCATTTTAGTCTTGAATGCAGTCTTCCAGGTATCCTCTGCCTTAATTTTGACTTGATGGTATCCACTTTTGAGATCGATCTTGGAAAAGAATTTGGCTCCTTGGAGCTGATCCAAGAGATCGTCAATTTGTGGAAGTGGATATCGATTTTTTATGGTGATCTTATTTAATGCTCTAAAATAAATGCATAGTCTCCATGTGCCATCTTTCTTAAATACAAGAAAAATAGGTGAAGCACAAGGAGAGGTTCTAGGTTTAATAAAACCTTTTGACAATAGATCCTGAATTTATCTTTTAATTTCTTCCATTTGCACTATTGATTGTCTATACATTGGAGCATTAGGAAGTGAAGCAATAGGAACAATTTCAATGTTGTGATTAATTGTTCTTTGAGGTGGAAGACTTGTAGGTTCTTGAAATACACCTCAATATGATTGTAACAAAGAATTTACTGAAGCATGCATATGTTTTTTTTACTTAGGTGCTTGATTGTGTTCATTATGTGGTCTGATAGAGATGAGTGCTAGTTCCCTTGCTTGATTTACAACTTTACGTACTTCTCGACAACTAAGCATTAAATTTTGTGGAGTTTGTTGAGTGCTTTTGATTATGTAGTCCTTATCATATTTGTGCAAGGTATATGTATTTTTAAATCCATCATGAATAGACCTCCTATCATATTGATAAGGTCTCCCAAGCAATAAACCATAACAGTCCATTGGAGTGACATCACACACAACTATGTCCACAAAAGAGGGACTGAAAGCAAAATTCATAGTGCATGTGTGTGTGATGTCTGATGAAATCCCATTATCCTTCCACCCTAATGGATACGGATGAGGATGGTGTTTCATAGGAACTTCAATTTGTTGACAACGAACATCGCAATTAAATTCTTCTGCGAGTCACTATCGATGATACAATCAACTACAAAGGAATCATTGAGGTGAACCGTGGTCACAAAAAGGTTATCACAATCCTCTTTTGAAGTGTTCATGAGGTTAACTTGTTCAACCTAGCCAATTCCTTATATATCTTTTGAAGAACACAAGCTTATACTGAGAGGGGGGGTGAACAGTATAAGACCACTTTTTACTTTTTCTTCCAATTCAATATTATGTTGTGTAAAGATAGCAGTATCAATAGCAGTAATTAAAGCAATGCATACAATACCATACACAATAGAGACACCATAATTTACATGGTTCACCTAATGTGGGCTACTCCATAGAAAACATATTTTACTAAAACTTTCTCAATCAATCTCTTTGGGAATCGCTCCCAATAACAATGTTTATGGATCTCTATCCAAAGAAGATGTTGATCCCCTAATATCAAGTTTTTGGATCTCTTCCATAGGATAACTCTTTCTCCTTATGATATGGCTATGTGATATACTAGAAGACTCTGTCTCTCTACTGCACTAACTGGTGGACCTCTCTCCACTTGAAGACTCCTCACTCAAATCTATCTTCAACTGTTATGGTTGATGGATATCTATCCACTGAGACTCTATCCTTTGTACTCTGTCACCTTCAAAGCTCTATCAATAGGCTCACTAAGAACCTACTTAACAAGCTCACATAGAACTTGTCAAATTTGCTCAAGCAAGCTCATCAAACTTGCCCAATTTTGCTCTAGCAATCTCACTAAGAACTTGCCCAAATCTGCTCTAGCAAGCTCACCAAGAACTTGCCCAAATATGCTCTAGCAAGCTCACCAAGAACTTGCCCAAATATGCTCTACAAATATTTCCACAAAGCTATCCACAAAGTTGTCCCAAAACTGTCCTCAAATCTGTCCCAAAGGCCTTCTCAAAGGCTCAATCAATCATGCTCAAGTAGTACTCAAAATAAACTCAACAATGAATGACAATCTCAACTCAAATTAACTTCATAGAAGCATTGATGAACATCAAAAATGCTCATATTTTGTATACATTTTCTTGATTATTATGCGGCTGTATAATAAGGATTGCATATGTTTATGAATGATTATATAATTATTTGATGAAATTATGTGTGTTATCTAATTCGTGTGTTTTTAGTGTGTTTTTATGGAATTGTAGTTGATTTAGTCATATTTGGATCAGTCGAGGTCTTTTAATGGACCTAGCACTTTGTTTCTTTTGAAATCAACGTAGAGAAGGTAGGCGCCTTCCTCTTCCAGGAAGGTGCCAAGCGTAAGTAGGCACCTTCCTCTTCCAGGAAGGCACCAAGGAAAGACAAGCACCTTCCTCTCCTAGGAAGGTGCCAATAGAAGGCCAGTGCCTTCCACTTCTAGGAAGGCACTAAATGAAAATAAGCTCCTTCCTCTCATAAGGAAGGCACCGACAAGAAGGCACCACTAGAAGGCAAGCGCCTTCCTCTCATAGGAAGACGTCAACAGAAGACAAGCACCTTCCTCTTCCAGGAAGGTGCCAACGACAGTAAGGCACCTTCCACATAGAGAAGGCACCCAACATACTTAGGCACCTTCCTCATAGGAAAGGCGCCCTTGTTATTCTCCTGTTGACCAGATAAGCACGATGTGGACAACAGATACTGGTGCAGTTCCAACTCTACGTCATGTAGAGTTAAATTGGGGATCACACTAACGTATGAGAACATCCTACCAATGCCAGGTGAAGCACAAACCAATCAGTGAGCACGCCACCGTTAGAAACAAATGCCAGTTTTAGCAGACATCGATCACATTTACCAGACTATCTTAGTTTAGTATGGAATGAATCAACTGTTATAAATTCTTTGTAACAGAAGATCTGCGGGTGTGCTATATAAACACATGCAGACCTCTCTGAGGATATATAGAATATTTTAATAGTAAATGTAGGAAGATATATAGAAGAAGCATTGTAATACTTTGATAATTATAATACAATTCTAAGAGTTTCTAAGTGCGTGTTCAGCTGGAAGGAAGTTGTTGGAGCCTGGGCCCACTCTAAGCCAGTATTTCTTCCCCTATTTTTCCTGTATTTTCTAGATTAGTTTACCACTTTTATAATATTGTTTATCACATTGTTATTTCTAGTATTGCAATAGGTTTATTTCTAGGAATGCGTGAATATTTCCTTTCTGTGTATTTAATTGTTTTTACGTAAATTATTGAGGAGTGTATGAATGGTTGACAACCGTTGAAACACCCCCTAATAGTAGAACTAGTGGACTCATCTCAAGTGGTATTGTAAGCAATCTTGTTCAAGACCCTTCGCAAGTTTACAAAGCTCCTTGGGTTGATAAATTAAATGCACGGGCATGTGACAAAAGTAGGAAAGAAGTTAACCTTGTTTGGCCTGCAACATTTTGGTGTTGTTTCCGGGGAAGTGTCTCAACTAGATTATTTACAATACCTAGAAACCTTCTATCTAACCTTGTATGAGTTCTTCGAGAAGAAGAGGACCTGGCGATCGGTTTATAAAAACCAATCCACCAAAACCTAAGTTAGTCAAACATTTTAAATTTGAATTAGACTCACCTGAACCACCTTCAGCAATCCATTAGAGTGAGGATCTGCACTTTATGCAAAGTGCCTCCTCATCCCATCAACTTGGGGAAGAACGAATCATCATAAATCCCCTGTTTAATAGGACACCCTTAGAGGAAGCCCTATTGTGGAAATTTGTAGAATATCGAATGATAACACCAGAAAACCTTAGAGCCTTGGTTCAAAAAGTCTTAAACGATCATAAGGCCATAAATACTGCATTAGAGACTGCATTTCCTAAAAAAATGGATGACAACGAAGAAGTCTCATTTGGATTTAGTTTCCATATTGATGAAGGAGTAGGAGATACCAAAATGAAAAACATATCCCCTGCTCACATTTCGACCTTCAGAGGATACCCAACTGAGGACCCTAACCTATTTTTATTTAATTTTGATGTCTTATGCAGGTCTGTGGACTACAAATATGATACGCAGAAGCTGAAACTCTTTCCTTCCACATTAGATGATGTAGCTATGCGGTGGTTCATTGGTATGGGAGACAAACACATTGCCACTTGGGATCAAATGAAGAAGCTCTTTTTAGAGCAATACCAAGATTTTGGGAGAGCAAGAGACTCCAGATAAGAGGTCCTGAGCATGACGCAGAAAGAAGATGAGTCTCTCGAGGAATACTGGGAGAGATTCAACTTCAATCTTCAACGATCTCCTCACACGAAACTATCTGATAAGTCCTTCAAAAGCATATTTTTGAGAGGAATTACCAATGAATCACTGGAGGCTCTTAACATGATTTCTGGAGGTGATGTCTACCAAAACGCTATGGAAGACATTTGAAAACTATGCCAGAACTACTCAAGAAGGAAAGGCAAGACCACTTCTAGAACCATGAAAGCGACTGCTTCAATCACAAAGATAGAAATAGGTAACATGCTGGAATATTTAAAGAGCGAAATGTTCTCATATCTAGAATTGCAGATGGATACGCTGCTGTTAGAGAAAAAGAAGCATGAAAATGAAGTAGCATTGGCTTATTTCTGTCCAAAATGCAGAGGGAAGCATGCAAAGAATGCATGCCCGAAGAACAAAGTTAGAGTATGCGTAGTTTGTAGGCTAAACCATAAAACTGGATTATGCCCACAACTGCCCAATAATCAGGAGGATGCTAAAAGCACGGATGCCTATTTCATAGGCAATCGGAAGAGTTGGCCATAACCCCTTGCAGGGAATATGCCAACCAGAATGTCGTCATATTGGGGAGGATCATACATGTCCCAAGGCCCGCCTCAACCACCTAACATGGGGTGGTGGGGGCCATCACCCTGGTCCAACGCACCCCCAACAACATTCCCAAACTAGCAGCTATGGATGTGATATCCATATCCTGGGCAACATTGGAGAGGCCACACTATGTGGAATCAGGCTCCACAAAATGTAGCACCAGATCACCCCCAACATAATTTACTAGCATTTCTAGTAGTGAGACTTGCGTAGCTACCCACACAACCGATGATAAATCCTAATAATAGGGTGAACCAACCAACATACAACATGGAGGGTGAGATGTATCTGATGTACCATATTCAGCTTAGGTCTGGTAGACATCTAGAAGTAGGAATGCCTCTAATGGTAGAAGAGGAGGAAGAGGTAGGAGAAAAACCTCTTGTAGAAGAGGTGATAGAAGAAACACCTGAGAGAGCAAAGGCTCCATTTCCCAACTGACTGCAAGAACAGAGGAAAGTAACATAGTTAGAGTTTGATATCTTGTCTAGCTTGAAGAACCTCACCATGACAATTCCATTATTTCAAGCCATCCGAGATGTTTTGATATATACCAAGGTGATAAGAGAGATGTGTCTAAGGAAGCCAGGACGAAGAGCAACCCAGACTATCAATGTCATGGGTAAACTAGCAGATTTGATGATGGGAAAAATGTGCCATCCTAAGTATGCAGACTCGAGCAGACCGATGCTGACTATAAAAATTGAGGGACATTTCCTGTCCAATACGTCGATCGAAATTGGAGCAGTCATCAATGTAATGCCTTAGGAGACCATGCAGAGGCTACATCTCACGAACCTGAAACCCACTATGATAGTGCTGTAGTTGGCTGATCGATCGATCGTGGCACCAGAAGGAATGTTGGAAGATGTAATAGTGATAGTTAGTGCATGGGAATACCCATTTGACTTTTTAATATTGCAATCTAAAACTAGGTTGGGCAGTTACCTGCTCATCTTGGGAAGGCCATGGATGGCAACAACTGATGCTTACATCAGATACCAAGATGGGCTGATGACCATATACGATGGAAAAAATGTTAAAAGGTTGACTATTTCACCCCTAGCATAGTTCATCGACTCATTAGGAGAACCCATGTTGACCGAGCATGAAAATCCTAAGCTATCCATGATCTAGCCGGTGATGACGTTGGATGAGTTGGTAGAAGAAGATGAAGATGGTGCTATTGTGGAGTTCCTGCATGGGGAGTCCTCCATATCCACACTTGGATCATTGTTTGCTGGTGCCCAAGATCACCACATTCAACAGATACACGTCGAGCTAGGAAGAACGTTGAATGTCAGCAGTGGGTTGACTCCCACATAATTGACAAAAGTAGAAGAGATCCTGGTTAGACACCAACATGCATTTGCATGGGATTAATCAGATATAAATGGTATCAACCTAGATATTTGTACCCATCGTATATACCTCGATGATCAAGCAACTCCAAGCAAACAACCACAAAGAAGAATGAATCCAACAATGAAAGACATTATCAAGGAAGAACTGCAAAAAATCTTGACTTCCGAATTCATCTATCTAATTTTTGATAGTGAGTGGATATCATCATTAGTGGTAGTCCCTAAAAAGAATGGGAAGTGGCAAATATTTGTGGACTACAAAGCGTTAAACAAAGCAACCAAGATTGACCACTTCCTACTCCCGTTCATTGATCAAGTCTTGGATACACTCTCTGGGAGGAAGTATTTATCCTTCCTGGATGGATTCATTAGATACAACTAGATCCAGATAGGAGAAGAGGATCAGGATAAAACAATGTTCAGTTGCTTAAAGAGAAATTGATATCTACATTGGTTTTAAGAGGACCAAATTGGGCCATACCATTCAATATCTATTGTGATGCATCCAACAATGTGATTGGAGCAGTCCTCGGACAGAAGGATGGCGAAGAATTTTATGCCATCTACTATGTCAGCAAAAACTTGGTAGGAGCCAAGCTCAACTACACGGTGATGGAGAAAGAGTTCCTTGTAGTTGTGCATGCCATAAAATGTTTTTGCCATTATATCACTGGGTATAAGGTATTTGTCCACACGGACCACACAACCATCAGATACTTGATGAGCAAGCTAGCCATTGGCAGAAGAATTATCAGGTGGCTCTTGTTACTACAGGAATTTGACATAAAAATAGTTGAAAAACTAGGCAAAGATAATGTCGTAGCAGATTTTCTATCTAGATTGATACTGACAGACCATACAGCAGTAGAAGACCAATTTTTGAACAAACATTTGTTCACCATTAGTGAGCAAATCTTGTGGTACGTAGATATAGCCAATTACTTGGCCACCGGAAGAACCTCACCTACTCTCTCTTTTTGAGAAAAGTAGGTGGTCATAGAGAAAAGCACATCGTTCCTATGGATTGATGGCCTCCTATTCAAAATATGACATGGCCAGATTATAAGCAGATGCATAGCAGAACAAGAGTTCTTAGAAGTACTCAAACCGTGTCACGATGAACAATGCGAAGGACACTTTACAGGGAAACAAACTACCTACAAAATCCTACAGGCTGGGTACTTTTGGCCCACTCTATTCAAGGATGTGGCTGCATACACCAGCAAGTGCAATGAATGCCAAAGAATGGGCAGACCAACCCATCGAGATGAAATGCCCCTCCAGCATCAGGTACACCTAAAACCCTTCAATAAGTGGATCATGGACTTCATGGGACCAATTAATCCACCTTCAATAGGGAGGAGGTTTATTTTAGTCTGTACATATTACGTCATCAAATGGGTTGAGGTTCAAGCGTTGAGAGATTCAAAAGAAAGAACAGTCATCGATTTCTTATTTGCCCACATTTTTACACGATTTGGGGTCCCTAGAGAGATAAAAATAGACCAAGGGCCTCAATTTACCTCCAAGTTGATCAAGGAGCTGATGGAGCAATACAAAGTTTGGCACAATAAAACTACACCCTACCATTCGCAGGCAAATGGGCAAGTGGAAGTGAAAAATAGAGAAATAGAGAACATCCTGACAAAGATCATGTAACAACACATAAAATATTGGGCTACAAGGTTGTCAGAGGTAGTTTGGGCATATAATACCATGTGGAAATCCACCACAGGCTTCACACCATTCCAACTAGTATATGGGAAGAGTGCGATGATACCCATTGAATTGGAAATCAAGACATTGAGGACAGCTTCAGAATTGAACTTGAGCTTGGATGACACTCAAAAATAAAGGATTCAATAGCTAGATCACCTGGACAAAATCCAAATGGACTCTTTGCAGAGAAAAAAAATCATACAAAAGCAAAGAAAGCGGTGGCATGATCGCCATATTAAACTGAAGCAGTTCCAATAAGGAGAATGGGTGTTGTACGATTCTCGGTTCCAAGAAAGAAAAGGTAAATTAGTGCAAAGATGGATGGGATTGTATGAGGTGGTAGAGCTCATCAAGAACGGGGCAGTGCGGGTTAGAACAATTAATGGCACCAACACTATGTTAATGGTCAATGGCCACCGATTGCGCCCCTATAACACATCCGAAACCTTACAAGTGGAATCTAGAATAGACGTGGGGGAGACCCCATCTTGTTATATCCAAACCAAACTCTTAACAGGCGAAACAATGGGCATGGAGGTGGTCACCAAAATCAGTTAATTTAGTTTTTTTCTTACGACATGTTTTGTAGGGACAATGCCTACATGCAAGTTGCAGGCATCCTAATCGAGGGCCTAATAGGTACGGAATGCATCTAACTGCCTTTATTTTTCTTTCTTTTCATTTGCTTTTTGTAGGTGGAAGACCTGAAAACACGAGGAATAGGTATCTGGGAAACCAAGCCTGATTTAGCTTAGCATTCTAACACTGGCACTCGTAGGTAGAAGCTAAGGCAGTGTGAAGTGAGACTGAGAGGGCTTGATCACCCTTTCCTAGTCAATCGCCACATGATTGCCAAGAATAAAGCGCCTTCCACATCAAGGAGGTGCAAAAGAAGGCGCCTTCCTTATAAAGAAGGCGCCCAACCAGAAGAAGGTGCCTTCCGTATGAAGAAGGTGCCCCGCAAGAATATGGCTCCTTCCTTATGAAGAAGGTGCCCAGCCAGAAGAAGGCACCTTCTGTATGAAAAATGTGTCCCGCCAGAAAAAGGCACCTTCCTTATAAAGAAGGCACCTAGCCAGAAGAAGGCGCATTCCTTATGAAGAAGGCACCCCGTAAGAATAAGGCACATTCCTTATGAAGAAGGCACACCACCAGAAGAAGGCATCTTCCTTATAAAGAAGGCACACACAAAAAAACAAATAGAAAAAAGTAGGTGCCTTCCACATCATGAAGGCACCACATAAAAAAAAATAGCTCGAGGCGCCTTCCACCCCAGGAAGGTGCAGGTATACAACGATGCCTTCCACCCCAGGAAGGCATAGGTATTCAGTATTGCCTTCCACATCAGGAAGGCGCACCCATTCAGAAGCACCTTTTGTAGTAGGAAGGCACCATCATCAAAAGGGAACCTTCCACCATCGAAAGGCACATCCAATCAAAGACGCCTTCCACCATCAAAAGGCATATCCATTCAAAGAGAACTGACAACATTGAGAAGGCACCATATAAGCACCTTCCACATCAAGAAGGCACCACATAAGTGCCTTCCACATTGGGAAGGTACCAAAGAGCACCTTTCATGTACAACCAGCACTTAAGTCTCATGGACGCCTCGATCGGAATGAAATCACCACACAAACGAGCAGCATCAAATTACCACCATCGCCCATGTGATGGAAATCTTCCCCTATCAAAAAATTCTTGGAGAATTATGGGGTGAGATCAGCGCGCACGTTCCAAATATGATGGACAGATGATTTTTTTGAGCAAATTGGGATTTTGTCTCTAGCACCAACCATCAAACAACTCAGCACCAAAGTCCAGCGTAATACGCACAAATGAAATACCCCTCCCCCATGTCACAATTTAGCGAATCAATGCTCTTCATGATGCATGAAACACCAATTAAGGTACGCACATACTAACTCAAATCTTTATATAATTATTCATAAATTATGCAGTACCGAAAAAATATTATCATCATAAAAATCATATACCCCCATTGCCGAAACCACGTGCCAATTATATGGCTCAAAAGGCATACCCTAGAATTAAATTCTAAGGTTAGGCACCTTCCCTATAAGAAGGTGCATTCCTGAAGAAGTAAGGACAAAAAAAGAAGAAGCTTAGTAGTAAGGGAAGGCGCCATGGGAGGAAGGTCAAAGAATCATTTTGTGAAAAAGAATGAGCCAAGTGATATGAAAGGAATCAGGGGGATGGTAAAAACATAGTTTGAGGCCGAGGGATGGTTCAAATACTGTACCATAGTCAGTTAGGGCCAGGATATGGAGGCAGCCAAGGAATTCCCTGCCTCCTTGAGGGGAGACGTAGCTCAGGTGCGAGGGGTAGAAATTTTGGTCACCCCCGAATACATCTTGCAGGTGACTGGATTGCCCCTCATAGGTGAATGCATATACAAAGGTGGACTACTGAAGCCATACGCCAAAGTGCTGCTACTAGGAGAAAATGTGTAGATAGATAAGGAAGGTCTACCCAAAAGCAGCCTTCCCATGAATCTGTGGAAGATATTCGAGTAGGTTTCTCGATTCATTACATGCATTGGGAAGTATACCCATTTGCACACTAACCATGTGTAGTTTCTGAATCACCTGGTGCATGGAAGGAAGTTGAACATGCCTTGAAGGAAGAAGCGGCTAGGTACCAGAAGGGACACATCGACCCAAACTAACTAGGCAATAGAGGTCCTGATGAATTCTCCCACATCTATAGAATGATTATTCTCTTCAGGAGAATTTTGATCGAATGCCCGATAGAGTAGCCCGAAGGTAGGGGATAATTCCTCTTTTTTGGGAGTGAAGGGGAAAGAAGTCCCACAAGACTCCCTATCATCAACCTGAGTGATATAGAGTAGGATGAGGGCCAACAATAGCAGACAGAACTGGGAGATAAGGAAGAACTCCCTGAACCTAATGAAGAAAGAGAAGAACCTGAGGTGTTAGCACAGGAAAGACAAGGGGGTGAATAAGCACCCCAAGGGATGGCAGCACAGGTCCCCTAGAGTGAAGAGAATGCTCTAGGAACCACAGAGTAGGCCCCTCAAAGCGAGAAGACATCCTCTAGGGAGAAATGGAAAACCCCTATTTGAGCCACTGCATTTTCTACAAAGGCCAACAAAAAAGGGCCCAGGACAGCTCGAAAGAAGGCAAAGGTGACCTTCATCGAGCCAGAAGAAGATGAGTGGGATATGCAGCTATTCGTAGAGAGGCAAAAACAATTCAAACGGTTTCTCAAAGAGATGATAGCAGCTAAGGAGACAAGGAAGGCAACCTCAAGGATGCAGGGGGACTCTGGTATCTACGTCAATCTGGTAGAGGACGGCCAGTTTTGGGAGATTTATGGGTCATCTCGGGGATGACCCTCCAAGATAAGAAGTTATTTTGAATGATGGGGGGTATATGGCCTCGAATTGGAAGCTGCTACCATTGCAAAGGAGAACATAGGGCTTACTCCTAAAGCAACCCGATTGTACAAAGCCCAAGTAGTTCATCTCAAGAGGGATAATTTAGATATCCCTCTTGCAATGGTCAGACCTCCGAACGTTGACCTATGGCAAGCTGTAGAAGCTGCATTTTAGGAAGTAGAGATGACGCTAGCTACATCACCTCTGATAGCGACCAGGACGAGGAAAGCAAAGTCGACAGCAGCACCCACAACCCCACATAGAAAAAGAGGAGCCACACCTCCAGATGCTAGTGTGCAGAAGAGGCAGACATGGGCTGTAGGTACAACCGGATCAACCAAGAAATGGCAACGATGAGGGGTCAACAAGGCTACAAAATAATCAACATTCCTCCACTTTTCAATAATCATCACCAAGGCCTTTAATTGCACAACTTCCTTATCTCTCCTAAAACCACTTGTACCATAAAATAAAATAAATCAAAATATTGCATAACCTTTTCACTCCCAAAACCACTTATACCATAAAATAAAATAAATCACAATATTGCATACCTTGTCACCTCATGAAAGAATTAATCCTCTTGAAAAATAACAAGGCAAACTTCATTTTTGGAACCCCTTTGAAAAATCAGAAATATCTCTTTGCACACACCTTATTTCTCCCTCTAAATAAGTCAGTCAAATAGTCCTTGAAATAAACTTTTTGACGATATATAATATGCCCCCTTTCCAAAATAAATTGAAACCTTTACATATATATATGCCAACCTCCATTAATTGCACATAGGTCGGCCCTCCATTAATTTAAACTTTAATATCTTCATCATCGAAGGTCCTTTTTCGATGAAACAAAGTTCCACCTTGGATTTTAAGAAAATCCCTTTCCACATAAGCCCACCATGGTTTTAAATAAACCTTTTATTTTGTCTACCTTGGTTTTCATAAAAACCCTGTAAATAGCCATGCTTTCCAAAATATCATAAATGCTTATTTATGAAATATTTTGGCCACCGAAACCAAATGTGATCCATGTGACATCAATGATCCATGTGATATCAATTACAACATAAAATACCTCAAATTAACTTAAATTTCCAACAATCTCCCCCTTTGTCATTGATGGCAACACCTCTAATGCAAACACCACAATCATTGCAAAAACCATCTCTGAGAATCAAAGTTGCTCCCCCTGATTCAATACTCTCTATGGAGGTTGCTCCCCCTAACTCAATACTCTCTTTGGAGGCTGCTCCCCCTAACTCAAATATCTCCCCCTTTGACATCAATGGCAAAAGGGACACCTATGGGGCTAAAAGATATGACTCTTAAGCTTAGCCCCCTCACCCCCTTCTCTTTTGAGGTGATTAATTTTGGGGTGGGAATACTTTTACTCCCATATCACTTTGTTTATTTCCTCTATCAACTTCCTTCCATGTTTTTTTGATATCCTTATCTTTATGAATTACTTGATCTTCTTGTCTAGAGCCTATTTGACCTTCTTGCCTTGAACATGTTTGGAATTGATTCCTACACCATTTTGCAATATGCCCAAAGTTATTACAATTAAAACATTTGATATTTTAGCCTTTGGTTGGTGCCCATGTCCTGAATTTTTTCTTGAAGTAATTTCCATATTCATTCCTTTCCTGAACCCTGTATTGTGAAGCTCTATTTTCATGACCATTATGACCATGACTTCTAAAATGTGTAGCTCTAAAACCAAAACCATGTTGCTCATTTCATTTGCACTAAAAAGATTTATGACCAATCCTGTTACATGAGAAGCAATGTCCTTGAAAATCATACCTTCTTCCTTTGAAGTTCCTTCTAGCAAAATAAAACTTCTTTGATCCATGGATTTTGCAATGTATAGCCCTGTGTCCAAATCCATTACAAGAAAAATAATGTCCTTGAAAATCTCTTTGTTCATGCCTTGGTTCCTCATACCTTTCTTGACCATTATCCTTATGATCATCTTCAACTTGTGCATTGCATTCTTGGACCTTCTTTGTAGCATCTAAAACATCTTCCTTAGTTTCTTCCTTGCATTTCTCTTCAAAAATTTCTTTGCCCTTTGAGTTTGATTCATCTATCTCAAAACAAGAACCAAACTGAATATTTGGAGCCATAGGAACTTTGGAACTTTCCTCACAAATTTTAGGTGCTTCGTTGCTTTCATCTTTTAGAACTTACTTTCCTTTTGAGTGTGACTTTGCTTGGAAGTAAGATACAACCTTAAAATAAGTTTCCACTCCTTTTTGAATCTTTTCATCTAATGTATCATGTATTTTTATGGTTACCCTTAGTTCTTCATTCATCCTTTCTTCTATCCTTTTTGCATTTTGAAGCTCTAATTTGAGATTACTGATTATTTGAAGTAGTTCTTCTTTGATTTTGACATCTGTTCAAATCTTGTTTTCAAGATTCCTGTATTCTTATTTTAGCCTTTTGATTTCTTATTTTTTTTTACTTGGCTCATCCTCTCCCTTTTCTATTACCAAAAATGAGACTTCTTTGTTTTCACTACTGCTGGAATTATCACTAGAACTGTTGCTTTCTTTTTCAAATACACTTTCCTTGTTGTAATTGTTGTAGTATGTGCAATCATCATATATATACCCAAATTCTCCACATGTGAAGCATTTTAGTATCCTTAGACCTTTCTTGTACCTATTTGCTTGCTCAATGGCTATGACAAGCTCTTCATATCTTTCTTCAATAGGCACATCCTCTTCTTTAACTTCAATACCTAGGAATAGGTGTTCTTGCTTTTCTTCACTTATTCCAAAGAAAAACCCTTCTTCATATTCATTGTCACTAATATCATTATAATCTTCTATAGCAAACAAACTCTCAAGATTTCTTTGACCATGCCTATTTCCTTGATGTGTCATCTCATATTCACTATCATTGAAACCATTGTAATATCATGATATGTGATCTCTTTGACCACACACAAAACATTGTTCTCTTTCACCTTCTATTCCTATGAATAAATGTTCTTCCTTTTCATAATATGATTTTTCTCTATCACTATAATCTGATCTATCACTTGCTTCTACAATGTAGTAATATTTCTTAGCCTTACAGAAAAAATTCTTCTTCTCATACCTGTTTTGCTTGAATTTGTCATCTTTGTCATGCTTATGCTTTCCATCTTCTTTTCTTGTTTGAACATATTTTTCATCATCATTGATTTCTTCATGTGGACACTTGTATGCATAGTGACCAAGATCACCACACTTGTAGCACCTGAATTTCCTTATATCTCTAAAATTCCTTGAGTCCTTATTCCTTTCGATGAAGTTAGCTTCCTCATCATTTTCTAAAACTCTATCCATCTTTGAAACTTTCCCTTTCTCTTTTTTGAAGCCTTGAATGCAATCTCTTTTATTGGAGCTTGATGCTTACTTACCCTCATCTCATAAGTTGTGAGAGTACCTTGAAATTCTTCCATTGTTAGCTTGTTGATATCCATTCTCTCTTCTATTGCTGAAACCTTAGAATCATATTTCATGGAAAGTGATATCAAAACCTTTTGAGTAACTTCTAATTCTTTCATCTGAAAACCTAGGCCTATCATGGTGTTAGTAATCTCATCAACTTGAAGTAAAAACTTTGCAATATCTTCAAAATATTCCATTTTCAATTCCTTAAATTTTTTCCTATGAGTTTGTAGTTTTGCCAAATTTATCTTGGAATCTCCTTCATAAGTATTCCTCAACTTGGTCCACATATCATTAGCTGAATTACATATCATGACCTTTGCAAAATCTGTCTCAAGTAGCCCACTCAAAATACAATTTATTTCTCTTGCATTGATCTCAACCAATTTATTGGTAGTCTTATCTTCCTCGAGATCACCTTCAACCCTATACTCTTTTTCAACCATCTGCCATACCTCATATCCTTGTGATATCAAGTAGTTATTTATCCTCATGCTCCAGAAAGCATAATTGTTACCATAAAACAATGGAGCCTTATTTGAAGATAATCCTTTTTGTGAAGCCATTTATGTTCTTGTAGAATCTATCCTCAAGCTGTTAGCCTTTTCGAAGGAACCCACTCTGATACCAATTGAAGAACACAAGCTTATACTGAGAGGGGGGTGAATAGTATAAGACCACTTTTTACTTTTTCTTCCAATTCAATATTATGTTGTGTATAGATAGCAGTATCAATAGAAGTAATCAAAGCAATGCATAAAATACCATACACAATAGAGAAACCACAATTTACATGGTTCACCTAATGTGGGATGCTCCACGAAGAATTTTTTTTACTAAAACTTTCTCAATCAATATCTTTGGGAATCACTCCCAATTATAATGTTTATGGATCTTTGTCCAAAGGAGATGTTGATCCCCTAATCTCAAGTTCATGGATCTCTTCCATAGGAGAACTCTTTCCCCTTCTACTCTGGCTATATGATATTCTAGAAGACTCTATCTCTCTACTACACTGACTGCTGGACCTCTCTCCACTTGAAGACTCCTCACTCAGATTTATCTTCAACTATGTTGGCTACTAGATCTCTATCCACTGAGACTCTGTCCTCTGTACTCTATCACCTCCAAAGCTCTGTCAATAGGCTCACATAGAACCTGCTTAACAAGCTCACACAGAACTTGTCAAATCTGCTCAAGCAACATCACCAAGAACTTACCCAATTATGCTCTAGAAATCTCACCAAGAACTTTTCCAAATCTTCTCTAGAAAGCTCACCAAGAACTTGCCCAAATCTGCTCTATAAATATTTTCACAAAGCTGTCCACAAATATGTCCACAAAGATGTCCTAAAACTGTCCTAAAATTTGTCCTAAAGGCCTTCTCAAAGGCTCAATCAATCATGCTCAAGTAGTACTCAAAATGAACTCAACAATGAATGGCAATCTCAAGTCAAATTAACTTCATAGAAGCATAAATAGAATTGTTACAGACTCAATATATTCTAATCTCACTCTCAACCCAAATCAATCTCAACTTAACTCATAGAAGCATAAAGAAAATTGTTAGAGACTCAATATGTTCTAAACTCACTCTCAACTCAAATTAATCTCAACTCAACTCAAATCAACTCATAGAAGCATACATATAATTGTTAGATACTCAATATGTTCTAATCTCACTCTCAACTCAAATCAACCTCAACTCAATTCAAGTCTTATAGAACCATAAAGAGAATTGTTAGAGACTCAATATGTTCTAACCTTAATCTCAACTCAACATAGAATTATGGAATAGTTTATTTCATAGAACTTGAAAAATCACTTCACACATCACTTGACTAGGCTCAATCAACTCAAATCAACCAATCATCACAAGGAACAACTCTTTCTCACACAACCCTAGTCCAAGTATGTATCAACCAACTCAAAATTTTCCAACAATGCTCAACCACAAATCTCATATAACAATGATACTCATATTATTTTCTAACTCAATTTATTTTACAACCAATGGGCTTCAACAACTATGCTTATCAAACAAGGTTTAGACACAACTCTCAATTCAGAAAATCTTGAAGCATTCAACCAACCACTTTCAAAAAGGAAACCACAAACAATCCTTTTCCCTCCAATGATATTTCAGAAATCAACCACCATAAAAAATCAATAGGAGAATGTGCCCATACCTTTTATGAAGATGAAAAAACCTCTTTGTAAATCTGCCACAATCACAAAATTATTTTGCTAATCTTCACAAGGGTTAGTAGATCACAAAATAATCAACATTACTCCACTTTTCAATAATCATCACCAAGGCCTTTAATTGCATAACTTCCTTATCTATCCTAAAACCACTTGTACCATAAAATAAAATAAATCAAAATATTGCATAACCTTTTCACTCCCAAAACCACTTATACCATAAAATAAAATAAATCACAATACTGCATACCTTGTCACCTCATGAAAGAATTAATCCTCTTGAAAAAGAACAAGGCAAACTTCATTTTTGGAACCCCTTTAAAAAATCAGAAATATCTCTTTATACACACCTTATTTCTCCCTCTAAATAAGTTAGTCAAATAGCCCTTGAAATAAGATTTTCGATGATATATAATATGCCCCCTTTCCAAAATAAATTGAAACATTTACATATATATATATATATATATATATATATATATATATATATATATATATATATATATATATGCCAACCTCCATTAATTGCACATAGGTCGGCCCTCTATTAATTTAAAATTAAACTTTAAAATTTAATATCTTCATCACCGGAGGTCCTTTTTCAATGAAACAAAGTTCCACCTTGGATTTTAAGAAAAAACCTTTCCATATAAGCCCACCATGGCTTTAAATAAAACCTTTTATTTTGTCTACCTTGGTTTTCATAAAAACCCTATAAATAGCCATGCTTTCCAAAATATCATAAATGCTTATTTATGAAATATTTTGGCCACCAAAACCAAATGTGATCCATGTGACATAAATGATCCATGTGACACCAATGACAACATAGAATGCCTCAAATTAACTTAAATTTCTAACATATTTCTTTCACCGGTAACCTCAATGGGACCTTATTGAGGTTCCTCATTTGAAGGCTTTACAACTAGGAATTTCTTTTTCAAATTCTTCAACTTAAAACATTGATGTTTTTGATGATCCTTCTTATTACAATAAGTACATTCCATAGGAGTTTTGGAAGATTTTTGAGAAGAAGAAGAGGAAGAGGAAGAAGTAGTAGGAGAAGGAGAAGAGGGGGAATAAGAAGAAGACTTAGCCACCTTGGATTGTTGTTGTGAAGTCTTTGAATTTCCTCCCGATGATGAAGAGCGAGTCCCGCATGATGAATCTCGCAATTCCTCCTCTGCAATAATGGTTTGATTGAAAGCCATATCAATGCTTACAATGACCTTGTGCTTCAACTTGCGATAAAATGGTTTTTGCAAGCCACTTTTAAATTTTGTGACAAGTTGAGTAGCAGAATCCTGCACAAAATTCAAAATTCTCAATTTATTAAATTGCAACACATTATCATGCACGGTCATATAAGCAAATTTTTGAAGATGTAACCATTTGATCTCAAGGTCTTCGACATAATTTGAAGGGTAGAAACTACTCTTCAAAATATGTTGCAATTCATCCCATGTATCAATGGGATTTTGAGTCTTCTGATGATCAGTGACAAGGATTTTAGCAAGGCCTGACAATTTTAGCTTTGCAAAAGTGACTTTTTGGGCTTTCTCTAATTTGGTGTATTCGAACATACTATCCGTGTCCAAGATCTAATTGTTGAGAACTTCAGGATCCCGCTCACCATCGTAAATGGGAACATCACAATGCGGTTGAATATCTTGAGTGGTGACCTTATCGGCTAAAGCACTCACAAGTTGTGTGAGTTGAGCCATTTTGTCGACCAATTCGGTAGCCATTTGGACTTGAGTATGTACCCGAAGTTCTGATCAAATGGTTATTACAAAGGAATAGAGTGCTCAAATAATTGTAGAGAGATGCAATTTTACAATTGATTTAAAAGAGCACAAATTAAGAAGTATTTGATAAAAAGGTCAAAAAGTGAAATTAAAGTGACCTTTAAATAAAAATAAAACCCTTTGTAATTTGAAAAAAATTCCCCTCCCTTAATTGTTTGGAAAAATTCTCCTAGCACAATAATTTAATTAGTGACTTTATAAAAAGCCACTATTAACCCAAATATGGCGGTATATTTTAAACATACCCTAAAATAAAGTAAGTTGTCTGCTGTAGTCAACTTAAAATATGACCTCCCTTTGAAGGAATAATCAAAAAGATTGAATAAGCCAAAGGTTTTAATCGAACAACTTGGGCTTACCCCCTTTCCAAATTGGCATGCACGTCACAGGAAAAAATGACGCAGTCCACTGCGCGCGTGGTGACGAAGGAATTTGGTGTGATTCATGCTCGACGATAGGCAAAAGTCATGATCAACACAAATCAACACAAGCCATTTTGTAGTGTCTGGATTGGAGCACCGCCATGTTCTCGCAGATGTGCCCTAGTGGCTTTAACAATGTCGTAGCATTTACACATAGAAGATGGGTGTTTTTGTCATGCAGATCAGCAATTGCAATAATGTCTCATAGGTAAAGAACTTCATATTCAACCGCAAAACATAGGATTTGTGTCAGGAGGTAAACTAAATGGATCAAAAATATTGGCTTGCTAACAGATTGTGCAAGCAGACGCTGGTTCGGTCGAGGGCATGCAGAGGCAATCGTTAAGGAACAGCTTCAAAATAGAAATGACAACAAACTGTGATTGAAGGAATGTGTGGCGTAGGAAGGCAGAGATGAGTCGTAGAGATCATTGGTAGGTAGAGAAAAATAGGTAAAATTTGGATCGAAGCTCCGTAGAACTCCAACTGAGTGGAATCACAACAACAATGAATAAATATTTAGAGCGTTTCTCCTATCATCAAAAAACAACAAGCATAGGTGTCTGATGAATTGATCTCCGATATGAATGAAGGATTGCAAAATTGATCAGGTCAGTAACTTCTAGAAATTTGTTGTTCACCTTCCTCAAATTGGCCCTCTAATCCGATCAATCAGTAGATGGCTCGACAACAGGATAATCCATCATATCAAGCAAGATTTGCTTGAAACAACTGGATAGGAATTGCTTCTGCAACAATTGTTCAAAGCCAGCGAGTGGGCTTGAGCTAACAACAACTATGCAGGCTCCAAGCAAGAATCAGACTCAGCTACAATAAGAACATAGATAGGATGAGAGTTAGGGCAGCTGTAGTCACATCACTCATGCTTGCCCTTTCTTCTACGCAAAAGTAACGGCACCAGTAATTGCTCGTCGTCCTTCAATCGAAGTGAGAATTATCACAACAATTTACTACAAAAATTGTTGAATACACATCAATTACACATCAAACTAAAATGAAGTAGGACTGTTCAATGAGGTCATAAAATTGACCCAAAACCCCACTAAGCTTCTAGCTTTGATACCAACTGATATGGTATTATGACCAATCTGGTATTTACATAATGTACAGGGCTTAAATAGCCATTATACAAATAATAATGTCGACAATACAAGATAAAGATCTGCCGACATGACAAATCTGCCGACATGATAGAACTATTGATATTATGAAATATATGGTCTGCAATACAAAATTTAGGAAAAATTAAAATTAAAATTAAAATTAATCCTAAGTCTAAACGTCATTAGTTTTACTATAAATCAAAATAACATCAAAGAAAACTAAAATAAACTTTCGAAGAAAAGGGTGAAATACCTTGTTCATTAGAATTTGAAATGTAGAAGGGGTGTTGGTAAGGCCAAATGGCATAACCATGAATTCATAATGCCCTTCATGAGTGCAAAAGGCAGTTTTTAGAATATCACTTTCTTTAACTAGAATTTGGTGGTAGCCCTATCGTAAATCTCATTTTGGAGAAATATGTAACCCAATGAAGTTCATCTAATAGTTCATCGATGATTGGGATATAAAATTTATCTTTTATGGTTAATTTGTTGAGGGTGTGAAAGTCAACACATAGGTGCCATGATCCATCCTTCTTTCAAACTAATATAATAGGAGAAGAGTAAGGACTCACACTAGGTCTAATAACCCCTGCTTTAAGTAGTTCTTGTACTAGTTTTTCTATTTTTGTCTTTTGTAGATATGGATATCGATAAGGCTGAATATTAGGGGGTTGGTGTCCTGGAAGAAGTTGAATGGTATGATCATGGATTCATTGAGGAGGTAATCCATTTGGTTCGTTGAACACATTATCATGGCATTCTAGGAGTTGTAGTTCAGGTGCCATTGGTTGTTCTTCATTGGTGGGTTGAGTGGAAAATAGTTGTGCGATCATACCTTTACAAATAATTTTTTCCATTCTATGGGAACTTACGATTTGTGAAGGGCTTGATTTTAACCATTTAATAGTATATGTTTGGTCCTTTTGTGTGAATTTTATCCATAAGTCTTCAAAGTCCCATTGGATTATACCAAGTTTTCGTAGCCATTGCACTCCTAAAATGATATCACATCCCCCTAAGGGCAGTACATACATGTCCCCTTTCATGTTATAATCACCCATAGTGAGTTTAATATTTTGGCACTTTCCTTTGCATGCAATTCTTCCTCCATTTCTAATCATAACTTTCAAATTATGACAAGGATGCATAAAGTAGTTAGCTTATTTTTCCATCCTTGGGTCAATGAAATTATGTGTGCTGCCAGAGTCTAGAAGCACAATAAGGTTTTATTTTTTAAAGTATCCATTAACTTTCATAGTTTGTGGGGCAAAAAATCCTACGAGGGCGTTAAAAGAAATTTCTATTTTATCCTCATTATTTTCCTCCTGGATATCCGTCACTACTTCCACTTCAATATTATCCTCTTCTTTTGGAGTATCATTCTCAATCGTATCCAAAATATATAATTTTGGTGTAATGCATTTGTGATTAGGGATGAATTTCTCATCACAATGAAAACAAAGGCCTTTTTCTCTTCTTTCCTTCATTTCCTCAAGGCTAATTCATTTAATTGGCATGACTCTATTTAGTTTTGGGATGGTGTAAGTGTTATGTGGTTTCCCTATTGATAGTCTTCCTATTCGGTGTTGGTTATTGATCTTTTCTTCCACCATCTGGGCTAACGCAATACTGTGCATCATGTTGGTAGGATTGAGCATTTGTACTTCTAATCAAATTTCTTCCTTTAAGCCACTAATAAAGCAACTTTAAAAAAATATGCATATAGTCCCGATGTAAGATTTGCTAATTTTTCAAACTAAGCTTGGTACTCTCGTACTGTTATGGTTTGATGGAGTTTGATGAGAGCCCCTGTGAAATATTTAGATTTTCTTGGATCGTACCATTAGATTTTTTGTAAATTCTGTCCATGTAGGGGTGCCATTTTTCTATTTATACCATTGGTACCATTAAGTAGCAATTAGTTCTAGGTGGAAGGATGCAATACGAACATTTTGGACTTCAGGGATTTGATGAAGGGAGAAATATTGGTCCGCTCAATAGATCCAATTTGTGGGATCACCTCCTTCAAATTTTGAAAAGTCTAATTTAGTGGTTCGAGGTAATATTGACGTTTGTGGTCCCCCAAGTAATGCTTGTTGTGTTGGTGCTAAGATAGGTTGGTCGGCTTGGATTAATGCCAAGTTTTTTTGTACCATATCGATGGAGTGGTTGGTGGCACCAATTTTTAAGTCTAATTCTGTAATCTTGTTTTCATGGTCATCCTTCCATAGGCAAAAATCCTCTTTTGTCATGATTTTCTTTTCAAAATTGTCCTTCCATTTATTTAATTCTTGCATGACTTCCTTCATAGCTTCCTTCATAGGGTCTTGTGATCTCCTCCCATCAGCCATTGTGGTGTGGTTTTGGGAATTGCAAGTTTCTTTTATCTCTAATTCTTTGGAACTCAGTAATTGATTTTGTCAAAATTTGTCAAATGTTGACAAAAATTAAAAATTTCTGCAAATTTTTTGTCAATAATTGTTAAAAATTATCAATTTTGCTTGATAAAATTAAAAATTATTGCAAAAATAAAAATTTGTTTTGCAATATCTCCTTCTCTGCTTCTCGAATTGACAAAATGGTCAAATTAATTTGAATTTTTGAATTTTGTTCGACGATAATTTTTGAATTTTAAATTTTTTTGTGTTTCAACGACTATGAGTTGCGGCAATGGTTATGAGCGAGTGGTCAAGAGTCAAACAAGCACATCAGTAGCTAGACATGAATGACAAGCACATTAGCGATGAGACATGGATTGGTAGCAGGTCAATGATTGAATGCATGGCGAGGGAAGGTTAGGCACGCAAGGCGAGGCAGAGCAAAGGGGAGGGACAATGATAAACAAGGGCAAGCAAGCAGTGGTTGAGTCGATGGCTAATGCAAATATGTGATCAAGGTCAAAGGCATGATTTTTCATGGCTTGGGACAAGTTTCGGGTCAGTGGGTGGCTTAGGTTGTGCAAAGGGCATTAGCCAGCGTGACCGATGTCACGATTGACTATATTGGCAATTTCCCTTTTGAACTTTATAATGCCAATTTCCTATCGCGTGTGGGATAATTAAATTGAAGTATTTTTAAAACTTTTGCTTAATTCCTCCTCGTCGATGTCAAAAAAACAAGAATACCATCAAATATTTTTTCAACGTTAATAAAAATTTATATTATAATTTGTATTTTATAACTTCTTGTCATGTTTTCTAAGTTTCGCTAGAAAACATAGAATGATTCTACAGATTGGTTTTTGCTGGAGAATTTGAGTGTAAAAATGATCTTCTCCTTGATCTAGGAGTAACATGACTTGTTGATGTTTACCTTTAAGACTTAGGATTTGAATTCTTAGCACTATCTCCACTCGTTAATGCCTCTGCAATTATTTTTTACCTGTGTTGTTTCCATCTGCTGGCAGTGTTGTATACGTTGCCTTGCTAAATGAAATTATGTGAAATACATTGAAATGTGATGAAAAAATTTTGTTGGGTGAATGGTGGCGATGTGGTGGTTTACAATCATGATACGTGAATGATAAGTGGTGTAGTTGAGAAACTAGGAATAGTGATGAATGCAGTGGAATTGTTTTTTGTAAAAAAGTGTATGAATGGCCCTACGAATTTTGCTTTGATACTAGATGGTAGGAACCAAGGGTTCCTCGTAATTTGATGGATAGAGATGAATGAAATACAATGTAATTAAATGGAAAATAAGAATCACTTTTATGAATTGAATCACCTTTTCACTGGAGGTAAGCCAACCAATGGATCAAAATAAATAATTGTTCTTCGATGGATGCTTGAAGACACCCATGGAAATGCATATTAATATCTACCTAAGGTTGTGATGTGAAAGGACACATTGGTCCATGATTAAATGAATGAATTAAATAATATGATTAGTTAGGATTAGAGTCCTAAAAACATATTAAATTGCCTTGGGAAAAGGTATCCTAGGGGGAGGGAAACTAATTTTAAATTAGTTTCCCAAGGCTCATGGGGAGTTGTGGCAAGTATTAAAAATTGCTAAAAATGGTGATGTGGTTGTCCTATGACCAGGTGGTATAAATGCACCTCTTGAATTGTCATTATTTTTAGATTTAAAATTCTTTTTATGGTTTGGGGAAAGTGCATGAGGGGTACAATATTAATGTGGGGGATTTTTAGAGATTTGGGAGGGGCTGATTTTCCAAGTTTCTAGAGATTTTTCATTAAATGCCTTTTGCCTTGAACATTGTTTAATTTTAATTAATGCACAAAAAAGGGCTTTAGTGGGGCATTTAATTAATGTTAATTAGGGTTGTCATTATTTTATTAGGATTATCATTTTCTATGTAGGAGGGGCCATAAATGAGTTTTATGATGGTGATATTACTTATGTTTTATTAGCATAATTTGGGTTTAATTAAATATTAATAGCGTAGGGAGATGGTTAGGAATTTATTATTATTTATATTAGTATTTTTATTATTTATATTATTTTTTTGGGTGTAGGAGATATATTCAAAATTTGATTTATTATTAATATTTATTACTTGTGGATTACTATTAAGGTTTTGCTAGGGAAATATTGGGGAATTTTGATAATGATTATAATTTGTAAGGTGAAAAAAAGGAATATTTAGGTATACTAATTCATAATTTATTATGTTATCAAGAATGCTAAATTTTTTTATGTTTACAAATGCCCCTTTTGCAATGTGTCATTTATAAAGACAACATACTGCAAAAACTTTTGTGAAAATTTTGTTGTTTATTACCCCAATGAGATGATTGTCCCCGTGGGAGTATATTTGGCAACCCCCTCAAGTGGTGAGTGTGCAGGTGAGGTCACGAGGCCAAGGATGAGCCACTTGATAAAATTGGATAATGGTAGGGGAAGGGGTGGTGAGTTAGAGTGATTAGTTAGGGTAGATGGGGGTGGGGGTAGGAAAATAGAGGGGGAAGGTGAGGGGAGGATAAAGGATGGTAAGATGGGGAGTAAGGAAGAGAGGGGGATATAGTGGGAATAAAAGGGGAGTTAGCTCCAGATCCCTTTGGATAAGGATGGGGGTAGGAGAAAATGGTGGGAAAAAATGGGTATAGTGCAACCATGGAAAAAGATCAGACCTAAATAGGGAGGGACAACAATTGCACTATAAAAATAGGTAAAAAAAAGTGTGTAGCCTAAGAAGGCTAGTGAAAAGTGCATAACCCAATGGGGTGAGTGTAAAATATATGCCCAAGGGGTAATGTGAAAAAGGGTGCCCAAGAAGGTAATGTTAAAAGTGCATAGCCCAAGGGGACGAGTGTAAAAGGGGTTCCCAAGGGGGCAATGCAAAAAAGGGTGCCCAAGAGAGCAATGTGAAAAAGGGTGCCCAAGGAGGAAATGTGAAAAATGATACCAAGGAGGCAAGAAAAGAGAAAAATAATGCAATGTGGAGGTACAACTAGGTCTAAAAAGTATCATGGTGCATCGAGTGTGGGGTAGTTGATGGAATGGAGGGTGGTTGGATGGGTCATGGGTGAGGCAATATACCAGAAGACCAACTTAGTCTTAGAGTAGGAATGTGGTTTCAAGAGTGACATCTACCATTGCATGGGTACCCCGCTTTCACGAGTGGGTAAGGTCACAGTCCATTGGTGGGGACAAAAGTGATCGAGAGAGATGAGGACCTCATACAAAAGGTGGTAGGGATGGAGGTGAGTAGTCATTAATGGGTAGTGGTTAGGCTACATGAGTGCCTAAAGGCCCTATTACATTGTATGGACATGTATTTTTTATTCCTATGGATTGCCTACATGCATGGTATATTATGTACTATTTTGATGAGTATATACATATAGTTTGGATTTTACTTCTCATTGTGTCTATGTGTGTATGCTTGTTGTGTGAATAATTAATAGATAGATGATATGATGGGTTAATGTAGATGGATAAGAATAAACATAAGTAAATAAATAATTAATGGATGATAGGTAAGTATGTGATGGATAACAATAATGATAAAAGGATAATATATAATGAGGAAAATAGATCGAGAATGATGGATGATGATGATCATGAGGGTAATGAAAAATGCTTACCACATTAATCAAAAATATTTCCTAAAATACACAAGGGTATATAATATCCACGGTGAAAGAGGGAGAAATAAATGGAAGAAAAAGGAGGGAGGATAATATCCAAAGGATATTTCGCAAGACTCAAACACCCTAGTGCTCCTCTCAAGTAATGAAGTGCCCATGCAAGGCCATTAGGATTAGAGGTCCCTTGAGATATAAAAAAAAAATCCTAGAACCACCGTGTGTACAGTGAGTTCATTAACCCGATTTTGATTAGGTTTGGACTTAACCAATCATAGCCATAAGAAGAAAAATTAAGCTCATTGTGAAGGCATACTCCACTACCAGTCAAGCATCTATAGCCCTTGTAGAGATAGCACACGATCCATCAATGTTTATCCACTATTGGCCAGACATCTATAGCCTCGGTGGAGTCACCTAATATGCTCAAGGATTCAAGCTATATCATTATCATTTAGAGATATATATATATTCATTTTATTTTTCCAAAGTGTGAACACTCGGGTTTTGGACCATTGAAGGAGATATGATGAGATAACATAGGCATTAGGACTAATTATGATGTCATCATTATATAATAAAAAATAATATTAATTATGTGTGTAATGTGTGGATTCTAGGATGTCTCAATAGGTCATGAAGGGAGGCTCCAAATCATCATGGTGGTGAATGGGGAATAGGCACACTTTAGGAGGATACTAGGTATGGTTGAGTGATGGAAAGGTCCATGATACGAAGAAATGGATAAGAAGAAGAAAAGGGATGCAATAAGAAGGGGGTTGTAAAAGATAGGTATATACCCTTGCATATGAAAGGAAAGGTGAATGGTTAATGATATTAGCACATTTTATGATAAATAAAAGGTGATGGTTTGGAAGGGTGAATGCGGAGAACATGATCACAATGATTTTAAGATATTATAGCACAGTCACTATTCATGTAGAGAGTGATATTTCTTTCAGATCTCATAGGATGATTTGGTGAGGATAAAGATCAAACAAAAAGGTGACAATATGAATATATGGTACCCAATAAAAGGTCATGGTGGGTGGGGGGTGAGGTAAAAGGATTGGGAGGTGATCTATATAGGAGATAAAAATAGGCATATACTTATCGATAGAAAGAAAGAAAAGGTATGTACAAGGATTATAGTGGATATATTATATATATAATATTTTATGCATAAAAGGCTTAGAGGTGAAGAAGTAGAGGCAAAGGAAGGTATGATGCTCCCCCAGACCAAGGGGAAGGTAGGAAGAAGATGTATTAGAGGGTGAACTCCCCTAGTCAAAATTTGTGGTGAATGGTGAACTAGTCCTCGAGCTAGTGGAGGAGGAAGGAGTAGGAAGGGTGAAATTGAGGAGCAATAAGATGAATGATGTGGTCGATGATGGATGTATAGGGATGAAGTGGCACTTGAGTGATACAGTCGAGGTGTACAATGTGGATGAGGCCTATTGGAAGGGATTGAAGTGGAGGAAGATGTCATAGAGTATAATTGTAGGGGTTTTGGAGAGATGTCTTAGTGACTTAATGATAGTTCTAGGTTTGTGAGTCGATCCAAGATTTGTTGTAGGTTTGGTGGAGTAGGAGTTGGAGTTGCCAAGATAATATTGAATAGGGGTAAAATTGGATTATGAGTAAGGTGATAAGGATAAGAACAATAATATGGAGAATATGGAGGAAAGAGATAGGATGAATGGCAGAGCTGTGAGCATTGGGCCATGGGATAGCGAATAAGGTGTTGGAATAAGGGATGGCAAAGAGGGTGTTGGAAGAAAAGATGCCAGAGGTGTTGGAAGAAGAGGCAATAGAGAGGATGTTGGAATAAAATGTGGTAGAAAGGGTGTTGGAAGAAAATTTGGTAGAGAGGATGTTGAAAGAAAATGTGGTAGAGAAGGTGTTGAAAGAAGAGGTGGTAGAGAGGGTGTTGGAAGAAAAGGTGTCAGAGAGAGTTTTGGAAGAAATATGTCAGAGAGGGTGTTTGAAGAAGAGGTGGTAGACATGAGGAGGATTGGTATGGGGATTTTTTCATGAGATTTTGTGATAATGTGTGGATGACATTGTAGAGGTACCTGATGCATCAAGCCTAAACATGAGTGGTCAAAACAATTCATCACCTAAGGGGAGGAAGAATGGTGAGGTGTGGATGGGGTATGTGGTGAGGTAGGAGGAGTCTCCTTGAGACAAGTTGGAGGGATTTCATGTGGGTGGGGAATTTTCTTATCATATAAGATGTTAGGGAAAAGGGGATGGATGAGGATGACTTGAAAAGAGTCGATTATCAAAGGTTGAGAGGATTGAGGATCAGGAGTGATGGAAATTTATTCCAAGTTTACTTTGAATTCATCCCTCAAGGTATCATATGGGCTAGTATGAATGGTGGTGGTTTGGAAAAATTCATCAGGTTGTGGGGGTGTGGGAATAATATTCATATCAATGGCATCGGGTTGGATAGGTAATAAGCAATTAGGCTTAGTAGTGAGTCGAATAGGGGTGAAGAGGTCAAAAAATATCATGAGGATGTGGGGGTGTGGTGAGGGTATGGTATTAGGGTAGTCTATCATCTCCTCATTCTCCTCATAGATGGAAAGGAATTTGGTTAAGGAGGCAAGGGAAGGCATATCTGTATAGCCAAGGCCTACTCAAGTATTGGGTAATTGACTTGGAAGGTCAATGAGGGTGCATATTCCTTGCTCATAACATCCTAAGCCAAAACCCTAACAATGGTATTTTTGAAAATAGCATAAGATAAAATATGGATTGGAGGGGTATTCAATAATAGTACAAAAACAATCTTGAAAGGATATGGATATAGATGATGATGTGGGTGTGGAGAGTCCCCAAGAAATAATATTGGTGTGGTTATATGATAATCCTAAGCACACAATAACACCTATTGCTAAAGGTATATCTCAGGGTCTACCAAAATAATTTATAGACTCTATATGTGGAAGGTTTTTAATAGTTACATTATGTATACGATACTCACCTATGACCAGGTTAGTCATATGCACATTAACATGTGGGATTGTGGTGGGAAGTGAGGAAGGAATTATGGAGGTGGTAAGGGTGTATTCGGATAAGGGGATTGAAGTAGAGTCTAATGAGACTGATTGGGGGATAGTGTTAAGGAAAATATCTTGTGATGAGGATGAAGGGTTAATTGAGGTGTGGGGTAGAATATGGGGATCCTCTTCTTGAGGAATAAGAGTGGTAGAACTAGGGATAGGGTTAGTTATGGGATTGGGGTGATGGTATATGGTTGGAAGAGATGTTTGGGTAGGTGTGTGATCTTGGTATTGGGAAGAAGTGGAGGGTATGGTGATTAGGAATTGAGCCTAGGTAGGGGTAAGTTTAAAGTAATGAGTTAATTTTTGGGTGAGAGTGATGATGGGTGTAAGTGGGAATGGTTTAGGGGATATGGTGATAATGGGGGTTGGTATTTATTGGGTGTCAGATGAAGAATTTGAGGGTTGGGTTTGGGATTGAGCTTGGGATTGGTTTTGGTGGTTGGTTTGGCATTGAATTCTAGTGGTTACATGCACCATCCCAACAAAGTTAGGTTTGTTTTTATTATGATTCATTTGGTTAGGTGGTGTGGAGGATGTGGTGTGTTAGGGTAAGAGGTTTTGGTAGATCTCGATATTTTGATTAGGGGGAGCCATGATATTATCAACACAAATGTCCCCCCATTCTATCATGTCTTGGACCATGTTTTTAAATTGCATACAATGTTTAATATCATGACTTGGTTGACGATGATAGACACAATAAATATAATCTTTATAAGATTGGGGTTTAGGTCTATTGGAATCAAAAAAGGGTTTAATATCGAGGAGGGTGATGGCTTTGGCTTCGATTATATGAAGGAAATTACTGGCTAAGGACTTGGATAGAGGAGTGAAGTCATGTCTTGGCACTCGACAGGGCTTACTTGAAGGTTGGGATGTAGAGGAGGAGACCAATGGTTGGGTCGATGATGATTGAGTTATTGGTTGGAATTATAATTGGGTAGGATATTGTGTAGTGGGAGTAGTAGGGGGTGCGGTGAGGATGATTTGGTTAACTTGAGGTGATTTAGAAGAAGTGGCATTACTCTTTTGATTCTTATTGGTCCACTCTTTCTTCTTGAGTTTTATGACACCCTCTTGAATTTTGATGTCCTCAATGACCTTGGCTTGGGCTAATGCCTCTTCAAATGTCCTATATTGTTGTAATTAGAGGAGTAAGGAGATGTGTTTATTATAGTTGTGGGTGAAGAGGTGAGTTATCTCAGTGATGGGTAAGGAAAAGGGTAATTCATTGATGATTGCTTACCATCGGGCTCCATAGTCTAAAATAGATTCATCTTCATATTGTTTAAGGTTATAAAGATCAACGAGGTTGGCTTTACTTTTAACTAAGAGGGTAAATATCTCAAGAAATAGGTTAGCTAATTTCTCAAAGGTATAAATACTATGTTGCAAGAGAACATTATACCATTCTAGAGCAATAACACTTAGGTAAATTCCAAAGGTGTGAAGATCACTACCACTGGTTAGGAAGTAAGCATTAAGATATTTACTCAAGAAGTCTTTTGGATCCCCATTTTTTGTGAAGGGTTCAAGTTTGGGCAACTCAAATTTATAAGGGTAAACTAGTGTAGGCATGGATGGATGGATGGGTTGGGCATAAATTTGGCTAAGTGTTGTCTTTTGGTAGCCTATAATAATAGTTTGAAGTTCAAGTGTATTAATAGGATTGATAATTCATTGCATCTTATCTTGTGAAGATGACTGTGATATAGATAAGGAAGATGTTGGATTGTGGGTAGTATTATGAGGTGTAGGGATGTAATTGGGATATTGGGAGGTATAGGTTTGGGTATTGGGTTGGAGTGGTAATACTTGTGAAGGATAAGGGGTGTAGGATGGGTATTGGGGATAATATTGAAATAAATCAAGGGGTGGTTGGAAAGAGAGAGTTGGATGAGAAGGGATTTCGTTGCATTTGGGGGGGAGGTTGAGGGACTTGTGGAAGGATGGATTGAGATATTTGGGAGGGTGTAGGTTGAGGTTGGGGATAGGTATGTAGGGTTTGAGGATTAGGTTGAGGTTGTTTTTGAGGTGATTGATAAAATTGGGGTGGTTATTGAGGGAGAGTTTGGTATTGGGGTAAGAAAGTCAAACATGAGGATTTGGGGAGGATTGTTGAGGTGTAAGAGATGATTGGTATTGTGATTGGTGTGAAGATATGTAGTCTTGGGTAAAGGAAGCTATTTGAGGAGGAATAGGAGGATTAGATGGTAGTTGAATTTGGGGTGGTGGTTGGACATTGGGAACATTATATTGAGGTGGGAGATTGGTGCTAGTAGGATATTGTGAGGCTAAAGTTAAAATGAGATTGGTTTTAGGTGTAATGATTGGAATAGGAATATTGAGCTTGTGAATTGGCATACCATATACCAAAGTATAGGGTGGGGTAGTGGTGACATTAGATTGGGGAGGGAGTGTAGAAGAAGACAGTTGGGAGGGTTCGACATTTGTGGTTAGAAAGGAGAATGTAGAGGGTGGGGTAATGGAATGGGTGACTATATTGATTTGGATTTGGGCCATTAATTATTGGAGTGAATATGGTATAGAAGTAGAGATTCAGATAAGGTTTTGGGAACTAGAATAATCAATGAGGGATTGAGATAGGAGGTTGAAAATGGTGGTAAAGGTGGGTGAAGGTTGGGGCACAATGATTAAGGGTAAGGTGGATGTTGAAGGATCAAAATGTGATGGGGTTTGTTGGGTTTGGGTTGGACTAGCCTTACTAGAGGTCTTGGGACTGGTAGTGGGATTAATAATGTTGTTAGAATCATAATGGTGGTGGGTATCTTAAGGAAATGGGTTATGTTGGGGAAAAGGGGTATATTGAGTGAATAATTCTCCACTCAAAGGTGGTAGGCTAGGTGTCGTAGAGGATGGTTGGGTAGAGTCCATAGTGGGTTGGTTTTGAGCTTGGGCTTGGCTTTGCATCAAAACCATAGAACAAACAAAATGGCCAAAGGTTAGTCACACAAAAAGGTTAGATTAATACACCACAACTCTAAGGGGTGATACTAATTGCACAAAATAAGGAATTATATATATAGATATATAGATAAATACAAAAATTGGCAACCAATAATACAAACCATACCAAGTATCTATATAGTCATGCAAATAGGGTTTTTCATATGTTTTATGTAAAAACCTACACTAAGCTACAAAAGGTGGTGACGAAGTGATGTCTACAAAAAGGTGTGTTGAAACCCTACTACTCTATAGTGTAAGTATGTAAAATATACTCTAAAGCAAACAACACACAAAATATATATTCTAAGGCTATAATTAATACTCTTCTAATAGCTAGGTAATTAAAATGCAGCTCTCTATCAAAATTATATATACAGGGGATACCATATATAGGGAGATCATTATAGTAAAGACCGTATCTTAAGAGATGGTACAACAAGTAATAATAGGCAAGACCACATTTGAAGAGGTGGTTATAGGTAATACTATCTTTGTGAAGGTGGTACAGTAGATAGGGGTAAATACATAGCAAGCAAGACCATCTTTGAGGAGGTATTTACAAGAAAGACCATCTCTAGGGAGGTGGTACCATAGTAGGGGTTAGTATATAGGATGGGATTAGGACTATCTCCTATGTGGTGTATGTGCAGGTTGGCTAGACCATCTATGAGGAGATGATATGGGTTGTACCATCTCTAGGAAGATGATCGAGGTTTAGGACATAGAAGACAAAAATAGAATACAAAAAAATAGAGTACACTACCGTCTTTGGATAGATAGTTTCAAGCAAAATTAGATACAATCCACAAAATTTAATGGTCTTTTTCTATAACAACCCCAATTGTTACTACTCAATCAACTATTTTTTTTCTTTTTTATTTATTTATCTTCCAGTGGGTGAAGGACATAATTATGATCTAAGATAGATATTCCATGTGAATTGCAAGTTAGCAAGGCATCAATCATCAAAAGTTATTAAGACTTGGTCAGAGTCACTCTTGAGTAGAAGTGACCAACTTCTACAAAACCCTCATACCACCACCACGATATGAGAATGCTCAAATGGTCTCTATATTCTCCAGGAATGTATAATGTCTAGACCACAATGTTAGGAGTTTATCCCGCACATAGGATAATCACCCTTCACCATACTATCTATGAAGACTAGTACATGAGTAGATGCCTTAAGGTTAGATATCTGCCTCCATGGTGGATCATCAAATCTTAAATACTTAGTTACTACCCTCATATCCATGATGAGGTAACTAAGATAATTATCACTCCACGTGATAAAATTACATAGACCTTGGAATAACCATATTAAGCACAATTAACTTCCCCTATCATTTATAAGGTTTATAAGGTCTTGTTATTATTCATGGTATTTACCCAAAATGTACGGTCTATTTGATGCTTTATTAATCCTCTCACTCTAGTAATATGTATGTCCACTTGAGATTTATTATTCCTATTAAATGCATTAGAAAGGTTTAATCCACAACTAAACAAGCTACTATATGTAAAATAGCATGCATCCTAAATTCATTCAACACCTCAAATAGTTACAACTCATAAAATGAAATAGCAAGAAATTATCTATGTTTATCAAAATTAGACCACTCCATTAGGTTATTATGCATAATCCTTTACATAATGAGGTAGAGACTACATTATATAGTCACCTCTTTTAAATGTACAAAACTCTCTAAGATCAAGTATTACAAAACCATTGTTGAGTAATCAATACTCATTCTCATTATTTTCATTACAATAAGTTTTCCAAAGTAAGCCATACATTTAAAAATATCATAGGAATCTTCATTGGTAATTTTTAGGTCTTTTCTGGTTTTTTTATTCTCCATTGCATGAGATATGATGATAAGGGATTAGGACAACTGGTGATATACATGTATAAAATGTAATTCAAGCCACATATGATTTACTCAATTACTTTCAATCATGCATTAACATACATCATAGTGAATACTACAATCCAATCATTATAGGAAGCGCATTCCAATAAATTTTCTAGGCATGAATCTTTACATTCATCCTATCAATAATATTATTTTTCCACCACGAATATTTTATTAAATCATCTTTAATAAATGTAAACCATTATTGTTAACACATAAACATGTAAGAGTCCCATACCTCCTCCAAGAATGGATCCACATCCATTCTTCCAAAACTAGAAGAGTTACATTTATTTTTTATAGTTAATTAGTTTATTTACACACTTTAACTTAAGTAAGATACTTCAATATTTACTTCTACACAATTATTATTCTTCAAATTTAAACTACTTATATTCAAAAATAATAAAAGTTTAACTTACATTAGTCTATTAATTCAAATGGTCACTCAATTTTCATTATCAACATACGCATAACTTAAATCATCAGATACTCCTACTAAGTAATTATAGAAGTTGAGAATTAAAAACCTATATATTCTACTATTCCTTCGATTCTTCTATATAGCTAGTTTCCAAAATTTCGTTCACAATACTTAAGGTAATTAATTCTAGAACTTAACACAACCGTTTTATTATACGACAAAGAATGGAAGTCCTTACAGATTTGCAATAAATAAAAGTGATCATCAATATTTCTATCCTACTATATAAAATTGCACAATATGGTAGCAAATGTAATTAAAAATATAAATACAATAATCCCTCTTTTAAAAACAACCATTTCTATCACATATGATTTTAACACCATTTCTACTTTATAGATTTTTTAGAAATATTTCTATAACATAGAAATGTTAACCAAAAGGGGGTTGATGGATCTAACACATCTAGTTAGCACAAAAAAGTACAAGATAGGAGTCTAGTCAACATTGAGTTACACAATCATAGACACAGAATGATTCTCAAACTCTAGAGAAATCAATCTTAATTAAATAAACCAACAAATCAAAGGAAGGTCTAACTTCAATCAAACCAACCATCAGGTCAAAGGAAGGTATTGAATTAAACAACATCAAAGGTAGTCTGTCAGGCCAAGAAGGAATATTTAGGAACTAAGCCAAGCTCTACTCTCTTGGCTATTTCCTTGTTAGTTCTTGGGTGATTGTAAAGAAATGTAATCCCTGAGCATAATCTATGTGGGGTATATGCCCACGAAGCAAGCCTTCATTTGCATATGCATTGAAAATGTACGTATATGTCATGTGTCAATGTCAAGACAACAAAAATGTGATTAATGTTTTTGGTTAATTATGCTTGCCACAAAAATGGTTTTCAGACGGAGCAGACTCGACTGTGAACAAAAAGGGCCTAACTCACAGGATTTTTAACATCATGTACATATATCTATAACAACAAAAAAAGAGACCTCAAATTGTATATTATAACTTGGATAATATGTAACACAAAATATTCAATTTTAATCAACAGCCATACAAAACCAAAAATATTATAAACCATAGTTTCACTATGTGACAATGATCTACAAGATTGAAACAGGGAGTACTACCAACAGTGGAAAACTTATAACTCCAATACAAGTATTACAATCGCAGTTGCACAAATATTTGATTAGACGACAATCAGATTGAACTAAAGAGATCTGACACAAAAATCATCCACCAGATAATAATATCAAATTGTCCCTAACTATTGGGATTTATCACAGTCTCTTATTACACATACAGAGAGGTAAGTTCTAATTCCAATTGCAAAGGAATTCACCAAGCAATTATTTCAAAGCTTTAGCAACAAATAAAGACTGAACTTTGAGCGACACTAAACTCATGGTATTTAATTTGAAACACAAGAATCATAGGTAGAGAAGACACATTACAAATAAATGGATTGATATCTTCAGGAATATTAGCCACCAAAGGGATCTAAGGTTTAATTAAAACATGATAGTAACAAAGGACAAAAGATATTTTTGGTCAACATACAAAATGAACCCAAAAAGTTGAAAAAACAAAGCAACATTAATGGGTATAAGTCCATTGTTCCAAGGTTTTGATAAAATCTATATAAGGTACAAATAATTAATATGAAGCTTGGTACTATAGTCTGATCGGGAAATACAAAAATACTAAGCTCAATCATGGCATGCAAATTCAACTTTGATAGTATTCTAACGAAAAGGGGTTTTTAGCCTCAGTTACGGAGCTCATCTAGACTAAATAAAACATTTTATTAAGTGACCATGCTAGTGCAACACACCATCCAAAGTAAACAAATCATTTTCATAAATACATTAACAAAGAAGGACAACTCCCACCTAGAGCTCTTGCAGGGTGATGAAACTCCTTGCTTGTGAATCCTTCTCTCTTTCTTCCTCCCTCTATTCTAAAACATTATTCCTATTTAATAAATTTCCTCCTGATACGAAAGATACCCTTTCAATATTTAATTTATTTTTTTCTCACTCTCCCATGTGAAGGAAATAGTGAAATTAATATTTTAATAAAAAGGTTATCCAAGGGATAAGGTAGGAGGACATTGTGGGTCTTGTGTCCCCCCTTCCTAAGGCAACTACAAAACTAATACTGTTAGGATATGGGGAGGATACAAAATTAGAAATTTTAGAGATAAGGAAGAGAATCTCTTCTAAATTTTAACCATTATGAAGCAACCATGTGGAGGAATGGATAATCCCTTGAAATAAGAAAATACTCCTTTTTATTTTGGTCCAATTAAAATTGGACAAGTTTTGTAAAGACAAATGCACCTAATTTCTATTGGAAATATGAACAAGTTTTTTTGTCATTGATATCAAGAATATGATGACCAAGTTTTATTGTCATCCATGTATTCATGTCCAAGTTTCATTGTCAAGGTTGATGTCCGTGTTTTGTTAATATCCTCCAATGGTTTTTTCATAAAGGCAAAGAAGTAGGTTTAAATGAAAAAATATTATAATATTTAAGGATACAGGTTGGGTTTAAGACAAACAAGGGCCAAGGAGTTAACACATTTTAAATCTCCTAAAAATCCATGTGGTAGATTTTGAAGACTAACATTTAAATTATTTAATTTTAAATATTTTAACTGTACGGTTAAAATTTAAAATTAAATAATAATAATTCAAGGCGCTAAAGTTTAAAATATAAAATTTGAAATTAATTTCAAATTCCAAATATCCGTCGACGTGGTGAAGCGCATTCCATACAATATAAATAGGGTAGAGTTTTTATTTCAAAAGTTATCCAAGTGATTAATGCTCAAGTGATCTAAGGAAATCGAGCACCGAAGAGGAAGTAATTTTGAATGTGTTTTAAAAATATTATTGGGCAGAGATAAAGGACAAGGTGAAGTGGAGCGTGAAAATAAACCCAATGCACCAGGTAGCACAAGTGGCAGCCAAGGGCTGCATTAAGGTATTAGTGGAAATGCGAGATCGCGGGTTCGATCCTCGCGGTCGTCTTTTGCTGAAGGGAAAGCATTTCATTTTGTGCTAAGCGAAATGGTAAGGTTTATAAGCAACATAGCATGATTTGGTTTCTCGTGAGGGCACATAGCCCAAGCGGTGGATGTGCTAGGTGCTAAGGCACTTGGAGAGGCAAGGTGGGGTGTTCGAATCTTGTCGAATGCAATTTTTTTGAGGTGGCATTAAAAAAAGGTATGTGCTTATGGTTTAATTTTTAAAGGTTTTAAATGTGTGGAAATTGCATTATGTAAATTTTACAAGGGAGGTTTAAAATTTTGTTAAGAGGGAGATATAAGTTTTGTAAAATTAAAATATTAGATGATATTGTATGCATTAAGGGAGCAACTGTTTCATTACTTAATTCCAAAGTGGGGACCTTAGGATAATTAGATGGGGATACTCATGAAAGGTAACATCCCTAGATAGAATGATCCTCTTGGAAATAGGCTCATATAACATATATGCATTGGAACTATCATTATAGCCAACATATATGCATTTTTAGCTCTTATCATCAAACTTCTTCCTTTTATTATGACGAATATGAGCATAGGCATCACATCCAAAGACTCTCAAATGGCCCACATACGGTGTCCTTCCACTCCATGCTTCTTCAGGTGTTCTTTCATGTAAGGCCTTTGTGTAGGACCTATTAGTCGAGTATGCAGCAGTAAGAACAACTTCTCAAAATGAGTTAGGCAATGTAGCAGCATGTAACATTGATTTTTTCCTATTTGTGATTGTTTGATTCATCCTATCATAGCCCCACTAATGCATATGTTTATATAAATATTACACAATATGCCAAAAAAAACATTCCCATGTGTGAATGGTAAATAACAACAAGAAACTGTAGCACACACATGACATGTAGATGCACGATCTCACTCTCACTAAATTCTTTTGCTATCAACTGATGAACTTTCCTTGGCCTATCTGGGAGACGTATTAAAAAAACCCCAAAATTTTTTGACCACATGCCGAAATGTGAAACTACCGATAACTTCCGATGGACTCCTCCGATGATGTGGCAGGTAACATGGACTCCTCACAAATCAAAAACCATAAATAGGCATAATGGCTTAAATTAAAAACACATTTAAAAAAAAAATACATAATGGAGAACAAACGGGCATAAAGGGCCAATGATATTTGGTCAATTGTAGACAAAAAGCGGTGCCACCTACAGGATCCTACAGACAGTACCTTCTGCTACGAAAAAATATACCAAGCAAGCCACACCAAGAAACATAGATGGGGAATACTATTATCACATCTGGAGCGCAATCTATCTAAATAATGGCTCCATTTGTCTCTGCCTTTAGATTTGTGCACTGATTTTCGCAGACAACTAGGGGATCGTAGCACATCTAGAGTGCTCAAAGAACATACCTATAATATTTAGGACACTTCAGAATTCAAGAACTTAATGAAAACAAATTACAATACCAGTGGATTCCATCGAGAAAAAATAGAAGCATCACATCTTGATCACAAATGTAAATGGCCACCACGTCTCTAGCGTTGGGGCATCAGTCACCACATTTGAGTAAAAATATGATCTACATTAGCAACAATATTTAGAATCACCATGACTAAACCTCCACAATATTGTGCACATTACATCTACCATTGTAAGAGAATTTCCATGAATAAAGATATCGTCGATTCATGGCTTCGTTCAAATCACTTCATAGCTTGTTTTATAGCATCAGATAACCTTCTCGATGGTCGAATTGGCAATACGCACATAGTGAATTAGTAAAACTAATAAAAAAACTAAAAAAATAGTCACTCAACACTTGATCTATGATCTCCCATGCCATTACCCCCATCAACAACTATATTTCATAGAAATTTGACACAACTGGCTCTCTTGCTCCAAATACAAATCTACTGCACGTCTCGAAAGTGCATTTCATCATCGTAAAATTTTCTCGAAAATAACCGTTGGAAATTTGCAGTCAACAACACAAAAAAAATAGACATGGTAGATAGTCATTGTTTCTAAATACACGTTGAGGTGTTGGGTTTGCTTTGAGACATCTACATTTCTAATATAGTCTCCTGTTATTTACAATATTCAACAGTTTGGGTGAGAGTTTTAGATAATGATGGAGAATATATCTCCAATGAATTCTTCAATTTTTTTAAGTAACATGGGATAAGGAGGTAATTCACAACTCCTTATACCTCGCAACAAAATGGATTAGCTAAGAGGATGAATCAAACAATCACAAATAGGGCAAAATCAATGTTACATGTTGCTACATTGCCTAACTCATTTAGGGGAGAAGTTATTCTTACTATTGCGTACTTGACTAATAGGTCCTACACAAAGGCCTTACATGAAAGAACACCTGAAGAAGAATGGAGTGGAAGGATGCCCTATGTGGGCCATTTGAGAGTCTTTGGATGTGATGCCTATGCTCATATTCCTCATAATAAAAGGAAGAAGTTTGATGATAAGAGCCAAAATGCATCTTTTTTGGCTATAGTGATAGTGCCAATGCATATAAGTTATATGAGACTATTTCCAAGAGGATAATTCTATCTAGGGATGTTACTTTTCATGAGGATCCCCCATATAAATCTCCTAAGGTCCCCACTTTAGAATTAACTAATAAAATAGTTTCTTCCTTAATGCATACAATATCATCTAGTCCATCCTCTTCACTCATAAATCAATAAATTCTTCCACATGAATAACTTCACATAAATGATTCATGTCCTCCATCTCCTCCTCCATCTAATGATCAAGCCACATCATCCAATAATTTACCTCAGTGGGTTCAAGCCACCATAGATGAAGCCCAAAGTCATTTGCCAACTTATACAGGTAAAAGGCCTTCAACCCTAAGACACCAAGTGAATTATGCCCTCATGGCCAAAGTCCTTAGCCAACCTGAACCTACTAATGTCAAATAAGCACTTGGTGATCCTAAATGGGTGCTTACCATGGATCAAGAATTGGATTCCATTAAAAGGAATCATACTTGGGAGTTGGTTGATTTACCCCAAGGTAAATATACCATTGGAACAAAATGGGTGTACAAGGCAAAGTACAAAGTAGATGTCTAACTAGATCACTACAAGGCTTACCTCATAGCTCAAGGTTACAAGCAAAAAGAGGGAATTGATTATGAAGAGACTTTTTCTCATGTGGTAAAGATGATTACAATCAAGACAATTATTGCTATGGAAGCTCAAAAGCATTGACCAATATATCAAATGGATGTCAAAAGTGCATTTCTCAATTGTCACTTGGAGGAAGTGTATGTGAAACAACCACCAGGGTACATAGTTGAATGCCAATAAAACAAAGTCCTTATATTGAAGAAAGCTCTATATGGGTTGAAGCAAGCACCTCGATCTTGGTATGCAAATATTGACTCCTGTTTCCTCAACCTTGGTTTCACTAGATATACAACAGAATCTACACTCTATGTGAAATATTGGAGGAACCACATCATTTTGGTTATATTGTATGTGGATGATCTTCTCATTACAGGTGATGACACGAAAGGAATAAGGCTACTCAAAGAGGACTTATGCAAGAATTTTAAAATGATATATTTAGGCCTACTCCACTATTGCTTACGCATTGAAGTATGGCAACAGCCTGGTAATATTTTTATCTCACAAGCTAAATATATTCAATCTATTTTGGAGAGGTTTCACATGGAGGAGTGTAAGCCCTCCCTCACTCCCATGGAAACTAGGTTGAAATTTGTTAATAATGATGATGATGAAAGGGTTGATGGCACCCTTTATAGGCAACTAGTTGGAAGTTTGATCTACTTAACTTCAACTAGACCAGATATTACCTATTCAATTGGCCTTATTTCCAGATTCATGAAAGATCCTAATAAGAACCATTGGATAGCAGATAAGAGGATTGTGAGATTCCTCAAGGCCACACCTCATCATGGCCTCATGTATACATCATGTGATGATTTTTAATTGATTGGCTACACAAATTCAGATTGGGCTAGTTGTCCTAAAACTAGAAGATCCACATCAGGTAATTGCTTTCAATTGAGCTAAGGCTATATTTCATGGGGCACAAAGAAGCAGAACAAAGTATCATTTTATTTAGTAGATGCTAAATATAGAGCAACATTTGAGGCAACAAAGGAGGCTATCTAGTTGAGGCAATTACTTCAGTACATTGGGCTATTCATAGATGGTCCAACTTCCATATATTGTGACAATCAAAGTACCATCAAGATGATAAAGAATCCAGTATTCCATGCTAGAAAAAAGCACATTGAGATCCATTATAAATTCATCATAGAAATGGTTCAAGAAGACATTATACACAAGGAGTATGTACCAACTCAATATCAAGTGGTTGACATCTTCACCAAGTCACTTGGGCAAGAAAAGTTTTTGCAGTTTAACAAATTGCTCTATGTAATAGAAGTCAACATTAAGGGTGAATGTTATCTAATGTTGACTTATTTTATTTTTTCTATAGTTAGGATAGTGCACATTAAGGGGGAATGTTAGAATATTATTTAATGTGCACTATGCCTTACTTAGGTCTTGCCACTTGTATTTATTTTAGTTTGAGTTGAGATGTGTCATGTTGGAGTGGATATTATGACACTTGTCATATCTCCCTCATAGGCTTTATGCCTATATATTGTAACACAACTTGTAAATATATTGTGCCTTTTGTTCAATCCCAATATCAGCCAAGGGCTGCGTTAAGGCGTTAGTGGAAATGCGATATCACGGGTTCGATCCTCGCGGTAAACTTTTGTTGAAGGGAAAGCATTTCATTTTGCGCTAAGTGGAATGGCAAAGTTGATAAGTGACAGGGCACGCTTTGGTTTCTTATGAGGGAACGTAGCCCAAGCAATAGACATGCTAGGTGCTAAAGCATTTGGAGAGGCAAGGTGGGGTGTTTGAATCTCGCTGAATGCAATTTTGTTGAGGTGGAATTAAAAAAGGGTTGCGCTTATGGTTTAATTTTTAAAGGTTTTAAATATGTAGAAATTGCATTGTGTGAAGTTTACAAAGGAGGTTTGAAAGTTTGTTAAGAGGGAGATATAAGTTTTATAAAATTAAAATATTATATTTTGATTTTTATGGTTAGAGTTTAGTAGGAGTGATAAGGTATTCAAAGGACATTATATTTTATTTTATTTTGAAAATTTTGAAAAAACTTGTATTAAAACAAAGATTAGTTACAATTGGGAGAAGACACATCCTAGCCAAAAATAATGAAAGCACATGATTACAAGAGAAGAGGAAGATTTGCAATGAATCCAAATCTCTTGAACCAAAACCAAGCTAGCTGAGAGAGCTGATAGATCTGTTACAACAACTTATCATGAAAACACGCAGCAAACACCAACGTCACCTCTGGCCACGAAAAAGCTACAAGTCACGAAATCATGACACAAGACTCCTCTGGCTGCAAAAAGTCAACCTGTCACAAAATCGCAACAATAATCCACCCTTGGCCACGATGAAGCAACATGTCGCGATATCGCGACAACTTTCCTCCAATGGCCATGACAGTGCAACATGTCGCGATATCATGACAACTTTCCCATAGCGCCCGCGATGGCACAACATGTCACGATATCGTGACAACTTTCCTCCTTTGGCCATGATGGTGCAACATGTGCGATATCACGACAACTTTCCCTCGACGGCTACGACGGTGCAACTTGTCATGATATCGTGACAACTTTCCTCCTTTAGCTACAACAGCACGACATGTCGTGATATCGCGACAACTTTCCTTCGACGGCCGCGACGGCGCAACATGTTGCGATATCGCAACAACTTTCCTCCTTTGGCCTTGACGGTGCAACATGTCGTGATATCATGACAACTTTCCCTCGATGGCCGCGATGGCGCAACATGTTGCAATATCATGACAACTTTCCTCCTCTGGCCATGACGGTGCAACATGTCATGATATCACGACAACTTTCCCTCAACGACCGCAATGGCGCAACATGTCGCGATATCATGACAACTTTCCCACAGTGGCCACAACAGTGCAACACTTTCCCACAGCGGCCATGATAGTGCAACATGTCACGATATCGTGACAAGTTTCCCACAGTGGCCACGACCGCACAACATGTCACGATATCGCGACAACTTTTCTCTAGCAGCCACGACGACGCAACATGTCATGAAATTGTGACAACTTTCCTCCAGTGACCGCGATGGCACATGTCACTATATCATGACAACTTTCCTCTAGCGACTGCGATGGTGCAACATGTCGTGATATCATGACAACTTTCCTCCAGCGACCGCAATGGTGCAACATGTCGCGATATCATGACAACTTTCCTCCAATGGCCGTGATGGTGCAACAGGTCACGATATCATGACAAAAACCATCCTTAGCTTTTTCATTGATCATTGGCTCAAGGATATTTCAAGGCCCTGCCTAATCACCTCATCTTCAATAGGCATGTCACTGTGCAACTGCACTCCTACCTCTTTCGTAGCACCCATCTTAGCCAGGAAATTGGCCGCTTTGTTTAAATATCTGCTCACATATACTAGAATCACATCATCTAATTCCCTCCATAATTCCTTGATTTGAGAGACCAGAATCCTCAACCTCCAAGCGTTCAATGAAAATTTCCTCATGCAGTCTAGAGCTCCAACCAAAATTTGAGAATCAGATTCAAGAATTATCCTCCTGTGGCCCTGAGTAACTGCCCAAATAGAAGCAGATTTGATAGCAATGGCTTCTGCTTCATTATTTGTGGCTCTACACAATCCCTACAGTTCCCAATAGAGCACTGATCCCTCATGATTGTGGCATACCATGCCAATTGCGACGCTACCCGGATTGCCCTTTGTAGCTCCATCAGTATTGATTTTAATCCAGCCTTCTAGGGGTGGTTTCCAACTAGTTCTATCCTATCCCTCTCACTTTTCAACTCCCTCTTCCATTGGCCCAGGACCAACCTGAGTTTCCTCTTTAGCGTAGACGACAACATTTTCTATGACTTTGCTCCATATGACTTGCCAAACTCCATCGAGTGAGGAAAAGGTTTCTCTAAAAATTCTAGCATTTCTCTCCAACCACACTTGCCACAAAATGAAGTATAAACCAAGCTTCCACCCAATTTGAAGAGCTATGGATTTAAATATACCCCACTTCCATATTTCCCAAATATTAGTCCGATTCATGTCACCATTAACCTATATTTTATAATGAGAGAGCCATCGCTTCCAAATCTGACACGTGAAAGGACACTCAAACATTAGGTGATCAGTTGTTTCCTCGTTCTTGTGGCATAAAACACATTGAGAAGAGCCGATGATTCCTCTACATCTGAGATTTTCAAAAGTGAGAATACCATTATGCATAAACTGCCAAGCAAAAAAAATTTCTTTCGGCCAGCCCTTAGAGTGCCAAATATTTCTCCAATCCTCAACTAGAAAAGAATGGGGGGGAGGCTCTGGGAGGATCTTGTCATACTCGTCCTTCACTGTATAAACACCAAGGCTCCCATAGCCCTAAGTTAATTCATCCTCCTCGTCTCTCCCTATGAGAAACATTTCTGTCAAGATTTTGGTCAAGATGGGTGCCAACTCCGGGGGGATTGGAATTGGCCACTCCTCCAATCTCTTAAACTTCTTAAACTTATACTCCCCCAGCTGAGAAGTGTTGAAATAACTTTCAATTTGGACCCAACCCTTGGTTTCTATGGAAAATTTTATTGGAAGTAACTCGGGGAATTCAACAATGATGGGTGGGTACTGATCCCAAGAATCAGTCCAAAAATGGGCCTTCTCCCCTCTCCCCACTTTCCAAAATAGTTGGTCTGTAATAACTTGAGAGCCTATCTTGAGAGCCTACCACACTAAGGATCCAGTTCCATCCAGAGGGAAACGGCCCACATCATTGGGGTTAACTTAACCCAAATATTTACTTGTTAGGATTCTACTAAATAAGGAAGTTGGTTGGGAAATCCACCTCCAATACAACTTTCCAGCCAAGGCTTGATTATTTAACTTGGATCCTCTCAGTCCCAGCCCACCTTTTACCTTGGGCTGGGTGACTTTATCGCAACCCACTAAGGCCCACTTTATTTTTCCTTTTGCTTCTTCCCACAAAAACTTCCTAGCCATCCTGTCCAACTCTTTCCATATTGTAAGCGAGGCAACCAAAATAGAAAATTTGTAGATTGGCATGGCTTGAATGACTGACTGTAAGAACGTTAATTTGCCACCATAGCTTAACCACTTGTGAGACCAATGATTAATTCTATCCTTGATACACTCCAGAAAATTCCTCCAAGTGTCTAATTTCAGCTTCTTGAAGTGCAAGGGGATACCCAAGTAAACCACAGGGAGAGAGGTCCTAGTGAATCCCAAGATTTCTAAAATTTTGTTCTGAAGCCTTTGCTCCAGATTAAAAAATACCACTTTGGATTTCTTGTCATTAATGACCTGTTGAGTAGCCCTGAGATAGACATTAAGAGTATCCCTAATCGTTCTAGCTTCATTGATGCTGGCCACTCCCATCAAACCAGTGTCATCCACAAACTGCAGGTGCGATACAACTTCATCCCCCACCCTAATACCCAATAATCTACCTTGCTGTCTTCTCCTCAAGAAAATTCTGCCAAGACCTTTAGCCAAAATGAGAAAAAGATAAGGGGAACAACGATCCCCCTAGCGTAGACCCCGAGAAGCTCCAAAATGTTGCAAAGGAATGCCCTTGATAAGCACAGAGTAAGTCGGGGAAGAGACACAGCTCATGATCCACTCAATATAGCCCTGATAGAAGCCGAAGGCTGCCATCATTTTAGCCTGGAGACTCCATTTAACCCTGTCATAAGCCTTTGACATGTCCAATTTAATGAACATCCCTTTATTACCAGAAGTGTGCATTGAATGGATTGCTTCCTGGGCCACAACCACCCCATCCAGAATCTGTCATCCCTCAACAAAGCCCCCTTGCTCAGAGGAGATAATGTTGTGAAGAAGAGGTTTTAGGCTCTCAACCATTACCTTTGTGATTATTTTGTATACCACATTAAATAAGGCAATAGGCCTATAATCTGAAATATGAACCCCCTCCTCCCCTTTGAGAATCAAGGTAATGAATGTGTGGTTTATAGCTTTAAGCATTATCTTATTTTCTCTGGACTCTTCAACAACAGCCCTTACATCTTCCTCTAAGCGGTCCCAAAAAGCCTGAAATAACTCAATTGGGAAGCCATTTGGACCAGGAGTTTTACCAGTGCTCATTCCAAAGACCACAGTTTTCAATTCATCCCTATCAATGGGTTTGAGGAGGGCCTGATTTTCATTCTCCGAAATAATAGCAGGTATGAAAAAAATAACTTCATTTTGGGCCTTTACATATTGAACCACACTTTCCTTAAAAAGCTTAGAAAAATAATCCATAGCATGGGAATGTATACCTGGAAGAGTATCAAAGGAATGATCGTTCTCATCTTGAAGGTTCTCCATCTTATTCATCTATCTTCGAGCACAAGCAGTCCGATGAAAGAATTTTGTATTTCTATCCCCTTCTAATAACCAGGAGGTTCTTGCTCTGTGTTTCCAATAGATCTCCTCCTGGTTGTCAATGTCCTCAACTGCTGTATGCAAGGCATCATCCTCAACTTTGAGCTGGTCAGTTATTACTCCTCTAAACTATTTTTTGACCTCATCCCAACGGGCCACTAATGGAGCTCTTTGGGCCTGGAAGTTAGATTTATTAGAACGCCTCCAATACTTCAACTAAGATTTGACATATTGAAGTTGTTTGTGGATTCTAAACATTGCTCTCCTATAAGCTGGGCGGCCATCTTCCCACCACTGGGGGATTTTCTCCCGAAGTTCTTCTTTCTGAAGACAAAAATTCTCAAATCTGAAAGGTTTTTGATGGTGCCCCATCCTAGTCTCACTTTCCAACATAATAGGATAGTGATCAGAAATAGGGCCTGCCAAAATCTGAAAATTGATATTCCATTTTACAAACACCTCCTCTGAAAGTAGAAAGTGATCTAGCTTCACCTTCCTACTATGTGGCTCCCGCATTTTATTAGTCCAAGTGAAGTTATTGCCAAGACATTTAATGTCCACTAAGTGCAAAGCCTGGACTTGAGTAATCATTAAATGGTCCCCTAGATCCAAAAGAGGTGTTCCCCATTCCTGGTCTCTAGAAGATAATTTAGCATTAAAGTCCCCCGCTATAATCCAATCTATATCTTCCCTTGATGCTCGCATGTCATGCACAACCTTCCACTGCCACCTCTGACCCTCTAGGTTTTGAGAACCATAAAAGTTAGTGACTAGAACGAATTCTACAGAGACATTATGCCTTAAACTGCAGATTGATGGGTTCTCTGTTTAAATCCCTCACATTCCAAGATTGTATAATCATGGGTTACCCTGGGAGCAATAAGAGTCAATTTTCCTCACCAATCCTCCCATGATCAATTTGTCTCCTTGGGTTGCTAGCAATTCCTTATTGGATATTCTACCAGCTCCCTAAGAATTGCTATTTTTTGATCTTTTTTCTACTTGGGTTATCCCCAAAGATGGCCTTTCCCTATTCTTCTCTATTATCCCCATGCAAACATCCTGAGAAACTGTCTACTCCTAGTTATGGACTACTAAGGCACCAGAACACACTGGTTGTGATACCTCAGAGGGATCAACAACCTGTTGAATGACAGGAGAAGATGAGAGGGGGAGTTGCCCAGGAAAAACAGAAGTTTCCTTGAAACCCTCCAAGCCCTCCATAGATTGATCCTCTTCATCAACCAATGACTTAAAAATCTCATACCTATTGGCAGGCCTGAGATGAGATTGCTCCTTTCCCTCATTTTTCTTTGTCCATATTTTTCTTTTGATTTGTTCAAAACCCTCTCTCTGAGCTTCCTAACCCTGACTGGTGCTAATAGGATCTTTATTGGGTGTAGCCTTATCCTCTTTAGGCAGGTTTGGCATTCCTGAGGGGGCCTCCATATTGGCATTCATATTAATAGGACAGAAACGGGCCAAATGTCCATGCTTGTGGCAAACCCTACATCTAAAGGGTAGGGCCTCATAGTCCAACTGTTGAATCCAAGAAAGACCTGCTAGTTCAATTTCCAACTCTGCCGGCAAAGGCTGGCTGAGATCCATTTCCACACATATTCGAGCATACACCGCCATGCTCCCTTCAATAGTGTCTCTGGCAACACCCAGATGTCTACCAATCGAATTGCCAATCACTGCCAAAACTTGCTCACCCTAGAATTCCATTGGAAGAGCATATAATCGAATCCACACTAGGACAGCAGTAGGTTCAACATGAGGATCGAATCCTACCCTCCATGGTTGAAAAAATAGCCCTATCGGGCCATGGTTTTTCTTCTCCGACTCAAAAGCCTTATTTCTATCGGCTAGAGCCGAGAAGCTAACAATAAAATAACCATTACTAATAAACCATAATGAATACTCACCATGGAGCTTCCAGTTTCGACAGATCCAAGAATGCAAAAAGCTCAAGGAAGGGCGAATACCCATGAACTTGCAGATTAAATCATGGTTAGCTCTGTAGAGGACAGACTCTTCAACCATGCTGGGCTCAATGACGATTTTTGGCCTGGAATCGACCTGCGGTAAACAACCATTCACACGATGTGCTGAAGACCTATTCCCAACAGTCGTGAAGAGCTTTTTATATGCCATATTTTGGGCTTCGACATTCTTTGGAGGAGAATATTCTTTAAATAGATCAGCATAAGAGCTAGTACTTCCTAGAAAAGGAGTCGGAGGAGTCCCCATTGGACCCTCCTGGGGCACCGATCGAACCTTCAGATCCTCTGTACCCCAAACACACTTCTGCAAGACAACAGAAGCTAGAGATTTTTTGAAAATTCAGAAACCCTAGTTCAGAATTCAAAAATCGCCAGAGCTCATTTTCCCCCTAGAATTCAAGACATTATATTTTATTTTGAAATAAAGTTTTATTTTTTTAATTATTTGAGAGGAGTAATAAGGTGCATAAGGAAAATTAATTGTGGAAGTAAGTTATTTAAAATTTTCTAATCATTTTTGAAGTGTGGAGATTATAAGGTGTAATTGAGATTTAATGTTTTGTATGATAAAATAATTTGAGGGAATATTTGAATAAAAATTTTGAGAATATTTTTGCTATCTAACCTTTGAGATTGGCAAAGAGGTTGAATGTGATTGATATAGATTTTGAGGTTAAATATTCTTAAAAAAAAAAATGCATGGATATATCATCCTTGTGAGTGAAATATTATTGAATTTTGTGAAGTACAAGTTGGAGTGAAAAGGTTTTTTTTTATAAGCATTGTTGGAAATGATTGAGTGAGTTTTCACATTCATGATTGGTGAATGTTTGTGAGGACTATTGAGTGTGAACTTGAGAACTATCTTGAACTAGGGTTTGTGCAAGATCATGAGTATCATTGTTATGTGAGATTGTTTGATAAGAATTTTTGGAAATGTTTGAGTAAGCTTTCATGTGCTTGATTAGGGTTTGTACAAGATCATGAGTATCATTGTTGTGTGAGAGTTGTTGGAAACTTTGTGAAACACTTGGTTAGGGTTTGTAAGCAAGTTGTATTTCATTGTGTGAATGGTTGAGTGAAATTGGATGAGAATTATTGATTGAAAGCATTGGAGTGGTAGTTAAAGTTCTATGAAACAAATTGTTCTCTATTCTAAACTAATTTGAAAAAGAGTTTGAAAGTGATAGAGTGATTTGTGAGTGTGAAACATATTGAGTCTTTTACCATTCTCTTTATGTTTCTTTGGTTAAACAAAATTCTAAGTGAAATTTGTTTGAGTGATTGAAAAGGTTTTCTGAAAGAGATTAAGTTGAGTTTTGTGAGTTTTTGGTGAGTGTGAAACATATTGAGTCTCTAACTATTCTCTATATGTTTCTAATATTAAACAAGATTATGAGTGAAACTTGTTTGAGTGATTGAAGAAATTTTTTGAAAGAGATTGAGTTGATTTTTGTATGCAAGTTTTGCAATTGATTTGAATAAGCTTTTGTGAAAGCTTGTGAGCTTATTTGAGTAAGTCCTAGAGTGGAATTAAGGACAAAGTTGAGGAAGCTTTTCTGAAAACTTAAGGACAAATGTATGTGAGCTTTTGTAGAAGCTTACAATCAGATTTGAGGGAAGTCTTGGTGAAGACTTGTTGAGTAGATTTGACAAGTTCTAGTGAGGACTTGTTGACAATATTTGAGGTAAGTCTTAGTGAAGACTTGAGAGAACATTGAGAAAGTTCTTGAGAGGAATTGTGGACAGATTTGAGACAAGTCTTTGAGAAGACTTGAGAGTAGAGTTGATTGATTTGTTCAAGCTTTGTGTTAAGGCTTGGGGCAGATCTAGCAGAGTTGATTTGTGATTGGATCAAGCTTTGTGTTAAGGATTGAGGATAGATTTGAAATAGAGATTGAGCAAATTTGTGCTAGACCGAAGGATTGTGTTTAGTGCAGATTTGAGATAGAAATTGAGCAGATTTGTGCTATATCAAAAGACTGTGTTTAGTGAAAAATTAATACAAATATTGAGCAAATTTGTGCTAGACCAAAGGATTGTGTTTAGTGTAGATTTGATATAGGGATTGAGCATATTTGTGCTAGATCGAAGGACTATGTTTAATGTAGATTTGAGATAGAAATTGAGCAGATTTGTGCTAGACCGAAGGATAGTGTTTAGTGCAAATTTGAGATAGATTTGAGAGCAAGCTTTGGAGGTGATAGAGCAGAGGACAATAGTCTCCAGTGGATAGATTTCCATAAGCAAGGGTAGTGAGGACAAGTCTTCTAAGTGAGGAAAAAGGTATTCAGTGGAGAGATATCCACAAGCCAGTGCAGTGGAGGCAGTAGTCTTCTAGAGGATCACCAGCAAAAGTAGAGGAGAAGGAGTTATCTTATGGATAGATATCCATAAACCAGTTGAGGAGATTGGTGTCTCCTGCGGATAGAGATCCATAAACTTGATTAGGGGATTGGTGTCTCCTTTGGACAGAGGTCCATAAACATTGTAATAGGGAAGGATTCCCAAGATATTTGTTGAGAAAATTTTAGTCAAATATTTTCTCCATGGAGTATCCCACATTGGGTGAACCACGTTAAATTGATGTCTCTATTATATATGGTGATTTGTGCAATGCTTGATTATTGTTGTTGATATTGCCATTGATATAGTGGATAATATTGTTTGAGAAAAGAAAATTAAAAAGTGGTCTTATAATGTTCACCCCCCTCTCAGTATAAGCTTGTGTTCTTCAATTTATTTCCAAATTAAATGCAATTAAACTAAATAAGCATGTTTACTAAAATATATTTCTGTTGTAAATCAAGAATTGTCCAATTGACAAAAGTCATAATATAATTTTACAAAACTTTATAAAACTTTACAAATTTCTCTAAATTACTTTGGTAGGACGCAATCCAAGCATAATCACTTAATTTGATTCAAACATATAATAAACATATGGCAAACACAACCAATGGATGCATGCTCAATGTTCCACATCATTTTTTTATCCTTAAGTGAGTAGGTATTTTAAGATGATCTTAGTTATCACCACCCATCATGAAGGAGACTAGTAATAACATCATGGTCCAATGATGTGAACATGAGTCCTTAAAATACCATGTACTTACCTGGGTGATTTGTCATCATCATCATTTCCCTTCTCATCTCTAGTGGTCAATTTCCACCTACGAGAATACTTGCTCCTACAGTCAAGTAATGCAACACAACATCATTTTTCTCAAAAGAAACATCCATATTGCATATATATCAAGTATTGAAAGCAACTATCAATACATAAACAAAATCCTAAGAGAGTTCTTCCAAGGCGGGATATGACATACTCCCCCCTTGGATTAAACACAATCCCTTGTGTTTTCCCTGTAATATTACATATAAAAATAAAACATAGGTTTGCATAGTCTCCACTTTCCATAAGTGGCACATTGTTCAACATGTATTATTACATAATATCATAAAATAAATAGGGAAAATGTTTTTTCTTGTCCTCCACTTTTTTGCAAGTGGCATTCTTATCAGAATACTGATCCCACTAGACCTTGCATTGATTAATATTTTATTTCCTCATCATTTTGGAATGAAATTCCAAGATCTTCACAGGTTTTACTTCAAAGGTTGTTGGATCTACCATCTGCAATTTAGAAATATCTAACACATGGTCAGGATCAACAATATATTTTCTAAGTAGGGACACATTAAAGGAGTCATGGATCTTTGACAGGTTAGGTGGCAAGTCAAGTATGTAAGCTACTGGACTTATTTTCTCTATAATATCAAATGGCCCAACAAATCTAGGATCTAATTTAGTTGATTTGATGGCGCTTTTCATAGGTTTTACCCTTAGAAACACTTTGTCACCCACAGAGAATTCCCTAGGCATCCTTTTTAAATCAACATAGCTTTTTTGTCTATCCGTGGCTTCCTTAAGCCTCTATCAGATTAGTCTTAAATGCTCTTCCATTTCTATGACTATTTTTGGTCCAATGACAACCTGATCCTCTAGATTATCCCAAGATAACAAAGTTCTGCATTTTCTACCATACAAGGCTTCAAAAGGGGTCATATTCAAGGAAGAATGATAACTATTGTTATAAGAAAATTCAACCAGAGGCAAAAAGTCTTCCCAAAGAGACTTTTGGTCCATGCAATACATGCACAACATGTCTTCCAAGACTTGGTTAACCATTTTTTTTGTCCATCAGTTTTTGGATGGTATGCAGAACTTATGTTCAAAGTTGTGCCAATTGCATGATGGAGAGCTCACCAAAACTCAGATGTAAATCTAGAGTCCCTATCAGATATAATCATTTCAGGAAACCCATGTAACCTAAAAATTTCCTTGGAAAATCTATTGGCAATTACTAAAGCATCATCCTTAGTACTCCCTGGTATGAAGTGTGCAACCTTGGTCAATCTATCAACCACAAAAAAAATTGCATCATGTTGGTACCTAGTCTTAGGTAACCCTACTATAAAGTCCATTGATATAACCTGCCACTTTTGCATGGGTATATCATGTGGGTATAATTGCCTTGTTGGATGTCTATGCTCAACTTTTACCTTCTGGCATTCCAAACATCATGCAACAAAATTTGTAATGTCCTTCTTCATACCAGACCAGTAAAAGGTCTTTCTCATATTTTCCCTCATCTTGGCCCCTCTAGGATGAGCGAAATAGGGAGAATTATGTGCTTCACGCATAATTACTCTCCTCAAATTGCCAATTTTAGGTATAACCACCCGATCCTTAAAGCATAAAAGTCCATATTTAATGCTATAATTCTAATTTTCATTAAGGTTTTGTTCTATTTTAGCTCGAATCTCACTACATTCTTGATCCTGGTATTGCATTTTCCTGACTTGATCCATCAAGTCTACATGACTACGAGTCAAAGCGACTATATGTTTTCTTCTACTTAGGGCATCGATGACTTTATTCTCTTTACCTTTGATATATTCAATACCAAAGTCATATTCTGCTAAGAATTCGATCCATCTTCTCTATCTAGCATTTAGCAAAGGTTGAGTAAAAATATATTTTAGACTCTGATGGTCGGTTCTTAATTCAAATGGTCTACCCACAAGGTAATATCACCAAATTTTTAAGGCATGAACAACCATAACAAGTTCCAAATCATGAGTAGCATAGTTAATTTCATGTTTCTTGAGTTTTCTAGACTCATATGCTACAACATATTTATCTTGAGATAGGACTCCTCCCAATCCTTCCAAAGAAGCATCTGTACAAACAAAAAAATTCCCTGAGGGTTCTAGAATATTTAATATGGGAGTTGTAGTAAGATTTTGCTTAAGATGATTGAATGCAACTTCACACTTGTCTATCCATTTAAAATATTTCCCTTTCTTCTGTAGATTAGTTATTGGATAGGCAATCTTGGAATAATACCTCACAAACCACCTATAGTAACCTGATAGACCCATAAAAATCCTTACTTCAATCACATTTGTAGGGGGTGGCCAATTCAAAATGGCTTCAATCTTCTTTGGATCTACTACAATTCCATCTACAGATATAATATGTCCCAAGTAATGCACTTGTGGAACATAGAATTCACACTTAGATAAATTCTCATAGATTTGATTCTTCCTCAACAACTCTAGCATGATTCTCAAGTGCCTATCATGTTCATCTCTATTGCGAGAATAAATCAAAATATCATCTAAAAATATTAGGACAAACCAATCTAGTTATTCTTTGAACACATTGTTCATTAGATTCATAAAAGTTGTTAGTGCATTGGTTAGCCCAAAAGGTAAGACTGTGAATTCATAATGTCCATACCTAGTCTTGAATGTAGTCTTATGAGTATCCTCATCTCAGATTCTCAATTGATGATATCCTGACTTTAGATCAATCTTTGAGAAAATAGTGGCACCCTTTAATTGATCAAACAAATCCTCTATCCTTGGCAAGGGATATCTATTCTTGATGGTTGCCTTATTCAACATTCTGTAATCTATGCACAACCTTAGTGAGCCATATTTCTTTTTAACAAACAAAACAAGTGCTCCCCAAGGTGACACACTCGGTTTAATTAACCCTTTATCAAGCAACTCTTGAAGTTGTACTTTCAACTCTTGCATTTCAATAGGGTTCATCCTATAGGGAGCTCTATGAATAGGCTCAGTGCCTGGAATTAGCTCTATAGTGAAATCAAATTCACATTTTGGTGGTAATCCAGGTAGTTCATCAAGGAAAACATCCTTAAACTCTTGCAAAATTGGGTAGTCTTTAATTACTTCTTCATTTGAGACTTTTCCATTTTCCTTGAGTTTAACCACATAAACTAATCCCCCTTTTTTGATGGTTTTCTTTAATTGCATTGCTGATATTATCAGTGGTTGAAAAGCCCTTACTTCACTATACATCTTCAACCTTTCCTTATCTTCATTGGTAAATTCAATCCATCTTTCTTGGAAATTAATCAAGGCTTTATGAGCCCTTAACCAATCCATTCCCAAGATGATGTCAAATGCATGTAATGGTGCTACATATAGATACCAAATGGTAAAGCTATTGGGTAGAGTGATTTTAGTTGGGGAAAAACATTGGTCAATAGAATAAGTCTACCTAGACCCATACTCAACTTTCCACCCTTGTGCCAAAGATCCTGGATTTTTTGGCATATCCCTAACTAAGCTACTAGAAATGAAACTATCAGTAGCCCCACTATCAATCAAAATTTTAACTTCTTTACCAAAAAGTTTACCATTCAGGAGCAAAGGTGTAGCCTGTCCATCTAAGTTTTGATTTACTATTAATGCATATATCTTATGGTTAGGCCTAACTGTACTAGTGCTTGGTCCTACATGAAGTGGATATTTAGCTGTAAAATATGTACCTCCATAATTGTAGCACCCAATTTTACGAGCCAAATTTCCTTCTTGAACCTGCTTCCCTACATCAACTACTTGTAATGGTACTGGCTATTTTTGTGGTTAAAAGTTTATGTTGTTGTTCCTCTATTGGATCCCTTCTTGAAGTTATTTTTACCTCCATTGTTATTTTTTTTGAACTTTGGGTTCCCTTTATTTTTTTGACTCTGTTCGAGTTCCTACTTCCTTTTCTTTTGAAATTATCATCCCTTGTCTGACCAATTTGTAGAATTGTTATTGATCCTTATGGGTTGTAGGGTGGAATCTGTTCATCGAGGTAGATCATATGCTTCATGTATGGTTTTGGGATTGTGCACACTTATTACATTCCTTATCTAAGGCTCAGTTCCTAGGATAAACTTGTGTATCTTCATCTCATCATCATGATCATATGATGGTACATATTTGAGCAATCTCACAAATTGTTCAAAATATTCTTCCACAGATTTTGCTCCTTGTTGAAGCATAGAAAATTCCTTATATTTGTTTAAGTAGAATTGCTTAGTGAGGAATATTTTCTTGAAAGCATCCACAAAATTTTCCCATTTTAGATGAATTGCTTTGATATTTTATCCAGTTTTGTATGTATTCCACCATGTCCATCCTGTTTCTCCTAGATGGATGGTAGCCCATGCTGTTTGGGTCATAGAGGAATAATTCCTCAAGGTGAAGTAAGTCTCTAATTCATCTAGCCAAGCCTCAACTGCATCTCCACCTTCCCTTCCAGTGAATTTAGACACCTTAACATGATTTATATCTTTACCCATTTCTGCATCAATGAGGGCCATAGCTTCTTGATCAGATATATCTGGGTCAACTACAGTTTCAACTATAGGTTCCCTGACCTCTAGGTTCACAAGGTTTCCACCCACAATATTTATAGGATCCCCAAATTCTGGATCCCTCACCTTAGGATTGTTGTGCTGAGAGCTAATAGTCTACAGGATTTGGTTTATCTGTTCTTGCATCATAGAGACAATAGTAGTAAGATTTTCCATGTCTTTGCTAGAGTTCTATGAACTCTCTCCCATCTATCTAGCCTCAATACTATCTAGTCTAGTTTGGTTCATATGTTGGAAAGTTTCCTTTTTCCCACTTCTCAAATTTGATGCCATGTTTTCCTGGAATAAAGAGTTGTATCAAATTTCAATCTTTTCTCAAGTTAAAATTCTAGTTTACTATCATTTACTTTATGTCCTATTCATAATATTATTAAGTATGAAATTCCCAAAGTTGTACAACCAGTCAACTATTCCTAGGTTCACTCCATAGTTTGTTCCATCAACTCTTATTGTTATTTATACAAACTTAAAAATAAGGAAAAAGCAAGCCAAAAGACATATATGCCAAGTAAATTCCCAAAAGAGTCTAAGGTACACCGCTTAAGACCCACGAGATGTGGAGGGTTCGCTTAGCTCTTCCACTTTCGATCGACAATGGATCTACTTGTGGGAGAAAGGAACTTGAACATTAGTAGACTCAAGTACTAGCTTTGTCCTTACTAAGTATGTAATAGTTTAGAGTTATGGGAGCTTCTATATTAAAGTTTTTCCTCACGGAAGCTATTAACCCTACGACTGGGCTCTAATACCAACTATAACAACCCCAATTGTTACTACTCAACCAACTATTTTTTTTTCTTTTTTGTTGGACATAATTATGATCTAAGACAAATATATTCCAAGTGAATTGTAAGTTACCAAGGCATCAATCATCAAGAGATATTAAGACTTGGTCAGAGTCACTCTTGAGTAGAAGTGACCAACTTCTACAAAACCCTCATACCACCACCATGGTATGAGAATGCTCAAATGGTCTCTATATTCTCCAGGAATGTACAACAACTAGACCACAACATTAGGAATTTATCCCGCACATAGGGGAATCACCCTTCTCCATACTATCCATGAAGACTAGTACACGAGCGAATGCCTTGAAGATTAGATATCCACCTCCATGGTGGATCATCGAACCTTAAATACTTAGTTACTACCCTCATCTCCATGATGAGGTAACTAAGATAATTATCACTCCACATGATAAACTTACATAGGCCTTGGAATAACCATATTAAGCACAATTATCTTCCCCTCTCATTTATAAGGTTTATAAGGTCTTGTTATTGTTCATAGTCTTTTCCAAAATGTATCATCTATTTGATTCTTTATTAATCCTCTCACTCTATTAATACGTACATCAATTTGACATTTATTATTCCTATTAAATGCATTAGCAAGGTTTCTTCCATAACTAAACAATCTACTATATGTAAAATAGCATGCATCCTACATTCATTCATCACCTCCAATAGTTACAACTCATAAGATGAAATAACAAGAAATAACTTCTATTTATCCAAATTAGACCTACTCCATTAAGACATTATACATAATCCTTTACATCATGAGGTAAAGACTACATTATTCAGTCACCCCTTTTTAATGTACAAGAAGTTCTATAAGATACACATCAAATATTACAAAATCATTGTTGAGTAATCAATACTCATTCCAACTATTTCCATTACAATAAGCTTTCCCAAAGTAAGCCTTAAATTTACAAATATCATAGGAATCCTCAATGGTAATGTTCAGGTCTTCTCTGGTTCTTTGATTCTCCATTGCATGAGAGATGATGGTGAAGGGATCAAGACAACTCATGATATACATGTACAAAATGCAATTCAAGCAACACATGCTTTTCTCAATTGCTTGCAATCATGCATCAACATACATCATAGTGCATTTTACAATCCAATCATTATAGGAAGCACATTCCAATAAATTTCTCTAGGCATGAATCTCCACATCCATCCTATCAATAATATTCTTTTTCCACCAAGAATATTTTCTTAATTCATATTTAATAAATGTAAATCATTCTAGTTAACACAAAACCATGGAGGAGTCCCATACCTCCTCCAAGAATGGATTCACATCCATTCTTCCACAACTAGAAAAATTACATTTATTTTCTATAGTTAATTAGTTTATTTACACACTTTAACTTAAGTAAGATACTTCAATATTTACTTCTACACGATCATTATTCTTCAAATTTAAACTACTTCTATTCAACAATAAAAATAGTTTACATACATTAGTCTCTTAATTCAAATAGTCACTCATTTTTCATTATCAACATACGCATATCTTAAATCATCAACTACTCCTACCGAGTAATTATGGAAGTTTAGAATTAAAAACCTACCAAAAAATTATAGAATTAAAAACCTACCAAAAAATTATAGAAGTTTAGAATTAAAAACCTACCAAAAAATTATAGAATTTTAGAATTAAAAACCTATCAAAAAATTATAGAAGTTTAGAATTAAAATCCTATATATTCTACTATTCTTTTGATTCTTCTATATAGTTAGTTTCCAGGTTTTTGTTCATAATACTTATGGTAAATGATTATGGAACTTAATGCAACCATTCAATTATACAACAAATAATGGAAGTCCTTACAAATTTGCAATAAAGAAAAGTGATCATCAACATTTCTATCCTACTATATAAAACTGCACAATGTGGCAACAAATGTAATTAAACATACAAATACAATAATCCCTCTTTTAAAAACAACTATTTCTATCACATATGATTTTAAAACCATTTCTACTTAATAGGTTTGGTGGAAAATGTAATTAAACATACAAATGCAATAATACCACTTTTAAAAACAACTATTTCTATCACATATGATTTTAACATAATTTTTACTTCATAGATTTGTTAGAAAATGTAATTAAACATACAAATACAATAATCCCTCTTTTAAAAACAATTATTTCTATCACATGATTTTAACACCATTTCTACTTCATAAATTTGTTAGAAACATTTCTATAACATAAAAATGTTAACCAAAAGGGGGTTTATGGATCCAACACATCCGATCAACATAAACAAGTATAAGTTAGAAGTCTAGTCAGCACCAAGTGACACAGTCACAGACACAAAATTATTCTCAAATCCTAGCCAAATCAATCTTAATTAAATCAATCAATGAATCAAAGGAAGGTCTAACTTCAATCAAAACAACCATTGGTTCAAAGGAAGGTATTGAATTAAACAACATCAAAGGTAGTTTGTCAAGCCAAGAAGGAATATTTAGGAACTAAGCCAAGTGCTACTCGCTTGGCTATTTCCTTGTTAGTGCTCAGGTGATTAGAAAGAAATATAATCCCTGAGCACAATCTATGTGGTATATCTACCCACGAAGAAAGCCTTCATTCGTATATGCATTGAAAATGTACTTATATGCTATGTGTTGACGTCAAGACAACAAAATTGTGATTAATATTTTGGGTAAATCTTTGGTTAATTACGCTTGCGACGAAAATGATTTTCAGATGGAGCAGACTCGATTGTAAATAGAAAGGGCTAAAATCATAGGATTTTTAACATCATGAACATATATCTATAACATCGAACAAAGACCTCAAATCGTAGGTTATAACTTGGATGATATGTAACATGGAATTTTCAATTTTAATCAACAACCATACAAAACCAAAAATATTATAAACCATAGTTTCACTCTATGACAATGATCTACAGGATTGAAACAGGGAGTACTACCAACAGTGGAAAAATTATAACTCCAATACAAGTATTGCAATAATAGTTGCACAAATATTTGATTAGATGACAATCATATTGAACCAAAGAGATCTAACACAGACATCATCCACCAGGTAATAATATCAAATTGTCCCTAAATATTGGGATGTCTCACAGTATCTTATTACACAGACAGAGAAGTAAGTTCTAATTCCAATTGCAAAGGAAGACAAATGCACATAATTTCTTTTCAAATTAAATGAAATTAAACTAAATAAGCATGTTCACTAAAATATATTTCTTTTGTAAATTAAGAATTGTCCAATTCACAAAAGTCATAATATAATTTTACAAAACTTTATAAAACTTTACAAATTTCTCTAAATCAATTTGGTAGGATGCAATCCAAGCATAATCACTTAATTTGATTTTTCCAAAGTAAAATCCATCCAAGGACACCATTTTCTCCCACAAAACTTAGTGCATATTCAAACATATAATAAACATACAGTAAACACAAGCAGTCAATGCATGCTCAATGCTCCACATCATTGTTTTATCCTTCAGTGAGCGTGTCTTTTAAGATGTTCTTAGTTATCAGTGCCCATAATAAAGGAGACTAGTAATAAATTCATGGTCCAATGATGTGAACATGAGTCCTTAAAATACCATGTACTTACCTAGGTGAGTTGTCATCATCATCATTTCCATTCTCATATCTAGTGATCAATTACCACCTACGAGAATACCTTCTCCTGTAGTTAATTAATGCAACACAACATAATTTTTCTTAAAAGAAACATCCATATTTCATATATCAAGTATTGAAAGCAACTTTCAATATGTAAACAAACTCCTAAGAGAGTTCTTCCAAGGTGGGATATGACATTTTCTTAATTAACAATTGAAATAAAAGAAATTTATGCTAACAACTACTGCTACCAGGTCTATTTACAGTAGAAATAAAAATCTATGCTAAAAGAAATATTAACTAAAAAAATGCACTTACTTAAAGCTATAAATTAACTAAAATAGCTAAAAAAATAAAATGGAACAAACCTACTATCTTAACTAAAGAAAATTAATCTCAAGAGGGTTGTTATGTGTGTGTGGGGTAGGCCCAAGGGAGTAAGCTAAGTTAGGAAAGCCCAAGGAGACTTGTGAATATGTAAAATAAGCCCAAGGGGGCAAGCTAAGCTAAAAATAAGGAAAGACTAAGGAGGCTTGTAAGTGTGTAAAAGGAACCCAAAGGGAAGCTTGCTAAACTATACTTACCAATTTTATGTTGTCAAACAGATATAAGAGCAGAAAATGATGACTTGCTTGGAATCCTATGCAGGTGTTGTAGGTCTGCATCTTTTGGAGTGGGACGTCTCTACACAGGCAATATAGCAGTGTGAGATCATCTTTGGTCAGGCGGTCAGGTCAAAACCATCTCAAGATAGGTGGTTTAGTATTTTACCTACAAAAAAGAAAAATAACAACAGTGAGTAAAAAATGTGACTATGGTCAAAGTAAAATAGCGATATAGCATTAAAGTGTTGGTCATGGGAATGGTCCCACTGGGCATGCCATTTTGTAGGGAGGAGAAAACACCATCAAGCAAGTGTAAATAACAAGACAAAGAGAGAAAAATACAAGATATTTTTATTACAAATATGATCTTTTACAATACAAAAGCTCTTTGCCTTTCACAAATTACAAATCAGCCCTAAAGAGCTTTTACAATGAAAGATGGCATATTGTTTCTTTCCCTACAATCAAATGTGATTAGGAGATATCGGGGTTGTGCGTGTGTGTATGTGAAATCTTGCAAGGGCTATTGTTGAAGGGTAAAGAACCTACACACAACCAACAAAAATGTATTAGTAGACAAAATGGGCCCACCTAGATTGGGCCTTAGTTAAAACAATCTTTAAAGTAAATCAACCATAGAAATATAAGAAATATGAATACTGCTATGTGAAATAAAAACACAAGAAAACACAAAATATACCTTTTTGCTGCACGAGATTGTTGCTGAGAATTTTTCTATAGATTGTGCTCTCTATCACAGGTAAGACCATCTCTATTAGTCTAAGAACTGTTTGAGGTAAATGTGGAACCATATCAAGGGAGGCGGTCTCAAGGTGACTGTGGTAGACTAAACATTATAGGTCTAATGTGACCCGTGATAGTGGTAATGGGTGCGAGAGGTCTCAGATTGTGGTTAGAGGTTGTGGATGGTAGTCAAGGTAGGCTAATGCAAGTAGTGAGTAGTGATTTTGGTAGCATAACTTTAGCTCAAAATGGGCTCTCTCCCCTTAGCCATGGCTAGGGGTATTTATAGAAATTTTGGGGTTGGATGAAAGGGATGCCACATGGCACGACTTGGCCTCCACATGGGCAAGGTAGGTGGGGAAGAGTCTAGAAGATGATCATTTGGAAAGGGGATAGGTTGGCATATTAAATTGCCTTGGGAAAAGGCATCCTAGGGGAGGGAAACTAATTTTAAATTAGTTTCCCAAGGCTCATGGGGAGTTGTGGCAAGTATTAAAAATTACTAAAAATGATGATGTGGTTTTCCTATGGCTAGGTGGGATAAATGCACCTCTTGACTTGTCATTAATTTTAAATTTACAATTATTTTTATAGTTTGGGGAAAGTGCATGAGGGGAACAATATTAATGTGGGGTATTTTTAGATATTTGAGAGGGGCTGATTTTCCAAGTTTCTAAATATTTTTAACTAAATGCCTTTTGCCTTGAACATTTTTTAATCTTAATTAATGCAAAAAAAGGGGCTTTAGTGGGGCATTTAATTAATGTTAATTAGGATTGTCATTATTTTATTGGTGTTATCATTTTCTATGCGGGAGGGGCCATAAATGAGTTTTATGATGGTGATGTTAATTATGTTTTATTAGCATAATTTAGGTTTAGTTAAATATTAATAGCATAGGGAGATGGTTAGAAATTTATTATTATTTATATTAGTATTTTAATTATTTTTATTATTTTTGTGGGTGTAGGAGATATATTCAAAATTTGATTTATTATTAATATTTATTACTTGTGGATTATTATTAGGGTTTTGCTAGGGAAATATTAGGGAATTTAGATATTAATTATAATTTTGTAAGGTGAAAAAAAGAATATTTAGGTATACTAATTCATAATTTATTATGTTATCAAGAATGCTAATTTTTGATGTCTACACATAGCATACGACTTCCAAAACCTGAACACGATGTTATCTTTGAGGAATTGGATCATGACCTCCATTGTGTAGTTTTTAGATGCTTGAGCTTTTATCCAATATGTGCAATAATTAGTGGTAGTTAAGATGAATTGTGGTTGGCTAATAAGTTAGGATTTATGACACTAACAAATTTTAGTATCCACTTTACAAATGGGAAAGCTTCAATCACTGGTTGCAATGGCAGTGGAGAATTCCATTCTTAGTGGGTTATGGTTTGGTAAACATGGCATGATTGGGCATGCACATGTGCATCTTTAAAGACATAGGGTTAGTAGTAACCAACTCTCAATATCTTGTGCTATGGAATTTCTTAAGCGATGTCCTATTCCATATTTGCAAGTGAAGAGTCATAGGTGTTATATGTCATTTATGAAAGTGAAGAGTCATATGAGATGTTTCAATATGTAAAGTGAGAGGTTATGTAATCATGAGAAGCTTTGTCATAATGTGAGGTATGTGAAATGTTGCATCTCCTATGAGTTTGAGGAGAGCAATAGTTAAGAGTATTGAAGAGTCATTTGTAAGGTTATATATTGGAGATAAAGTTCCATGCAATGTAATTGAATCTTTTAGAAAGTGAATTGAATGTAACAAATTGTGATTTATGAACGCAATAGTGAAGTTTCTTATTTTGTAGTACATATGTTATGTGATTGATATTTGATCTTTGAGAAATTAACCTATGAGATGATTTGGTATAATTTCCAACATTTCAACCCTCCTTGCTATTTAGTGTGCCCTAATTTATACAATTTGTCTAGATCTTCACATAGCTCATATTTTATAAATTTTTAATCAATATTACATTCCTTCAAATGGTGCATATCAAATATTGTATTTTATATTTAGTTAGTTTGTAATGTAATATTTCTAGAATCAACTTTAGCCATCTCTTATTAAATTGTTATTTGCACAAAGTTTGGGATCACTTATGTCTAATTGGCTAAATTACTACCAATCCTAGCAAGTGGGATAGGTATTAAATCTACTTAAATTTGACATCTTTCACATTCTAACACCATTTGAATATTGTTGATGTGACCACATCCACCATTTTGACCCCTTTATGATGTGAGCTCATTGGGATTCATTTCTTGACCATACCTCATTAAATTTTATCCTACAAAAAATATGGGTTTACCTGAGCCCTATTAGTATTGAATGTTTTAGACCCTTGCTTTATTAATTATCACAAGTAGGATTGATTATTTACTCCATCATATATCTCCTACTTTGATACATTTGCTAGTGCAACATTAAAACTACCATGTCTATCATCTTTTGGGTCTCAAAATTACTACTCAATTGGCTCACTTGCAATTGATCTAGCTTCTATATACTTCTCCTCTTGCAATTGCAATTGTTAACTTGTGATAATGTGAAGTACCTCTTGGCCATGCTGCATTAATTACTATCCTCGTGAGATCTGGAATTGCTTGAATATGGTTGGTTCCTAGTAATTTTAATTCATATTACACTAGGTTTTATAGGTAGGTTGTCGATTAATTCCTACTAATTTCATACTCTGCACCAACCTTGAAAACTTTTGACATATATGGATCTTGAACATTGATTATGACTTGCTAAACTTACCTGCATCCTCCACTTTTTGCTAGATATTACCTTGAGTAGTTATACCTAATAACTTGTAAATATTGCAATGGGAATATTTAATAAATGTAAACAAAAATGGTGGAGGGAGGAAGAAAAATAGAGGAAATCAAATACATTTATTTATTTTCCTTTGTGCATCTCCTTTATTTGCTCCTTAAATTTAATTTTTTTTGTCTTTCTCGATAACATTATTTATTTTTTGATAATTTTTGGTAACTTAAAATTTTTTTAATGTTTCACCATCTATACCTCCTTCTAGTCATCATGGATCTTTAATTTGATGAGGTTGAAGTATTTTCAAGGTTTTTTAATGTTTCACCATTCATTCCTCCTTACAATCCCCAAGGGGTGTTGATATGCTAAGATTGGAGGGTTGGCACGATTTTCTTAATGTTTCATAATCTATTCCTCCTTCCAATACCCATGGGCTATTGATTTGCCGATATTGGATGGTTGGTATGGTTTTATAATATTTTACCATCTATTCCTTGTTTAAATCCCTATGGATCATTAATTTGATAAGATCATATTATTGGAAAGGTTTGGGATGTGGCAACTTGGACATCCTATAAAACAAAAAATTGTGGGCTTGAAACCTCCTCAAAACATAGGTAAGTTTATATTTGTTGAAAATGTCCTTTTGAGTCACATCCAATGGAGGTGGTTTGATGAATTTTTATTATGTATTTGAAGATATATGGGCCTCAATATTGGGCACTATGGTTAAAAGTTAGGTGCCACTATCAACAAGGCAATTAGATATCATGTTGAAAATAAGCTATTCAAGAGGTCAATTCTTCTTGAAACCTAGGCAAATTTATATTTGTCAAAAATATATTGTTTAACCACATCTAATGGAGTGGTTTCATGAATTTTCATTGAGAATTGCAAGAGATATAAGACTCAAAAGTAACATCATCCTTCCTGCCAAGGATGTTTGCTCGATTTATAGTGTACATTTAAGCTGATTTAGGGTGTTATTGACATGAGAATATAGGTGTGTTTGCACTTGTTGAAAATATATTTTCAAGCATATTTGAATAAGAGTGGTTATTTTAAATTCTAAGGGGATTATAATACACAAATATAACTATTAACACTTTTAAGTGCATGGAAACCGCGTCCGATTGTCTCCTTGTGTTCCTTAGTGAAGGTGGGCTTCTTTGTATGTGTGCCACCGGTTGGATGCTTGGGAGTGTTGTATATACCTATATAAACCTGCAAAAATGCATTAGTGCATTTGGGGGCCTGTCATGGATTAGATCCCATATTTGTATAGACAAAATGACATGAAAAGAAAAGTAAAATATATTAAAAACTAAAGTAAATATTGTAAAAACCATAAGCAAAGTATACTTATCTGATTTGGAGTTGTAGACTAGTTGTAGGTTGTTGAAGCAAGCTTTCTATCTGGAAGTGATACAAGTGATGCTTGTTGATATGTTATGGATGCAAAATTGGTAGAAGGTATTTTAGAGCAATTTCAGTAGAGTCTGGGTATGTTAGTCAAAAGTGTGAGAGAGATAGAATGAAGGATTTGGTATTCTATTTATAGAATAAAACAAGGTGGGGGGAGGGAGTTAGGTGTACTAAACCCTAAGGTCAAGTCCTAAGGTGGTTAGGTTAGGGTTTGTGAGGTGTCATGCATAGTCACCCTCTCACATGCCCTAAGGTAAATATCCTATCCTCACACATGTGTGAGGAGGGATTAGGATTAACTAGGATTGATTGATTCCTAGGTTAGGTTAGGGTTGAGTTAGGAAATATCCTAACTAATTTGGTGCACACATGTGTGAGGATGGAATTAGGGCTAATTTGGCTTAGAACCTTGATTAAATCTATTTAGATGATAAAGTGCACTTACATGAAAAGTGACTTTCAAACTAGAATTGTAATTAACATAATTAGAGTTTTTGGAGGGAATGGTCCCACGGGAGCCCTAATTAGGCGTAGGAGAGGTCTTAAGTGACCTAAAGGGACTTTTAGGTGGCCATTGCATTAATAATATATGTTTTGGATGTAATTAGTGTAGTTTCCTATGTTTTTGCACCTACGGATGACTACGATTTCTTGTGATGGTCTATGTAAGCTTATAAGTGCCTATGCAAGCCTACAAGTGACGATGGGTGATCATGTGTAGCTTTTTGGTGTCTACATTTAGCCCTTTTTTTACTATGTTGTGTGAAACACAGTTTAATGCAAAAATATGATGGAGGGCAGTGAAGTGTTTGTGAAGTGGAGAAGAAAGGAGAAGAGAATAATGGTACAAAATCAAAGGTATATAGTCACTTGAAGCGTGACCATACAACATTGATCGAGAACCAAAGATAAGAAGGGAATCCAATCAAAGGTATGTAGCCACTTGAAGCATGAACATACAACATTAATTGGGAATGAGAGAGAAGTAGTGAGAGAATGAAGAAGAGAAGAATGGATGAATGCAAATGATGAGATGTAGATGGATGGTTGTGGATGGAACATGATGGTGAAACTGATGATTTTGCCAATTTAGTATAATATTTGCAATACCATACTTGGTTGTTTTTTAGGGCAACTTATGATTGCTTTGCTTTTGTGACCAATGCAATATGGTCCAAATATGAATAGAACAAATGTCTATTCAAATTTTTGCTTTTGATTGATTGATGAGTGCATGATGACACATGTCAAACCATTTGAGCTGAGTGGCATGGATGAATCAAATGTAACATTCAGTATGTGGTCCCTGTTGATATACATGAATGAAAGTATAACATCTTTGATATTGTGCATGGCTCTCATGACTTAACAAATATTTGATTAGGATTATGGTTTATTATTATCGTAAGATAATCTTTAGAAAAACAATTTGTAGACATATGTGATATCCATGATTTGGATGTTTGATTGTTTGATTGCATGTAAAGTGGATTTGTGTATGAATACCCCCTCAAAAAAGGAATCAACAATGATATGAATGAAATTTTGCGATGTGGTGATGAGTCGATTGATCAAGTAAAATGGTGACAAAAGGTGGAAGAATAGGATAAATGGTGATGGAAAGAGAAGAAGAAGTTGTAGGAGTGAAGAAAACATGAAAATAATTTCATGAGGTGTGGTTCATAGGGCGACCTACGAACTGGACTGTAATTCATAATGCGGCCTACAAACTAGAATGTTTTATCCCTATGTAATTTTTTGGTAGTTTGGAGGACCAAATGGAGTCAAAATTAGATAAAACATGTACCGTTGGAAAGCTCTTTTTGAGCCTGATCCAATGGTGAAATTTTTGGGAAATTTGGAGATGATTTGATAGGTTAAAAGTTAGGACAAATATGATCCTAATTTTAGAAGTGATGTTTGCACAATTTCAAGCCTTGTGAAAGGTGTGCATGATGATTTTATGTTTTTCCTACATACAATGTGTGTGATTTTACGTTAATGTAATATTTATATGTAGTGAAATGTGTTTGATATGAAGGATGTGTGCTAGGTACGATGAACCTAACTGAACATGAGTATGTATGAATGATGATGTGTAGATATTATATGTGATAACATGTGTACATGAGGGATATAAGAATGTAGAAAAATGGAGGGCACTCCACCTTGGGTGTATACCATTTTATTTATCATGGTTAATAAAAAAAAATGAAGTGTACTAACCAATGACCACAACATGAAACAAGAAAACATGGGGTATACAAACTGACTGAGGTGTACAAGATGCACATGAAAGAGATGTAACAAATCATGAGCCTTTGCGGTAAATGAGAAATGCAAGTGTGATTGAGAAGATGTATGTAACAAACAAAGTCAGCAATGATGCTACACAACCCTAATTCTCAAGCATAAAGAATATTTGAAAAGAGCTTCTAGGAGCTCAAATGACATAGAATGCAGAATCAAACTGATCTAGTGGCTAATCAATATCATGAATATATCTTAACTATCATAATTGAGGTTGAATTGTTCATGGACCTAGGTGTGTACATGATGTTCATTTATCCATTTTAAGGGAGGCTGGACTAACCCATTGTAAACTTAGCCAAAGTAGTTAGCTCATCCATAAGCATACAATGATTTGTACAAGATAAGGTCATTAATGTGATAGATGTGTCACCACTTGTAAGACTATTCCACTAACAGGTAGGCTTTTGGAGCCTCTTGGTAACGATGGAAATAATCTCATGATGTTATGTTAAACCAAAGGACCAAAGGGAGTCAAGTATAGTGGTAGTACTCTTGGAGGATTTTCCTTGTTTTTTTGCCCCTCTTCCTTTTGATTCTTTTTTGTGGTGCTCTTTTTTTTTTTTTTCCTTTTTTTATGGGCTTTGGCTTTTATTTTTTGTTGATTTTAGTTTTTGCTTATGCTTGGCTCTTTTTTTATCCCCAAGTCGTATTGTGGTCATGCAAATGATAAGATGAGTAGGGGAAACCTTTTTCTACATGGTGAGGATTACACAAGGTATTATCTTTCCTAGACTCAAAATTTGCTTAATATGTAGTGTGAGTGGTCCATGAACGAACTCGATTCAGCTAGAGAAAGTCTTGAAATCTTGTAGATTTTGATGATGTTTGATACAGGTTGATTAAACTAACCATGAATGGTTGAGCAATAAAAAGACTTCTTTTAAACATGCAGCTAAGAATAGAGTCGATATCATGATATATACGAGCAATGGAATGCTTATGTACCAGGAAAACAAAGAGCATGACTAGGGGTGATGTCTACATGATGTGACAAAATGCTTAAAAAAATGTATAGGAGGATGCAACTAATGTGTTTCTTGACAGTGTAAAGTAAGTAAGACAGATAAATGCAATAAGATGTACCCAAAATGTGGCTTTCCATGTACAAGACCAAATCCAAAAGGTGTGAATAGATGCATGAAATAATAAAACTAAATGTCACTCTTTCATGGTCATTAATGTGATTGATAGATGGAGATGATTATGAAGGAAAAGGTGAGGAAGTGAACCTGTGAAATGGAGAAGAAAGAGGAAGAGAATAATAGGATCCAATAAAAGGTATGTAGCCACTCAAAGCGTGACCATACAACATTGATAGAGAACCAAAAGAGGTAGAGAGAAGAAGGGGAAGAGAATAATAGGATCCAATCAAAGGTATGTAGTTTCTTGAAGTGTGACCATACAACATTGATCGAGAACCAAAATAATCAGATATAAGAAGGGGAAGAGAAGAATAGGATCCAATAAAAGGTATGTAGTCATTCGAACTGTGACCATACAACATTGATCAAGAACCAAAAGAGGTAGAAAGAAGAAGAGGAAGAGAAGAATAGAATCCAATAAAAGGTATGTAGCTGCTTGAAGTGTGACCATACAACATTGATATAAATCCAAGTGATATAGAATATTGATGGAAAATAGGAAAATAACATGCAATATACATCGCCAATGGATGATTTTGATTTGTTTGTATTTTTGTTCTCATCATTTGGATGTTGGTTGTGTTCAATGTTGAATGTACAAGAATGTGCGAGCAAGGAAAGGTTGCCCCTAGAAGTAAAATCTTTGCAAGGACAAAGAAGTAAAAAATACTAGGCTAGACTATGCTAGACTATGTGTATGCTACGCCTATGCTAGGCTATAAGTATACTACGTTAGGCTATGCTATGCTACGCCTATGACTAGGCTATACTATGCTATGCTAGGCTATGCTATGCTATGCTAGGCTATGCTATGCTACGTCTATGCTAGGCTATGAGTGTGCTATGCTAGGCTATGTGTATGCTATACCTATGATAGGCTATGAGTATGCTATGCTAGGTTATGCTATATTATTCCTATGACTAGGCTATGCTATGCTATGCCATGCTATGTTAGGCTATGCTAATGCTACGTCTATGACTAGGCTATGCTATGCTAGGCTATGTGTATGATATGCTAGGCTATGCTAGGCTATGCTATGCTATGCTATGCTATGCTAGGCTATGCTAGGTTGTTTTATGCTATGCTAAGGTATACTATGCTAAGGTATGCTATGCTAGGCTATGCTATGCTAGGCTATGCTATGCTAGGTTATGCTATGCTAGGCTATGTGTATGTTATGCTAGGCTATGCTATGCTAGGCTATGTGTATGCTATGCTAGGCTATGCTAGGCTATGAGTATGCTACGCCTATGACTAGGCTATGCTAAGCTAGGCTATGTCTATGGAGAAACCTAGTTCCAAGTTTTTGCTAAGGTTTTTGGAAAAAACCTATCCAAATTTTTGCTAAGGTTTTTGGAAAACCCTATCCAAATTTTTATTGAGGTTTTTGGAAAACCCTATCCAAATTTTTGCTGAGGTTTTTGGAAAACCCTATCCAAATTTTTACTAAGGTTTTTGGAAAACCCTATCCAAATTTTTACTAAGGTTTTTTGAAAACCCTATCCAAATTTTTACTATGGTTTTTGGAAAAACTTATCCAAAGTTTTTCTGAGGTTTTTGGAAAAAACCTGTATGTTGATTTTTTTGCTGAGGTTTTTAGAAAAACTTTTGTGTTGATTTTTGTTTGTTTGTTTTTTTCTTTGCTAAGGTTTTTGAAAAAAACCTTTGTGTTGATTTTTGTTTGTTTGTTTTTTTTGCTGAGGTTTTAAGAGAAACATTTTTTTTTGCTAAGAGATTCTAAAAATAATGTTCCAAAATTTTACTGAGGATTTTGGAGAAACCTAGTTAAAAAAAAAAAAAAACTATTGTGATGAAGGTAAGACAAAAGGGTGCAACCTTTTGAATGTAGCGATTGATTTTATTTAATGAGGACAAGGCAAAGGATGCAACCTTTTGAACCTAGTGATTGATTTAATTTGATGAGGGTAATGCAAAGGATGCAACCCTTTGAACCTAGTTATTGATTTGATTTGATGAGTGCAAGGCAAAGGATGCAACCTTTTGAACCTAGCGATTGATTTTATTTGATGAGGATAAGGCAAAGGATGAAACCTTTTGAACTTGGTGATTGATTTGATTTGATGAGTGCAAGGCAAAGGATGCAACCTTTTGAACCTAGCGATTGATTTTATTTGATGAGGATAAGGTAAAGGATGAAACCTTTTGAACTTGGTGATTGATTTGATTTGATGAGGGTAAGGCAAAGGATGCAACCTTTTGAACTTGGTGATTGATTTGATTTGATGAGGGCAAGGCAAAGGATGCAACCTTTTGAACCTAGTGATAGATGTAATGAGGGTGAGGTAAAGGGTGTCATATTTGATAAAATGGTGTACCCTTTTGAATCTAGTGATTGATTTTGATGGCCAAATGCCATGAGATTCATGGTAAAACTTGTTGTTGTTGAATGAGTTGTTGATACATGGAAAAGGGTGAAACCTTTAACAAAGGGATGTCTTTTGTTAGGATCAAGCAATGTTATATGATTGATTGTGATTTATTTGTGAGTTCCATGTTGGGTGGCACCATCATGAATAGATGATAGGAGGTGAAGTGCGAATGTGCAAGGAGGATTAATTTCATGAAGGGGAACTATGGTTGAAAAGAGGGAAAATCCTCTCCTAAGCATAGAAGTGGTTTGAAAAAGGGAATGTGATCCCTTGATTGCAAAATCATGTAGAAGGAGGGGGAGAAAAATTCCCCTAGTCATAAATATTGTATGGAAATGAGATGAATTGTGTCAATTGTGAATAATGAAGCAAAAGGAGATAAAAACCCTCCTTTGATTGTGAAATATGGATTGGGAGAAGATGAAATTTTTCCAATTGTGAATGATGGTTTGGGAGAGGATGAAATTGTCCCATTTTTGAATGATGTATGGGGAAAAGATGATGAAGCTACCCCCATTTTGAATGATGGATTGGGGAGAGGGTGAAGTTGCCATAGTTTTGAATGATGGATTGGGGGAAGATGAAATTAACCCCAGTTTTGAATGATGGATTGGGAAGAGGGTGAAGTTACCTTATTTTTGAATGATGGATTGGGGGAAGATGAAATTACCCCCATTTTTGAATGATGGATTGGGAGAAGATAAAATTACCCCTAGTTTTGGATGATGAATTAGGAGAAGATGAAATTGCCCCCAATATTGAGTGATAGATTAGGAGGAAGTGAAACTTCACTAGATGTGGAGAGTGTGGTGGAAGGAGAGAAACTTCTCCAAATTGTGAATGATGAATTAGAAGGAGATGATAAACATCCCTAGTTGAGGAATATGTAGAAAAAATGGACAAAACCATTGTAGAAGGATAATAAAATGAAGGGTGGAATGATGAAGATGTGATTGAAAAATAATAAACAAGGAAATGTGAAGAAAGGAAGAATGGTGAACGTAACATAGCAAAAAGTAATGCTATGCAGGAGAAAGGTGAAAAGTGTAAGTGGATGATAAGTGGAGGAATGGGAACATCCCGATGTGGTGGATAGTGCTGATTATGAGTAGTGATGTTAATCATGCCAACCACTTCATGGGAAGGAGGATTACGGTGGACATGATTGACTTGCCTTGATTGGTCTTGTTGAGTGGGTTGAGTCCCATGAGGATTAGTCCCCCCATGTTCAGGTAATGGGTTATGATAATTACCCAAATTTTGATTTTGTGGTGTGATGGGGTTTGAAACTTGAATAGTACCATGATTGATAAGATCCTTGACTAAGTCATAAAAGGTGCAACAAGAATGGACGTCATGGCCATGCTGGTGATGGTAAACACAAAAGGTATGTTTGATGTACCCATGAGGGTTGGGTCGAGTTGGATCTACGGGTAAAATTTCAAATAATGTAACATGACCATCATCAAACAACCTCTGGACTAAAGTAGGTAGAGGCTCAAAAAGAGGAGTCTAATTGCAATGTCAATGTGGAGGACTAGGACCCCAAGCTTGTCGTGGATTGGATGGAGGAGGTGCATTAGTATGATACAACTACTATTGTGGAGGAGGAGGTTGTGAGATTTATGAAGAGGATGGAGAGGCTATCGCTACTTGATTGGTTTATGGCAATTTAAATAAGGGTTGATTTGGTGTGTTGCAATTGTAGTGATAATTTGAAGTGTAAGATGCCTTCTGTTGAAGTTTGATTTTGCCAGATTGGACATTTATGTCCTCAAGGATTTTTGGCTTGGGTGATGGCTTCCTCAAACGTGCGGCATTGATGAAGCTATAAATAGGTGGAGATATGTTTGTGACAACTCTTAGAGAAGAGTGTAATGAGTTTTCTAGATAGGAGGCTATAATCTAGGTCATGGATGACCAATCTCCATCGAGAAACAAAATACGTGAGAGATTCATTGTTAGCCTATTGTAAGGTGTAAACATCAAAAAAATTCATCTTCTTCTTGATGTTGATAGAGAAATATTCGAGAAATGAATTGGCCAATTGTTCGAATGTGAATAGGCTATGGCGTGGGAGTGTACCAAGTAAGATCTTGTCCCCCAAGTGAGATAGAAAAGGTATGCAACATGAGGGGATAACTGCTATGAAGTTGGTAGCATGTAGAGCAATAGTTGCTAATGTTTTCTTGAGGATCCTCTTTACCATTGTATTTGTCAAACTTTAGAATATTGAAATGATATGGGTAAGGAGGGATAGGAACTGAAGGGTGAACTGGCTTATTACATAGCTTGTTGTATGTGGGTTTTTAAGGCCCATAACCAATTGTGTGAAGATTTAGAATCTTAGCTTCCTTTTGCAATATTTGAAGTTTGGATTATGGAGGTGTGATGAGTTATGATGAAGCAATGGAATACTGAGAATGAGGGGATTATTGGAGTTGTTGTTCCTCCCATTTTGATAGGGGAGTATACTAGAACTATTCCAACGAAGGTGGTTGTTGAACAACGTGAAACATGGTGGCTGACGAAGGAGCCTACAATGGAGTAGTCATCTACTGAGGCTGGTAATATTGGGGATGTGTTGTCTATATCTGTTGTATAGAAATCTGCTGCAATGGTTACGCAGTGGGAGAGGACAACCAGGAAGGAGGTGTTGTATTGAATGTAGGTACAATAGAATATGGTGGGGGAAGAAGTTTCTGGATGGAGGATGGAGGTGGAGTGGAACATGGCATACCATACATCCTAGAAGAGGAGAACATAGATAGAAGAAGGGATGTAGGTTTCAGAGGTGAAAGACTAAAATGAAGGAGTGGTGAACATATATGCAAAGTATTGTGAGGAAGGGACTTGTTGATGTTGTGAGGAAATGAATTATTGTGGTTGGGATGGGGGTTGTGATGTTTGTGAATGGGATGACACAATTGAGGTGTACTACTATTGTGGGATTTATTGTTGTAGGGTTGAATATGATGAAGGTGCATGAGTTTCAAGAGTGGATGATTGAGGATCTGCAATTATCTCAACTATGGGGGTAGATGTCATAATGATGCACCTTGTCGGAGCCATAACTTGTGAACCATACGCCCGTTTGCCTTGAAATTTAATAGGTGGTTAGACGTGCATGTTCTACATTAGGCTCATCTTTGATGCACTTGATCCTCCAAAAACATACTTTCAGGACCTAACTCCTCCATCTAGTGTCCCAAAATTAGCTTTTGATTTATGTTCCCAGGTTTTTTGGGTTTTTTTTAATGTTAGAATTTTATTATCTTTTGTTATACATTAAGTTGAGACATGATATTTTAAAGTAAGGTTCATTATTGTAATAGGGATGTGTGCACCAAATTTGGGTGCAATTTGACTCATTTCTATTTTTAGCAGTTTAAAAAAAAAAATGTTTTTTAAGATTTCTTTGCTTTTTGGTTGCTATATGATGGATTGTATTCTTTTAGAGAAGGGGTGTGAATTCAGGAATGAGAAGAAAATTTATTTGTAGGTTTCGTCCATTATATTGCATTTGTGTTATGTGATTGGAGTCCATTTTGTTGGTCTTCTATAGCTAAGTTTACACCACATAACCCCAGGATGTGGATGAAAAAGTGAAGAGGAATTATCCTCAAGAAGGGGAGTGAGATGCATCCTGAAGAAACATGTGAGAATATGTGGGTGAGGTAGCTAGAGTCTCCTCATCAATATTGAAGAATGGATATGGATACCTTGGAGCGGTATATAGAACATGATCATAAAATATGGACGGTGGAGTAGGTGGGGGTAAATGAATAAGAATAGGATGAGCTTCGCCAGAAGATGTGGCAAATATATTACCAGTAATAGAGGTCTCATCATGGGACATGGTGTGTATGTGATATGGCTTGAAACTGGTGAGGAAATCAGGTGTGATAGTGGATGTTTCCCTCGTGAATGAAGAGGAATGATAGACTGACTAGAGGTGGTGCAAGAAGCCTCCTCCTCAATATGTGATTACTCGTGCACTCGACTATGAGTAACAATAAGGCATGTCGATGTATAGTGCGATGAAGGGCTCAAAATTGTTCAAAAATGTAAATATGAGCATGTGGGTGTGTTTTGTGCAAGATTTTATGCAAATCTATGAGTTTTGGTGTGTGTCTATGTAGGAGAAATGAGTTTGCACACTACTATGCAAACCTGGACTATGGAAATCTGGTTCACACCGTGCTATGCAAACCTACTCCAAATAGTTAATCTAATAAAAAAATGATAGTAATAGAATGTAACTAGCTAGCAAGTGGGTTTTTATCAAGTGAATGTGTTGAAACTAGTTTTGTGAGCATGCAATATAAAGCGTAAATGGAATCGGTGCTAAATACAAAAAAATAAATGTTTGTTTATTTTTGTGTGTTTTGATGTTGATATCTACTCTAGAACATGACACAAGAAGTATAGTGAAACTCTAGAAATAATGGGAATGTTTTCGGCATGGAACCTCCTAGAACACCCAAGGGTGCATATAATAGAACAATGTCTTAACAGACAAGTGGTGACCTGAATGGAAGGTGCAGTAAATTGATAACCAAATATGCGGAACTCAAAATGTCCTAATGAGTCCAAGAGCCTCTCATGAGAAGAGGTGGTACTATCTAAGACCTACTACCGGCATACCCATGCTTTCACTTTACTCTCAAGTGAGCTTAGTCAAGAATGATAGTTACCTATTCACTAATTATATGATCCTTGTGAACAAAGTCGTCTAATCCTATCCCACTCTAAAGGTCCCTTTCGATGATAAAATCTAGAAAACCAATCTTAAAAGTGAGGGATTTTCTGGTGATGAAGTCTATAAAACCACTGTTGGGGGGTACTATGGTTTCTAGGGGGTGAGCTGGTGGAAGGAGATGAATGCCAACATCACCAGTATTGAGTGATGGATTAGGGATGAAGTCCAATATCACCACTATGTATGCCACATGAGTGTGTGATAGTGTGTTTACTTCCATTGAGGTGAAAGCAAAAACAACTAGCTAGATGCCTTTTTAGAAATGAAACTAACCTTAGATGTGTTTTTGAAATGAAACTAGATTTGTATGCTTTTTGAAATGAAACAAAGCCTAGATGCCTTTTCAAAAAAATAAATATACTCTATGAAGCATGAAAGCAAGCAGAGATGAGGTGTGTGAAAAGGAATTTGAAATCTATCTATGTGCGTTAGAAAAAAATTGAAACCCTAATCTAATGACATGAAAGGAAAGTGTGAGTTACCCAAGGGGTTTGTGAAAGAAGCAGGAAATTTCTTATATAGATGTAAAGAAATTTGAAATTTTGCTAGGGTTAATTGTTTTTTTTTAATTTGTGTTTGACTTTGTTGAAGTTTGCCAATGTTTTTTATTTTTGATTTGTCAAAAAAAAAAATTGGAAATTGTTGTGATTTGTTTTTTTCTTATTTGAAAATTGTGATTTCTTTTTTTTGTTTTCTAATGTTAATTTTTTTTTGGGTTTTGTTTTGTTTTTTTGGATTTTGTTTTTGTTTTCTATTTTTTTTTTTTTTTTAGTTGTTTATTTTTTCATTTTTTTATTTTTTGTTTGATTTGTGGGATTTGATTTTTTTCATTTGACATGGGCTTTTTTTTGTGGGATTTGTTTTTTTTCATGGGATTTGTTTTTTTTTGCTAAGGCCTGTCGCGTGATGCCTATCATCGACATGCCTGATGTAGGCCTATCATGTTATAGGCCTAGAATGGCCTATCACATGACATGCCTGATGTAAGCCTATCATGTGATAGGCCTAACATAGGTCTATCACTGATAGGCCTATTCAGCCTATGCTACACAAAAGTCACGACCACGATGGTCGATGGGGGAGGGGAAGCGGCTAGGTTGCGCACGTTTCGTATGCAGTTTCTAGGGCCTAGGTGAGGGGGATAATTTTAGGATTGGGCCATGCTCAAAGCACGATCATGATGGCTGGGATGAGGGAGGGAAGGGAAGTGGTCCCATTGGGTGTACCAAAATGAAGCGCATGGAAACCGTGTCTGATTGTCTCCTTGAATTCCTTAATGAATGTGGGCTTCTTTGTATGTGTGCCATTGGTTGGATACTTGGGAGTGTTGTATATACCTGTATAAACCTGTAAAAATGTGTTAATGTGTTTGGGGGCCTGTCATGGATTAGAACCCATATTTATATAGACAAAATGACATGAAAAATGAAGTGAAATGTATTAAAAATAGAAGGAAATATTGTAAAAACCATAAGCAAAGTATACTTACCTGATTTGGAGTTGTAGACTAGTTGTAGGCTGTTGAAGCAAGCTTTCTGTCTGGAAGTGATCCAAGTGATGCTTGTTGATGTGTGATGGATGCAAAATTGGTAGAAGGTATTCTAGAGCAATTTCAGTAGAGTCTAGGTATGTTAGTCAAAAGAGTGAGAGAGATAGAATGAAGGATTTGGTCTTCTATTTATAGAAGAAACCAAGGTGAGGGGGGATTTAGGTGTACTAAACCCTAAGGTCAAGTCCTAAGGTAATTAGGTTAGTATTTGTGAGGTTTCATGTATAGTCACCCTCTCACATGCCCTAAGGTAAATATCCTATCCTCACACATGTGTGAGGAGGGATTAGGATTAACTAGGATTGATTGATTCCTAGGTTAGGTTAGGGTTGAGTTAGGAAATATCCTAACTAATTTGGTGCACACATGTGTGAGGATGGAATTAGGGCTAATTTGGCTTAGAACCCTAATTAAACCTATTTAGATGATAAAGTGCACTTAAGTGAAAAGTGACTTTCAAATTAGAATTGTAATTAGCATAATTAGGGTTTTGGAGGGAATGGTCCCATGGGAGCCCTAATTAGGTGTAGGAGAGGGATTAAGTGGCCTAAAGGGGATTTTAGGTGGCCCTTGCATGAATAAGAGGTGTTTTGGATGTAATTGGTGTATTTTTCTATGTTTTTGCACCTACGGATGACTACGATTTCCTGTGATGGCCTATGCAAGCTTACAAGTACCTATGCAAGCCTACAAGTGACGATGGGCAATCATGTGTGAATTTTTGGTGTCTACAACACTATGGAAAATTTAGGATGAATAAAATAAGACATCTCCAACTAACAACTCCCCACTAAGGAATGGAGTTTTTTAAATGGTTGACTATTGATGTATGAGCAAAACAAAAAAATATCTACAACTATAAAAAATGGTTTCCCAGTCCATGTAGATTGGAGTGTATTGTGCAAGGACAACAATAAATTGTGACTCTACTAGGAAATGCTCATAAGCATTTTAGGGATAGAATAAACCATTATGAAATAAATAAATCATAGAATTGAGTTGTAAGCTTACTATAGTGTTAAGGTATTTGGCCTCTCTTTGGGAGGTCCAAGGTTCAAGCCCCACTTAGTATGAGGGGACCGAGACCCCTCATAATAAAAAATTAAACTCATTGAAAAATAAATCAAAGCATCAATAGAATTAAACATTTGGCTTGCATCCAAGGCTAGGATTATGAAACTAAACTAAAATCAATACTTTTTCTAATCTCAACTAAAGTGTGTGCATATGATTTTATTTCAATTTCTTAACTAGTCACCATCCAACAATCAGGCTAGTTCATCCCTAATCAAATATTGGTTTACTAATGGTGAATCTTACCCATTAGTAGACATTTCACCAATTTTTAAATATTGCTTGACTACTAGCCAAGCATTCATAGCCCCAATAGGGTTATCTTTGATCCCACTCAAGACCTTGTTGTACTGCCATCCAAGATTTCATAGTCCCAATAGAGTTTGTCTACTTCACTTGAGTACATGAGCTCACCCTTTCTCTTCCTCATCTTTTTTTGGAGCATGAATTAATTTTGCTCAATATACAGGCATGGGGGTTCTATATTTTGCATTAAGGATCACTATGGAAAATATGAGGGTAAACATCTAAATAATTTGTTTCTGATGACCAAACCATAATAATTGCATTCCTTCTAATCCAAAATATTTTAAAATATTTTTAATGTGAAGATATGACATCCTCTTGTAGTACTATATTGACTTGTTTCACCCCAGGATATGGATTTATACCAATTGACTAGTTTAGTTGATTGTATCTGTATCACTCCAAATTTTTTGCACCCTTACCTTCAGGCTATAGGATCCGTGCCCGGAAGGGGGATGTGAAAAGGATGGGACAATACCTCGGACTGAGAGGCCCTTTGAAGGTCCCACCTCTTGAGGGAGGTGTATAAGGGTGAATTTTCGACGGATGGTGGGTTCACCAGGAAACTTTTGAATGGTAGTTTCCATGCCTAGGTTGATAGTGTGTTTGATGTGTTCATTTTTATGCTTGATCATTCAATTCCTAGGTTTGGCCAAATGAATCTAAACTGTTCTATATGAAATACAAATTTAAATGAATACAGAAAATATATTTAAACAAAAAATACAGAGAACAAGCTAGATGAGAAAAACCATACCTGATTTCGGATGTCGGATGGAGGTTCTAATTTTTGAAGCAGTCTAGATCGCCTCTGATACGATAGGAGCGTCTGATATCAGACAAGATTGTCTGAGATCTGGCAAATTTGTCAAAGACCTGCAATTAGAGAAATAGACACAGAATACATAAAATGCAGCTATACTATTAGAGGAAAATGATGTAGAATGATAATAATAATATTAAACTGATAATTACAAAATAAAAATATAAGTGCATTACAATGATTTAATGACAATTATGACTTTATTATGCATTTAGGCTACATGGGTGAACTCCAAGATGCAGAATAATAAGGAATAACAATAAACTTAGTTAAATGCAGAATAAAACAAAAAAAAAGAGTGAAGAAATGCAAACTCTGGGCATTGATTGCCCCCAATGTTGGCTACAGTCGAGATCATCTGCAGGATACGAAATCGTCTCAAATTTTTGTGTGATCATCCGAGATTGTACAGGATCGTCTACGACGATCTGAGCTTGCTCCAACTGAAAAATAGTGAAGTTCCTGCAAACAAACTTGGAAAAATATGAAGGCAAATAGTAATTTAAGATACTCTAATGCAAATAAAACTCGTGTTACAAAAAATTTCAGCCAGGGGAATGTCAATGGGAGGGCCTAAGATTAAATAGGCATAGGAAGGAGGTTGGGAGGTTGGAGATCATCCCAATTTGGGAGATCTCCAATGGGGGAAGTCTCTAACTATGTAGACACGCTTTTGCCCCGGTTAGAGACACCGTTGAAACAGAAGCTAATTATGAAAAATCAGTTTTGGGACAAAATCGTCTGGACGTTCTTCTCCAAACGAATTCGTCCGATCTGAGGTGATATCGTCTGATCGGCGATGATATCGTCCAACGGTCATAACAAATCCTAAAAATGGTGCAAAATATGGGGAAAGTAGGTAAAAGGTAGTTTAACGAGCAGTTTGGGGTTAAAATTCAAATTTTAATATTTTATCTTTTTACTAAGGTTTTAACCGTGCCAATTTTAGGGTGCTACATTTTGCCCTCTCTTTAGCGAATTTTCCAAAGAAAATGCGTTAAAGACAAGTTTTTCTCAATTTATGAGAAAGCAAAAATTTATTCCAATTTTTAGGCGATGATTCTAGGTCAAATCATACGACAACTTACTATGGTGCCCCCTCCGTGTTTTTACCCAAATCGAACGTTTGAGGTAAAAACGCGAAAAAGGAAAATTTTTTAAAAATGTTTTTAATTGTTTTTGAATAAAATTAAGAAAAATAGGGAAAAACCCTAATTCATTTTTACTGTTCATTTTCCTGATTTCTAGAGCTCTGCAGACAAAAATGGTCGAGACAACACACCGATTGACAAAGTTTCGGCGTGGGCTATGGGTAAGTATCTAATCCTAGTATATTAGGTTTAATGTAACTTTATGCAAGTTGTTTGATTTAAATTTGATTGTTTGGGGCATCGTGGCCGTTTTTAGGCCGTCGACGTCATCGGGACAAAATCATCTCGATTTCGTCGAAATCGTCCCTAGATCATCGATTTCATCTGATGGCAAAATCGACGAATTAGGGGCGATTTCGTCCAACAAGGGGTGATTCCCAAGTAGCAAAATCAAAGACGATTTCATCCTCACAAAGGACAATTTTGCTCAATGTGGGACGATATCATCCAATGGTGGACGATATCATTTTAAACTTGATTTTAAGTTGTTTAATTTGCATGCTTGAGATATTAATGATTTTGTTATATTATTTTTTTTGCAGAAGGGATTACTAAAGAGACAAGAATGGAAATACAGTAGACTAAGAGATGACTTGGCTGCTCTCGACCAGGCAGAGCGCAACCAACTAGCACAGGTCGGTCTACATCATGTGGCAGAGATGCCACAAGTACCGACTAACATAGGGCTACTAACAGCCCTAGTAGAGAGGTGGTATATGGGGTTGTCCTGCTTTTAGTTATCAACAAGGGAGATGGCTCCTACTCTAGAGGACGTACGGAGGATCATGAGGATCTCCATACAGGGACGGTTGATGATGCCTATGGCCAATCAGGGCCAGGCGATGATGAGGCTCATTGGAGACCCGAGCTTCACCCTAGAGAAGGGTGGAGTGAACATCGAGTTGCTACAGCAGATGCCTGGGGCATTTAGGCTGACACAAATTTTGGCAAGGGTTGTCAATGGCTTACTGCTATGCCACCAAAGTGGATACAGACTATCGTGGGTGCTCTCATACATAGTCTACGACATGAGAGACCACAAGTACATATTTGCATGGGGGAGTTTTGTTCTTTGCTTCTTGTATAGGATCTTGCATGAGGTCATATACAAGGGAGGTTGATGTCTGGTCTTGACATCATTATTGCAGGTTTGGTGCTGGGAGCACATTACGATGCGGAGGTCGGTAGGGCTCCCATTGACAGGTGTTGACCAGGAGAGACCTCAGGTTTTCTACTAGTGGTTGCAGAGGGGTTCATAGTAGCGAATAGATCTACCGATGTCTCGGAGGTTGCTAGACGACCTCATCCCAGACCAGATCACCTAGAGGCCATGGCGAGAGCACCCCGGGTGGGCAGAGGATGGGTAGGAGCTGGCTCACATCAGGCGAGTCTGCTGGCTGAGGATGGAGCGGGGAGAGGTGGAGCTCCACTGCTACGATCGAGTACTGTAGCAGTTTGGTCTACAACAGGGGATCCCTTCTCTCAGGGATTACAAGTACTCTCAAACTGTTTGGGATAGTACTACATTGAGCGGGGCTCCAGATATGCAGTGATTCTGGAGTCAGGACACGAACGATGCCCCATCCAGCCAGTGGATGGTGATGACACCAAGGTTGTTGATGTCTATGATTCCTGGTATGCAGGCATTCACCCTCCTTGAATGACAAGGGCGTAGGGTCCGATACACGCTATAGTGCACCAGATGGGGAGGAGGCGACGATAGGCTGCTATTGAGGTAGTGTAGGGTCACAAGGGGAGAGAGCAGTGGCAGATCTCATAAGAGAGACACCAAAGGATGGCATGGGCTCCACAGAGGTCATGGGAGATAGGGCAGAAGGAGGAGAGGCTCCCTTTGTAGCAGGGGGAGAGACCACCATCTCTTGATAAGGGCAAGGGTGTTGACACAGGGGAGAGCAGTGAGATAGTGGCTCTCTAAGCTGAGGTTGCCCACCTCCTAGCTCAGGTGCAGTCATTGTAGGACAAGGCCACTCAGCTGAGGATGCAAGTACAAACACTACAAGATGAGACGACACGGCTCAAGGTGCGGAGCGGAGGAGCGAGCAGGGATGATCTAGTGCGATCGATGATGCAGACTGCATTCTACTAGGGTGTATACTTCCAACTGGTTTTAGAGGGCCAGAGGGTACATCTATTGGCCAACATTGCAGAACCAGTTAGGCTGGGATCGATGAGGACATCCTCCCGATCGACAACGAGGACCCGAGATACATCCCAGACCTCTATGGGACCACCTCCTCCATGTCAAGGTGGGGGAGGAGATGAGGCTGAGAGCTCGAGGGCTTCTCAAGGCTAGGTGTCTATGGACTATAGATTTTATAGAGATTGTTGAGAGGATTGAGTATGTCAGGGTATAGATTGTGGCATACCAATCCAGTTTTGATATGATGTATATAATTTTTGGATATATATATATGATCCTATTTCTGATGATATGACTTGTTCATATGTTTTTATGATGCTTTAATGTTTGAATTATTTGTTGATTGGATTGAGGATTCATGTAATTATGTCGTTTTGAAATATTATAATTTTGATGTCATGCTGTAAGATTTTAAATAAAATAATCTGATGTAAACAATTGGTGGTTGTGATGTGATTTGATAAAAAATAAAAGGGACTTCTAACAATAATTTCAAAGGATATTGTCGCTATTATAGACCATTTCATGGATTCGCCGCTCACTCGATCGTCAAGCTAATTCCAGTATAGAAATATTGTTAAAAGTAAAAGAGTGCTTAAGAGATTGTCTTAAGACTTGGTGTTGTAATGATGGAGATAATGATGGTTTGATGATTTGTTTTCAGATTTTCATAAAAATAGTATGCATGAAAATATGATGTTGCTAGGCATAAATTCCTAAGTGTGATAAAATGTTGAATAATTCCTTAGAATTTATACCATGGTTGCAAAAACTGAATTTGAACATAATGACATAAATAGAATAGATATTTGTTTGTTTGTAAAGCATAATTGTGTAACATAATGATGCAAGTCACATGTTTTGATGAATTTTGTTTTAAAATAAATGGAAAAGAAAATTAGAACGATGGTTTGTGCTAGGCATAGAATAATAGGTATAGACTTATACCATCATCGCGAAATCCAAAGAAGAAAATAGATTGTTGGTTTTATTGCAAGATGCATTTTTGACTTTTGATAAACAGAAAAATAATAATATGAAAATTTTGTTTGAAATTATTTTTGAGATTTTATGAGAAGATGTATGTAATTGCTTTGATACAAAACAAAAATTCTAAAATAAAAGGATAAAATTATTCTGAAAAGAGTTACAGAGATATTTTAAATTATATCAAAGAGAAATGTAGATTTATAAGGAATTCGCATGTGCAAATGTGATTTCATTACCAATCTTGATTTATCATAATGATACAAAATCTCTCAAATACAAATGTGTGTGCAATTGTATTGTTCATTTATCAATTTTGAGCAAGATAATTTGATACAAGTAATTTGCCTGGACCAAATAAATGTTCGTTGACCATGATTTATATGCATGTAACCGTACCAAACTACTATATAAGTTAGGTTTTAAAGAAGATTATGAGAGATGGGGGCCTGGATGTCGAGGCTAAACTTAAAGAAAATGAGAAGGAGCTGAATGCACCTTTCAAAGAAGATCCAGCGAAGGAAGAGAGTGCCTTGTTAGCAGGGATTAACACTACAACAAAAATTTTGGTTAGGGCTGGGGCATTAGAAGAAAAGGATATTGAGGTAGATGTAGGTGGACCTTCAAGAAACATTGAAAAATAATTGAACTTTGTTGTTTTGGATTTGAAGTGAAACAAAAACTCAATATATCTTTATATTTTTATAAATTATTTAAGACTGGTATTTTTTTTTAAATTGAAATCAATGATAGAGGCAATTTCTAAAAAATTCATATTATCATTTTGAATTTTTTTTTTTAATTATTGTTATGTTTTATTTTGAAGTGGAATAAATAATGTTTGATATGTTTTGTTTGATATGTTTGATATCATTTTTGAGAATTGAAATCAATGAATGAGACTATTTTCGAAAAATGTGTTATCTATTGAAAATTTTGTTTTCAATGTTGTTATGTTAGGATTATATATATTGATGTATTAAGTAATTTGAAGTGGAAGAAATAATGTTTGATATGTTTTGTAAATTGCAAATGAATGATATCCTTTTTGAGAATTGAAACAATGAATGAGACTATTTTCAAAAAATGTGTTATCTATTGAAAATTTTGTCTGACCTTCTTAGATGGGATTACCTCGACCCATTGGGTAAAATAATCAGTCATAGTTAGAATGTAATTATATCCAGTAGATAAATTAGGGTCAATAATCCCAATAAATTCTAAACCCCATTACTAAAATGGTGCTTCTACTTGGATTGGGTGAAGAGGTATTGATGTATTTCTACTTCTATCGACATACCTTTGGCATTTATACAGAAAATGTAGCTATACTAACAGAGGAAAATGATGTAGAATGATAATAATAATATTAAACTGATAATTACAAAATAAAAATATAAGTGCATTACAATGATTTAATGACAATTATGACTTTATTATGCATTTAGGCTACATGGGTGAACTCCAAGATGCAGAATAATAAGGAATAACAATAAACTTAATTAAATGTAGAATAAAACAACAGAAAAGAGTGAAGAAACGCAAACTCTGGGCATTGATTGCCCCTAATGTTGGTTGCAGTCGAGATCATCTGCAGGATACGAAATCATCTCGAATTTTGGCGTAATCATCCGAGATCATATAGGATCGTCTACGACGATCTGAGCTTGCTCCGACTGAAAAATAGTGAAGTTCCTACAAACAAACTTGGAAAAATATGAAGGCAAATAGTAATTTAAGATACTCTAATGCAAATAAAACTCGTGTTACAAAAAATTTCAGCCAGGGGAATGTCAAGGGGAGGGCCTAAGATTAAATAGGCATAGGAAGGAGGTTGGAAGGTTGGAGATCATACCAATTTGGGAGATCTCCAACGGGGGAAGTCTCTAACCGCGTAGACACGCTTTTGCCCCGGTTAGAGACGTCGTTGAAACATAATCTAATTATGAAAAATCAGTTTTGGGACAAAATCGTCTGGACGTTCTTCTCTAGACGAATTCATACGATCTAAGGCAATATCATCTGATCGACGACGATATTGTCCAATGGTCACAAAAAATCCTAAAAATGGCATGAAAAACGAGGAAAGCGGGTAAAATGCAGTTTAAAGGGCAGTTTGGGGTTAAAATTCAAATTTTAATATTTTATCTTTTTACTAAGGTTTTAACCGTGCCAATTTTAGGGTGCTACAATGATCTCCCTTGAAACTAGAATATGTCTTTCTAATTCAAAAATGTATAGGGACACTTCCTTATTGAAGTAACCTAGTTGTATGGTCTTGACTAATTTGAGAAAAAAAATGGTAAAGCATAAGATATGGAAATATTAAAGCCAAAATACAAAGTAGAATGGAAATGTAATAAAACAAGACCAACATACCAAAATTGCAAATCAATAAAACTATCTATAGGGCTTATTTACAAGGCAAAATTGATAATTTTAAGCACTGAAATAGTGTTTAAGAAATTTTCCATTCACTAGTAATGGGACATCCTCTCTAGTTAAACTATTTAGCCTAAAGGTATTTTACCCTAGGAATTTTTATATCTAAAAGATACCTAACCAAACGGGGGAAAATTTTCCATGGTCTCCTTTCTTTTCATAGGCCTTATCCCAAAATCACTAGATATTCAATCCTAAAGGCTTTTATTTTGGCTCTCTTATAAAACCATCATTTTACTATTCCCTTATGTTTCTTAAAATACTAAAATGCATCATCCCATTTCTCATCCAAACACATTAAATTAAATAATTTGGCTTCAATCCTAACATTAGTTTCTAAGTAATCCTTCATAAATTATAGGGTAAGGATCTTGAGATTTGTAAGGAAGATAGGATCATGACCATAAACTAAATGATAGGGGAATGTTCCTAATGAGGACTTAATTCTTGTTTGATCTTACCACAATGTGTACTTCAATTTATTGTGTTAGTCCCTCGGATTTTTATATAAAATTTTCTTAACTATTTCTAGAAGGCTTTTAATTAGTTGATTATGCTACTCCATTACCTTAAGGATAGTAATTAAAAGAAAATTTTAAAACTACATTATTATCATAAGCCCATTCATTAAATTTTAAGGAAGAAAAAGCAAGGTCATTGTCACATACCAAAGAACAAGACATGCCAAACCTGGTCATGATGTTATCTTTAGGGAATTGGATTACAACCTCCATTGTGAAGTTTTTGGATGCTTGAGCTTCTATCTAGTGGGTGTAGTAATATATGGTAGTTAGGATAAATTTGTGGTTAGATAACAAGTTAGGATTGATGACACCAACAAAGTTTATTATCCATTATACAAAAGGAAAATCTTCAATCACTGGTTGCAATGGTATTAGAAAATCTCTTTCTTTATGATCTATGATTTGGAAAACATGGCATGACTGGGCATGCACATGTGTATTTTTAAGAGGTGGGGCCAATAGTAACTGACTCTCTATATCTTGTGCTATGGCATTTTCTAAGCCATGTCTTATTCCATATTTTCAAGTGAAGAGTCATAGGTGTTATGTTTCAAGCATGGAAGTGAAGAGTCATATGAGAGATGTCAAGATGTAAAGTGAGATGCTATGTAATTATGACAAGCTTTGCCATAATGTGAGGCATGTGAAAGGTTGTATTTCCATGGGTTTGAGGATATCAATAATTAAATACATTGAAGTATCATTTGTAAGGATATAGATTGGAGATAAATCTCCATGAAATGTTATTGAATATTTTAGAAAGTAAATTGAAAGTAACATATTATGATTTATGAATGTAATAGTGAAGTTTCTTATTATGAAATACTTGTGTTACTTGTGAATATGATTTTATGTGATTGATATTTGATCCTATAGAAATTAACCTATGAGATAATTTGGCATAATTGCCAATATTTCAACTCCCTTGGTTATAAAGTGGGCACTTAATTATACAATTTTTTAGGCTCTTTGCATAGCTCAACTTTTACAAATTTTTAATTAATATTACATTCCTTCCAATGGGGCATATCAAATATTGGATTTTATCTTTAGTTTGTTTATAATGTAATATTTCTAGAATCACCTTTAGCCATCTCTCATTAAATTCCTATTTGCACAAAGTATGGGATCACTTATGTCTAATTGGCTAAATGATCTAATAATTGATCTACCAATCCTAGAAAGTGGGTTAGGTATTAACTCCATTGAATTATGACACTTTTCACACTCTAAAACCAATTGAAAATTATTGATGTTACCACATCCACTATTTCAACCCCTTTATGATATGAGCTCATTAGGATTCACTTCTTGACCATACCTCATTAAATTCTATCCACCAAAAAATATGGGATTACTTGAGCCTTATTGGTCTTGAATGTTTTGGACCCTTGCTTTGCTAGTCATTGCAAGTAGGATTGATATTTTACTCCATTGTATATCTCCTACTTTGACATTCCATATTTTCTAGTGCAACATTAGAACTACTGCGTCTATCATATTTTGGGTTTGAAACTTACTATTTGCTCAGCTCACTTGTAATTGATTTAGCTTCTATCATGTTTATTGGAAAAAATATATTATTTGGTACATGCAAATGTATTCCCATGGTACATTTATGGTACAAATGTAAATATGTAATAGATTAGGATTTGAGTTTATAGTTTAGGTGAGCAATTTATATTTCCTATTTATGTAAGTGTCTATGTGTAGGATATGCACAAGTGTGGTGTAAATGTGTAATATGTAGGATATGCACAAAGTGTCATACATGTAAGTTTAAAAATATGTAATGTGAGGATGTGCACAAGTATCATGTATTAGGAGTGCATGTAGGAGAGTAAGTATCATGTAGAAGTGTGCAAGTGTCATAGAGTTAAGTGTGCATGTAAGAAGAGAGTGAAGAGTCTTGTATACAAGTGGCAAGATGAGAAGCCAAAGGACATGAGAGTCTTATATTATGTAAATAATAGGAAATGTTGCAAATCTTGTATATGTGAGGAGTGCAATAGTCAAGCATTGAAGAGTCACCTTCTATGTCTATATTATGGAGACAAAGCTCTATACAATATAATTAGGAAAAAAATCTGTAAACAACCACCATAGCAAGGATTTATAATATTGAAGCTTGTATATAGATTTTGAGAAATTTTATTGTAAGTATATTTCATGTTATTACATGAATGATTTTGGCCATTTACATTCATATTTGAAGTTATAGTGAATGTTATTATAAATTATATTGGCCAATATATATTTTGATTGCTCTTATATTTAATTCTACTTGATTAATTAAACTTGAACCTAAGATATCATGCCTTGATTATACTAGGAATTGTTTAAAATACAATAGTGGTATTAGAGCTACTGCTTAACTCTATCCATTTTTTATGGAGTCATATTTAGAGCCACCATCATATTTGGAGTTTGTCCACTTTAAAAGTACTGAAGACCTAAACTCTATTTTTTAAATGTCTGGAAGAGTAGATACTGAGGGGAAAAAGTAAAATTCACCCTAATTTAGATGCTAGTGTCTATCCACTTAGTTCAAGGAAAACCAATGAAGATAAAGGACTAAGCCATAATAGTTTAAGAGCCAACTTAGAAGAAATTTGGACATGAGGGGACATTCAAAGTCACCCTGATATTGATTTAGATTCTCTAGAAAAGAGGAGAATCATATAAGAATATTGAATGCACTCAGGCTAGAACCTGAGAGAAAGAGAAGATAGATAGAAGAGAAGAAAAAATATTGAATGCACTCATATTAGAATCTACGAAAAAGAGTGCAGGAAAATTCATATAAAATCCATAGTATAGTAGAAATGAAAAAGAATAGTATTGAATATTTCTACAAGATATACTAAAAGTTTATTATTTAACAATGATTCTATTCAAAGTAGATTCAAGCAAAGAAAAATTAGACAAGTAAATTAAATCAATAGCCTAAGTGGATCAAAGAGCATAGAAATTTGAATCACATTAAAGTTGAATGAAGTGGCTAAGTGATTCTGAGAAGGGTTGTAGTGAAGTAAACTAGAGAGGACAATAATTAAGAAGTGGATAGACACTAAGTGTATCTAAAGGCCAGTAGAGGACAACACAATCAATGTCTATTCAATATAGCCAACATAGTTAGAGACTAATTTAACATCAAGCCAATGTAGTCATAGGCTAAGTTAGCACCTAGCCAATGCAATCAGTAGCTAAGCCAGCATCTGAAAAAGTTAGCAACTAATCCAACATATAACATAGTTAGTGGCTAACCAAAGGGCCATCATCTACTATAAAATCCAACAACTAGCCAATGAAGCCATCATCTACTAGAGGAGCCAACATAGCCAACCAAGCTAACATCTACTAGTAGAGAAACCAATCCAAGTCGACATCTAACAATAGAGAAACCTAGTAGAGTTGACATCTATTAGAGCAGCCAAAAAATCTAATGCTTACCTAAGAAGAGCCAAAAGAACCAACATCAAACCTAAGAAATCATCACAACCAACAAAAAGTAATCTGAAGGAACATGTTTGTTTGGAGCCTGAATACAAATAGTTTCCAAGGAAGCACCTCATATTTTGAATGAGCATGGAAATGATCTGATAACAAAGGAACGAATATTCCATGTATATCTTCCATTATAGTAACATACTTGAGAGCATTACTCTACAATCATAATGCTTTTCTCCAATAGAATTTATCAATTTTGGAAGTGTTATTTATGTGTTTGAAATATTCTGCCATGTGGAAAAGGTAAGTAATGTTACCTTTTTTGATTGGTTAATTAAAGTCCTAAGTGAGGTGTTTTTTGAAGTTTTGAACCTTAGGAACTTTAATAATTAGGAGGGAGTTAAAATGTTGTCAAATTAATTGATATTTAATATTTATTAAAGTTCTAAGTTGAAGAATTTAAATACTTAGGAACTTTAACTATTAAGAGGGAGTTATAAGGACTTCTATAATATATTGAAATTGATATTTTTATTTTTAGCATTTATTAAAATATGGAGTGATAAGGTTTTCTGCTTCAAATAGGATTTAAAATTTAAAATTTAAAATTTGGTTTTTGAAATTTGAAGAGTTAGTAGATTTGAATTTAGAAGATTTGAATTTAGAAGCAATTGATAATTCAAAGATGATATTATAATACCTATTGATATAGGTAGTATAATGTATATGGTATTGCTTTCTCTTGAAATTCATAAAAATGAAAAGGAAAAACAAAAAGAGTTTATTGTAACTCTAAAGAGGAATAGTGATTGACCATACAAGTGATTCAAGTGAATCATTTCTAAAAAAATGTTTCATTCTTCATGTAATATTGGTATTCCAAGATCATCAAATTTAGGAAATTATTATGATGCACTAAGTGAATGTTTTGAGAATACAGGAATAAAAAAAGCAAAGACTAAAAAACCAAAGAAGTAAGATGAATAAGGATTACAGACAAAGACAATGGATGAGCACAAGATTGAAGATGAAGGCAATGATTAAATACTAAAGTCTTCATTAACCAAATAATGTAATACAAGGGGGTGTTGGAGAATATTACATTTTTTTTTACATGCAAATGTACCCACATGGTACCTTTATGATACAAATATAAATATGTAATATATTAGGTTTTGTTTATATTTTAGGTGAATGATTTATATTTCCTCTTTATGTAAGTGTATATGTAGGATATGCACAAGTGTCATGTATTAGGAGTGCATGTAGGGGAGCAAGTGATATGTATAAGTGTGTAAGTGTCATAGTGTTAAGTGTGCATGTAAGAAGAGAGTGAAGAGTCTTGTATACAAGTAGCAAGATGAGAAGCCAAAGAAGATGAGAGTCTTGTCTTATGTAAAGAATAGGAATTGTTGCAACTCCTCAATATGTGAGGAGTGAAAAATTCAAGCATTGAAGAGTCACATCTCTATGTCTATATTATGGAGACAAAGCTCTATATAATGTATTGGGAAAACAATTTGTAAACAATCACCATAGCAAGCATTTATAATATTGAAGCTTGTATACATATTTTGAGCAATTTTATTGTAAGTATATTTCATGTTATTACATGAATGATTTTGGCCATTTACATTCATATTTGATGTTATAGTGAATGTTATTATAAATTATATTGTCCATTATATATTTTGATTGCTTTTATATTTAATTGTACTCTTGATTAATTATATTTAGACCTAAGATATTGTGGCTTGATTATACTGGGACTTGAGATAGTTTGTCTTAAAATCCAACAATGTTCTCCTCTAGAAATTGCAATTTTTAACTTGTGATGATGTGAAGTACCTCTTGTCCATACCACATTAATTATTATCCATGTGAGATCTAGAATTGTTATAATTTGGTTGGTTCCTAGTAATTTTAATTCATATTCCGCTAGGTGTCATAGGTGGGTTGTCCATTAGTTCCTACTGATTTTGTACTTTCATCAACTCAAATTTTTTTTGACACACTTTAGATCTTAAACATTGATTATGACTTGTCGAACTTACATGCATTCTCCACTTTTTTCTAAATATTGCCTCGAGTAATTATACCTAAAGGGAATCATTAATAAACGTAATAAAAAATTGATGGAGTGAAGAAGAAACATAGAGGATATTAAAGTTATTTATTTATTTTTCTTTGTGTATCTCATTTATTTTCTCCTTCAACATTTTTTACCTTTCCTGACAACATTCTTTATTTTCCAACAATTTTTTGGCAACTTAAATTTTTTTAAATTTTCACCATCTATACATCCTTATAATCCCTATGGGTCATTTATTTGTTGAGATAGGATGAATGGCAATTTTTTTAAAGTTTTCACCATCTATTCCTCCTTGTAATCCCCATGGGGTGTTGATTTGTTGATATTGGAGGGTTGACATTGTTTTCTTAATGTTTCACAATCTATTCCTTATTGCAATCACTATGGGCCATTAATTTTCTAATATTAGATGGTTGGTGAGGTTTTGGATGTGGCAACTTAGACATCCTATAAAAACAAGCAATTTTGGGCCTCAAACCTCGTCAAAATATAGGTAAAATTATATTTGTTGAAAATATATTTTTGAGTCGCATCCAATGGAGGTGGTTTAATGATTTTTCATTAAGTATTTTAGGAGATATGGTGAAAAGGTAGGTGCCACTTTCAATAGGATAATTAGACAACATATTGAAAATAGGCCATTCAAGAGGTCAATTCTTCTCAAAACCTAGGAGAATTTATGTTTGTCAAAAATATATTTTTGAGCCACATCCAATGGAGTGGTTTTATTCTCTTTGAGCATTGCAAGAGATATGGGACTCAAATGTGACATCATCCTTCCTACCAAGGATGTTTGCCCAGTTTGTAGTGTTTAATTTAAGATAATTTGGGGTGCTAATGCTATGGGAGTATAGGCATGTGTGAATTTGTTGAAAACATATTTTCAAGAATATTTAGCAAGAGTGATTATTTTCCATTCTAATTAGATTATAATGCACAATTATAATAATAAACACTATGGAAATTTTAGGGTGCATTGAAATATGGTATCTCCAAGAGGTAACTCCCCATTGGAAAATGGAGTTTTTTTAATGGTTAACTACTCATGTATGAGCAAAACTGATGAGGATTGATGTTCATTCACATGACCCCTCTTTCTCCTAGCTAGGTTTGCATTTTTATTTATTATAATAGTATTTATTTCTTGTTAATAATGTATCCCACGTGAGAATAGTATTCCATATGCATCTTAGTTGCTTAGGTGTAGTTCTAGATGGATGGATAATATTAGTCATGAGTTATCTTTAGTTGCTAGTTTGTTGGATGTTATCTTGGCATATCACCTTTCTTTGGCCTCCATTGAGATATGGTGGATGGTGGTTATTATAATTTTAGCATCCCCTTGCCTTTATATTCATGCAATGGAATATATATTCAGTTGGATTTCAATCCTTTTTATTGGTATCAGAGTAGTTCAGTTTTGGAGACTTGGGTTATTTCCATATCCATGTTATTTAATGTTTCATACACTAATATTATTTCTTGTTCAACTCTATCTTTGTCTTGAGTTGATGCTTGAGTGAAGTGACCAACTAAGAGCTTGTAGATTTGTGTTTGTTTTCCAAAATCAACCATTTGTCTATTGGATATGGTTTACCCTTTTAATATTGGTCATGTGTTGACTGGATCTTGATGTTTTGTAAAGCTTAAAGGTATCTCAATTTGCCAATTTTTATAAGCTTATCTGCATGATTTTATATAAAATTTAGAAAATATAAGATATTTGAGGGTCATTTTGATAGTTTTGCAGTTAAGCTAAGGTTCAACCTTAGATTTGTGTGAGTTTGGGCCATTGGTTATATCAACTATGGTTTTACCTTAGTTATTTGAGCATATGTATATAAAACAAATCTGCCCAACCATCTATCGATGACCAATAGGTTGATGTGACCTACCGATGACCAATTGCTATGGGTGGCTTGATCGTCGTTCACCAGCGAGCGCTCATACCAACATGAATTTCATCATCATCTCGTCAACACTTCCTATGACATCACATGATTATTTATAGGCATGTCAGTGCATACATTTGTTAGGTGCATCAATGATTATACCAGATGCCTCTGTGCCTATATTATAAAGTAGGTGCCAATATCATTTTCAGGCATGCATGCCCAACAGGCAAGACAATGTCTATGTTAGGCACTATCATTGGGATCAAGCTCTTTTCTTCCAACACCAACAAAATTTTAAGTTTGTGAAGAAGCTATTTTTGTTAACCTACACTCATTTAGGTTGACATAGAGTTTTGTGCTTGTACTTTAGCTAGGAGCCATCTCATTTTAAGGGAAATATTTTGTATTCAAGGTCCTCAAATTTACCTTGTTTTGTGCCTTTTTCCCTTGCTCCTGGCTTATACCCATTTTTAAATGGCCTCAAATTTGGCTGCCCAAATGGTATATCTCGCCCAAATTGTAAGTAAACTTGTAGATAAATTTAATGACATAAGTGTGCAAAATGTACCCCCTAATGTCAAAATTTATAACAATGATCCACGCTCCAAGGCCAGGTGTGAGGTCCCAATGTATGATGGATCCAAGGAATCTAGATATCTTGAATAGTTGGATCCTAGACATGGAAACTTGGTTTTCCTATTCCCAAACTCCTAATGAAGATAAAGTTCCCTTTGCAAAGCTTAAGCTTTTAGGCTTAGCCAAAGTGTTGGTGGAAAGAAGAGAAGGTCAAGATGTATTAACCACTTGGGATGATCTTGTGAAGGCACTCAAGAAAAATTTCTACCCCTCAAACTATGAACAAGAATTGATTATTAAGTGGTTTCATTTTTGAAAAGGAGCTAACATGTTCATTCAGGACTACATCTTTCATTTCAACAGGTTTCACCTCCTTCTTGGTGTGACTGATGAAGTAGAAGCTCTTATTCTCAAATTTAAGAGTAGGCTTTTGGAACACCTGTATAGAGAGATAATGTATGTTCCTTTGAAAATTATTGGACCTTGCTTTCAACCATGTACAACTTGTTGAAGATAAGTTTTTGGCACACTCAAAGGGGTTTCATTCTTCTTCTTCATCATCTTTTGGAGGTTCATCAAAGGGGACAAGTTCTTCTTAAAAGAAAAATTTTCCACCAAAGAAAACTTCTTATTTTTTTCCCATATCCTTCTCCTTCTCCTTATTCATCTAAGCGCTCTTCTTCTACTTCATATTCAAATAGATTTTGTAATTATTGTGAGAAGAAAGGACATGAGATTTCCAATTGGTTTAAGTTGAAGAAGAAAAGTTTAATTGTAAAGTCTCAAGTGGAGGACCAAGTGCAAAGTCCCATTGAGGCTATAGGAGAAAATCAACCATACACATAACTAAGAGGTAAACTTAATCAAGTTACCTTGATGCACCAAAATTCATCCGTGAGCGCTCATGATTCCTTGTTTATCACTTGAGCACATTTGACTCATGATTTTTCAATAGATTGTATTATCGACAATGGCTCATAGAAGAACTTAATTGTGAGATCCATAGTCGATAAGTTGCATTTGTTGATGGAGCCTCATCCTCATCCCTATTCTTTGGGATGGAAGGATAGTGGTACAAGCTCCAAGATTACTCACACTTGCACTGTGAGTTTTGCATTTGGTCCTAAATTCATTGATAGGGTCACTTGTGATGTGATGCCTATGGATTGTTATGGAATTTTTCTTGGTCAACCTTACCAATATGATAGGAAAATAGTATATGATGCCTATCATAAAACATACACACTGCAACAAAATGATAAGGCATATCTCATAAGATGCACTAAAAAAACACATAATTTGGTTTTGAGTTGCAAGCAAGTAACTAAGGCAATTAAGCAAGCACACGATATTGCACTTGTATTCATTCATCCACAACACACTCATGCATCTACTTTACCACATCATTGATATGCTAATTTGGATAAATTGTTGAAAAATTACTCAAACATTTTTTAGGAGCCTAAGTCACTTCCACCAATACACACTATTAATCATAGCATTGAAATCATTCCTTCTACTTCACTTCCTAATGCACCCATGTATAGATAATCTATATTGCAAAATAAAGAAATCAAAATGCAAATAGAAGATTTGTTGTCTAAGGGTTTCATTAAACCAAGTACTTCTCCTTGTGCATCACCAATCTTGTTGGTGCTTAAAAAGGATGGTACTTGGAGGTTGTGTATAGATTTCAAGGCTTTGAATAAGATTTCTATAAAGAATAGATATCCACTTCCCCGCATAGATGATCTCTTAGATTAGCTCCAAGGAGAAAAATTATTTTCTAAGATAGATCTTAAGAGTGGATATCACCAAGTGCATATACAGGCAGAAGATACATGGAAGATGACTTTTAAGACCAAAATGGGCCTTTTTGAGTGGTTGGTCATACCCTTTGGTCTTACCAATGCTCCTACAACTTTCATGAGATTGATGAATGAGGTCTTTCATGATGTTCTTGATAAATTTGTAATCATATATCTTGATGATATATTTATTTTCTCATCTACTTGGGAGGAACACCTTGAGCATATTCAACAAGTACTTGACATCCTTCATAGGAATCAGTTATATGCCAACCTCACCAAGTGCTATTTTGGAAACACTTCCATCTCTTACCTTGGTTTTATGATTAGTGAGTATGGAATTCAGGTAGATCCCACTAAAGTAGAAGTCTTACTTAAGTGGCCTCCTCCTACTACTCTCACTGAGTTGAGGAGTTTTCTAGGACTTGTGAACTTCTATCACAAGTTCATCCCTCATTATTCCACTATTGCAACTTCATTGCACTACTTGACCAAGGCCAAGGTTCCCTTTCAATGGGGAAAGAAATAGGAAGTTGCCTTTGAGATTTTGAAAAATAAACTTTGTACAACACATGTGCTTGCTTTACCTAATCTCTCTCAACCTTTTGAGATTGAGATAGATGCTTCTCAAGTTGCTTTAGGTGTTGTCCTCAAATAAAATGGTCATCTAGTAGCTTATCATTCTGAAATATTTTCTACTACAAAGTTGAACTATTCGACATATGACAAGGAGTTGTATGCCTTAGTTCAAGCTATTAAGTACTGGAGACACTACCTCTTGGGGAAAGAAACAATTGTTCACACTGATCATATGCCCCTCAAATTCCTTCAATCTCAAAATAAAATTGAAGAAGCTCAACATATGAAGTGGGCCTCTTATCTCCAACAATTTCATTTGGTCATCAAGTACAAAAAGGGGAAGAGTAATTATGTGGTAGATTGTTTGAGTAGGCCTCCTACCACTCATGCCTTGATAGTTATGACCACTTCACATTTGGGTTTTCAAGATTGGCCATCTTAGTATTCATAGGATCTTGATTTTGGGAAGATATTTTAGCAAGTGTGTCATCCTACTTCCAATTTGCACCCTTTCCAAGATTTTCATATCAAGGATGGGTTACTTTACAAATTGGACAAGGTTTGTGTTCCTCATGAGCCTAGAGTATCTCTTCTTAAGGAATCTCATTCTACCCTCTATGGTGGTCACTTTGGTAAACACAAGACACTTCATCATTTGCAACGATTCTTCTATTGGCCACATATGTAGAGGGATATTTTGAGATTTTTGAAGTAGTGTGTTGTTTGTTGTTGATCTAAGCCTGCTAACAGGAAATTTGTCTTAGGCATTCCTTTGCCTATTCCTTATCATCCTTGGAAAAACATTTCCATGGACTTAGTTAGCGATTTTCCCATGATAGTGCGACAACATGATTGTGTCTTTGTTGTTGTTGATAGATTTAGCAAGATGGCTAAGTTTCTTCCTTGTCACAAGACTTGTTCTACACCAGACTTAGCCCAATTATTCTTTGACTACATATGGTGATCCTTTGGTCTTCCCACCAGCATTGTGTTAGATCGTGATTCACGCTTTGTGGGTCACTTTTGGTGCTCTTTATGGAAATTTTTGGGGGGTTTCTCTTAACTTTTCCATAGCCTATCATCCTTAGTATGATGGGCAGACCGAAGTGGTGAACCATACCCTTGTGCAAAGTTTACAAATCTATCATCATGCTTCACCAACCAAGTGGGACTTGAGTCTCATCCATATTGAGCATGCATACAATAGGGTAGTTCATTCTTCTATAGGGCATTATCCATTTGAGGTTTGTTTAGGTTTTCAGCCATTGGCTCCTTATGAGTTGCCTTTGTATTTGCCTTCTCCTATCACCACTAATTTTCAGAAGGAGCAAAATAAGTCTCACTCATCCATTCAACATTTATAGAATCTTCAATCCAAGGTGATTTAGATTTTTCAAAACAAAAATAGGCCATGGATAGACATCAAATTCCTCATCATTTTTAGGTTGGTGACAAAGTTTGGTTACACTTAGATAAGCAATGTTTTTTAGATAAGGCACATAGAAAAATTAAAACTCTTCACTATGGGCCTTATACTATCCTTCAGTAGGTGTTTTAGAATGATTTCTACCTTGATCTTCCTGCACAACTTGGGATACATGACATCGTGAATGTAGATCTTCTAAAGTTGTACCATGATTCTACATTTGGGACTGAACCAACCATAATTCATCTTGTTTATGTGGTTCCTAATTCTCAGTCACCGTTGGATTCTAATAAATTCTATGACAACAAGACTCATCAGACTCACCAGAGATCTTCCACTTCTTATATTATGGCTTGACATGGGTATTTTTTGCCTTAGGCTCATTTTATTTCTTCTCATCAGATGTCCTATGAATTCCCTTATCTTCTAAAAGTATTGGAGTCCAATGCTTCTATTATGGAGAGGCATGATGAGGATTTATGTTCACTCACATGACCCCTCTTTCTCCTAGATAGGATTGCATTTTATTTATTAGTATAATATTTATTTCTTGCTAATAATGTATCCCATGTGAGAATAGTATTCCACATGCATCTTAGCTGCTTAGGTGTAGTTCTAAATGGATGGATAATATTAGTCATGATTTATCTTTAGTTGCTAGTTTTTTGGATGCCATCTTGGCATATCACCTTTCTTTGGCCTCCATTGAGATATGGTGGATGGTGGTTATTGTAATTTTGGTATCCCCTTGCCTTAATATAATCAGTTGGATTTCAATCATTTAAAAAAAATAGAATATCCTATAAAAAAATGGGTTCCCAATCCATGTGGACTAGGGTGTGTTGTGCAAGCAAAACAAAAAATGGTGACTCTACTAGAAAATGCTCCTAAGCATTTTAAGAATAGAATGAACAATTCTAAATATTTGGCCTCCATCCAAGGATAGGATTATGCAATTAAACTAAAATCAATACTTTATTTAATATCAACTAAAGTGTATGCATATGAGTTCTTTTTTTTTGTATTGATAAAAAAGGGGGTTGAAGGGCTCGATCCTTTACACGGAGCTCGAAAGATGTATAGGAAAAAATAAGAGAAAATTAAACAAATGCAAGACAACCCTATCTTAGTAAAATAAACCTGGGCTAAACCTACTGATGTAGAAGCTAAAATAATATCCCTCCCACTATCCTTCTATTTTAAATGGCTTATGCAGTACTTAATGCTTTACATAATTGATAAAGAAATTGCTGACAACAATGTAATTTAGTGTGCTCAAAGCCTTCATCGCATGACCCCAATACGTATTTTTCTTTGCTCTACCCTCTTTATCTGCTAGCTTCATTATCAATTCTTGTAATCTATTCCAATTCCAAGGGGGTGTATGAACAGACCTTGAAATTATCAGATCTAACTATCATATTTGCCATTTTATTGATATCTTTGTTTCCCTCTCTATAAATATGTTGAACTTGATTTTCTTCTAGGTTTCCCAAAATAGTTCTCACATATGTAATAATTTAGAAAATTCTAGAAATATTTAACTCCCCTTTTTGAAGGGAAGTTATTATATTCTTGGAATCCCCCTCAAGAACAATTCTCCTAAAATCTAAATTCACTACAATTCTGAGGCCTGTAAGCATCGTCCTTGCTTTAGCTTAGTGATTTGTGGTAATTCCTATATCCTCAACATATGTAGCCACTACCTAACCTCTGTCATTCCTAATGAGACCCCCACCACCAGCATGACCCGGGTTACCTTTTGCAGCCCCATCAAAGTTAATTTTTACCCAGTCTTTGTGAGGACGTTTCCATCTAGTATCTAGTCTCACCTTATTGATTTTTTTCATATTTAAGATATATTTTTCTCTATAGAGTATCATTGCAAGATTTTCCTGTCCGACAATGTTTTTATTACAATCCTCCAATAGGGTTGTTTTTATCTTGGCATAAACCCCAATTATTCCTTTGATTTTATGTTTGAACACTTGTCTATTTCTTTCCAACCAAATCCCTTAGCAAATATGTGGAATGCATTTTTACCAAAAAATATTGCTTCCTAAGTGCCATTGTTCCCAAATCTTGATTAGAGAATTTGAAATGACCCAAGCAACATTAAATTTTCTCAATAACATATTTAGGATATCACAAAAAAAACACAAGTTAAAAATATGTGGTCCGCGTACTCATCCTCTTTGTTACATAAGACACAAATAGTTAGAACCACAATCCCTCTTTTGAACATTTTATATTTCATGAGGATCTTATTGAGAATGGTAATCCTTAGCTTTCAAATTCTTTTAAGCTCGAATTTCTATGAGGTTACTTTACCCAAGACTCTATATCCATCCTTCACCAAGTACTAGCCTTACTGGTTTCTTCCCTAAATTATTTGATCCTCCTTTGAACCTTTGCCAAAATAATAACTCCTTAAAATGTTTTGCAGATCTTTACCCCCTAGGCCTTGCATATCTTCTTGCAATATTTTCCACTCCTGAAAATCATCCACCCTATGAATGTAACCATTAATTTTCTTACCATAGGTTCTGGTTAAATGTTCTTTAATATCTTTGAACTTTTTGTAGTTCACTAAAGGCTCCTCTTGAATCCAAGGATCTTTCCAAAATTCAATTTTGTCCCCCTACCTACTCTCCATTTTAGACCTTGCCATAGAAATTTCCTACTATTGATAATAATTGCCAAAAAATAGACCCACATGGAGGATTAGAACAATTGATAAAGTGGTTTCTGCCCTCCAAGTATTTGTTTTGGATAATGCTATCCCATTTTCCTGATGTGCCAATACAAATCCTCCAAAAAATTTTAGATAAAAGGGCTATATTTAGATCTCTCAACTTCCTCAATCCAATACCCCATTCTATAAATGTTGGCAGCAGGTATCCCAGGCTACCAGATGTATACATTTTTTACATTCAATGCCATCTCATAAGAAAATTTTTTATAGTCTTTCTAAAGTCTCTTCCAATTTCCTTAACATCCTTAGGAAAGACATGAAATAAATAGGGAGGCTTTGAAGCGTGTGACTTATAATTTGTACTTTCCTCGTAGAGGATAACAAATATCCCTTCCAACCTTGAATTTTCCTATTAAATTTATCAATAATCGATTCCAAAGTTCATATTTCATTTTACCTATAAACAAAGACAAACCAAGATAGGTGATAGGGAAATTTTCCTCCTTACAACCCAACACTTTAATTATTTGATCTCTTATACTTTCCTCCATGTTTAAAAACATAATCCTACTTTTCATAATTTATTTTTTGACCTGTAGCTTTTTCATAATAATCAAAGACTTTTTTAAACTCCAAATCTTCTTCCTCTGTAGCTTCCCCAAGCAAGAAAGTATCATTCATAAACTATTTATGGGACAAATATTCACCAATGGATGAATGTTTTAGACCATTGATATTACCATCCTTTTTTTTATTCCTAAAGTTCTTCCTAGGGCATCTACCATAATGATAAAGAGATATGGAGACAATGGATCTCCCTGCCTGATTTCTCTGGTAGAAGAAAAGAACCTAGTAGATTGTCCATTGATCAAGATCAAAAATCGAAGGTTAGAAATACACATACCAACCCATGCCCTCCATTTTTCACTAAAACCCATTCACTCTACTATTTTATCTAAGAAATACCAAGAAACCCTATCATAGGCTTTGTTCATGTTCAACTTAAGGAACATGCCTGACCCCTTCCTCCTTTTAAGAGAGTGTGCCATTTTATAAATGGTAATGATGCTTTCAGTAATGAGTTCATTTTGATTTCTTAACTACTTGGAATTTCACTATCATAGTCCAACAATCAAGCTAGTTCACCCCTAAGCAAACATTAGTCTACTAATGGTGAAATTTACTCATTGGTAGACATGTCACCAATTACCAAATATTGCTCTACTACCATCCAAGAATTCATAGTCCCAATAGAGTTATCTTTGATCCCACTCTTAACTTTGTTATACTACCATATGAGCATTCATAGCCTCTATAGATTTTTTTTTATTCACCCAAGTACTTGAGCTCCTCCTTTCTCTTCCTCTTCTTTTTTTGGAGCATGAGTTTAATTTGATCAATTTATAGGTATGGGGAATTTATTTTATAGGTTGGGGATCACTATGGAAAATAGAAGGGTAAACATCATAATGATTTTTTTTCTGATGACCAAACCATAATAATTTCATTCCTTCCAATTCAAAATATTGTAAAATGTTTTCATGTGAAGATATGGCATCCTCTTGTACTACTTCTAGATTGACTTGTTTCACCCCAAGATATGGATTTATACCAATTGACTAGTTTAGTTGATTGTAACTCCCTTGAATCTAGAATAGGACTTTCTACTTCCAAAATGTATAGGGACACTTCCTCATTGGAGTAACCTAAAGTTGGTTGGTCTTGATTGATTTGAGCAAAAAAGAGGGAAAGCACAAGACATGGAAAAATTAAAGCCAAAATCCAAAGTAAAATGGATATATAATAAAATAAGACCAACAAACCAAAATTGCAGATCAATAAAACTATCTATAGGGTTTATTTACAAGGCAACGTTGATAACTTTGTGGATTGAAATAGTGTTTAACAATTTTCCATTCACTAGTAATGGGACATCCTTTCCAGTTAAGCTCTTTAGATTAAAGGTATTTTCCCCTAGGATTTTTTATATCTGAAAGAGACCTAACCAATGGGGGTAAATTTTTTCCATGGTCTCATTTTTTTCATAGGCCTTATCCCAAAGTAACACTAGATCTTCAATCTTAAAGGATTTTATTTTAGCTCTCTTATAAAACCATTATTTTACTATTCCTTGATGTTTCCTAAAACACTAATATGCATCATCTCATTTCTTATCTAAACACATAAAATTAAGTAATTTGGATTAAATCCTAACATTACTTTCTAACTAATCCTTCATAAGTTATAGGGCAAGGATCTTGAGATTTATAGGGAAGATAAGATCTTGACCATGTTTTTTCTAACATGTCTAATCTATGAGTCTAGATTAGATGAGTGAGTTGAGGTTTAGCGGGTGCGGCGGGGGTGAGGGTTTGAATTTTTTGAGAAGGAATCTTAGCCAAGGCGGCAAAGGTAGAGCAGGTATGGAAGGGGCAGGAGGGAACCTCGAGCATGGATCAATCAAGGATCCAGATTAATGCGGTCAGGTTGCGGAAGATTTGGAGGTAAGCATCACGTGGGGGCCTGACCCTCCTCAGAAAGATCTCGACAAAAAATATACGAAGGACAATACGGGGCTCAAGAAGTGACTATCTTTTGCTGAGACTCTTAGAGGAAAAAGAAAGGAGGTTCTCTCTCTTCCGCCCCTAGTTCTAGTAAATGATAAAATTTCGGCCCCGACAAGTTCCATGAGCCCTTTTATTTCAATGGAAGAATTCTTCCTGGTAGGCAAGTTTTTGGGAGGTAGGTCAGACATGGATACTATCAGGGCTTGGGCAATGGGTGAATGGTGACCGGTAGGCATATTGGAGTTGGTAGCTCTAACTTGAGGGTTCTTCATTATCCGTTTTAACAATATGGAGGATGCTAACCACATTTTAATAGGAGGTCCTTAGTTTATGGGCAAAAGGAGCCCTTTTCTCAAATGATGGGATGAATATTTCAACCCTAAAAAGCAAAATATTAACATTACCCCTATTTGGATTCATCTCCTGAGTCTACCTGCCCAGTTCTTCAATGAATATTGGTTGCAGGGCATATCCAGAACTATAAGGGACCTGATCTCCATAGACCATGTGACCTTGGCCAAGACAAGGATGACTCATGCACGAATTTGCATAAATACTAATTTGGATAATGAATTGCCAAGGTTTGTGGAGCTAGAGTATGGAGAATACTATCGAAAACAACTGGTAGAATACAAGAATAGACCAAAATTCTATGCAAAATGCAAAAATAAAGGACATCTATGCAATCAGTGCCCTAACCTAGTAATTAATAGAGAAAAACAGAAGCAGGGAATGCTATACAGAGGAAATTTGAGGAGTTTCCCTGACAGAGACGATTTCAATCAAGTAAACTATGTCTACCAAAAAAAGAAAAGAGAGGGTGTAGGGTCCCAACAAGACAAATGAAAACAACAGGTTGTTGGCAACAAAAATGCTCAGGTAAGTTCCAATCCTCTAGTTTCAAATAAATTTTTAATTCTATCCAATATGGGAGTAGGAGGATTATCGAAAGACATGGAAGCCCAGAACCTTCAGGATAACCTTTCTGACTCTCTAGAATCCCCATCCAAGTCAAGATCCTCAAACCCTAATGTTGAAATTACTGTAAGCCCCGTGGGCATCACAAAGCCAAACCCTAATACCCGATATCTAGAATCCACATCCAATTCAGGATCCTTAAATACTAATTCTGAAAATACTTCAAGCCCAATGGACATCCCAAAGCCAAACCCTAATGCTGAAGAACTTAGAAATAAATTTGAGGCATTGGAAAATAAAAAATCTCATCTCCCTAACATCATCACTAGGATCCAGGTGAATCCTACTGAGGGGTTGTCTCGTAGACCAAGGGAATATAAGAAAAAAGGAGAAGATTTGGATGTAGGGATGGAGATATGTGAAACTCTTTAGACTGAGGAATATGGCAGTCCGGTTCTGCAACAAATTGCCTCCCCCCAGTTTATTCCTAAACAAACTAGGAGCACTGTGAAGTCTCCTATAGATTTTGGCAGTGAAAAAATAAGAGGGAGAATATCAAATGTTGAGCATCAAAAAATTAAAACTTATAATTACATTGCCAATGGAAAATAGAGAACCTTGTTTCAACAGGTTATTCCGGGTTCTAAAGACAAAAAATTAGGAAACCCCCTCAAGGGAGGGGAAGAGGAAGAAATACCAAACAATCTAAATGAAGTTCCTCTCATGGAACATGAGAGGCCTCAATGGCCTACACAAACATAGGGAATTCAATGCAATAATAAATCAAGTGAATCCAACTATTATTTTGTTGCAAGAAACAAAAACTGATGAGATTCAGTCAAAAAAAGTAGCAAAAAAAATCTAGAATCAAGGGAGATGGTTTTCAAATCATCTAGAGGAGCATCTAGAGGCCTTATGACTTTTTGGGATCCCTAGATAGTAGAAGGCACCATTATTCAAAAATATGGTAGGGTTCTTAGTGTTTTATTTAAGGAAATAAACAACAACAGGTCATGGATCCTTTCAAATATTTATGCCCCGACTTCAATTTAAGGGAGAGCTCTACTGTGGGAGTACTTAGGTAATCTGAGTGAAATCTTCCATAATGTCCCCTGGATTTTGGTTGGAAATTTTAACACTCCTCTTTACCCTTCAAACAAAATGGGTGGAAATGGACCACCTATCAAGAGCATGGATGAGTTCAATGACTTTGTGAACTCCAACATGTTGATGGATGTAAAAATTATAGGAGTGAATTATACCTAGAGCAATCGGTAGATAGGGTGTCATCCCATTCAAGAAATGCTTGACAAGTTTTTCTATCAAAGGAGGCTACAACTCTGTTCGATGATTCTACCCTACAAGCCCTTCCTAAAATTGCCTTTGATCATAATCCCATTTTTTTGGAGATCCCTAACTATCTGTCCTTCAAGAAACCTTTCAGATTTCAATCTATGTGGATCAAACATTCCAGTTTCAGATATAACTTAATTTAGTGGTGGCATCAGCCTGTCAGGAGTAGTGCAGCTTTTAAACTTGTTGGCAAATTAAAGTTTGTTGGCAAATTAAAGTTTGTTAAGGAAAAGATTCAAACTTGGAACAAAGAGGTCTTTGGGAACCTCTTTGAAAATAAAAAATAGGTTGTTGAAATTTTGAAGATAACTGATCAGAGGATTCAACATGGTGATGCTGATGAAACTACTAGGTAGGAGGAATGGACAAAACTAGCAAAGTTTCATAATATTTTGGCCTGTGAGGAAATATATTGGAGGCAAAAATCAAGGGCTCTTTGGTTGAAATATGGATATTCAAATTCCATGTTTTTTCACGTCACCACGCTTAGAAACAGAAGCAATAAAAAGATAATTTTTTTAAAAAAAGCAGATGGTTCTATTACTCAGGACTTAACAAAAATCAGAAAGGAGGCAATAACTTATTTCAATTCTATCCTTGGTCAGGAATCACAGTGCAATGAGGAGACCAAAGATATTCTCTTGCAATCCATTCCTAGAATAATAAATGAGGATATAAACCTTAAGATTCTAGCTCCCTTTTTTGATGAGGAAATTAAGGAAACCTTGTTTAGCATGGAGCCTAACAAAGCCCCAGGACCTGACGAATTTCCCCCTCATTTCTATCAAACATTTTCGGACATCGTAAGTGAGGATGTAATTTTTGCTATCATAGAATTCCAAGAAAGCAATAATATCCCAAAAGGTCTCAACTCTACTTTTATTTCTCTAATTCCTAAGAAGCAAACCCTTGAATCTATGGCTGACTTCATGCCAATAAGTATGTACAATGTTTCTTACAAGATCCTAACTAAAGCCATTGCAAATAGAATGAGAGAAGTTTTTCCCCGCATCATAGATCCATGCCAGGGAAGCTCTGTCCAGGGCATATCAATCTTGGATGGAGTTATCATAGTTCATGAAGCTCTGCACTCTGTTCATAAGACTAACAAGTCTGTTTTTGCCCTCAAGCTTGATATGAACAAAGCATTTGACAAGCTAAATTAGGACTTTCTAATTTTTATCCTCCTTAAGTTTGGTTTTCACCACCAATGGGTTAATTTGATCAAAGAACGTATTTCTAAAGCATGGTTCTCGATTTTGGTTAATGGAACAACTGCTGGTTACTTTCAAAGTCGTAGAGGAATTCGGTAGGGGGACCCTATCAACCCCATGCTATTCATCATTATGGTAGAAGCTTTAGGTAGAACCATAAAAAATACTTGTAGTTCAAGGTTAATATCGGGAATCAAGGCAACATCTCTCACTAGGGCTATTTCTCACCAATAATTCATCGATGATACCCTTCTATTGACTAAGGACGCTGCAACTCTACGAGGACGCTGCTGGTCAGAAAGTTAATTTTAGTAAAAGCAAGTTATATTTCTTGAACACACTCATTCAGAGGTAATGAAGGATTGCAAAAATTTTAGTGTGTGATATAGCAAACCTCCCCACTTCGTATCTTGATCTCCCTCTTTTCATTGGTTCTCCGAGAGAGTCAATGTGGGACAAGGTTATTGAAATAATTCAAAAAAAACTTGTTGGATGGAAAGGTCATCTTATATCTCAAGAAGGAAAGTTGACCCTCACTAAGGCCTCTCTTCAGAGCATTCCAATATATTTCCTCTCTATTTTCAAAGCCCCTGTGAAGGTTTTCCAAAAAATTGAGAAACTCCAAAAATAATTTTTATGGACTGGATCAGAGGAGAAAAAAAGGATACACCTTGTAGGATGGACCAAAGTGTACAGACCCAGGGAAAATGGGGGCTTAGGTCTGAGGAGAATTGCTCATATGAATTTAGATTTACTAGCTAAGAAGGTGTGGCACCTCATTTTTGGTGAAGAAAATGAATGGAAAACTATCATAAAATGAAAGTATCTTCAAAATATGGAATTTCTAAGTGACTCAGTTCCAATCAGAGGTTCTACTTTTTGGAAAGCAATTCTCAATTGTAATAAAATCATCAAAAAAGGTTTAATATGGGTTTTAGGCAATGGTGAGAGGATAAATTGTTGGAATGATAGGTGGGCTAAGTACGAACCACTGATGCAATATCCTAACTTAGCCCGAATCAGAGATATCATGAAAGAACTCATTGGCAAAAAAGTCTTCGATTATATGGTTGAGGATAGAGGCAGAATGAAGTGGAAACAAATAAGGATTCGGGGATTTCAAGCAGAATCAAATGATCTTTGTAACATTATCGGGTAACAGTTTATCCCCATGAGACCCAAGGAATATCAAGTGACCTGGGCTCCTACAAAAAATGGGCAGTTCACTGTTAAATCAGCTTACAAGCTTTTTCTTGATGACGAGGATTTTGTCCTCCAAAAGGACTTAGTTTGGATAAAAAATTTAATTCCAAAAATTACAGTCTTTTCATGGTTGGTTATCCAAGGAAGAATTATAATCATTGATAATATGATGCGTAAAGGTATTTGTATCACTAATCGTTGTTATCTATGCAGTGCTAATTGGGAGACCATTTATCACATTTTCCTTGAGTACCCTTTTTCCTTGATTGTCCTAAGTGGGGTTTTTCAGGCCTTCAATATTTCCTAGGTTAAACCAGCCATCGTACTTGATTTGTTCATCCAGTGGCCTTACCCCTTTTCAAGCCAAAGACTTAGATACATGTGTAAATTTTTTCTCAATCACTATCTTTGGCAGGTGTGGTTAGAAAGGAACCATAGAGTCTTTAATGAGTTTATCCATGATCATCAAACTATCATTGTCAGGATCCTATCCTTTGCCAACGAGAATGTGAACCTTATCCCTTTTGATAGTCGTAAACCTCATCTGCAGGAGATCACGATTACTCAATCTTTAAGCTTAACCTTGTTAGAAGAATATGTGCCTAGGGTAGTCAACCCCAGAGCCAATGTTAAGTGGTCCCCACCTCCTATGGGTTGGTTTAAGCTTAATTTTGATGGAGCGGCTAAGGACAATCCTGGAAGATCAGGCATTGGCAAAATTGTGCAAGATCATAATGGGAATATGATGCTTGCATTTTCTAAATATTTGGGAACAAGGATGAACAACGAAGCTGAAGCTAGAGATATGTGGAGAGGCCTTCAAATGACTCAAGACTTAGAAGGCAATTTGATCGTAGGAGACTCTATGCATGTTATAAATCTCCTCAATAATTGGAAAACACCTCCTTGGAGGATTAAAACAATTATTGAAGAGGCTAGGATCCTTTTCCAGGGAAGACAGGACAAAAAAGCCCAACATGTCTTTCGAGAAGCTAACAAAATTGTTGATAAGCTGGCCAATTTGGGTGTCGATGGTGATGAACTTTTCAAATGGGAACACGGTTTCCCAAGTGAAGTAGAGGATCTTATTCAAAAAGAATGCCAATAATGATAGTCAAATTTACCAACAAGGAAGGCATTGTAAGTTCAAAGGCTAGGAGTATTCCCGTATCTTTTTTGAAATGGACACAATAAAAATTATCTGAGTTGTCAATCTTCGTGGATGCTGCTTGGAAATACCACAAAGACTAATGGGATAGTCACATGTCAGATAACATGGCTCCTAGTCATCTTAGTAATTTGAGGTTGGTTGATAATCACAGGGTAGGAAAGAAACGACAATATAAGACTTCGAACCAAAGCCACGTGGACCACCAGATAGCCACCACCATAAATCTAGCCAGCAGGTTCACTTCTCCAAGGTTGATTGGATAAGACGGTATGTGGTCCCAAAGCATGTCATATATGGAAGAAAGCAATTACCAAATAATTATTAATAGTAACTATCAATACAAAGCTTGTGGGAGTTTTTTCAGTACTTTGTTGTGTGTCTGCAGCTTTTTGTTTCTCCATTGTTTCAAGGAAGGGATCTGTGTCTATTTCTTTTTTTGTAATTATGATGTAGGTGTGTTTTCTCGGGGTATACCCAAAATGTTGTATGGGAAGTTTCTTTTTGATAACAGGCTATGTGCCTTACCGAATGTAATGGCTTTGGTGGCATGTAGATTTTACATATATAGGATCCTTAGTAAGGATATGTTCATCAAAAACCTTGGGCTAATTTTTGTAAAAGGTTTTGGGTCAACCTGTAAAACCCGGTATTAATGAAATAGTGTCTTATCTACCAAAAACAAAATGATCTTGACCATAAACTAAATGATAGGGGGATTTTCCTAGTGATGACATAATTATTTTCCTATATGACCATAATGTATACTTCATTTTATTGTGCCAATCCTTAGGATTTTTACCTAGAATTTTCTTTAATTATTTCTAAAAAAAATTTGTTAGTTGACTCTACTACTCCATTACCTTGAGGATAGTAATTCAAAGCAAATTTTAGAACTACATTATTATCATAAACTCATTTAGTAAATTGCAAGGAAGAAAAAGTAATGTCATTGTCACATACTATAGCATATGACATCCCAAACCTTATCACGATGTTATTTTTGAGTTACTGGATCATAATCTCTATTGTGAAATTTTTGGATGCTTGAGCTTCTATCTAGTGGGTGCAGTAATTTGTGGTAGTTAGGATGAATTTGTGGTTGGATAATGAATTAGGATTAATGACACCAATAAATTTTAGTTTTCACTATACATATGGGAAAGGTTCAATCATTGGTTGTAATGGCAATGGATAATTCCCTTCTTGGTGAGCTACGATTTGGAAAATAAGGCATGATTGGGCATGCGCATGTGCATCTTTAAAGATGTGGGGCCAATAGTAATTGACTCTCATTATATTATGCTATGGAATTTCTTGATCCACGTCTTATTCCATATTTGAAATTGAAGAGTCATAGGTGTTAGGTGTCAAGTATAGAAGTGAAGACATATGAGAGGTGTCAAGATGTAAAGTGAGACATTATGTAATCATGAGAAAATTTGTCATAATGTAAGGTATGTGAATGTTTGTATCTCCCATAGGTTTGATAAGAGCAATAGTTAAAAGTATTAAAGAGTCAATTGCAAGGTTATATATTGGAGATAAAGCTCCTTGCAATGTAGTTGAATATTTTACAAAGTAAATTGAATGTAATATATTACGATTTATGAAAGTAATAGTAAAGTTTCTTACTATGGAATACTTATGTTACTTGTGAATATGATTTTATGTGATTGATATTTGAACCTAGATAAATTAACCTATGAGATAATCTAGCATAATAATCAATATTTCAACCCCCTAGCTATTTAGTGGACCCTTATTTATATAATTTCTTAGGCTCTTCACATAGCTCAACTATTACAAATCTTTAATTAATATTATATTCCTTTCAATGGGGCTATCAAATATTGGATTTTATCTTTACTTTGTTTGTAATGTAGTCTTTCTAAATTCACCTTTAGCCATCTCTCATTAAATTGCTATTTGCACAAAGTCTGGTATCACTTGTGCCTAATTGGCTAAATGATTTAACAATTGATCCACCGGTCCTAGCAACTGGGCTAGGTATTAACTCCATTGAATATTAATAATTTTCACGTTCTTACACCATTTAAGCATTGTTGATGTCACCACATCCATGTTTCAACCCCTTTATGATGCAAGCTTGTTGGAATATATTACATTATTTAGTACATGCTAATGTACCACCATGGATACATATTTAGATTAGGAGTGTGTCTTAGATTAGGGTTTGAGTATTTACTTTATGCAATGTAATAAATGCACAAGTATTTTTAGAATGTGCAAAGCACTTGATAATGTAAATGTGCATGTTTTCCATGTGCACATGAGTCCATAGAATAGGAAGTTGAAGAGTCATGGAAGGATAAGAGTCACTTCTCATTATATATAGGCCTTTGATAGATAATATTAGAGAGGGAGAAAGTAGTATAGAAGAGAGGAGTAGTAGATGAGATGCTAGATACAATGTAGAGCATGTAAGAAATATGAAAAGTATGAGACCTCCATTTTTATCATTGTACTATTTTCATGAGCCTTCATTAATGATAATTTTATAAGTAGTTTTAGAAGTTTATTATGAGTTTTACATGCTTAGTATATTACCATTATCATATATTTAATATTGCATGCTCATTTATATATTGTGGTTGATTTCTCATTAAGTACCTAGCATCAAAAGATAACAGTGGTATCAGAGCACAAGGGAGATTGATAGGAGATAGGGAGAGCCACAAGAAATATTGAGAAGAGATAGGGAGATTTTATTTTAAAAAATTTAAAGTTATTTTTTGGCTAGAGTCTTTCCACAAGGTTGTAGGAAAACTTGTGAAGACTAGGACTTAGCATAGATCTCATTCCACTATATTGAAGGATAACTAGTGAAGTTTATTGATTTTTAGAGATATAGAGATTTATATGAATTTTTTTGTTGTTGTCTAAGTTTGTTGTTGCAGAAAATTAGTTCTCAAAAGTTGAGAAGCTTCTTACAATATATAGAGAATAATTTCATCTTCGATTACCTAAAAGTCTATGTGTTTTCCTCGTGCAAGGATTAGTTCTTTGCTGTAGCAAAAGAGTAGATTAAGGAGGTCCAAGGAAAAGGCCCCATTGAATATTGAAGGTAGAATATTGAGGAGATCCAATAAAGAGGTTTCCATAAGAAGATTAAAAAAATCAGTCTAAAGAAAGAAGAAAGTAACTCTATTGAAGATTGAGAAGAGGCCAAGAGAATCCCTATTGAATATTGGAGAAAGAGGATATCCAAGAGAAGAGATCTCATTGAATAACTTCCAGATTTGGAAGATAGAATATTAGAGAAAGAAGATAGAGAAGGACTAAGGAAAAGGTCCAATAGAAGAGTTGCATAATTTGAAGACCCAAAAGAAGAGATCTCAAGAAAATTTGAAAGGAGAAAGAAGAAGGCTAGAAAAGCCCTATTGAATAAGTGGCCATTGGAGAAGATTTGAAGCTCAAGGTAGAAGATTGCAAGAAGGAGTAGCTCCTAAAAGAATATTTTGGGATAATTATCACCATCCGAAAATAAGACCAAAAGGAATAAGGATTTGGTAAGAAGTTTACCAAACTTTGGAAAGGATTTTTGAATATCTCAAGACATTTAGATTTTTGAGGAAGAGGTCATAAAATAGGCCAAATTTGAATTCTGAATTTAAAAAGAGCTAAGGAGGAGAAATAAGATAGAAGATGCCACCATTTTGATAATTTTGAATATAGCCATAAAGGATTTGAAGGCTAATTTACGAAGAAGAAAATTGCTTGTTTTTGCAGTAGAAATTGAAGGTAACATATAGCTGCAAATAGAAGAAGATTTGGGCAGATTTTGAAGTGCCCTTGAACATCCAATTGAAGGAAGGCTTGATAGCAAAAGAGAACAAAAATTTGGAGGAATTAAATGTTATTTTTGAATAGCAATATAAGGAGAAGAAATCAGATTTTGGTAGCAACAATTTGAAGATATTTAAGCTGTAAATTTGAGCAACATTAAGAGAAGATATTATAGTTGTGTTTTGGAGAATTTTAGGATAGATTTGAATAGCAAAATAAAGGAGTAATTAGCTACATTTGAAGCTAAAAAATTGTAGATTTAGAGGGCAGAAATCTAAGAAAACAAATAACTACATACTTGAAGGTTTTGTATACTAAAACAATGAAGGAAAGAAGCAAGCAAAAGGTAACATAAGAAGGAGATAAATTTCAGTTGTTTGAAAGTGAAAGTGTAAAATATTACTATTAGCTTGAAAGGAGAAGAACCAGTTGATCGAAAAGATACAATATCAAGGTAGAAATCATAGCACAGGAGGGCAGATTTATGAGAAGCATTGGACAACACTTGGTAAAAGAAAGGTGTTGCAAATTTTCGAAGCAAAATTTAGAAGTAAAATGCAGCAATCAGAGCTGCAATATTGACAAGTTTAGAGCAGCAAAGGAAAAGGAATTAAAGCTACAAAATTGATAAGTTTGAGGCAACAATTTAAGCTAGCAAATTGAAAAAGTAAGGGCAGAATTTGAACAACATAGAAGCTGAGTTTTGGGCAGCATTGAAAGCTGCAAATTAAAAGAGCTTTGGGTAGCAAAGCAAAAGGTATTGGAGCTACAAATTTTTACAAATTCAAGGTAGAAAAAATGTGAACCAAATCACCAAGAAAATTAGCTACAAAAGGATGTAGTATTATTGTCTAAAGAAAGGCCAAATAAGTGCTCAAGGTGTCTAAGGACACCAAGTAAAGGCGTCAAAACTTGAAGAAGGTAACACAATAAAATCTGAAACAAAAATAAATTAGAGGATAGAGCCAAAGCAAGGATTAGGGTGCAAGTCTCTCAGGAGATAAATAAACTATAAAGAAAAGTTTTTTAACCAAGTTAAGAAGATTGGATATCTGGCTGAACAAAGTTGAACAGATATCGAGCAAAAGGGTAAAAATTCCACCAAGGAAAAAATATCGGTGTGCCACCAAAGGAGGAGCCATCATCGCGGAAGAGTAGCAATCATTGATGGAGAAGAGCCATCACCGAGAATTAGAAACAAATAATGCCAACAAGCATTGGAGAGTTACAAAATGCGTTGGAGAAAAGAAGCACCATAAAGCATTGGAGAGTTACAAAATACATTGGAAAAAGGAAGTGCCAACAAGCATTAAAAAGTTACAAAATATATTTGAGGAAAGAAGAGCTAGACATTACAACTATAAGCAATGAAAGATATTGTGAGAATTAAGGAAGGGCAAGCAAGTTTGAGCGCTAAAGAAAGCTAGGATGTTACAAAATTACATGCAAGCATTAAGAGGTGCGTAGCTACCATTTGTCACTTTGATTGAGAATGTGAAAGAAATTGGATGCCATTTGGTGGAGATGAAAAATAAGCGCTAACAGTCATTGAAAGAAAAAATGCTTCAACCTAGCTATGAGCACTCTTTGAGGAAGGAATACACTTTTCAAATGTAACTGTAATGTTGCCATAACATCACTTAACTGGGTAGGAGTAATACAACAAGAAGAAAACACCTAAGGAAGATGATAAGTGTCATGTTGGACATGAGAGGAAGAATATTGATAGGTTGGAGGAGCCAAAATGATCTTTAGCATGCCTATTCAATATATTCAATGCTTAAATAATAGAGAATAAGCATAGAAGAGGGAAATCAATCTAGAAGAGAGCACCATACAAGGAAGAGCATTGAATGTAGCTAAATAAAATTGTCTAGCATTGAAGACTAAAAGGAGGAAAACACCTAAAACATCATGCAAGTTGTAGTCTCAAGTGAAGCAGATCGAATACGTAGCACCCATTTACAAGAAGGTACAAAGTATTTAAATCAATTTGCATTTTATAAAATATCAAGGAGATATAAGGTATATCAATACTAAGGTTAAGCTTAGTTAATTTATCATGCTTAATATTAATTAATTGAATGGAGATATAAGGACATGAATTGATAAATTACAACCTTAGATGATTTATTGAATGATTTGAAAAACTTTTGAAGTAAGGAGGATTTAATTTGAAAGCTTTTTGAAATTGATTTATTTAAAATTCAAGCATAGAAATATTTGCAAATAATTTGACTTGGAGGAATAAGGTTTTCTACATCAAAATTGAATTATTGAATTTGAAAATATATTTGTTTTTCTAAATTTCTAATTAGGGAGATATAAGGAATTCATCACCAACATAATTTCTTGAAATTTAGAAACTAAATTATTGAAAATTGAAAGACATTGGAAGCACAACATAGAGTTGTTAGAAGGTTGGAAAACTACATTGGAATTAGTCTCTTATTCAAATTGAAGGGACATAAGGAATACAACTTGAAAGTTCTTGAAGATAGAACATTTTATCAATTAAATTTCTATCAAAAATTATCTTTAACCTTCTATTCATAAATAGAGAGAAATAAAGTGCTAGTCTTGAAGTTGAACATTAGGGAGACAAAAGGGATTCAACTCAAAAGAAAATTTAGAAAGCTAAGTATTTTATCAAAGCTATTCTACATTCAAAATAATAGGGAGACAAAAAGGAATTCTACCTAGAGATTTGACTATTATTTGATCATTCTCCAAACATTGGGAAAACAAGATTTGATCACATATTCAAAACACTTGGGAGATACAAGGTATTCTACAAAATTTGAAAATTGAAAAGATATTATCAAATTTATACTCAAAACTAGGGAGTCATAAGGTAGTCAACCTCAAATTTTTACAAGATAAAAATTCTATCAAAACTATTCTCAATATATAATATTAGGGAGCTATAAGGAATTCTACTTTAAAGAAGAATGGATGAAATAGTGAGGAATGCATTTAATAATGAAGAACTATTCCATGAACTAAAGTTTTACTCATATAACCTAATAGACACTTTTGATGGACACAAATACTTGTCTACTGTTGGAAATTTGAGCATGTTTTGTTGTCATTGATGTCAAGAGGTTGGATGTCCCAATTTGATGAAATTAATGTCAAAAGGGTTGATTAATGTCAAAAGGTTAGAGGTCCTAAATTGATGGAAATATTTGTGAGAATATTTCTCTTGATGGCATATGAGGTATAAGGCAACAAGAAGAAAGGAAGACCTCTCCATAATATTTGAAAAAGGATTTATAAATTACCTTGGTGGTAATTTGGCAAAGGTTAAAATATTATTATTAATGGTAATAAATTACCTTGGTGGTAATTTGGCAAAGGTTAAAATATTTACTAATGGTGGCAAGGTTCTCCCTAAAAGGAAAAAGCCCAAAAGGTTTTAAATATTTAAATTATAATATTTAAATCCTTTAGGATTTAAATAATTATAATTAAATATAATAATTCGAAATATCCAAATTCGAATTAAAACAAAAAGGCAACCAACGTCAAATATTAAATTGGGCATGTGTATAAATAAGGCTAAGGTTAGCCTAAGCCTTGGAAGAAATTATGCATTCGATTTTTCCCAAAGTAATAGCTTGCATGTTTTATTTTTCACACGCGGTAGAGGAAGGAAGGTGCAAGTGTTCATGATTTTCGGAGCAAGCAGAAGATCAAACCATGGAATGTGCCTGTCCCCACTGAAGTGAGGTGACAACCAAGTTGGCTTGTGTGGCGCATTGGGATCAGTAAGGTACGGAGTTCAAACCTCACGAAGGTTGTGTTTTGGGTGCAGACCTTTCAACTTTTGCACTGGTGAAGAAGGACATCAAGGAGCGCATACTCCTTGGTTCAAGTGGAGCAACATAGCCCATGCGACAGTGGTCCTTGTGTTAGGGCACATGGGGCTAGGAGGTCACAATTTTGAGTGATGGCAACAACATTTGATTTTTGCATTAAGGTATGTGCATTTGCCATAGTTGGGAGTTATAAGGTTTAAATAAATTTTTATTAGTTGCCATAGTTGGGAGTTATAAGGTTTTGATAAAGTTTTTGTTGCCATGATTTGAAATTTATGAGGGTTAAATAAATATTATTGTGTATGCTCATAGTTGGGAGTCATAAGGGTTAGTGAGTAATACTTTGAATTTATTTAAAGTGCTTTATTGTTAAAAAGGAGTTATAAGGTGGATGTGAGAATTTTGTTTATGTGATTAGTAACTCTTGTTGATGAAATTTATTTTTAAGATAGGAGTAATAAGGTGTATAAGTGATTTGGCATTGTATGGAGAAATATTTGTTGAGGTGAATATTCTTGTGAAGATTTTGAGATAGATTGTTGCTATCTAACCTTGAATTGGCAAAAGGATTTGGTTGTGAGTAAGACATGTTTTGTGGATAATTCTTCATCAATCAAATAAGAGGTATGGGTAAATCATCTTTTGTTTAAAGTGATTGGAATGAGTGTGTGAAATATAAGGTGGAGTGAAAAGGATTATTTGATAAGCATTGTTGAAAATGTTGAGCAAGTTTTATGTACCTCATTGTTGAATGGTTTTGGAAATATTTAAGATATATTTTTGAGAAAAATATAGGTTGTATTGTTGAATGAGTTTTGGGAAGTTTTGAGATAAAGAGTGAGAATCATTTGTGCTAGGATTACAAAATAAATTATCTTTGTGAAAACTTTTGAGTGATATTGAAAGTGAATGTGCAAATATTAGAAATCAGATTTGTGAAAGTGATAGATTTAATGATTGAGTAGAACATATTGAGTTTTTGATAGAGTACATCATTCTCTATATGTTCTAGAGGTTAAATGATTTTGAATAGAATATGTCTAAACTACTTCAAGTTAAAGGAATTACTTTGAAGATTAGACAAAGCATTTGATAGCATTGTGTGCAAGATTTGAGATTGATTGAGCATATCTTGTGAGCTATTTTGAGCATGTGTTTGAGTAAATTTGAGCAAGTTTGTGAAGGCTTGAGAGAATTGAGCAAGTTCTTGAGAGGACTTGAAGGTAGATTTGAGCAAGTCTTTGTGAAGGCTTGAGAGTAGAATTGAGCAAGTTCTTGAGAGGACTTGAAGGTAGATTTGAGCAAGTTCTTGAGAGGACTTGAAGGTAGATTTGAGCAAGTCTTTGAGAAGGCTTGAGGGTAATTGAGCAAGTTCTTGAGAAGGTTTAAGGTAGATTTGAGCAAGTATTTGAGAAGGCTTGAAGGAAGATTTGAGCAAGTCTTTGAGAAGGCTGAGAGGTAGATTTGAGAAGATTTGAGTTGATTGATTTGTTCAAGATTTGTGTTAAGGCTTGGGGTAAATCTAAGTAGAGTTGATTTGTGATTGGATCAAGCTTTGTGTTAAGGCTTGAGGATAGATTTGAGATAGAGATTTGTGAGCATATTTGTACTACACTTGGGATAGAGTTTGGTGCAGATCTGAGATAGAGTTGAGAGTAATATTTGGAGGTGATAGAGTAGAGGATATTAGTCTCTAGTGGATAGAGATCCATTAGCTAGGGTAGTGAGGATATAGGTCTTCTATGGAGAGAGATCCACAAGCTAGTGTAGTGGGGGTAGAAGTCTTCTAGAAGATCACTAGCTAGAGTAGAGGGGAAAGAGTTCTCTTGTGGATAGAGTTCCATGAACTAGAGTAGGGGAAAGAGTTCTCCTATGGATAGATTTCCATGAACTAGAGCAAGGGGAAAGAGTTCTCCTATGGAGTGTGATCCATGAACTAGCTAGGAAGATAGAGTTCTTCTGTGGAGAGAGATCCACGAACCAGTTGAGGAGAAAGAGTTCTCCTGGGTCAAGTTCCACGAACCAGAGAAAAGGGAAAGAGTTCTCCTATGGATAGAGATCCACAAATCAGAGCATTAGGGGATTGGTGTCTCCTTTGGATAGAGGTCCATAAACATTGTAATAGGGAAGTGATTCCCAAGAGATTTGTTGAGAAAATTTTAGTGGAAATATTTTCTCCGTGGAGTAGCCCACATTGGGTGAACCATGTTAAATTGGTGTCTCTATTGTGTGTGATGATTTGTGCATTGCTTTGATTACTATTGTTGATATTGCCATTGATAATATTGGATAATATTGTTTGGGAAAGAAAAGTAAAAGTTGATCTTATACTGTTCACCCCCCTCTCAGTATAAGCTTGTGTTCTTCAATTGGTATCAGAGCGGGTTCCTTCAGAAGAGTTTAACAACTTGAAGGAAGAGTGTACAGGAACACAGATGGCATCTCAGAGTGGATCTTCAACAAATAAGGCACCATTGTTCGATGGGAACAATTATGCATTCTGGAGTGTAAGAATGAAGACTTACCTGATGGCACAAGGAATTGAGATATGGCAAGCAGTTGAGGATGGGTACACACCACCAGCTAGTCCTCCTATAGATAAATATGGTAAGCTCTTACACCTGTATAATGCAAAGGCAATGAATGCAATCTTGGGTGGATTACGTGAAGCAAAATTTGTAAAAGTTATGCATTGCACATCAACAAAAGAGATATGGGAAAAGTTGAAGAATGCATATGAGGGAGATAAAAAGGTCAAGATGGTAAAGTTGCAAAATCACAAGAAAATATTTGAAGACTTGAAGATGAAGGATGAGGAAGACATTGCTACATACTTACTTCATGTGGATGAGGTTGTTAACTCCATGCGAGGACTTGGGTTTAAAGTTGAAGAATCTGATGTTTGTCAAAATGTTCTAAGGTCACTTCCTATGAGGTATGATGGAAAGATTTCAGCCATAGAAGAAATAAGAGATCTTGAAAATCTAACTTTGGATGAGTTACAGGGAACACTCACAGCATATGAGATGAGAATTGTAAAGGATCCTATCTCGAAGAAAGAGGTAACTTTCAAAGTAGCAAAGAAAGCAAAGGATAAGAAACCTGTTTCAAGTGATGAGTCAATTAGTGATGAGGAAGCTAACTATGGTAGAAGGAACAAGAGGGATTTAAGAAAGCACAAAGGTATGAAAATAGTAAAGTGTTTCAATTGTGGTAAATATGGTCATTATGCATCTAACTATACAGAAGTTAAAAGTAGTAGTGGTGAAGAGAAACAAGATCATAAGAATAGGGAAGTAGGAAAATCCAGGTATCAAAAGAAAAGTAGGGATGGACAAAGCAAGCATGGAAAGAAGTTTTTCCAAAGACATAAGAAAAGTTTCTATGCAGACAAGATAAGCAAGAGTTCAAGTGATAGTGATGGAAGATCCTCAGATAATGAAGAAGAAGAAATTCTCTTCTTGGCAATAGAGGAAGAAGGAAGTGCTCCTATTGAAGATAAATCTGAAAAGTATGAAGATGCTCTTGAAGACAAAGAAGTAGAGGAAGAATAAAAAATGAAGAGGAAGGAGTTGTAGATCTAGAAGCTGAGCTTATTTCTGCTCTCAAGGAATTAAGAAAGGTTAGAAAATAGAATTCGAGGCTCAAGGCTCAATTTCAAGAATGTGATGAAGAAAAAGGAAAGCTTATACAAGATCTAACAAACTCAATAGCTAAGACAAGGAGATTTAAAGAAAAGTTAGAGGTAAAAGTCTTAGAATGTGAAATATTAGAGCATGAGGTAGTTTCACTAAGGAAAGAAGTGAAAGAGTCTAAAGACAAGCTACACAGGTTTGGGAGAAGCTCAAAGACTTTGGATAAGATTATCAATGCACAAAGATCTTCATCAAACAAGACAAGACTTGGTTTTGAAGAGGGACAAAGAGAACAAGGAGAGGAGTCAAGCTCAAGCTCCAAAGAAGAAGAAGCTTCAGAAGAAGAGAGTGAAGGAGAAAGTGAGACTTATGAGGATAAGTTGAAAAATAGAAGGTTCAACAAGGAAGGAAACAATGCACAAATAAGGAACATGAAACATCACAGGGAAGAAAGGACTAAGAGACCAATGGGTCCAAGGCAATATTTCTTCAAAGGACGTTGCTTCTCATGTAACAGGTTTGGTCACAAGGCTATGCAGTGCAGGACACATGAAAAGAAGGAATATGGTTTCACTAAGAGAAATTTCAGAAATGGGCATCTCTTTCAAGGGTATTGTTACTCTTGTAATCATTTTGGTCATAAAGCAATTCATTGCAGGGTTCATGATAGGAATGGGTATGGCTTCACCAAGAGGAACTTCAAGATATTTGCACCTTCTAGGAACCACAACATTAAGTGTTATAAGTGCAATAATGTTGGGCATATGGCCAAGTGGTGTAGAACAGAATTTCCAGAGACAAGCAAGAACAGGGATATTCAAAAGAATCAGAAGAGTCAATTGAGAAAGAAGGTGGACAAAGAAAAAGAGCATTGTATGTTGGGAGTAGAGATACTCCCACCCCAAAATTAATCACCTCAAGGAGAGGAGGTGGGGAGGGGGCTGAGCTAAGAGTCTTATATTTAGCCCCAAAGGAGTCCCTTTGCCATTGATGTCAAAGGGGGAGAGATTTGAGTTAGGGGGAGAGCATTCAGTCAAAGGGAGAAGTATTGGAAAAAGGTAAAAGGAATGCTTAAAGGAAAAAGGGTTGCCATCAATGACAAAGGGGGAGATTGTTGGAAATTTGAGCATGTTTTGTTGTCATTGATGTCAAGAGGTTGGATGTCCCAATTTGATGAAATTAATGTCAAAAGGGTTGATTAATGTCAAAAGGTTAGAGGTCCTAAATTGATGGAAATATTTGTGAGAATATTTCTCTTGATGGCATATGAGGTATAAGGCAACAAGAAGAAAGGAAGACCTCTCCATAATATTTGAAAAAGGATTTATAAATTACCTTGGTGGTAATTTGGCAAAGGTTAAAATATTTATTAATGGTGGCAATAAATTACCTTGGTGGTAATTTGGCAAAGGTTAAAATATTTACTAATGGTGGCAAGGTTCTCCCTAAAAGGAAAAAGCCCAAAAGGTTTTAAATATTTAAATTATAATATTTAAATCCTTTAGGATTTAAATAATTATAATTAAATATAATAATTCAAAATATCCAAATTTGAATTAAAACAAAAAGGCAACCGACGTCAAATATTGAATTGGGCATGTGTATAAATAAGGCTAAGGTTAGCCTAAGCCTTGGAAGTAATTGCGCATTCGATATTTCCCCAAAGTAATAGCCTTGCACATTTTATTTCTCGCACGCGGTAGAGGAAGGAAGGCATAGGTGTTCATGATTTTTGGAGCAAGCAGAAGGTCAAACCATGGAAGGCGCCTGTCCCCACCGAAGTGAGGTGGCAGTCGAGTTGGCTTGCATGGTGCATTGGGAGCAGCAAGGTGCGGAGTTTGAACCACACGGAGGTTGTGTTTTGGGCACAGACCTTTCAACTTTTGCATCGGTGGAGAAGGACATTAAGGAGCACGTGCTCCTTGGTTCACGTGGGGCAGCATAGCCCATGCGGTAGTGGCCCTTGTGTTAGGGCACATGGGGCTAGGAGGTCGTAGGTTCGAGCGATGACAACGACATTTGATTTTTGCATTAAGGTATGTGCATTTGCCATAGTTGGGAGTTATAAGGTTTAAATAAATTTTTATTAGTTGCCATAGTTGGGAGTTATAAGGTTTTGATAAAGTTTTTGTTGCCATGATTTGAAATTTATGAGGGTTAAATAAATATTATTGTGTATGCTCATAGTTGGGAGTCATAAGGGTTAGTGAGTAATACTTTGAATTTATTTAAAGTGCTTTATTGTTAAAAAGGAGTTATAAGGTGGATGTGAGAATTTTTGTTTATGTGATTAGTAACTCTTGTTGATGAAATTTATTTTTAAGATAGGAGTAATAAGGTGTATAAGTGATTTGGCATTGTATGGAGAAATATTTGTTGAGGTGAATATTCTTGTGAAGATTTTGAGATAGATTGTTGCTATCTAACCTTGAATTGGCAAAAGGATTTGGTTGTGAGTAAGACAGGTTTTGTGGACAATTCTTCATCAATCAAATAAGAGGTATGGGTAAATCATATTTTGTTTAAAGTGATTGGAATGAGTGTGTGAAATATAAGGTGGAGTGAAAAGGATTGTTTGATAAGCATTGTTGAAAATGTTGAGCAAGTTTTGTGTACCTCATTGTTGAATGGTTTTGGAAATATTTAAGATAGATTTTTGAGAAAAATCTAGGTTGTATTATTGAATGAGTTTTGGGAAGTTTTGAGATAAAGAGTGAGAATCATTTGTGCTAGGATTGCAAAACAAATTAAGTATCTTTGTGAGAACTTTTGAGTGATATTGAAAGTGAATGTGCAAACATTAGAAATCAGATTTGTGAAAGCGACAGACTTAATGATTGAGTAGAACATATTGAGTTTTTGATAGAGTACATCATTCTCTATATGTTCCAGAGGTTAAACAAATTTTGAATAGAATATGTCTATGTAGACACCAAAACAGCACCAATCCGATTATGTGACTGCAAACACTAATCGCATTGACACACAGCCCCCAGGGCAGCCCACAGAGGTTAAACAGTGGTCTTAACCACTCTCACAATAGTTTTGGAAGGTCAGACACCATTTTGGCACCTTTCAGGCACTCTGCCCCATATTCGTCTCACCTAGGGATGAATACGGACTTTCAATTCGTGCTCGCTCCTGGGTGGGATGAATTCCAGGTTTGATCGGCAAAAAGTCAAATCTCGATGCATGATAACTCAGAACTACCACTTAACTATCCCTTCATTGCATGGGAGTTTGAGTCAAGTTTTCTGAGCATGCGGGGGCAGTTACAGTACCAGTTGCAAAGACATGCACAGAGGCAATTAAGAAGCCCTTGATCAAGACGAAGTCTTCTCTTCACAAAAAGCATTCATGCTAAGTAACACTTCTACATGTTAATTCAAGAGACCCCTTGGGTCTATAAAATGGTGAATTTCCTCACCCAAAATATATACAGAGAAGGAGCATTTTGAGCGACGAAGTGCTACTGTTTTGCTAACTTATGATTTGTGTCTTTACATCCATGATCTCTTAATCGAAAAGGAGGTTATTGGGTGACTTTGAAGGCACGAATAAAGAATCAAAAACCCAATTTTTCTAACCATAATAGCCTATCAATTTGCTGACAACACATCACAACAGGTTTCGGACCCATCCCAAGCAGATTGGTGTCGAAACAAAGTTTCAACCCGCGGGTGGTTTTCCTTCGGGCACCCCCTGCCTCATTGCAGGTTTTCTCGTCTCACCTCAAAATGAGTACCAAACTGTCGCAAGTTTTCTCGTCTCACCCTGGAATGAGTACCAAACTGTTGCAAGTTTACTCGTTCGACCCAGGGACGAATACGGATCTGTATTGAATTTGGTGACTATTTCTTTTGCAGTAGTTTTCTAGTTGCATGATTACGCTTCTGTCAAATTTTTAGTCTATTTGGATTCGTTTTAATCATCGTTATATTCATCTTTTACATTCATCAAACAGTAACCCTTCAGATTCGTGAGTTTTATTTTCATATACAGGTGCTACTGATTCTTTGTTTGTTTCTTCGAACGTAGGTCTTCAATATTGGAGGAGCAGCGAGGAGTCTACTTTTATCAACACAAGCGGTGGCAACGTTTTGGTTCGCCCATCTTATATGTGGGCACGCGGAAGAAGGAATTCTAGAACAAGTTGTAAAAGATCAACATTTGACGCTCCTATCCCCTAAAAAGGAAGGAGACGTATTGTAACACATTACTAAAAGAATATCAATAAAAAGGGCCGTATTTTATATTGCTTTTATATCTTGTGTTCATTCATTTGTGTTCTTTCCTTTTAATGCAATTTTGTTTAGTCTTTCCTTTTTGTTTCCGGAATCTCGTGCTTTTAGTCTAAACTGCTTCAAGTTAAAGGAACTACTTTGAATATTAAACAAAGCATTTGATAGCATTATGTGCAAGATTTGAGATTGATTGAGCATATATTGTGAGTTTTTTTGAGCATGTGTTTGAGCAGATTTGAGAAAGTCTTTGTGAAGGTTTGAGAGCATAATTGAGCACGTCCTTGAGAAGACTTGAAGGTAGATTTGAGCAAGTCTTTGTGAAGGCTTGAGAGCAGAATTGAGCAAGTTCTTGAGAGGGATTGAAGGTAGATTTGAGCAAGTCCTTGAGAGGACTTGAAGGTATATTTGATCAAGTCTTTGAGAAGGCTTGAGGGTAGAATTGAGCAAGTGTTTGATAATTCTTGAAGGCAAATTTGAGAAAGTCTTTGAGAAGGCTTGAGGGCATATTTGAGCAAGTCTTTGATAAGGCTTGAAGGTATATTTGAGCAAGTCCTTGAGAGGACTTGAAGGCAGATTTGAGCAAATATTTGAGAAGGCTTGGAGGTATATCTAAGAAGAGTTGATTTGTGATTGGATCAATCTTTGTGTTAAAGCTTGAGGATATATTTGAGACAGAGATTTGTGAGTAGATTTTTACTACACTTGGGACAGAGTTTGGTGCAAATCTGAGATAGAGTTGAGTGCAATATTTGGAGGTGATAGAGTAGAGGACAATAGTCTGCAGTGTGTAGAGATACATTAGCCATGGCAATGAGGATATAGGTCTTCTGTGGAGAGATATCCACAAGCCAATGTAATGGGGTCATAAGTCTTCCAGAAGATCACCAGCTAGAGTAGAAGGGAAGAGTTCTCCTATGGATAGAGTTTGACGAACCAGAGCAAAGGGGAAATATTTATTCTATGGATAGAGTTCCATGAACCAGAGCAGATGGGAAAGAGTTCTCTTGTGGATAGAGTTCCATGAACCAGACCAAGGGGAAAGAGTTCCCCTATGGAGTGTGATCCGCAAACCATTTGGAAAGATAGAGTTCTTTAGTGGAGAGAGATCCACAAACCAGTTGAGGAGAAAGAGCTCTTTGGATCAAGTTCCATGAACCAAAGAAAAGGGGGAAGAGTTCTCTTGTGGATAGATATCCACAAATCATAGCATGAGGGATTGGTGTCTCCTTTGGATAGAGGTCCATAAACATTGTAATAGGTAAGTGATTCCCAAGATATTTTTTGAGAAAATTTTAGAGGAAATGTTTTATTCATGGAGTAGCCCACATTGGGTGAACCATGTTAAATTGGTGTCTCTATTATGTGTGATGATTTGTGCATTGCTTTTATTACTGCTGTTAATATTACCATTGATAATATTGGATAATATTGTTTGGGAAAGAAAAGTAAAAGTTGATCTTATACTGTTTACCCTCCCTCTCAGTATAAGCCTATGTTCTTCATCTACTAGTTTAAAATAAATATTATCTTTGTTTCTTAAGGAAGAAAAAGAAGAAAATTTATGACATTAATTGGTTACCTTCATGAAGTAATTTTCAAATCTTGGTGGAATACTAAAAACATAGTTATGGTTAATTTAGGAGAATGTTTGATGATATATCTATCATTAATCATTTTTGAATTCTTTCAATACATGAAATAAAAGAATGATGAACACATTAGTGATGAAGTTCTAAATCCTATCCAATACTATTGTGTTGATGTACTAACTCACCATGATCAAAATATATCACTAGTAAAGGTGCAAAAATAAAAAATAAGAAGAAGAAATAGGAAGAGGAAGCATGATAGAATAGAAAAGATGAAGATGAAAGAAAATACTTTCAAGTAGAATCAAGACATCAATTTATATGAGGATGATCAAAGTGAACTGAAGAAACAAGATGAAGATCCATATTGAAGACTACAGTTTTTAATAACCAAATAATGTAATACGGGGGTGTTGGAATATATTACATTATTTGGTACATGCTAATGTACCACCTTGGGTACATATTTAGATTAGGAGTGTTTCTTAGATTAGGGTTTGAATATTTACTTTATGAAATGTAATCAAATGCAACAAACAAGGTGGATGATATTTTTGCAAGTCCAATGTCTTGTCCTAGCTAAAGATTATGGTAAATTCAAGGTTACCAACTCCAATCTCTAGTCAATTGGATTGCTTACGACCACCAAAACAAGAAGCATGCATCTATATGAGGGTATTCATTCATGTTACTTTGAGTTGTTGAAATCATCATTTTCCTTTTCAAGTACCCTATTCTTGGTGGTCGATTCTACCTCTTCCACCCAAGAGTGTACCTAGTCTTGTGTATTAACAATGCATTAGCGGTACCATATTATTCAAGGATAAAACAAATCAAATATTGCATAATCAATCAAATTCATCAAAACTAAGTATCAAATCATCATTGATCAACGCATAGTTTTCCCATGCCAAAAGTCCTGCCAAGGAGGGTCATGACATACTACCCCCCTTGGGCTAAACACAGTCTCGTGTGTTTCCTATTTTTAAGAAATAAAATTTATTACAATATATTTTCAAATAAGAAAGGAAAATGTTTTTTCATGTCCTCCACTTTCTCCCAAGTGGTATTTTGTTCAAAAAAATGGTCCCATTAGACCTTACATTGCTCTAGAGTCTAATTATGCATAGACTTGGAATGACACTCTATAATCTTTATCAACATCACTTAAATAGCCTAGGGGTTTGCCATCTACAATTTAAATACATACCGCACATGTTTAGGCTCAACAACATATTTCCTAAGCAAGGATATGTGGAAGGTTTCATGGATCTTTGACAAGTTTGGTGGTAAGGCGAGTTTGTACGCAATTGGATTGATCTTCTTAGTGATCTCAAAGGATCCAAAAATTTGAGGATCCAACTTCATGGATTTTATAGCACTTTTCATTGGCTTAACCCTTAATAACACTCTATCTCCTACAAATTATTCCCTTGGTGTTCTTTTCATATCAGCATAGCTTTTTTTGTTGATCAACAACTTCCTTAAGTCTTTGTCTGATCACCTTTAACTGATATTCCATTTCTCTAACCATATCTGGCCGGATCACAACCTGACCTTCCAAATTATCCCAAGATAATGGTATTATACACCTCCAACCCTACAAGGCATCCAATGGGGCTATTCCCAAGGAAGTGTGATGTTTGTTGTTGTAGGAAAACTCTACAAGGTGTAGGTAGTCTTCCCATTATGACTTATGATCCATGCAGTACATGCAAAGCATGTCTTCTAGTACTTGGTTTACCCTTTCAATTTGATCATTAGTCTGAGGGTGGTATACCAAGCTTGTATTTAGTTTCATACCTATTACATGATGTAGGGCTTTCTAGAATTCAAAAGTGAATCTGGAATCTCTGTTTGAAATATTTATTTTAGGAAACCCATGGAATCTAAATATCTCTTTAGAAAATTTGTTAGCCACCACCTAAGCATCATATTTGATGTTTTCGAGTATAAAATGTGTAATCTTAGTCAATATATTGACTATTAGTAGGATTGCATCATGTTGATACCTGGTCTTGGGTAAACCTATCATAAATTCCATACATATAATCTACCTTTTTTGCATAGGTATATCATGTGGATACAATTGTATTGCAGGATGTTTGTGTTCAACCTTTAAGTTTTGGTATTCAAGACACTAAGCAACAAAATCAATGATATATTTCTTCATCCCCATCCAAAAGAAGGTATTTTTCATATTTTCCCTCATTTTGGCCCTTCCAAGATGAGCAGATTAAGGAGATCTATGGGCTTCTTGCATGATTAGTCTCCTTAAATCACCTACTTATGATATTAAGATCCTATCTTTGTAGCATACAAGGTCATATTTTATGCTAAAATCCTTACTTATCTTAGGATATTTGCTCATTTTGATCCAAATTTATCTGCAATACTCATCTTAGGATTGCTTCTTCCTAAATTGATTTATTAGACCCACATGACTCTAGGTTATGGCTATTATATACCTCCTTCTGCTTAAGGCATCGACAACCTTATTTTCTTTTCCTTTGATATACTCAATCTCAAAGTTATATTCAGTGAGAAACTTAACCCATCTTCTTTGTCTCACATTGAGCATAGGTTGGGTAAATATATACCTCAAAATTTTATGGTCGGTTCTTAGCTCAAAGGGCCTTCCTACCAAGTAATTATGTGAGGCTTTCAAAGCGTGCACTGCTACTTCTAGCTCTAAATCGTGCATAGCATAATTAATTTCATGCTTCTTAAGCTTTCTTGATGTATAATATACTATTGAATCATCTTGAGATAGCACTCCTTCCAACCCTTCTAGTGATGCGTCAGTGCACACTAATAAGTTTCCCTAAGAATCTAGAATTTATAATATTGGTGTTGTAGTGAGTTTCTATTTAAACAATACAAAAGTAGTCTCACACTTTTCTGTCCACTTAAATTCCTTTCCCTTCTTTCGGAGGTTGGTTATTGTAGCTACAATCTTGGAGTAATCCTTTACATAACATCTATAATAGCCCTTCATACCCATGAAGATTCGTAATTCTATCACATTGGTATGTGGTGGTTAGTTCAAAATGGCCTCAATATTTTTTGGATCCATTGCAATCCCTTCTACAAATATTATGTGCCCAAGATATTGTACTTCTAAGGTATAGAAATCACTCTTTGCTATATTTCCATAGAATTTATTCTCTCTTAACAATTCTAACATGATTTTAAGGTGTCTATCATTTTCCTTTCTATCTCAAGAGTATATTAAGATATTATCTAAAAAAATGAGTACAAACTGATCTATATGCCTCCTAAACACACTGTTCATCAAATTCATAAATGCAATTAGGGAATTAGTTAGCCTAAAGGGCAATATTATAAATTTTTAATGCTCATACTTGGTCTTGAATGTCATTTTGTGAGTATCCTCCTCACGTATTTTAATTGATGGTAACTTGATTTTAAATCAATCTTTGTGAATACCATGGCATTCTTTAGTAGGTCGAACAAATCTTTGATCCTTGGTAAAGGGTATCGATTCTTGATAGTAGATTTATTAAGCATTTTATAGTCAATGCATAACCTTAAGGAACCATATTTCTTCTTAACGAATAGCACCGGTGCACCCCATGGTGATACACTTGGCTTTATTAATCCCTTTTCCAATAGTCCCTGCAGTTGCACCTTCAATTCTTGCATCTCTATAGGTTTCATCCTATATGGATATATATGGATGGGTTCTACTCTTGGCATAATCTCAATAGTAAAATCAAATTCTTGTACAGGAGGAAGTATGAGTAGATATTTAGAAAGTACATCCTTAAATTCCTATAAAATTGGGTGCTTATCCAACACCTCTCTCTTTTGATCCTCTTCAACTTCGTTAAGCTTTATGACATAGACCATCCCTCCTTTTCTAAGGACCTTTCTTAGTTGCATAGTGAACAACAACTAGGGTTTAAATGATCCTTTCTCACTATGTAATCTTATTCTTTCCTTGTCTTATTCAAAATACTCAATCCATCTATCTTGGAAATTGATCAAGGCTTTATGAGCCTACAACCAGTCCATTCCTAGGATCAACCTTTGGTAGAACCACTAGTTAGGGTAATTTTCACCATTGGAAAACATTGATCCATTGAGTAGGTTTACCCAGAACCATACTCGACCTTCCACCCTTGGGCCAAATATCCTAGCCTTTTCAACATTTCCCTAACTATGCTAGAAGAAATAAAACTATCTGTGGCTCCAATATCAATCAAAATATTTGCTTTCTTATTGAAAATCTTACTCTTTATGAGCAATGGGGTGGTTTTCCATTCCAAATTTTGGTTTTTAGTTGCAGCAAAAATTTAGTGGGTAGGTTCCTTTCCCTTTGCAAATGATGTACTTGGCCCTGGTTGGTGTGGACACTGGCTAGCATAATGTGGGCCTCTACAGTTATAGCATCCATCCTTTGGTGCTTAATATTTTTCTATTTTTCCATCCCCCTATCTTATCCACTAGGATTGAAATTAGTTATTTCTATGGTTGGGATTTAGTATTATTGGGGTTGTTGTTATTCTTCTTTTGGAAGTTCCTTTTGAACCTCCTCTATTTCCTGTCATTTCTCCTATCAAGTTTTGGGAGGCCCTTACCATTTTGCTCCTATTCGTACTCCCTTTTTATGAAAATCACACTATTCCTATTTTTGAGTGCTTGTTGATCTCGTTTATATAGAGTGGCATAATCAAACTAAAAGTGGGATTTCACCTTTTCAACTAAATAATAAGCCTTTTGTAGCGACTTTGGCTCATGCATGTTTACATCATGACTTATCCTAGGTTCTATTCCTAAGATAAATTTATGGATCCTCATCTTCTCATCATAAGTAGGTACATATTTTAGCAACTTAACCAACTTTTTATAGTATACTTCCACATATTTGGTTCCTTGTCGAAGGTTGGAAAAATATTCAAATTTTAACGCATAAAAATGCTTAGTGAGGAAATTTTTTTTGAAAACTATGATGAAGTCTTTCCACTTTAGATTTATAACTTTGATATTCTACTCTATTTGGTAGCTTTCCCACCAATTTATCTAGCCCCTTTTAGGTGAATTATTGCCCAATACGTTTGAGTTCTAGGGGAGTAGTTTTTCATTGTGAAGTATCTCTAGCTCTCTCAACCAAGATTTAGCTACATCACCCTACCCTTATCCATCAAATTTGGAGATACTAACATTCTTTATATCCTTTGCTAGTTCCATTTCTAACAAAATTTTGACCTCTTGCTCTTTTGCAGTTGGTTCATCAGCTTTCCCAACCTCTGATCTCCTAGCCTATGAATCTTGATTTTCTAAGGTCTCTAGCAATTGTTTCATTTGATCTTGCATTGTAGTGACCATTGCAATGAGGTTTTCTACCTCCTTGTTAGGATTACCCAAATTTTCATCTTGGGTTCCTTCCTCAACATTGCTCTATTGGGTTTTATTATTTGAAGGAATAGGCCTCTCTCTCCTTGTCCTTGGTTCCATTTATCTTGATCACATCCAATAAAGAGTAGTAGATTAGGTTACAACTTCACCTTGAACTATACTACTAATTCTAGCTAGATACAAAATTTTCTTACCCTCACTCTATGTGGGGTGGTATTCTAAAACTACTAAGCAATTCTAATTCCAATGGTCACACTTACTATATGTAAGGTGCCATAGCTTATGAATAATCCATATCGGGGGTTAATCCCCTTTAAATTTCTAGCAAGTGAGAATTCTAGGTCTTCCCAACTTTAGCTTAAGAACTAAGCAAGGGCCTGAATAGGAAGATACCCAAATTATTTAACACATTCCAAGAAGCTTCTAGTGCCTCGCACCTAGATCTCTAATACCAAATGTATAACCCAAAAGCTAACTAAATTAACAAGGCAATTTTTTTTTTTACAAACACAAATCGAGAGGGATTCATATATCCCTAACTAGCATGTGCATTAATGTTAAGAGAACTAAACTAATCTAATGTTTAATTTGATAAACTTTCTCATTCACAAATCTACTAAAGGATATGCCCATCTCTATACCATAAACAATTGTGTTTGTGTGGGTATACTGTGTGTATAAAAAATAAGCTATCCATCTCATATTTTTGATAATCTAACTTATCTCCTTCTATTGGTTGAAGGAATACACCCATATCTATACCATAGACAAGTATATCTATGTAGGTATACTACACGTATTGCAAAATAAGCTATCCATCTCATCTTCACGATGAGCTAACTTATTCCTCTCATACATTTTCAAGTTTGTTCATAACTATTTGTGTTTCTCTTCTAAGTTTTCCTAAGAGATCATAATACCTTAGTTTCCCCGTCTTACTTTTAACGTATATTTATTAATTATTTTGGATAACAAGTCAACCATCTAACTATGCTAAAAAGTAAACCTTCTAACTATGCTAAGTCTATCTATTTAATCTAAACATAGAATAATATCTACAAGCATCAAGTAGGTACTTTAAATAAAGCATCAACATCTAATTAAAGCATTTAAATGAAGGAATTAATATGAAACCATAACAACTACAAGTACCTACACATCAAGTTTGAGATATATTCTTCATTTATTTATTACATCAATAAATAATCCAAGTATGGTAAAACCTCCATACTCTTAAAATAATAAGTATTACATTAGTGCCAATCTAGGGGTTACTCCCCTAGAGTATAGTCTAATAAATAAATTCATTTCTACAACCAATGTCAAGGTCAATATTTTGGTTCCAGGTGTCCTCCTTGATTCTTCTATCTTTCCATCGCTCAATTGATGGTAGTAAGGGATCAAGAAAGCTCATGGTTCTTATGAAGCATACATCTAAATGCATCTACTATTAAATTTTTTTAATCAGAAAAAAATCATAATTTTATTTCAAGAGTGAAAGAAAATTACACTTCTCAGGTGCCTTAGCACAAACAGAAACCCAGATAAAAGCAGATTACTAGGATTCAATATATAATTACATTCAAGCAGATCAGAGAGGAAAAAATCCCATCTTCGAAATAGCATGGGGATAATAAGGATAAATATCCTTATATATCAATACTTAATCATCCAAACAACCTCCATGACCAAAACCTGGATAGAAATCAGTGAAAAAGAAACCAGCAGAATAGAAAAGAAACAGTTAGAAACTGCCATAAAGCTCTAATCAAATGAAACAGGCCCATAGTAAAAAAACCTAGAGCTAGCATAGAAACTAGGGATATGATATGTGGGTGAAAGAAGAAACTCCATCCTTGTTCTCTTCCATTTGCAAGAAACCTTCTGGAACCTGTTGACCTTCTTTTGATAACCTATCTGCTTCTTGATTTAATTCCCTATAAACATGTGTAAAAGAGATATTTTCAAAAAGAGAAATCACCTCCAGTAGTTCATCTCCCACTGGTCTAAGCAGATTATTTTTTAATTGAGTAGATCTATTCATCCAATTGATGACTAGAGTGGAATCTCCAAAAATTTGTAATTTTTTCACATTTCTCTCCACAACACACTTCATTAGCAATCTCAACGCTCGAAACTCAACAAAATTGTTGGAACCTATCCCAAGACCTACTTTAAATTTGATATAGTGGGTATCCGAGAAGTACAAAATGCCTCCCGCGCTACTAAAATATGATTGTCTCTGACTAGCCCCATCAAAAAAACCCCATGGCTGAGACTTTTCAATGAACAAATTGTCTACTTGTCGAGGTTTCTTATGTTTGTTGAGGCCCTTTGTTGATTGAGACCAAAGTCCTCACCTGAAATATGACTTGAAATGGGGGAATTAACTTCCCTTCAAAAATAGTTGCATTTCGTGCCAACCATATACCCCAACATATAAGACATGGTAAAGAAAGAAATTGTTTCAACTCTTTTTTCAAAAACCATTGTCTTAAGCATACCTCCATTGTTTCTCCTTCCCAAATATTTTGTACTCCAGTTATCTGTTCAGCTTCTAACCAAACCTATTGAGAAAAAGGGCATTTGATTAACAAATGTGTGATGTTTTCCTCCTCTGACTGACACAACATACAAATACTTGGACCTTGTCTGCTTCTCCTCTATAAAACTTCCCAAGTCAAAGCCTTATTTCTCAAAGCTAACCACATGAAAATAATTATCTTTTTTGGGGTAGATAATTTCCAAATCTGCTTCCACCACCAAGTAGGCCCTTGAGGATGAGGGTCAAAACTTGCTTTGTAACCAAGTCTAGTCGTATATTGACCCCCATATTTGTTGTATGCCCAAGCAATAGTATCTGGTTCAACTCTCAACTTGATATGACTCTTATTAAGACTATCAGTGTAAGCCTTCCACAAAACAACCTACTCATCAGAAAAACCCAAGACCTGAGCCTGCTTCCAACCTTGGGTCCAAAGACTAGAAGAATCTGATTCCCCCACCTGATGAAGAAAGTAAAAACCCTTGTCTTGTAAAGAACTTATCATAGCTTCCGACAACAAAATGTTTTCTCCACAACCCAAAATAGAATCAACCCCTATTCTAACTTGTTCACCGTTGCCCACTTTCCAAGCCAAATATTTTCCAATCATAGGAAAGGCTTGTACTAGTGCCTTCCATTGAATGGAAATATTTTTAATGCTTTTCTGTGGACTTCTGATCCAATCCATAAAGGTCCTTGGACAAATATACTTCTGTTCAATAATCTTCTTCCATAATCCTTCTCTGGTCAAAATCCTCCATAAACTTTTTGTTGCCAAAGAAGAACCAAAAATATGGATATTTTTAAGGCCCCAACCACCTTCCTCCTTTGGCCTAGCAATACTCTACCACTTAACTAAAGGAATACCTTCATGTTCCTTGCATCCAGTCCAAAGAAATTTGAAGTAGAGTTTTCTTATTTTCTCTAGAACTCCTTTGGGAATGAAGGCCAAGGAGTGCCAAAACACAGGAATTGCCTCAAGAACCGACTTTACAAGTGTTAATCTCCCACCAATAGACAACCATCTATTACACCAATGGTTAATCCTAAATTCAATCTTCTCTAAAAGCCATCCCCAATCTCTCTTCCTGTAAGTATTTGGCTTCAATACAAAACCCAGATACTTAAAGCCTTCTTGGAAATCTAAGAGATTAAAAGGAAAATTTTTGATTAGATCCTGTTTAGTCTCTTGCTCTAGACCATTAAAGCAAATAGAGGATTTTTGAAAATTTATCTCCATGTCGGTAGCAATACTGTAAGTGTCCAAGATTTCCTTCAACTTTCTAGCTTCCCTTAAACTTCCATTTGTGAACAACAATACATCATCAACAAATAATAAATGAGATAAATAAAGGACCCCCACTTTGATCTCGGACAAGGATCCTACCCTCTTTGCATCCAAAATAACTCTACTCAATCCTTCAACAACCAACAAAAAAAGTAAAGGAGATAAAGGACATCCCTATCTCAGTCCTCTCGAGGGTCTAAAGAATTTGGAAGTTGATCCATTGATAAGAACAATAAAATATATAGAATAAATACATCCCATAATCCACTTTACTACTGGATAGCTAAAACCCACATGTAAGAGCATCAATCTGAGATACAACCAACTAGTTCTATCATAAGCTTTAGATAGATCTAGTTTAAGGACCATTGCAGGAAGATTTTTGGTTTTAATAGAGTGAAGGCCCTCTTGTGCAGCTCCTATGGCTTCAAAAATCTGTCTACCTACTAAAAACCCAAACTGCTCCTAGGAAATAACTTCAGAGAAAATCTTCTTCAATCTAACAACCAAAATCTTTGCAATGATTTTATAGATACAATTACACAATGAAATAGGTCTAAATTCATCAAACATTTTAGGCTTCTCCTTTTTTGGAATCAAAGCTAAAAAATTGGAGTTAAAAGCCCCCAAAACCTGACCACTCAACCTAACTTCCTCCATTACTCTGAGAAGATCCTCCTCAACCAGATCATAGAAAACTAGGAAAAACTCCATAGGCCATCCATCAGGCCCTGGACTTTTATCCTTTTTGAAAGAAGTCAGGACAACTTTCAGTTCTTCCTTTGTGACCTCCTTCATAAGTAACTGATTGTCCTCCTCTATCACAAAACTAGGGAAGAAAGTAGTTAACTTTAAAATTTCCCCAATATTGACTCTATCAGGTTCTTTATAGATAGATTGAAAATGTTTTACTCCCAAATCTGCTAACTCAAAAAAACTCCTAATGAGGACCCCTTCTTCATTCTACATCTCCCAGATAGTGTTAACCTTCTTCCTGTGATTAGAAAAATTATGAAAAAACTTAGTATTTTCATCCCCTTTTTTAACCATACAACTCTACTTTTCATTCTCCATTCAACTTCCCTCCACTCCAAGAATTTGTTCTTCTTAATTTCTAGTTCAAACAATCTTGTTTTCTCCTCCTCTTTAAACAAACCAACCTCATTCTTTTTATGAATTTCTAAAATTTCCTTCTCCACCAACTTAAGATCTCTATCCATACTCTCCTTTTTAACTACAATCCAAGATGACACAACTCCTTTTAATTTTTTTAGAGCAACAACAAATTGAAAACTCGTTGATGACCTAGAACTTTGGTCATAACCAATCCATTATTTTTTAATCAGTTGTTGAAAATCTTCTTCCTCCAACCAAATTGGATTGAGCTTAAAAGGACTGGTAGGTTTTGCCTCTTGAATTTCTAATTGAAGAAAAATGGGAGAATGATCTGAGCCACCTCCAATCTCAACCCATGACCATTTTCTATCTATTTCATTGTATAATGTCTCTGAGATCAAAAATCTATCCAACCTCTTTGAGATCCCAACTTCCCCAACTCTATTATTTCTCCATGTAGGCATTAATTTTATTGGTTCCAAATCAATTAAACCAACTTCTTCAATCTTATGCTTGAAGTAATCTGCAAGTCTATCAAGTCTTGCAGATTCTCCCTAGACCTCACTTCTATTCATAGTAAAATTTAAGTCCCCACCAATGATAACTCTTTCATCCCTAACACACCTTTGGGAGAAAAAATCATCCCAGAAGACCTACCTATCTTCATAGGGACCATAACAATTAATAACTGATAACCTCAAACCCAAGTCTTTAAAAAATAATTCTATCCACAAGCCTAAAACCATAAAGGAAGAATTAATTAAGGATACTGAGTTCTTCCAGCTAATCAAAACACCCCCTAAATTTTTGGTAGCATCTAGAGCCAAGAACTCCTAGTCCCTAAGCAATTTACTTAACCCTTCAATGACTTTTGTACTTGCCCCCATGGTTTCTTGTAGAAGGATAACATCCAGATTATGAATTTCCACCAGCCTGGCTAAGGCAAGTCTTTTAGAGGGACTACCAAGACCTCGGATATTAAGGGATAACAAGATCATTTAAACATCTTAGAGGGGTTTTATCTCGCTCTAAGGACCCCTTTGATAGATTTTTGTTTACCCTACTGAATTTCCCTCAAAGCCTTCTCCTGTGCATGAAACAAAAATGATTTCCTACCTATTGAAGTAGTGGAAGATTCCTTTATATGGTCTAGACCTAACCCTAACCTTCCAACAACTGCACAAGTTCTCAGCTCGGATTCCCTTTTCCTAGAACGTAACAAATATCTGCAAGAGGAACCTATCTCCAAACCATCCCCTAAAATAGATACCTCCCTAGAAGATTCACTTGATAGGTCACAAAGACTTCCCCCAATAGTAGAAATATTTGGATCACAATCCCTATTCAATGTGTTTGAGGTTGCCAACCCATTGTCCAAAATCTTAGAAAATTCCTTGTCCTTGGGACTTCTCTTCGAACATTCATAAGGAAGTGTACAAAGTTATTTATTACCTAAGTCCATATTATTCTCATGTATTGGATAGTAATTGTCATAAGGCTTAGATGTCTGACCAACAAACTTAATAGTATCGGGTTCCAATCCTTTCATAGTTTTCTTTATGACTCTGTCTCCTTCTCTAACAACTTGTGAACAATGAAATGGAGATAAAGCTAGGCCCAAAATTTCTTCCTCCTTCTCCAGAGTTTTGGTTCTAGGTTCAACAACATTCTTTTTGCTTGTTTGTGCCAAATCAGGGAGCACTATTGAGCTCTAAAAAATAGGTATCTCTTGATTGTTGTTAGCTGACTTGAAATCCCCACTAGTCATTTGTTTTCTCCTCCATACTTTCTGTGTGAAAGCTTGAGAACATTCCTTAGCAATATGTCCATAAACATGACAATGAACACATCTAAAAGGAATCTTCAAATAATCCAAGATTTGAGTATGAAATGTATTCCCCACAACTATCTCCATACAGTTCGGTAAGCCTTCACTGATATCCATCTCAACCAAAACCCGAGCTACAAACCAAAAAACACTAGATTTGAAAGAAATATCTATATCCAAGGTTTTACCTAATGAATCTCCAATCACTTTCAAAGCTCTTTCTAACCATAACTCCATTGGTAGACCTGGAAGTTTTACCCAGATCGGGATTCTCCTAGCAACTTCAGTCCTAGGATCAAAGCAAGTCATCCAAGCCTTCAAAGCCAAAAAAGAAGACCCCCAATACCAATGACCTCCCAAAATTTTCTGTGCATCTTCCTCAGATCAAAAAAGGAAACCTATCCATCCTCTGGCAAGTAAGTGAAAAATTGGCCCATATCCTAAGATTGGGACCCATACCTTCTGCAACCACTCATTTAGTGTATTATCAACTATTTGACATCCATGAAACTTTCCAATAAGGGCCTTCCCTAAAAACTCCAAAACTTGTTCCATCCTCAAGTCTTCCCCAAGTACCATTCTGATCTTCGACCTTCTCTTTTTAACCACTTTATGTGCCTTATGCACTTTAGTAACCAGAGTTGTAGATTGTGTTGATTGTAAGTTTGGACCCACTCCACTTAGGGCCTCTAAATCAAGACTTTTACCAATAAAACCAGAACCAAACAAAGGAAACTCTATCAGACAAAGTGAGTTTGGATTGTTTGGAGCCTGCTCAAGTTTTTCTTCCTCGCAATGAAATGCTTGCTCATTCATTAGACCCATCACTTGAGTAGAGTGTTCTGAGACACCTGAGAGTGAGCAGTCAATAGGACAACTGACTTGATCTGAACCTTTTGACATAGACTCTCCTCTGTCCACTAAAGTCTGATAACCTACAATATTATTCTGGTCACTCAAAAAACCCAAGGACCCCCAGTTCTCAACTTCTAAATCTTATCCAAAAATGGGACCCTTGGCCCTTGGAGTTGAAAATATGCGTTGCCCCTCAAAGGGGTCCTCTGAGAAGTCCAAACGTTCCTCTTCATTCTCCATAAAAAATAAGAAACCAATTTCCCAAATTATACTACCATTTTAAAAATACCAAATAAAAAATATTTTTACTTCGCTGCCCTAGCACTGTTGTACTAGCCTTCGCTGCCCTAGCACTATTGTGACACTATTAAAATATTTTTACTTTTTTACCCTAGCACTACTGCACTCACCTTCGTTGCCCTAGCACTATTGTGGCACTATTAAAATATTTTTACTTTGCTGCCCTAGCACTGCTACACTTGCCTTCGTTGCCCTAGCACTGTTGTGGCACTATTAATTTTTTTACTTCACTACCCTAGCACTGTTGCACTCGCCTTCGTTGCCCTAGCACTACTATGACACTATTAAAATATTTTTACTTCGCTACCCTAGCACTGCTGCACTCACCTTCGCTGCCCTAGCACTATTGTGACACTGTTAAAATATTTTTACTTCGTTGCCCTAGCACTGTTGCACTCACCTTCGCTGCCCTAGCACTATTGTGGCACTATAAAAATATTTTTACTTCACTGTCCTAGCACTACTGCACTCACCTTCGCTGCCCTAGCACTATTGTGGCACTGTTAAAATATTTTTACTTCGCTGCCCTAGCACTGCTGTGCTCGCCTTCGCTGCCCTCGATGGGGAATCTTTGCATATCAAAGAATACCATTCCGTGTATTTTTCTCTTTAAGTGAAGTGATATTTTATTTCCACTAAAACATATACACATAACATGCACCAAAAGCTACTCAACATCACCCAAAGAACTAAAAGGTATTCAAAATGAGTCTACCTGTAAATTCTGTCAGCTCAGAATAATTCTTTTCTAGCTAATCCAGCGCACGCTCGCTCTCCAGACTCCTTCCCATTCTCTTCTCTCTTCCTCCCGACTCTCCTCCTGAATGAGTCGCATCTACTATTAACTTACCACAAGTGCATATATAATATGGTTACCAAATTGCAACTATACAAAACTACTCAATGCATTTAATCATAATTTACCTAATCATCATCAGAAGAAATCCCATAAAATCACTCTTATCTTTATCAATAGAAGAAGAGAATAATTTCATCAAATGTAGAGTAAATTCGCAACTGTTCCTTTAATCAATCAAAGGTTCATGCTTTTCATCATACAAAATTATTTTTCCTAATCTATTAAGGTCCCATACCCTTAATAAACCAATTACTTAAATCAATTCATTTATTCAATCAACTAAGGTCCCATACCCTTAATTAATCAAATTCATTAAAACATTTCATTTATTCAATCAACTAAGGTCCCATACCCTTAATTAATCAAATTTATTAAAACATTTCATTTACTCAATCAACTAAGGTCCCATACCCTTAATTAATCAAATTCATTAAAAAATTTCATTTACTCAATCAACTAAGGTCCCATACTCTTAATTAGTCAAATTCATTAAAATTTCATCTATTCAATAAACTAAGGTCCCATACCCTTAATTAATCAAATTCATTAAAAAATTTCATTTACTCAATCAACTAAGGTCCCATACCCTTAATTAATCAAATTCATTAAAACATTTCATTTATTCAATTCTATCTATGCTTTAATACAAAAAGTCCTTTTAATTAAAACCAAACTTAGTTTAACTATAATCCTAAAAGAAGTTTTCCCTTTTTTAATATTAATAATCCAAACTTAATTTTGTTCCTTGAACCCAACATAATTAATTAATATTTCCAAAGGTTCCTTAAGTGGAAATAAAAAAGAAAGGTCGACAAGCCAAAGAGTCAACCAGTCGAACTCAACAAGGACAGACGATCAACAAACCTTATGCAGGTCATAAACCTCAACACAATTGGCCGACTAATCACAAGACACAAGCCCAACCAACTGGCCACAACCAAGCACATCTAACCAACACTTGGCTAACTAACATAGGGTGCACAAGTTAACTTAAGGGACCTACACCTCTCTCCCTCACACAAGTGGGATTACTGAAATCCAACTTAAGAACTCCACAATAGGCGATAAAACCATAACCTAAATCAAACAAAAAATTTTGAACTACCATGTGACATCAAACGATAGGCCAAACACAATGATGATCGACCAAAGTTGAGCACAATCTTCGCCAAGCCTTAGCTTGGCTAACATTTGAGGGGCATGCTAGCCTCCTTAAGCGGGGCTCATACCCCTCCCACTGTGCATGTGGGACATAGTGTTAGTCCTTCGAGCTTGTGTGCTTTATCCCACATGTACAGTGTGGGAGCCTCACAACCCTTTAAGAGCTGTGGGGCATGCTAAAGCATTCGACCACCACCTCATGGTCGGGTGGTGGCAGAAGCTAGGATAAGGTGGTGGTGGATGTGAAATCCCACGATGGTCCTTCTCGATCATCGATGAAAATAAAAACTGATTAAGATTTTAACAAAGTTTTAAAATACATAGGTAATTAATCCCACATGCATAAATTTAATAGTGCCCTCAAAATTCCAAAGCTACAGGGCACCATACAAACAATCGACCACCAATTCATGGCCAAGGAGCCCATGCCCTAGCGACGAAGGTGGAAGATACACTAGGTTTTAGTGGGGCCACACGACGGCTGAGGGATGGTAAGCGATTTGGGAGGCATAAATAAACATCACCATTTTACCTAGTAAGGATAAGGGAGTTTATTCAGTTTAAACCAACTTGATAAATCACTACTGGTTTGTTGCTATTTCATCCTCTTCTCGCCTGTAGAAATCCTTCGATGGACTGCCCCCTTCTTACCTTTTGAAAATCCCCCAAAAAGATAATCCCCTTTTTTTCCTATGAGGTCCTCTTAACAAGGCACCTCCTCCTCATTCCCAAAGTCTTCTCCCCACATAAATGACCATCCACTAAAATTTAAGACAAACCTATCTAGAGGAGATATTTTAATTAAAAAAATATTTCTTCTCTTCATTCAAAATCCCACGCTCCTAAAAGAAGACCCTTTTTTCCTTATTTAAATAAAGATTCAATTCTTTATTAAAAAACTATTCTTTTAAATTAAAAAGGGATTCCTTTTCAATAAAAAAAAAGGGTTTCTTTTCAAATCTTTATTAGATTTGAAAAATAAAAGCTATCTTCTTTTAATTTATTTAAACAAGATGGAGCTTCTCTTATTATTATTATTATTTTTAATCCTTTTGTAAAAACAAACGAGAAAGGGAAAAGTATATAGTCTTTTCAAGCATAAAGGCTTATTATTTAATTTAAATCTAATAGCACATTAATCATTTTTCATCTTTTATTAATTTAATATAATACCAACACTAATATTAAACATTAGTATGGTATTTGAGTAGCCAAGTTTTAATAGGGCCTCTATGCCTATTAATCCTTTTATGAAGGGGAGTTATATGCCCAAACGATTCTCACATAAACATGCATATATAAGAGAGTATCAAATGCAACAAACAAGGTGGGTGATATTTTTGCAAGTCCAATGTCTTGTCCCAACTGAAGACTTACGATAAATTCGAGGTTACCAACTTCAAGCTTTGGATAATTGGGTTGCTTATGACCACCAAAACAAAAAACATGCATCTATATGAGGGTAGTCGTTCATGTTACCTTGAGCTATCGAAATCATCATTTCCCTTTTCAAGTACCCCGTTTTTGGTGGTCGATTCTACCTCTTCCACCCACGAATGTACTTGGTCTTGCGTATTAACAATACAATAGCAGTACCATATTATTTAAGGATAAAACAATATAAATATTGCATAATCAATTAAATACATCAAAACTAAGTATCAAATTATTATTGATCAACACATAGTTTTCCCATGCCAAAAATCCTACCAAAAAATGGAGGTCTCATACACTCCATATTCCTTACATGCTCTACATTGTATCTAGCATCTCATCTACTACTCCTCTCTTCTATACTACTTTCTCCCTCACTAATCTTCTCTATCAAAGGCCTATATATAATGAGAAGTGACTCTTGTCCTTCCATGACTCTTCATCTTCCTATTCTATGGACTCATGTACACATGGACAACATGCACATTTACATCATTAAGTACTTTGCACATTCTAACAATACTTGTGCATTTATTACATTGCATAAAGTAAATACTCAAACCCTAATTTAAAACATACTCCTAATCTCAAGATATACCCAAGGTAGTACATTAATATGTACTAAATATATTCGAATAACACTACTACAAAAATACATCCCTTCTTTACTTCCTTGATGATCTAATTTCTTGAATATAATTATTAAATTAACTTTTAAAATTTTCATTATTATTATAAAATTTATAATAATAAACTTTATAAATTTTAGTTTATAACTTATTCACAATAATCATTTTTTATACTAACCTCCTTTTTCTTTATACATATAAGATAACAAACAAGCATTCATTGCTCACACATGCTAAAAATTTATGTTCCTCCGAGTTTGAACCTTACCCCTTCGCAGAATGGTAAGCGCAAGTGCAGACATTTTCTATTAAGAAGACAAGGGTGGTTTAAAATTGATTTAAAATAATCAGTTTTCCAGTTTAAAAAAGACTATTGATTTCAAACACTTAGTTGGACGGCCCATAACAAGTATCAACTTACAACTCATATACTTTTAATCATTAAAACTTTAAATAAGATTCAAATATTTATTTTCATTCATTATATTAATTAATATTTTTTTTTTAATATGAAAATTTGTAATGGATTAAATATAGAGACTATCATTATGATTCTTACTATGAAATATCAACCTTCAAAATAATCGAAACAATTATAAATAAATCTTTAAACCTTACTTAATACTAAGAGCCTTAATTGTCAAATCTTCTACACCCGCTTGGTCATCCCGACCACAAAGAGCGCAGGATATGGATGAAATTATGTCGGTGGGGTAGGCAATCACATGGAGGCAAGTGGAGGTGACAGAGATTTTATACCTTTGGCAGGTAAAATTAAAGGACGATTCTGAGAGCCATTCTGTCCTTTGTCCTTGCCATGTGCTTACCCCCGTCTAATTCGCCTCCACAATCGCAACCAACAGTGATTTGAATTGTCCTCGATCATAATCACCTCGCCTCGGAAACCCCCCGCTCGTGCCTACCATAATTTCCAACATCAGGCTTACTTTTTTCTAGTTGTCAACAAGATTTAGATCGTTCATTATAGTTAGTTTTCAATAGAGTTAGTTTACTTAACTTTTATTATAAACTTTAATTTGTTGGGTAAAAGGAGGTTAACAAGATTTTAATTATTCAAAAAAATTTAACTAAAACAATTTATCAACAAACCGGCATAGAAGAGTTCACAACCACACTATTTCTAGCAACTGAAAAATTCAGAGTTCAAACCACAAGGGATACTCCTACCAAACCTAATCCATTTCGTTATTGTTGATCCGTGTAAAAAAGGTCACTAATCACTCACTCAGAATTTGTACCATATCAAACTACTACCTTAACAAACAAACTACCCTTGAAATTTGAACCTAAATGTTTTCTTGATAAATATTTAAGCAAACAAACACCTACCAATCCACTAACCTTTGTCAACAACAAACCTAAGCCTACTTAATTACCATCCTTGAAATACTCATCCATGATTTCAGCTACATTCCCGTTCTCCTTCTATTATGTGCCAAATTAAATAATGCATCGATTCTTTATTACTTTTAAAAAAAATTAAAAATTAAAAATATAATGGTTGGTTTTAATAAAAACTAAAAATTAAGAGAACTATCTTTGTTTGTTAGGATATCACAATAATAAAAAATTGGACTCATGAAGAAAGTAAGTTTTAATAATATATATATATATATATATATATATATATTTTTGATCTATTGGGGAGTTAGTTACATTCACTAACGTATAAATTTTGAAGTTGTTCGTATTAAAACCTACTTCATCAAGTTGTTATATAACACGGCCTAAGGAGGAGCATGGAGGCTAAGATTGGTACCCGACTGTACATCCATTATTGAGGTTAATGGGCACTCGATAGAGACATGTCAAACTACTACTTTGTACAAACAACCTAAAGAAGGTAGCCTCTAAAATGCCTCCAACAATATATTTCGACTGAAAAATGGGCACTCGACAGAGACATGTCAAACTACTACTTTGTACAAACAACCTAAAGAAGGTAGCCTCTAAAATGCCTCCAACAATATATTTCGACTGAAAAATGGCACTGGCTGGGTGGCTTTTATCTCGTCTATAGAAATAATTAAACTTAACTTTGATTTGCTGAGTACTGGTTAGTTTGATGATAGCCATACCAACTCTGAGCCATTCAAGGGTTTCTCACTCCCAGACACGTCTGCCAAGGAAAAACATTGGTTAGTTTCATGATAGCCATACCAACTCTGAGCCATTCAAGGGTTTCTCACTCCCAGACACGTTTGCCAAGGAAAAACAGAGATTATAGAGGCAGCAATGATTTGACCTGTGTTCCCAGACAGAAATCTGATCTCATATCCACTTGTTAAAGACTAAAAAAATGTTACCAATTCTTATAATATAAAAAAACTAGAAGTTAGAAACAGGTATCGAGCCATGGCCATGGTTTTCATTGCAATTCCATTTAGGGGTAAGGTTTAAAAATAATAATAAGTACTTGAGGTAATGCGGTCAAGTCACACGTGATAAGACACATCATTATCGAGGACTGCGGTTGTTATCAGTGTCGAATCCTGCAGACCCACATGCTAGATTTAATATACCCATCAATTCCGGCCTCTTGAGTACTCCCTTATATAAAGTCAAGACGACTCGTCTAAATTGGGCAACGTCCGGGGTCGAAAATGGCAAGGATCGCCGCTTCTTTGCTATTTTGGACGCTGCTGTGGTTGGCCGTGCCGTTTTGCCGAGCGGGTGTAGAGGGAAGGTTGGAGTACAGAAAAAAGAACTATGTGGCCCAGTTCCTCGTCCCGCAGAACCAAATCAGGGCTAAAGTTGGGGTTACGCCGCTAAAATGGAGCAAAAAGCTTGCGAACTATGCGAGATGGTGGGCGAATCAGAGGCGTGGAGACTGCGGCCTAAGGCATTCCAACGGCCCCTATGGGGAAAATCTCTTCTGGGGGAGCGGCAAGGATTGGCAGCCCAAGGATGCGGTTTCTGCATGGGTTGGGGAGTACAGATATTATAACTACCAGAGGAATTCCTGTAACGGGTACCAGCAGTGCGGTCACTATACGCAGATCGTGTGGAGGCGAACCGCAAGTGTGGGGTGCGCCAAAATCGTGTGTAACCGTGGGGATGTGTTCATGACGTGCAACTACGATCCTCCGGGCAATTATATTGGACAGAAGCCATATTGAGGCATTCGTCTGAAGGAATGTCTGTCTTTCCTTATTCTGAAGCTGTTGTTCTTTTGTTCCGTGCTCTCTAAGACCGATGTCAAACCTAGAGCTCTAGGTTATTGTACCATACTGAATAGATAGACATTCTGGTACCTTGTTTGCTGTTTTTGCTTTCAAAATCATATTTATGTATCAGTTATCGTTGTTTTCATCAATGGCTAATATGTAATATTCAGGCCGATATCCACTTTTGCAATGGAGTCCTTTTTTAGTACACTCATGCTGCGTTTTGTTTGTCTTTTAATGGGAGGTGGGCATTTGCTGTCTTCATTCATGTGAAGATTTCTTTTCAAATGGGTAGCATGGAGTACATGATACAGCCAAAGGGGAATTAATTTTTTTTTAAGCTAAAAATCCTTTGCAGTGCTGACTTGATCTGAGAGACTAAAATCAGGGGTTTCATATGTCAAAGTCATTCGGGAGTTGCGCCTCTACGATAACATTATCAATTGGATTTTGGGTACCTAATTCAATTTTTTGGTAAGGTAAAACCTCCCTTGAAGAATTGCCCTCTCCTCTCCAACTCACCTACAACACCTGGATAAGAAGAATTAATTGTTAAGTGGAAATCTTAACAGTAAAAAAGAGGGGCAGATGTTGAACCGAAGTCCTATTAGTTTCTTGGAGTTTCACAGGTGGAGAGTGACGCTTGCGGCAAAATAGGGCTTGACAGAGGAATTAACTCAAACCTTGAAGATTTAGGGGGCGAAACTGTATTTTTTAGATAGTGGTAACAATGACAATGTTGCATACGCTTTTTAATCTATTAACTTATGTATTTAGTTTATTTCTTAAACTTTTTTACGTATAAATTTACCTTTTCCTGTTTCGCTTCTAACTGTGCTAGATGTGAAAGTCTCGGCGGGTAGTGAGTGAGGTATATTTACTGTTAAGAAATCAAAGTTCAAGTATAGTGATCTCGGATCTTTAAAATGGATGATATGTTTACACGACTGTGGAAGTTATATTGGAACAATTTTATACGTGAGAAGAGGAAAGTAAGCAGTAGAGCATAACAAAAAGAAGTACATGTCATCTCGGGGTTGTAGTAGCCGATTGTGAATGCTATATTGAAATAAATTTATACGTTAGAAGAGGGAAGTTCGCTATGGAGCATAACAAAAAGAAGCTAATGTTATCTTGGGGTTTGTAGTGGTAGTAATTGAAATTGAATATAATTTTGTTGGAATACAATAACAATAAGGCACTTGTATAAAGTGAAAGCAGATAAAATTGAACGTAAAGAGAAGCTAATGTCATCTGGGGTTGTAGTGGTAGCAGTTCAATTAATGCTAGTGGAATACAAGAAAAAGAAGACATAGACTTCCTGTATCAAGCGAGAGTAGTTGGAATTTGACATGACACTGGAATAAAATGTCAGGAAAACATAGAGGTCTTTGCATTAAAAAAGTTGTGTCATCTGACATAGACGTCTTCCAATTAAAAAAAGTTGTGTCATCTAAACTGAATCATGTTAAAACATATTTCAACGTTATGTATTTTAAACATACTATGTTAGATGGGTCTTTTGAAAGTTCTTACAAACTTCTATATAGGTGTCATGGATAAACACAAGTTTAAATAGGTGTCATGGATAAACATAATGTAATCTTGGGCCAGAATAACAGTAGTCATACTGTGGCAGCGGCAGTCAGGATGGGGCCTTTTAAAAGTTTTAATAAACATCTTTACAAAGATCATTGAAGCGATGTGTAATCTTGGGGTTAAAATGGCAGTAGCAGTCATTATAGGGTTGCAGTAGCAGTGGTCGTCAGGGTTGTCGTCAGGGTTGAACATTACAGGGTTACAATGGTAGTGGTAATTAGAGTTAAATATTAGAGTTAAATATTATAGGGTTATAGGGTTGCAGTAGCAGTGGTCGTCAGGGTTGAACATTACAGGTTACAATGGTACTGGTAATCAGAGGTAAATATTATAGGGTTATAGTGGCAGTGGCGGCGGTCAGAGTTAAACATTTAGTTACAGAGGTAGTGTTAGCAGTCAGAATTGAACATTACATAGTGGTAGTCACAGCAGTCAAACATTGTTAGAGGTAATGTCAGCAGTCAGAGTTAAACAAGAGACTCAGAAATTAGTGGAATCTTTTGTTGGATGGGCCTTTTAAATGTGGCACCAGTCAAATTAGTGGAATCTTTTGTTGGATGGGCCTTTTAAATGTGGCACCAGTCAAATTAGTGGAATCTTTTGTTGGATGGGCCTTTTAAAAGTGGCATAAGAGGTTAAGAAATTAGTGTCATCCTAATTAATAAATACAATCTATTTCAACATTATGTATGTTATTTAGATTATATCAAAACATAATTTGATGGACCTTTCAAAAGTTTTTATAATTTCTAGAGACGCATCATATGAAGGAATTAATGCTTAATGTAGCGGGTGTAAAAGATTTTGCAGTGCTCATTTAATTATTTATATTTGGTTTTTTTATTCTAGTAATATATTATCATTTGTCTTTTGCATGGTAATTCAATTTTTTATATCATTTGTTTTTTTGCATGGTAATCCAATTTTTTATATCATTTGTCTTTTGCATGGTAATCCAATTTTTTATATCATTTGTTTTTTTGCATGGTAATCCAATTCATGAAAATCCAATGTTAAAGAATATATTACTATTTGTTTTTTGCATGACAATCTAATATGCATATGATGAAGTATTGTAATTCTTATATATTGATGTATTCGTCACCAATTATTCATTCATCCTCACTTGGATGGATCATTCAACCTCTATTGGATTATATTGTGTGAAGTGTAGTGGATAATTTTGTATGGTGTATTGAGATGGGTTTTAGAATGATGTAACATTGTATGGTTTATTGAGATAGGTTTTAGAATGATGCAGCAACATCATGATATAATGCACAGTTCAATTATATTATGTAGAGTGAGATGTCGGCAAAGTTTATATGAGGTTTATGAATTATTGAGATGGGTTTTAGAATGATGCAGTAGCATCACGATACAATGCACAGTTGAATTATATTATGTAGAGTGAGATGTCGGTAAAGTTTATATGAGGTTTATGAATTATTGAGATGGGTTTTAGAATGATGCAACAACATCATGATACAATGCACAGTTGAATTATATTATGTAGAGTGAGATGTCGACAAAGTTTATATGAGGTTTATGAATATAAATATTTTGCAGTAGTAATTTATGTGTTTTGTAGTAACAGTTTTAGTAATATGTGTTTTTGAATTTCTGTTTTATGTTTTGTATTGTTGTGCACAATTTTTCCTTTCTCTTCAAATCCAACAATTGGTATGAGAGCCGGACTTAGTATCAAAATCAAGAGTTGAAGGTAAGAGCTAATTTAAAGCTTAGAGTTGGTGTTGAAGCTAAGAGTTCCAAGCACTTGCAATGTGGCTTACGGAGAATGTTGGAGCAATGAACAAGACTCCTACATTCAAATCGTAGGCTGGTTTAAGGAGGAGCTAAAAGCTCATCGATGGAGCAACCTCAATAGATGGAGGTCCTAGATTCGAGTCCTAATTGCTTCATATTTTTAACAGGGTATGAAAGCTGAAGTAAACAACAAAATGAAGAGAAAAAAAGTAAAAATGAGAAGAAAAAAAAAGCACTAGTAGAAGAAAAGCAGGCAGAAAAAAAACAAAAAACAGAGCTGAAAAAAAACAACAGCAGCAAAAAAAAGAAGCAAACGCCAAAAAACAAAATAGCAACAACAGAAGAAGAAAAAAAGCAAGAAAAGAAGAAGAAAAGAAAAAGCAGCAAAAACAATAATAACAGAAGAAGAAAAACAAAAAACAAGAAACGAAGAGAAGAAAAGCAAAAAAGCTATGCTAAAAGAAAAAAATAGCAAGGTTTGTTTGTGAGAAGATAGAGAAGCTTGCAGTGTGAGGAGAAGGCAGAAAATCCTGCAGTAGAGAGAGTGGAGAAGGCAGAGAAACTTGCAGTAGAAAGAAGAGTAGCAGGAGCAGTAGTAGAAGCAAAAAAAGCAGTTGAATATGGCTACAAGCAGCAGCAGTAACCAACATATTTCTCAACATATTCCCAAAGGAGAAAGGGGGAGTGATGAGGACTATTGGATGAAGGTTATGTGTGGTAGAAGTAAAGTCACACACACGAGTATTCCCATATAAGAAAGGGGGAGTGATGAGGAGAGTATCCCCAAATAAGAAAGGGGGAGTGATGAGAATGAGAATCGTTGAATGAAGGTTTCATGCAGATGAAAAAAAAGATGAAGATTTGATGCGGATGCAATAGAGTGAACCTCGTAAGTAGTAATCTACTCTATTACACCTAGCGGTTGCAGCGATTGGTTATCCATGCAGTTCGGTAGGATGAGAAGGTTACCATAAGAACACTTCTAGTTTATGTGAATGTGAATGTGAATGTATAACAGTACATGCGTGAATGTAAATCGTTGAATGAAGGTTTCATGCAAATGAAAAAAGATGAAGATTTGATGCGGATGCAATAGAGTGAACCTCGTAAGTAGTAATCTACTCTATTACACCTAGCATTTGCAGCGATTGATTATCTATACAGTCGATAGGATGAGAAGGTTACCATAAGAACACTTCTAGTTTATGTGAATGTGAATGTACAATAGTACAAGTGTGCATGGTGTGTGTGCAATAGCAAGTTGAAGAGTGTAAGAGCAAGAGCAAGATGACAGGTGTATGGGCAAGAGCAAGCAAGTTGAAGAGTGTAAGAGCAAGAGCAAGATGATAGGTGTATGGGCAAGAGCAAGTTGAAGAGAATGTTTTGTTCACAAAATTAAACATTAAGCATTAAGGGGGAGAATGAAGGAATTAATGCTTAATGTGACGGGTGAAAAAGATTTTGTAGTGCTCATAATTTTTACACCATTTAATTATTCATATTTGGCTTTTTCTATCTTAGGTTGGCTGCAATCAAGGAATATATTATCATTTGTCTTTTGCATGACAATCCAATGTGTCAAGGAATATATTTTCATTTGTCTTTTGCATGGCAATCCAATATGCATAGCCTGAAGCATTGTAATTCTTATATATTGGTGTATTCCTCACCAATTATCTATCCATTCATCCTTACTTGGATGGATCATCCAACCTCTATTGGATTATATTGTATGAAATGCAATGGATTATATTGTATGGTGTATTGATATGGGTTTTAGAATGATGCAACATAGTATGGTTTATTGAGATGGGTTTTAAAATGATGCAGCAACATCATATGATACAAATTATATTATATAGAGTGAGATGTCGATAAAGTTTATATAAAATTTACGAATAAAAATATTTTACAACAGTAACAATTTTACTGTCCTTAGATTTCTATTTTATATTTTGTATTGTTGTACACAGTTTCTCCTTTCTCTTCAAATCCAACATCATAACAGCACTATGTAATCATAAGTACCATCACTATGTAATCATGTAATTTTTAGGTTATAGTGGTTTGGTGGACCTTTTAAAAGTTTGTATAAATTTCTAGAGATGCATCATAGAAAGCACCATCACTATGTAATCATGTAATTTTTGGGTTATAGTGGTTTGGTGGACCTTTTAAAAGTTTGTAAAAATGTCTAGAGATGCATCATAGAAAGCACCATGTAATTTTGGGTTATAGTGGTTTGGTGTACTTTTAAAAGTTTCTATAAATTTCTAGAGATGCATCATAAAAGCACTGTGTAATTTTGGGTTATGGCGGTAGTAGGCCATAGAAACACTGAAAGCTAAATTATTGTAAAATTAGTGTAAACTTGGGTTATACTGATAGTGACAACAGTCAGAGTTAAACAAGTATGACCTTTGGCTCTCATCTGAGACCCGAGAGTCCCAGGGCACGGCCTGGCATATACGTTGTAATTGTGTTAAAAAAATTGAAAAAATTATAAGTTACAGATTTCCCTACATAAAAAGACCATGAAAACATTTAGTGTCATCTTAACTGATAAAGCAATCAGCGACGAAAATGAAACTGAAAAAATACAACTAGAAGTGTAAAAAAGACAAGGCAAAAATTATCTTAACTAAAAAATTAATCATATTATGACAGTATGTCTCTAATTAAAGCAGTCATGTTGAGAAGATACAACATTGCTAAGTTAAGCTCTTTATCAGGTTAAAGATTTTAGAAGTGCAAGACGTCTATAATTAGAGCAGACATGTTGAAAAAATACAATCTTGCAAGGTTAAGTATCAGGTTAAAAATTTTAGAAGTGCAAGATGTCTATAATTAGAGCAGACATGTTGAAAAAATACAATCTTGCTAGGTTAAGTATCAGGTTAAGATTTTTAGAAGTGCAAGCCTTCAACTTTTGTAAATTTTAAAATTTGTTATTGAAGTGTTTGTTTATTCATCTAATAAAAATAAATTAGATTTTTTATTTAAATATTATTAACGTTTTTTTTTTGGTTCAGATGATATGTTAAAAAAAAAATTATAATTTTAAATTATGGTTTTAATAAATATTTTATTAAATTAGATATTAATACAACATACATATCTTTTTTTAAATAGGTACTATGTGATTTTTATTAGAGGTCATTTTCATCAAAATACCAAAATATTACATTTGTTGTACAATACTTTTTATCACAGTTTTTTTTTTTTTCTTCTTTTTTTTTTGTATCTTTTCTCTTAATTATATTTTTAACTTCATCAAAGTGCTATGTTTCCACAATCATCTCCTTGATATCATTTTGATTAAGACATAATTTAGCTAGTTGCCTTTTAAACTTTAAATTTCACCAAGATTAAGATCAACACCATAATTCGCTAATTTATCTGCTATATAATTTCCTTGTCTATAAATATTCTCACATTGTCACGAGATTGCCTCTAGTAATAGATGATGAACATCAGCCATAATATTATTTTTTATCGAGTCTCCACATCTATTTTTGTTAATAGCATTCATGATAATTTGTGAGTCCCTCTCAATAGAAATATATTTCCATATATTTTTTTTTTTTTCTGTTGCAATTTTAATCTTTGTAACCTCTGCATAGTTGTTAGTTGAAGTTCCATATGATTTTGAATAAGTGAGGAGAATTTTAACTTCACTATTCCTAAAAACAACACCTCCACCAACTTTTCCACCAGCTTTGTCTGGATTTCCTTTAGAAGCACCATCAAAATTAATTTTGATAAACCCAATATTTGGACATTTTCATTTTACCGTAGATAGGAGTAGATCCTTTGTTTTACTTCCGTTGTTGCAAATGACTTTTCCATGTATTTACAAATCCTGTAGCCAAGTTATTAGCACCTCTTTTTATGCAAATGAGACTTCCCATGATGAGCACCACATTTGTAGATATTCCACGAGAGGTAATAATACAATTTTAAACTTGGGCATGATTTTGAGATTTATTTTTAAAAATTTTGTTATTCCTTTCAAGCTATAAATTCCAACAAATAATGGCAGGGCCAATCCTCCAAAGAATACATAATAATTTAGATTTGAAATAATTTATACAACATTTTATCAACTCTTTCAATGTTGATGGAGCTATCCAATATAATTTCATATTTTTTAAAAATAACCCCAAATGGTGTGAGAAAACAGACAATGAAGAAGTAAATGGTCCGATGTTTCTAAATATTTCTCACACAAGGCACATATGAAGGGTCCATAATATCCTTTTCTTTGTAGACTCTCCTGTAAGAATCTTACTTCAAACTGCTAACCAAAGAAATGTTCAGGCCTTAGGGAGAGCTTCTAATGACCAAATGTTCTTCCAAGGAAAATCTTTGGGAGAAGGAAATTTTGATTGTTCTAAATCCTCATATCCCAACTTTACCAAGTATCAACCATCCTTTGATAAATTTCAAACCAACTCATCTTTTCGTGTAAAAAATCGATAAATAAAACTCTCAAATCATCTTTTGAAGTTCGTCTTCAATTTGTTTAAGTTCCTCTCCTTCAACCAGGTTACTAAAAGAAATTCATAATTTGGAGTTTTTGCTCATAATAATATAATCTTTGACCTTTGGACCTTTACATGCTAGGCAAGCTTGAGCCAATGGTTTCCATTTTGAGTCAGAGATAAGAGGATAAGGCTTCAACCAAGCATATTACCAAAAATTTGCATCTCCCTTCATTGATTGACCATTTAATATATTTCTTTATCAATTGCAAACTCTGTGATATGAAGTTCCATGTTGAAGATCATTTGGGTAGAGTTCTTTTCTTAAACAATTTCATTGCATCAAGAGAACCTATATATTTTTGAAGTAATAATTTGTTAGAATATATTTCAATATTTCTTTTTCCCTTTAATTAATTTGATCCTAACGATCTTATATTGTTAGAATTGATTAATTTAGGCTAGTTGTTATTTGTTACAACTGTGCCTATATTGGTCTCGGGTGGTTCCACAACCTCCGGACTAATCCTGGCCCTATTGTATTATTTATACTTCATCAAATAATTGAGATCTAGTTCCACTTCTCACATGGTATCAGAGCACTCCACCACTCTCTCCGCCACTCTCATTTTTTAAATGATCTTGTAGTAGCATTGAGAGCGAAGCTCTGGAGGCAGAGTTTGTTTGGGGGCGAAGCTGCGAAGAGGCAAATTATTTTTTTTAAGGTGGGGGGCAATTATTCCAAATTTTTCCCATTGGAATTCGTGCCAAGATAATCCCAATTTTTTTTTGGGAGATCGACCAACCGGTCGGAAGAGGGGTCGGATCGAAATATCACAAGAGGCAAGAGAGGGTCGAAATATCGACAGATCACATGAGGGTCGAAGCTAGGCAGCCAACACCAAGGCCGCTACCCACGCACGGGAGGAGAGTCCGTGCCCTCTCAAGAGAGAGTCCCCGAGAGGATATACTCCTTTACGGAGTCCAGGTTTGTTTAAACCCTATATAACCTCACTGCCCCTTCAATGTGGGACATTTGGTCCTCCCTGTAATCGCCCATGTACTCGACAGATCCGTCACTGCGTCAACGAAACTCGCCACCACCTATTTTTCCTTATCTTTGAGGCCGATGGATTTTAATTTTGCAATTTTTCGTGGAGATAGAGGTGAAATCCGAGCACTTTTGCTGGATTAGAATGTGTTTTTTGTCATTGGATTCCCTCTCATGCAAGATTTTTCCTCCCGAAAGGCGTCACTGGTAAACTTCAACGGAGCAGGTTTGAGCATTTCCTGAAGTTTTTTGGGTTTGAAAGGTGTTTAAATCTTTCTATAAGAATACAGTGATCCTCTATGATCACTTTGTGCAGTGTTTTATTAAAAAAATTGATTTTTTTCATCACCTGCGTGCCACCCTACTGCCGCCCCACCCACCGACCAAGCTCCGCTCGAGCTGAGCTGAGCTCCACCCGAGCCGAGGTGGCCGAGCAGCCGCGCGATCCTTATTTGGGTCATGGCTGCAGTATAAGGGAGAGGGCACCGAGATCTAGTCTCGGATCAGCCCACTGGCTCACTGGTTGTGAGCCGAGTGGTAAGGGCTCCGGGAGCCCTGAGGTCGCGGGTTCAAACCCCGCCGACCCCCCCTACGTTAAGGTATAATTTTTTTTTTTTTCAAAGTTTTTTTTTAATATTTTTTTTCTAAGGTTAAAATTATATAATTTTACATTATTTTACTATAGTTTAAAGTTATTTTTTACCAAATAATTTTTTACTATATGAGATAATTTTTTTTTTTTTTTTAACTTTAGTTATAAAAAAAAATATATTTTTAAAAAATGTTTTGAAAGGACAATTTTTTTTTTAAGGGGGGGAGTATTTTTTCAAAAATCAAGGGGGGATAGAGAGTAATTTTTTGAAAAAAAAAAAAAAAGCAAATTTTGGCATTATTGTAAAGGTGCATTTTCGGCTGCGCCCGACACCTAGTGGTTTATTTCTGTGGGCACTTTTATGTTGTATGTTGCATTATTTTCTTGCTTTGCACTACATCATTAAAATTTAAAATCAAATTCACTCCCTAAGTCCTCGGAATAATTAAAACCCATCCGTGCAATTTATTGCACTACAACGTTCGGTATTTGTGATACCTCTAGCCAACACTTATAGGTAAAGTTGTCATGATTGCGCTACTATATTCACCACCTAATATAGCTGCCAAAACGACATCTGAGCTTGTTCTCTATTAATCGTCGGGGAGAGATAAGTTTACCATTTTGCTATTTTTTACTCCATCCACTACCCCAATCACTCTCGTGTTTAGGCTTAAATCCAGATGAAAGTTTGGATATCCAAAGTGTTTAGGGGAAGTTACGTCCCACACATGAGGATTGAAGGCTTTCTAAGGTTGGTTCCATCAACGAGGTGATTCCCTTTCAGTATCGCCTAAGTACCACGTATCGTATAATCATTAAAATTACCTATAGTCTCCCTCACATAAGGGCAGGTAATTTTTTTGGATTTTCAAAATACCTATAGTCTCCTTCACGTAAGGGCGGGTATTTTGTACGGTATAACGACCTGGCATTAAGGTATATCGAAGGGGGGACCATTTTGTGTTATAAGGAACCTTCACAATGTCTACAAAACTAATGACTGATGCTCATGAATTATTGAAATGTCCAAACTATACACCATGGAAAAACAAAATGAAGGCAATCCTAGAGATGGATGATCTTTGGGATATTGTGTCTGGAACAACAGTAAGACCTTCATCTTCAGTTGGAGCCACAAATCTTAATTGTTGATCAGAAAGACTTGACAAGAAAGATAGCAAAACAAAAGTGCTCATTTTGCTTGTTGTTTCTGATGAAGTTCAACCTCATATTGCTGACTATCAAAATAGTAAAGCGGCATGGGATGCCCTAAAACTATGTATGAAGGAAATAATGATTCCACAATTCTATTTCTTCAATCTCAATTACACAGTCTAAGCATGAAATAGGGAGAGAGAGTTGAACTCTTTATTTGTAGAGTGTCTGAGTTGAAAGGAAAATTGAATTCCTTGGCAACACCAATTCATGATAAGCTCCTTACCTTAGTGGTAATGAGAGCATTACCTGATTCTTTTAGAGTGTTGATCACCTCACTTCATGTATCACAGAGACAAGTTACCTTTGTTGAGTTGGTAAATTTACTTCAAGAGGAGGAGGCACGCCAACTACAACGAGATGATTCTTCTAACACTGCCCTCTACACAAACAAGAAGGGCTAGAACAAGAAGATGTGAGAGGTGAGCTATTCGATGCAAAGGTAAAATATGCATTAACCATTAACTTGAAATTAGGTTACAAATGATTTAAATAAACACAAAATAACCATACTAGAGAAAAGGGGGGAATAGGAGAAGTTAAGGGAAGGGAGAAGAAATTAAATTAAAACTCTCTTGCCGCCCAAAGATGCTGCCGTCCAACTGCCGTCCACGTAAGGTAAAAGGTAAGTAAACTTACCCAAGGTAAAATACTCTTTTTAACCTTTTACCAATGGTAATTTTCCAACATTCTCCCCCTTAAAGTTGAGAGGACTCGACTATACAGTCTCTCAGCTTTATAAATTGAGCTTTAGCCATGCCTTTGGTGAAGATGTCTCGCTAGATTATCCAAAGTGCTGCAGTATTGAAGCTCAACTATCTATTGTTCCACCATATCTCTTATGAAGTGATACTTCATATCAAAATGTTTTGACCTTTTGTGGTGGATCAGATTATATGCCAACTGTATGGCACTAATATTATCACAATTCAGCTTGGTTGGACCAATTTGTTTTTCACCAATCTCTTCAAGGATTTTCCTCAACTAGAGGATTTGAGTACTAGCATGGGTAATGGCTATATACTCAGCTTTCAGTAGATGATAATGCTACAACAGATTGCTTCTTGGAACTCCAAGTTATTAGTCCCGAACCTAGACTAAAACAGCTTCCCTGATGTAGATTTTCTGTCATCTATATTACTGCCCCAATCGCTGTCACTATAACCAACTAACTTCACAGAGTTAGACTTGTGGTAATGGATTCCAAAATCCAATGTACCTTTTACATATCGTAAAATTCGTTTGGTTGCTTGAAGATGCAGCTCGGATGGGCATGCCATAAACCTTGATACTAGAGAAACAACATACTGTATATCCGGCCTAGTGTTGGTGAGAAACATTAAACTCCCAACCATGCTTCTGAAATTGGTCATGTCAACTTTTGGTGCTCCATCATCTTTGCTTAGCTGGATTCCATGTCCCGTTGGTGTTGCAACTGATTTGCACTGCTGCATAGCAAATTTCTTGATCATGTCATGAGCATATTTCTGTTGACATATGAAGATCCCATTCTTTGATTGATGTACTTCCATTCCTAGGAAGTATCTCATTAATCCGAGATCCTTCATCTCAAATTGATTCATCATGGAGTTTTTGAACTCCATATTCATTTTATTATTACTACCCATAAATATTAGATCATCCACATATAAACAAACTATGAGGATATCTACTCCATTCTTCAGGTAGTATAGAGTTGGTTCACTCTTGCTTTTTGTGAAACCATACTCGCTGAAATAGCCATCAATTCGTGAGTACCACGCTCGTGGTGCTTGCTTGAGGCCATAAAGTGCTTTTTTCAATTTATAAACAAGGTTCTCTTTTCCTTGTTCTTGGAAACCTTGAGGTTGTTGAACATACACCTCTTCTATCAGGTATCCATTTAAAAATGCACTTTTCACATCCATGTGTTGAATGTTCCATCCTTTATGGGCTGCCAAGGAAAGAACAGTTCTGATTGTTTCTTGTCGAGCAATTGGAGCAAAGGTTTCCTCATAATCTATTCCATATTTCTGAGTAAAACCCTTAGCTACTAATCTTGCCTTGTGCCTTTCAATGCTTCCATCAGCATTGAATTTGGTCTTATAGACCCATTTACATCCAACACATTTTTTTCCCTTGGGAAGCTTCACAAGCTCCCAAGTATCATTCTTTTTAATTGAGGATATTTCCTCTTCCATGGCATCTTGCCATATACTTTCAATACATGCTTTTTCATAGCTAGATGGTTCTAGTCGTGCAAGCAGCCCAACAAAGCATAATTGACTACATCACCCCTTGGTTCATGAGACTCATCATCTCCCGACATTTGAAGATTTTCAAGTCTTGACAAAATGTCGTCCATCTCACTAGCTTGACTCCTAGTGTATCTTTGTTGGAAATTCCTATCCAACATTTGAGAAGATGGATGACTCTTTAGTATGCGCTTTCCTCTATTTGTCTCTTTCCTTTGAGAAACTGGATCAATATCCATCGGACTTGGAGCGCTTACAGATCTCTAAAATCATTTCGAAGAGTTTGGGGGTGCCAACAAATGAGTCCCTCTTGGACTTGGTGTACCACTTGATGTACTTGATGAAGATTCCTGATGTGGACTTTGTGGAGGGGAACTATTTCCACTACTTTTCTTGGGGTGTACAAATGTGGAACTTTCCGAATTAGAGTCTATATCAACAAATTTTTTATGACCCCATTCTCCCCCTTCATCAAAAATTACATCCCTGGAGATAATTATTTTATGTGTCTTGGGATTGTACAATCTATACCCTTTGGTCGATTCACAATACCCTACAAAAATACATGCTTGACTCTTGGGATCAAGCTTCTTTCTCTTCTCCTCAAGAATGTGTGCATAAGCTAAAGAACCAAATACTCGAAAATGTTTGACATTTGGTTTCTTACCGTACCATCCTTCATAAGGAGTGATACCATCTAAACTAGAAGTCGGACTTCTATTTAGAATATATGCACTAGTTCTCACTGCATCCGCCCAATAGTTGTATGTTAGATGCTTTGTCTAAAGCATCGTTCATGCCATTTCAACAAGGGTGCGGTTCTTTCTCTCGGCCACACCATTCTACTGTGGGGTATAGGCAATGGTGAACTGCCTTTTTATCCCATTTTGCTTACAATAATTTAAAAATTCATTTGAGGAGTACTCTCCTCCTCTATCGATGCGAAGACATTTGACATAGTAGTCACATTGCTTTTCTACATTATTTTTGAAGTCTATGAAGCAATCAAATGCTTCATCTTTGTGTTTCAGAAAATAGATCCAAGCACATTCTAGAATAATCATCTATGAATGTTAGAAAATAAGAATTGTTTCCAAGGCTTTTTGTTTGCATTGGACCACAGATGTCCGAATGTACTAGTTGAAGAGGATAGCTTGCTCTCCACGCTTGGCCTCTTGGAAACTTCATTCTGGAGTGCTTTCCCAAAGCACATGCTTCGCATACCTTCTTATGTTCTTGAATTTTTGGTAGTCCCGTCACCATAGCTTGTGATGTTAACATTTTCAAGCTAGCGGAATTGAGGTGACCATATCTCAAGTGCCACAATACACTTGGATTTGTAAAAGCAATGTTTGCAAGTTGAGCTCCCCCTGGCTCACCAAATTTTAGAGGGAATAACCTATTCTTTGTCATAGGTACTTCTGTGATGACTCTGTTACAATTGTTTTTATCAAGGATTGTACATTTTCTTTCATCAAAAACTAATTTGTAATGCTTCTCCATCATTTGGCCAACACTTAACAAATTGTGTTGTAGCTGTGGAGTATAGTATATGTCATTCACCTTTTTAAGGCCTTCTTTTGTTGGAACTTCCATAGCTCCAATGCCTTCAACTTGCAAAGATTTATTATCCCCTAACTTAACATGGGATTTGTAATTTGAATCTAATGTAGCAAAGAGATTTTCTTTGCCACTCATGTGGTTGGAGCAACCAAGTATCCAAAATCCATGTATCTTTAAGATTTTGATCTCGACCGTCCATAAGATAGAAAAATATTTGATGGACCTTCTTCTTCTCCGTAGAATGAGCCATATTGACTGCTTTGATCTTTTGAAGACTTTGACCAAGCAATCACGAGCGAAGTGTCCTTGTTTCCCACAATTGAAACAAGTTGTTTTAGTCTTGTTACTTCCTCGTCCTTGATTTCCACGGCCTGCATTGCCGCTTTGGTTCTGATTGGCTCCTCTGTTTTGATTTCCACCTCTGTTTTGATTTCCTCCTCTGTAGGAGTTGCTTTGGCCTTTGCCTCTTTGTTGTTGTCCTCTCGCCTCGGCCTCTTCCTTGTCCTCGTCTTGCAGCTTCGTTCGAAGTGAAGGCTTTGTCATCACCTCCATAGCTTGTTGAAGGTGCTCCTTGAAGTCTCTCTTCATGTGATGTTAATGATCCAATCAAACTATCAAATGTAAGAGTAGAAAGGTCTTTTGATTCTTCAATTATGATGGCAATGTGATTCCACTTAGGAAGAAGTGTTCTCAACACTTTCTTCACAATTGTTTCAACTTTTGTGTCATCACCTAAAGTTTGCATCATATCAACTACCGCTTTGACTCGTATAAGTAGTCACCGACTCTTTCATTTTCCTTCATTCTGAGATTTTCAAAATCTCTTTTTAAGGTCTGAAGCCTGACTTGCTTCACTTTATCACTTCCTTGGAATCCTTCTTTCAAGGCATTCCATGCATCTATGGTAGTTAAGTAAGATGCAATTCTAGGAAAGATACTTGGATCTAATGCCGCTTGAAGATGGTATAAGGCAAAAGAGTTATTTTTCTGTGCATCTTTGAAGATCTTCTTGTCGGTTGCACTCAAAGTAGTCCAATATGTTGGAGCAGTGTAACCATCTTCAATACTATCCCATAGTCCTTTTCCTATGAGTAATGTCCTCATTTTGATGGACCAATACTCATAATTATCCCCACTGAATTCGAGGATTGGTAGATTGTTATTTGATCCCATTACAATCTACTAAAACAAGAAACCTTTCTTATATAGTCTTATTTCAAAAAGACTTTACAAACTATCAAGCCTTGCTTGATTTACAATCATAAACAACTCACTCTTGTTGTTGTGATTCAGCAATTACAAAATTGTCAACGACTTGTTCGTCGTCGTCACTGATCAATATAATTTTAGGAGAAGGAGGTTGTAGGATTTCAACTGAATTACAATAATGAGTATATTCAGATCCTTGTGGAGCAATCTCCACTATGTCGGATTGTTCAAATCTGCTCCCAAAGGAGTTATCTTCTGAATCTGCTTCGTATCCTAGATCAAGATTTCTCTATTGTGCAATAACCGCGTTTTGCAACTGTGAAAAGACTGAATTTATGCCTAGTGTTCTCACGTGCTCATCAAAGCTTTCAGCGTTTGTTCTCAGTAACAAACTACAAAGTGCTTGGTAACATCCTTCCGATCTTATCATTTAAGAAAATTTCCCAAAATTTTCTTTTACAAAGATTTCCTCTTAGGAAATTTTACTAATTTTTTTTTTTACCTCTTAAAGCGTAAATTTTTTTTTACAACTATTTCCTCTTAGGAAATGTCAATCATCAACTCAAATGATAAATAAAACCTTTCAAAATTTTAAATTACCTTAAAGGTTTTTAAAGAAATTTTCTTTAAAAAACTTTTGACCCCGCCGAGGTTCGACCGTGCGACCTCGGGCGTCAAGGCAAAGGGTAGCCGCTGTGCTACCGGGCAGATCCGGGAGTACTAGCTGGCTCCCTACCTTTATTGCGTTCACGTCGAACGCGAAGCAATGTTTTGGCTTCGCGCTTCGATGCGAAGCAATTTTTTTATTTGGGACTTAATAGTCCCACATCGCCGATGCGGCGATGTTGATGCTCTTTAAAAAGAGCAAAGCACTGTATGTGCTTTGATTGCCTACGGGCAGTCCATAGGCTACGTGATCCTTTTGCCACGTACCGCACGTAGGTCACCTCGGGCCGCGCATAGGTGGCCTCTCCAACGAACCACCTCGGGCCACGTGTCGCCCTCTCCAACGTGCCTCGAGCCGCATGCCGCCTCATCAACGAATCACCTCGGGCCACGTGTCTTCCTGTGCCTGTCACGTCCAGCTCCACCAGCACCTCAAGAATCATGCCGATCTGCTCCTGCGGGCCGCCTCGGTTCCTATGGGCTGCCTCGAGATCCGTGTCGCCGCCTCGAACTACGGGCCCCACCGCCTCAGGATTCGGGCCGGTCTCGGCTCTCGGCTCTGATACCAAATGTGAGAGGTGAGCTATTCGATGCAAAGGTAAAATATGCATTAACCATTAACTTGAAATTAGGTTACAAATGATTTAAATAAACACAAAATAACCATACTAGAGAAAAGGGGGGAATAGGAGAAGTTAAGGGAAGGGAGAAGAAATTAAATTAAAACTCTCTTGCCGCCCAAAGATGCTGCCGTCCAACTGTCGTCCAAGTAAGGTAAAAGGTAAGTAAACTTACCCAAGGTAAAATACTCTTTTTAACCTTTTACCAATGGTAATTTTCCAACGAAGAAGGGTAATTTTCAGAAGGGAGGGAGTTCTCAAAAGGATTCAAAAGGGAAAAAAAATCAACAAACTCAATAGACTAAGAGATATTGCAAGATTTGTGACAAGGAAGGTCATGATACAAACAGATGTTGGCATAATAATAAACAACCAAAACAGAAAGGCCAAAACAAACCACAAAAGAACAAGAAACAAAAAGTGAATGTTGCTATTGAGGAATCTAACACGGATTCTGAGTGAGCACACAAAGTGCTCAGGACTACCATAGTATACAAATAGACGGATCCTATTTGGTATGTCGATTCTGGAGCCAATAAGCACATGACTGGCGACAAATCATGGTTTGAGTCTTTTGAGGCCAAAGAGGGCAAACCTGTCAATATTACCGATGATAAAACCTACAAGGTTCAGGGAGAAGGTACAATTTATGTTACTCTTCCTGATGGCAAGTGCCAAATTGAGAAGGTTCTCTATGTTCCAGGATTGGCGAACAACTTGTTGTCAGTAACACAAATTCTAGACAAGGATATGGTTGTAAACTTTAGTGTTGAGGGGGGCAAGAAGTGTTGTTCTATTACTAGGAGGGGTAAGAACATTGCAACCACTTCATATAAGCATGGCTTATTTGCCCTAGATTCTATATCTACTCCATATGTAGCCATGACTATCTCTAAAAAGGAGGTAACTTCTCTATGGCACAAGAGATATGGACATATGAGTTTTAGTTACTTACTTGAGTTAAGTAAGTATGATATGGTAAAGGGTCTTCCTTCCCTTTCTACCACATTTCCAGTTTGCTCTGACTTCTTGGTAGGAAAGCAACATAGAGTACCTTTCGAGAGGAGCTCTGCAAGAGTAAAAAAACCTCTGGAGTTGGTTCACACCAATCTATGTGGTCCTTTAACACCCAACAATTGTGGGGGTAAGAGGTATTTTCTGTTATTCATGCATGATTACTCACGAAGATGTGGGTATTCTTTCTTCAACTGAAATCTGAAGCATTTGGCTTATTTCAGCAATTCAAGAAATCTGTTAAAAAGGAGTCAGGGACTTCTATAAAGACCCTCCGCTCAGATCAAGGGGGGAAGTTCACCTCTAAAGAATTTTTTGTATTCTTGACTAAAAATGGGATCACACGATAGTTAACTACTGCTTATACTCCTAAAAAAAATGGAGTTGCTAAAAGGAGGAACCGTTCCATCATGGAAATGGTTCATTGCATGCTCATAGGAGCTAGAATTGGGCAACAATATTGGGAAGAAGCTGTCACCACAACAATATATCTGTTGAATAGGGCACCCACTAAGGCCCTACAAGGAATGACTCCACAAGAAGCATGGAGTGGCAGGAAACCCTCCATCTCTCATCTACGCATTTTTGGTTGTAAAGCATTCATGCACATATCGAAAGAAAATAGGAAGAAGCTAGATGAGAAAACATTGAAGTGCATTCTTCTTAGGTATGATGAGCACTCTAAGGGTTATTGATTGATTGATACCTTAACCAAGAAGATTCACATAAGTAGATATGTAGTTTTTGATGAGGCTTTCACATCAAAAAACACATCAGATGTATACCTAGACCTTGTGGAATCTAAGGTTGAGAAGTCTCGTTCATCAAAGGTTGGAGGTCCTTCTTCATCTTCTTCATCACCACAGAAGAAGAATCCAAAGTGGTATACAAATACAATCAGAGACTCTAACTTATCCAATCCACTATATTTGACTTTGGATAGGCCTCGTACTCACGACATGGCTCGACAGGAGAAAGCTACAGCAGAGATTACTGGGGTTGATGATCTTTGTCAATATTTTGAGGACCTTTCTGTAGATCTAGAGAGAGATCCAAAAGATATGTATATTGATGATGATAGGGTGTTTATGTCTTCAATAGATGAAATTGAACCTTCTTCAGTGTAATATGCCCTTAGTGAGCCTCAGTGGAAGGTCGCTATGGATGCAGAGTATAAGTCTTTGATGAAAAACAAAACTTGGAAGTTTGTCGATCTGCCATACGAAAAGAAGCCCATAGGCTGCAAATGGGTGTACAAAGTCAAGTATAAGGCATATGGGAGAATAGATAAGCATAAGGCCCGAATTTTTGCAAAGGGCTATGCTAAAAAAGAAGGCATTGACTACGAGGAAACTTTTGCACCTACTGCTCGGATGAAAACTATTCGAGTTATTTGTGCTATAGCAACATAGTATGGGTGGAAAGTGCACCAAATAGATGTCAAGAGTGCCTTTCTAAATGGTGATTTCCAAGAGAAAGTCTACATGACTCAACTGGAAGGATTTGAAGTGGAAGGCCAATAGCAGAAAGTTTGCAAATTGGTCAAATCCTTATATGGTTTGAAACAGGCCCCTCGGGCGTGGTATATAAAAATGGATAATCACCTATTGCAGCATGTATTCAAGATATGTTTGTCTGATGCAAGCCTCTATTTTAAGAATCAAGGCTCTAAAATAGTGTTGCTTGTACTCTATGTTGATGATCTTCTCATAACAGGGAGTTCAGAAACAATGATCTCTATTGTCAAACAAGATTTGAGCAAATATTTTGAAATGACAGATCTCAGACTTCTCCATTACTGTCTTGGTCTGGAAGTGAACCAGAAGGAGCACTACGTCAAAGTGACCTAGACAAAATATGCCAATACACTACTAGAAAAATATCGCATGATTGATTGCAAGTTGATGGCAACACCAATGACATCAGGACTTCAGTTATCGTGATATGACAAATCACCTCAGGTAGATGCTACTCTCTATCATTAGCTGATCGGGAGTCTCATATATTTGACCAACACTAGGCCAGATATCATATTTGCTGTCAACTATATTTTGAGGTTCATGTAGGAACCTAAGACTACACACTGGAAAGTAGCAAAGCGAGTTCTTCACTATGTCCATGGCATAATGGAATATGGCCTAGAATACAAGAAGAACAACAAATTCTTCTTATAGGGATACATGAAATCTGACTATGCCGGATCATATGATGATCGTAAATCAACTTTAGGATATTTGTTTCATCTTGGATCTGGTCCTATATCTTGGCATAGCAAGAAGCAACAGGTGGTTGCTATCTCATCAACAGAGGTAGAATATCGTGCCACACGTGAAGCTGTGTGCGAAGTGATATGGTTGTGTCGCATCCTGACAAGTATGGGTCTTCCATCAAAATCTCCAATACACTTATTTTGCGACAACATGGGTGTTTTGAACCTTGTTAAGAATCCAGTGCATCATGAGAAAACCAAGCACATTGATACACAATGCCACTTCATTCGAGACAAAGTACCAAGGCACCGAATCCAGCTTCAGTACATCTCCACCAATGCTCAAGTTGCAAACATATTTACTAAGGCACTTGCACATGTCAAATTTGAATTGTTTCACAACTCTCTATGTATTTCAAAATAATGGGGGGATGCTAGTATAGCTAGTAGTTATATGTTTCCTCAAATATTGTAATAAGGGGGGATGTTAGAATATATTTCAATATTTCTTTTTCCCTTTAATTAATTCGATCCTAACGATCTTATATTGTTAGAATTGATTAATTTAGGCTAGTTTTTATTTGTTACAACTACACCTATATTGGTCTCGGGTGGTTCCACAACCTCCGGACTAATCCTGGCCCTATTGTATTATTTATACTTCATCAAATAATTGAGATCTAGTTCCACTTCTCACACAATTTTACCTAATTCTTTCCTTGATCTCTGAATAATCTCCACCCAAGCTTTGCTCCTAATGTCAAATTCATAAGTCTACAATTCTGCAAGCCTGCTCCTTTGATATTTTTTCCTTTACAAACCCTATCCCACTTACAAAGAGGAAACTTAAAATTTTCCTCACAACCTTTCCATAGAAAGTCTCTTTGAATTTTATCAATTTTTGATGCAATACCTATTGGCAGTTTTGAAAGTGACATCATATAAATAGGAATGGATTTTGATGTAGTATTTATGAGTTGTAGCCTTCCTACCATGGTTAAAAACTTACCTTTCCAACCTGCCAAGAAAAATTTCATTCTATCCAAAAAAGTGATCAAAAGCTCCTTTTTAATTCCTTTATCAAAAAAGGTATACCCAAACAGGTTGATGGAAATGTTTTGTTTTTAAACCTTAGAATATTCACAATGATTTGTTGTAAATCTAGGGCAATATTAATAAAAAAATCCTCGATTTTGAATTATTTACCAACTATCTAGTAGCCTTATCATAGCATGATAATATTGATTTAAACTCCATGGCCTCATTGATTGAGGGATGACCCAAAAGAAAAGTATCATCAACAAATTGGAAATAATATTCAAAGGGGCCATTTTTTGCAACTTGAATACCCTTGATTTTTCCTTCCATCTCTAATAATTTCGCTAGAATAATGAATATATAAGGAGAAAGTAGATCACCTTGACAAATTCCACAAGATGACTTGAAGTACCTAGCAAGAGAACCATTGATCAAAATAGAAAAATTTTCAATGCTATAACAACATACACCAACTATAATCAAAGCTATACTTTCTAAGAATAACAAGTAGAAAATTTTAGGAAACCCTCTCATATGCGTTGTTCATATCTAATTTTAAAAGCATACTTGGTTTTTTCATGGAATGAAGAGAATGTATGGCCTCTTGTGCAATAATTATACCATCAAGAATTTTTTTACCATGAACAAAGCCACCTTGTTCCTCTAAGATAAGACACCCTAGAATGCCCTTCAACTTGTTTGCCATAATTTTTGAAATGATCTTATAAATCATATTACAAAGACTTATTGGATGAAATTTTTAAAAATATTTTGTGTTGCCTTTCTTGAGAACCAAGGTAATAAAAGTAGCACTGATCTCACTTATTGCAGCCTTCCTTTTTCGGGCCTCTTCAACCGCATCTAACATATCACACTTCAATAAATCCCAAGTTTTTTGAAAGAAATTTGTAGGAAATCCATCGGGGGCTGGTGCTTGTTAGGATGGAAAGAGAAAACTACTTCATGGAGCTCCTCCATAGATATCTTCTTTATTAAACTTTCATTTTTTTCCTTGAGTGATCATTGATGGAATTTTTTGCAAACGTTTTTCTTGTGCCTCCTTAAAAAAATATTTTTGAAATAATTAATTGCTTCCCTCCTTATATCTTCTTCGTCCTCAATATTTCTTCCATCTGGAGTTATAATATTTTTGATATGATGAGTAGAAAATTTTGTTTTTGCTATAGCATGATTTTTTTAAAATTTATATCTCCTTCCTTGAGCCATTTATCTCTAGAATTTTGGAACCAATATGACTCTTTTTTCAATGCATTATGATAATCATAAATATTTTTTTTCTTTCACATAAGAATCCTGATCCATTCCATTAATTTCTACTATCTCTTGTAAATTTTTGAGTTTGGATTCAATTTTTTTGTTTCTTTAAAAATGTTACCAGAATATTTGGCATTCCATATCTTCATTTGATCCTTTAAATATTTAGCTTTTGAAAAAACATGTACATACATGATCCTTCAAATTTTGATTCATCCCACCATAACATAACCATTTGGAAAAAATCAGGGTCTTGGAGCCACATAGACTGGAAGCAAAATGGCTTTGGATGACCATTATTAGGTAACTCATAAGTCAAAAGAATGGGTTTGTGATCTGATCCTGCATAATAAAATATATAAAGATATTGTATACTTTTTTTACAACCATTTATTAGATAATAAAAAATATCTAGTCTTTCTACTATATAATTTTTTCAATACGTCTACTATTCCATGTATATTGAAAGTTTGAGGGACTAAACATCTCAAAGGTAATTTGAATTGACAAATGAAGCAAAATATTGCATTGATTTAGACCATCATGGAATGCCATCCTTCTTTTCCAAAGGAGATATAATATTATTAAAATCATCCCCAAGAATCCATAGATCACAATGAATCATCTTTGTATTTGACAAAAATATGCTAAGATCCTTCCAACATCTTTCACGAGGAGTAACTATAGTTGGAGAATATACATTTATAACCCTAACTTTGATGGTTTCTTCTTTTTTACAAAATAATCCAACAACCCAATTACTTTTTGCTTCTAATAGTTGTCCTTCCCATTTGCATTTGTCCCATATTATTGCAATACCACCTGAAGCTCTTGTAGAAGAAACTGTTAAACAATCACCTATCTTCCAATTCTTCTTAAAATCTTCCTTACATTCCTCATTGCTTAATTTTATTTCTTATATTAAAATAAACTCAGGGCTATAACAACCTATTAATTCCTTAATAACTCTATTTTTAAGGATTTTATTCATTCCCCTAATATTCCATGATATCATTTTCATCATCAACACATTTTATTTTTATTAGTGGGCTTAGCCCCACCTCTTGTTAAAAATTGTAATATTTTTATTTGGCTTCCCAAATCAATATCCTTTTAAGTTTCTTTTTCTCTTTGTTCCTACTTTGCCTTCTTCCATTCCCATAAATACTCTCATATTCATCAATCTCTTATATTTTTTCATACTGTTCAAAATGAGACTTATCTTCAAAATATTAATGTTTCCCTAATGAGTCAAAAGTGCAAGGAATAGCCTCATTAGCATTTTTCCTTCATGTTTCCCTGAAAACTCTAAACTGCATAGATGATCCCCCATAGTCATCACTTCTTTATGTTGGCCAGAAAACCCTAAATTTCCTTGGATATCCTCCATAAGATTTTCTTTACGATAGTAATCTTGAAATCCTAAATTACAAAAAATACACTCTGTACTACTTTCATTTTTATTTTAAGGAGAAGATTTTAAGTTACTTGAGGATAATAAAGGTGATTTACTTGGATTAAGCTTCACCTCCTTCACCTCATTTGCAATAAAATTCATCTTCTCATATTCCTTTGTTTTAAAATTTGCCTTTCCCTCTTCCTTCACACCATTATCTCTTTCTATATTTGAACTTGCGCATTGTAATTTCTCATCCCCCTTATCAATTTTTTCTTCTAAAGGCTAATTCAAGTGAATTGTAATGGACTTTTCCATCTGATGATGTAGAGAGATTTTTCTAGCCACTTTTTTAGGAGTGGAAAATCCTTGATTTGAACTAGCTTCTCCTATGATATGATATATTTGTTTCAAATTGAAGGTACCCTCATGCCCAAAAAATTCCATCTCTTCCTCCACTTTCACTTTATAGTCTCTTGCCAAGTGCCTAATTTCATGACATTTATGACATCAAAATGCAATATTTTCATAATCCACTTGCTGATCTCATTCTCTTGGTTCAAATTTAATCCTAATAAAGTATGGTAAAGGTTTAGAAATATCCATTGTAACACATATTCAAGTGTATACAATATACCTTCTCTCCCTAATAGTTGGTCCCTCTTGGATGAATTCACCTAGAGTATTACCAATATTCTTCAAAACCTCCTTATTTGTGAGTTGATAAGGAAGTTCAAATAGCCTAATCCATATCAAAAGCCTTTTAATAGTTTTTGTATCCATAGAAAAATTCTCACTCTAAGGTCTTAAATATAATGCATCTTTGCCCCTAAAACACATGCCTCCATCCATTATTTTATCCATTATTTTTGAATTGGAGAAAAAAATGAGGAGAAATCCTTTTGGAAGAAAATTCAAGGAGTAATTCGAATTCAATCCCCACTTCCACTAAATATAAAAAAAACTTGAACAATATCCATGAAAATTACATATGTAGTAGGGTAAAATTGACACATTCAATTTACTTAAACATCATAAATATTATTAAAATTATTCAAAATTTACCAAAAAGTTGGCTAAAACAGTGAGAAAACAATCTCCTCGTTTTTTGCACCAATAAACAAAAAATTGTTTGACCATTGGCAAAATCACCCAACGGTCAACAAAATCGCTAGACAATTTTGTCTTAAAACAAAATTTTAACAAATTTGCTAAAAAGACAAAATTTGGTTTAAAACGTCTTACCTGGTTTAGCTGCCATTCGGATTAGGGAGGTTGACGAGTAGATTGAAGGTGGCAAACATAGAAGGGATAAAAACCTCCTCCATGTTTAGTCTAACCTCCCAACTTCCTCAAATCTCTCCTTGACCTATTTAATCTAGCTCCCTTTCCCTTTCTCCCCTTAGCAGGTTGAATTCAAATTCCTTGAGATAGCTTCTAAACTCCCTTAAGGATCCCTCGCATTAGTTTTCTATGCAATTCGATCTCCCAACATCACCATTTGTTTAATTTTGTCATTGCAGGTCCCAATTACAATCACCCAGATATAATCGCCAGGCGATCGATAGAAACGCTAGACGATTTTGTCAAAATACAAACGATCCTATCTGTAGATAAGCAAGGGGGTAAGGTTTCAAACCACTATTTGCATCTCTTTCCCTATTTCATTTTGTTCATGCATTGTTCAATATTTATTTATTTTACTGCTTAAATTTTCATATTGCATCTTGGTGTTCACCATCATTTTAATTAACTACATCGTAAACTTAGGATCATAATCGCATAAATCCATAGCATACTAGGTTGAATTTTCATCATAGTGTTCTCATGTCATTTCATATCCACTTGCATATATAAGTTAAAACATATTTGTGATTTGAAGTACAAGAAAATTATCGTATTTTGCAAGAAACCCTATTTTCTGTCAATTATTTTATTGCAGGATTTCGACATAATCGCTTGCAATTTTGTCAAATCGGAGGTGATTTTGTCTAGAACACAGGAAATTTTGTCTATAATAGAGGCGATTCTATCAGATACATAGGTGATTATGTTCTGCTACAAGCCTCAGAACCTTCATCAAACATCCAGCTCAAGTAAGGTTTATAATTTCTTGTAATCCCAATTTTAGGCATTGTATTTCATTTTGTATCTAGTGTCTACTGTCCTCATTAAATAAAAATTGCATATAGATAGTTTAATTTCATAAAGGCCAAACTTAGGTTTATGAGAATGATTTATAAAAAGAACACATCAAACATCTTCCAAGCCTAGGTATGGAAACTACCGCTAAAAGTTTCCTGGTGAACCCTTAATTCGTCTAAAAATCACCACAAGAAGACACAATTAAGTGCCTATATTTCAATGTGTAGCTCTACTATTTTCCCATTCTCATCCTAGGTGTGGATCCATCATCCTAGAGGAAAGAAGTGTGAAAATTTTAGGCCTACATTCTTTGGTGAACCCGACGTGAATACATAGACATTTCATCTGATTTCAAAAAAAAAAAAAACATTAATCAAATTTCATAATTTTGCATTCCATAGATGGTATATTACAACAGTAGAAGATCCATACTTATATATGTTAAAATATCACTAGAAAGACAAGAAATTTCACAAATACTTGGACCTAACGACGTGTTTTCCTTACAACAGTGGAATGAACTTTGGAGAATATTAGATATCATAAAAGATCACGAGCCTGAACTTAAGAAAATCATAAGGTTTGACTTGTCTAGAATCCTGGATCTCGATAGCGCACCTTTCTATTTTGACCTTCAAAGAACATGTGATAGGTGGCTTGCTGATAAGAGAGCTCTCATTGCCCAAGATTTTTACTCCTTTGAATATTATCTAGAAGATCCAATAACGATACATAAATTTTTATCGCGTGTTGAAGATCGAGAGGTTGTCTTAGACGATAAGAGGAGATTCAATAGAGCTCCTAGAGCTGTGGTTTACCGAGAATGTTGTCACGAATTATACTTTTATAGGTCAAACTATGAAATCGATTGCATCACTATAGCTCATTTTATAAAATTCTTAAAAGGCAATTTTCAATTCGAAGAACATTACATGACACCAAATAAACTTGAACCTATTAACGACATATATAGAATTTTTGAAGAACATTAAAGCATAATATTATATAAGTGTGTTTGCTTTGTTGTCATAATATAAAAACCAAGAAAATTACAAAAAAAAAATCAAAAACTCAAAAAAAATAAAAAATAAAAATAAAAAAATCATCAAGTATAGTACTTTATTTATTTAGTTAGGTATATATATTACATATACCACAAAACTTAGAACATATATATAAGATATATATTTGCAAAATCAATTATTTTAAAACAAAATACCTAGAATCTTAAGAAGTGGTAAACAAGTAGATACTGATAATATGGGAGAACAAAAACAAGGTGATTTTGAAGATAGAACACTCATTGAAGATGATGTATCTTCAGAAGATGAAGGTGATAATGAGGAAGGTGAAATAAAAGATCCTAATGAACCCACTTTATATGAAAAATGAAATGTAAAATTTGGATCTCTTGCAAGTTTTAATCAATTCATGAAATATCATATAGGGAAATTTAGTCAAGTAGTACAAATGGATAATTTAGGAGAAGGTGATATGGAATAAGCTTTGGCAACTGTATTTCAGATTCATACAAATCTATTATCTTATATGCCTTCAATAGACCAAGATGATGATCAAGCAGGACCATCTACTCAAAACATGATACCTTTAAATCAGAATGTTTCAAAACCAAAAACACAGTCATCTAATATGGGTGTTAGCAACACTAAAGTAAGCTTTAAACAACAAAAGTAACCATTTGCTTCCATATTTTCTCAATATATTAATAAATAAATATCAAATCAACAAAAAAATCCTAAACAAGTACAAAGTACTGACTATCAACAAAAAATTCAACCAAACATAGTTCCCACAAACACTCTACATAATAGTGTTTCAATTGGAAATCTTCATACAACAACATCAACTTACTATCAAAGGAATAACAGTATGGTACAACCAAATAAATTTGGTGGACAACAACAAAAAGAGCTTGAATCTAGAGTCAAACAAATAGCCTCTTGTCTAGACCAAATTGATCCCTACCATCCCTCGTACAGTTACCGAGATATGTGTAGCCATCCCTTGGATCCTATAGTTGTAGCCCAACCTTATCCTAAACATTTTCCCATGCCTATCCTCCCGATATATAAAGGTACTAAAGATCCTATAGAGCATCTTCGTATGTTTAGAACAACATGTCATGATGTTTCTCATGATGATTTGTTTTTATTAAAGATATTCCCTAAAATTTTGGGAAGCATGGCCCTAGAATGGTACCACCAATTACCAAATAATTCTTTAAGGAATTTTGAGGAAACAACAGAGACGTTTGTCCATCAGTTTAGTTCCTATATAGAAAGGCATGTGACCATTAAATATTTATACAACTTAAAGCAAGGAAAATATGAAAGCTTTATCGAGTTCTTAACAAAATGGAGACAACTTCTAGGCAAATTACACTTTGCGTTACCTCATCGAGAAATGCTAGACATATTCATAGACAACTTGCAAGAACAATTGTCCTATGAACTTTCTACTGCTACAGTAACAACATTTGATCATGAAATTGATTTAGCAAGAAGGGTAAAAGATTCCATTATTATAAGAGGTCAATTTAAGAAGAAAGAGGAAGATAAAACTTCTAAAAATCAATATAAAAATAAACAAGTAGTGGGTGATGGAGTTACTGATAGTAGAAATAACCTAAATGTTAATCTTACGAAAGCTATCAAAACATTTATATTGAATGCTCCTGATAAACCACCAAGGGAATTTACGAGATTAAATCAACATCTACATATGGTTTTACCTCAACTATTAGAACAAGGCTTTATACGATTGCCTGAGATAAGACAACCTGATACAAATGCGATTAGATTTAGAGCTGATTTACATTGTAATTTTCATAGAAGTGATGCTCATTCAACAAACTCATGTAAATGATTAAAACATGTGATACAAGACTTAATTTATAATAGAAAAATGGAGGTAGAAAAATTCCAACCAAAAGAGGCTCAAAATAATACACAAAAGACCCAAAATCAAAATGCAAATCAAAGTTTGGATATTTTTCAACATCCTTTACCAAAGCATGGTAAAGAAGATGTAAACCAAGTAGAACACCATAATTTTCCTCATCCAACTCGATATGTAGGAACTATAATTGGTTTTCTACCCCATAAAAACTTGCAAACATCATATGTAACTCAAGTTACTATGAGACCCTTGAAAAGATGCCAAATTACACCTTTAGAAAGTGATGAAGAAAGTGAAACATGTAGTGAAGCAGAAATTGATTCAAATAGTTCAGAATATGAATCAGATCATGTCACACCTATTACATATTTATCAATTTGGGAAGAGCCATTTCCATTAAGGGTAACTACTAGACCATCATCTCAACAATGGCTTACAAATGAACAAGCAGAAAGTCCTAGAACCCGTTTTGGTAATCCATGATATGACAATATTGTAGGTACCATTAGAGTTGTTACAGGACAATAGGAACAAAACCAAAATTCTCAAGATCAAAGTCAAAATGAGAAGACAAATCCATTCATATTAAAGCATCCTACTAAAACAAATAATGTAACAAGTTCCCAACAAAGATCTCCATATAGTATTAATGAACAATTAGCTACTATTATAGCAATAATGTCTCTTTTGGATCTCCTAAGAACTTCCCCCACATAGATAAAATTGATGAAAAATTTGAGCAAAATGATGGTACCCGAAGATATTGAACCTAACGCTGTAGTAAATGCTGTCACTTTGGATGAAACAAACTTCATAGATTTCAAATACAAGGATATACCTCCTCAAAGTATATTTGGAGATAATACTTTGTACATTAAAACAATGATTGGAGATGTAGGAGTTAAGAGAGTTCTAATTAACAATGGATCTTCATTAAACATATGTACATACAATTTCTTTCAAAGATTTGGATTCAAGAAAGAAGATATGAAAAGGACTGAAATGATCATTAAGGCATTTAATGATGAAACCCAAGAAACATGTGGAGTCATGAAAATACCATTGCAAGTTGGCCCAAGGGTTTTGGATACGACTGTGTTTGTTATACCTTGTTTTGCATCGTACAACATCCTTCTGGGTCTACCTTAGATCAATGCAATGAGAGCAGTACCTTCCACATTACATCAATGTGTTAAATTTGAATTTAAAAATCAACTAGTCACTATTCGTGGTGATCCTAGACCATTTGAAATGTATGCTATGGTAGAACCTGTAGGGGTTCCATTTTGTCCTGCTATGTCTTATGTTTACCCTAGTTCATCTACACCATCAAAACCTTCCAAATATAAATCATATCCTAAACCAAAAACATATTATAAATCATCAACATCAACATCACCTTCTAAAAATATACCTAACCCCTTTCCTAACTCTATAGTGACAGAGTCACCTCCTGCATCTACAACATTTGAATTTACAACATCTAAAGAGCTAGTTAAGGAGGATAATCCATCTACTTCATATGCCATTTCAGATGAAGTATTACCAGATTTATCTTCAATACTAGCAACAATAGAAGAAGTTATTTTTTATATTCAAAATTCTTTAGTACTATCAATTTTACCACCATCTCCCCGAACATTAGGCTTGCCAAAGAAAGGAAGCATATGTCACATTGGGAGTTGTGCCTTTGTATATGTAGGATATGATTGGGGTAAATTTTCAATGGTAAAAATTACAATTGATCAAGAGGGATTTTCTAAGTGTTATTTTTCTAATGAATATATAAAATCAAAACCAATAATGTGTAGCATGGGTTATAGAGGTAAAGGTTTAGGACCTCATAAAAATGGTATAAAAGAACCTTTAGAGGTCAAAGAGTGGCCAGCCCGCTGTGGTCTTCGTTATATCCCCACCAAAAGAGAACCTTTCCCATATGAAGATGATAATCATATTGTAACATATCAAGAATACATAGAAAAAAAAGAACCTTTTAAAATGATACATACTTGTAATATGTTAACCTTAGTTTATCCAGAATTGATTGCTTCTCTAGATGAATGTTTAGAGGGGGATATTTGTCATGATATAACTATAGATGAATTTCTAAGAAATAAATTTTCTTTGACAGATCAATGCCATGTATGGCTTACATAGAAGCTACTACCCCCCAAGAAGAATTAGCTAAATGCACATTTGAGGAATTACAAGAAATGAGAGTATAAATATTGTTGTAGAAAATTTTGTAAAAATTAACATTGGGACAGAAGAAAATCCTCACATGGCCAAAATTGGATCTAAAATAAATGAAGAGAAATAAAAACTATATATGGGATTCCTCACAGAATATCCTGATATCTTTGCTTGGACGTATGCAAATATGCTTGGCTTAGATCCTTCTGTAGTTATGCACGATTTAGTAATGCACCCTGATGCTAAACCTGTAAAGAAAAAACTCAGAAAAATACATCCTAATGTAGCACTACTAGTTAAAAGTGAATTGGAGAAGCTATTGAATATTATATTTATACAAACTATTAACTATTCTGAATGGATATCTAATGTTGTTCCAATAACTAAGAAAGAAGCTACCAAAATTAGGATTTGCACTGATTTTAGAGATGTCAATGTTGCATGCCCTAAAGATGACTTCCCTCTCCCTAATATCGATCAAATCATATATTTTATAGTGGGGAGTGGGATGTTGTCCCTTATGGATAGTTTTTCAGGATATAACCAAATTAGAATAGCTTTTGAAGACCAATCTAAAACAACTTTCATCACACCTTGGGGGACTTTTTGTTGGAAAGTCATACCTTTTGGTTTAAAGAATGTAGGTGCAACATATCAAAGAGCTATGACATATATTTTTCATTATATTTTGCATGATTATGTGGATGACATTATAGCTCGATAAACTAAAGAAAAGGATCACATTAATGATTTAAGAAAAGTGTTCGATAGGTTGAGAGAATATCAGATACGTTTAAACCTAGACAAATGTGTGTTTGGAGTAAAATCTGGAAAATTATTAGGAGTCATTATTTCTATACGAGGTATAGAGATAGATTCTTTAAATATTAAGGCTATCTGTGATATGCCACTGCCTAAGAACATATCAGAATTAAGAATTTTACAAGAAAATTTACATGCTACTTGTCGTTTCATTGATAAACTAGCAGATATAATTGAACCTTTTCTTAAATTACTCATGAAAAATACTTCCTTTCAATGGGATAATGAATGTCAAGAAGCTTTTAATAGTATCAAACAATATCTTCTCAACCCTCTAGTGCTTGTTCCACCCAGACCATACTATCCTTTCATTTTGTATATTTCTACTTCAGAACTCGCACTTGGATCTATGTTAGCTCAAATAGATGATGAAAAGAAAGAACGAGCCACATATCACATAAGTAGAACTTTGATAAGTTATGAAACAAGATACACTCCATTGTAAAAACTATGTTTAGCAGTTGTGTTTTTTATGCAATAATTGCATCATTATATGCTTAGCCAGAAAACATATGTCATGGGTCCTACAAGACCAAAAACTGCTTGGAAGGGAGGATCTACAGGGTGACTTCCCATGGAAGTCCTTCCTTTTACCTACATCCTTTCCTTTCCTAGTCCTAGGACCCTGTTCCTTTCCCAGATTCCTTGGCATATTTCCCATCCTTTTCGAAAGGAAGGTGTTGCAGACGATCTCCTTTGGGGGGGGAGATCCTTGATCCATTGTTCTACCCCTTTCCTTGCCCTTGGGTGGGAAAATCTGTCCCATTTCTATTCCACTGTTCCATCCTTTGATGCCTGGGTTCTGGGTTGTGGTCAGGTTTTCCCTAGGACTTTTCCTAGGGTTTTTTCCTCAAGATTTTTTGGAAGTCTTCCTCTTGACTATCCTTTGGGTTGCTTCAGTTGTGGTTTTGCTGATTCTTTGGATTTATGGCTTCATGAGCAGTTTTGCACAACATATTTTTGGTTTTGAATGGGACCATGTGCTTTATACTATGGCTCTGCTCTTTGGGTTTGAAGTGGTGGTTCTTGGAGGTTTTCAACTCCTTTCGTGGCTTTGGGGTTTGGCCTCTATTCTTCCTACTATTGATTCCTTTTAGGACTTCCTCCTTCGTTTCCTTGAAGCTGTATTTTGGTGGGGCTGAGGAATTTTGGCTTCATGAGTAGTTTTGCACAACATATTTTTGGTTTTGAAGGGGACCATGTGCTTTCTACTATGACTCTGCTCTTTGGGTTTGTGGTGTTGGTTCCTATAGGTTTTCAGTTCCTTTTGTGGCTTTGGAGGGGCCTCTGCTTTTCTTGCTATTGAATCCTTGCAGGTTTTCCTTTTTTGTGTCCTTGAAGCTTTGGTGTTGAAGGTTTTCTGGGTGGCCTAGCTGCTTCCTTTCATTCTGGGATCCTTTGTTTGCAGCCATGCTTCTTTGTGACTCCTTCATCTCGGATTCTTGTGGCACTTTCCTGCCTTTCCTTCTAACTTGTTGTTCCACTGCAGTTGTTTCCTGTGTTGGGTGTTGTTTCTTGAAGACTTCATTTTTCCTACTTGAGGACTTCATAGCCTGGGAAGTTCCTCTTGTTCCTGTTCCACTGATGCACCATCCTCCAAGATGTTGTTCTACTGCATGAAAATTTCATTACCTGCGATATTCCTCTTTATGTTGCCTTACTTTTTAAGGTGTTCAAGGAATGGTATTCTCAGTTTTTTTTATCTTGCACTTTCCTTGTATGTTTCCTTCTGCTTCACTGATCCACCCTATTGTTCATGGTGGATTTTTTGTTTCTTTTTGGTTTTCCCCTACGTGGGAAGGAGGTTTCTCTCAAGCCTGTTTCCCAATGGTGGTTTTTGGTTTTCCCACCATTGGGTTGATTCAAAATTTAAAATATGGCTTTGGTTCCTTTTCCCACCCTTGGGGAAGTTTCAAATTGTTTTTTAATGGATGGGGTGGTTTGGCGCTTTCTCCCGCCCTAGGTTTGCTTGAAAATTCCTACTTCATGCCCTTTGATTCAAAATTGAATTTTTGGCAGGCTTTCTCTTCCTGCCCGTGGTTCCTTTGGTGCTTAGGAAGTAGTCTTCCTCTGTCGCAAAGGATTGCACCTTCCTCTGGTGTTTAGGATGGTGCTTCCCTCTTTTTATTCGTGTTTCTCTAGTGTTTCCTTTTGCTTCAATCCATTGTTTCATGTTACATTCTGATCCATTGTAATCAGGTTTTGGGATCCTTGATAAAAACCCACTTTTAATATATAACCTACCAAAAAAAAAAAAAAAACCTTTTGTCATTGCAATATCTAATCCACTAAGATATTTAATGAGTAGACCATACTTATCAGGACACACAATTAAGTGGGTTCTTGCTCTTAATGAGTTTGAACTCACATTTATCAGCCAAAAATATATAAAAGGCCAAGTTATAGATGATCAATTAGCTGCTGCTCCTATAGAGTCTAATCAACCCATGAACATTGAATTTCTTGATGAATGCCTTAATTTAGAAGAAGATCATTCATAAACTTGGACATTTTTTTTTATGGAGCTAGATGTATGAGTGGTGCAGGTGCAAGAATTATATTAATATCTCCTCAGAAGCACCTAATACCATTATCTTTTAAATTACAGTTTGCTTTTACTAATAACACTACAAAATACGAGGCCCTAATCCTTGGATTACGAGCCGCTTTAGCCTTAAAAATCAAAATTTTGTTGGTTTTTGAATATTCTCAACACATGATAAATCAAATTAATAAAGTTTATCAAACACGAGATGAGAAATTGCAACCTTATAAAGAATATGTGGTTAAGCTTATTTCATTGTTTGAAAAAGTGACTTTAGAAGCCATTCCTAGAACTAGCAACCGTGTTGTCGATGCTATGGCTACAGTTGCCTCTTTATTGCCTTTGGAGTTGGATGATGAATATGCTACTATCATTATTCATAAAATCCAAGAACCCGCTTCTTCTAAATCTTGCTTAGAACCATTGGATGTATTTCTTATTAATGAGATTACCCCAGAACCTTGGTATATAGATATATTTAATTTCCTACAAAATGGAACTTTCCTTGAAGTATTAGATAGAAACCAACATAGGTTATTACGTTAGTGAGTTGTCTGCTTCGTAATTGTTGGTAATAATTTATACAGAAGATCCTTTGAGGGTATTTTGTTAAGATGTCTAAACCTAGAAGAATCTAAGAAAACCTTAAGTTAAGCCCATGATGGATCCTGCGAAGGAGACTTTAGTGGAGGCGCCATTGCTAAAAAGCTCCTTAGAATGGGTTATTTTTGGCCTTCCATGGAAAATATGCCAATTATTATATGCGTCATTGTGACAAATGTCAAATACATGCTGACCTTGTCCATGCTCCTATTCAAGAACTCCAAACCATAGCTTCTCCTTTGACCCTTCTCTAAGTGGGGTTTAGACATTATTGGTAAAATTAATCCTGTCTCATATTATGGTCATAAATTTATAATAACTGCAACATAATATTTTACAAAGTGGGTGGAAGCCATACCTTTAGCTTCTTGCACAAGAGTCCAAGTCTCTAAATTTATCTTTAATCAAATAATTTGTAGATTTGGAATTCCATCTAATCTCATCTCTGACAATGGTACTTGCTTTAAGAACAAAGACGTTAAAAAATTGTATCAAAAATATAAAATTCAACATAGATGGTCTACTACTTATTATCCACAAGGAAATGGCCAAGCTAAAGTATCCAATAAAACATTAATCAAAATACTAAAAATATTGGTTAATAAAACAGGCCATGACTGGCATATACAATTATATCCTGCCTTGTGGGCTTATCGAACTAGTGTTTGTACTCTTACGGGCGCATCTCATTTTGTCTTGGTTTATGGTACTGAAGCTCGTTTTCCATTTGAATTAGAAGTTCCTTCTTTAGGTATTTTACTTCAATATGTGGAAGTTGGAGATGAATATCACGCTAGCAGATTAAGTCAGTTAGAACTTCTAGATGAAAAGCGCATTCATGCTTTAGAACATCTTCGTGCCTACCAAGACAAACTTAAAAGATCATATGCTAAGAAACTCCATAACAGATCATTTGAAGTTGGAGATTTAGTCTTAAAAGAAAATAAAAAAAATACTAACGCAAGAAAAGACCTTAAAGGAAAATTCCAACCCAACTGGCTTGGACCATACATCATCACTGCCAAATTTGGATCAGGTGCATACAGATTGGCTACCTTGGATGGAAAATATCTCAAGGAACCCATGAATATAATGCACTTAAAAAGATATTATGCATAGATCCAAAAGTCTCATCACTATAAATAGTTGTAAATAATTTTTCATGCATTTCAAAAATTTATCAAAACAACCAAAAATAAATAAATTCACAAAATCCAAAAATATTTCTACAACATTATTTTATTTATATCTCTGCATTATTATCTACTAAAATTATGAGTAATATTTTATATTATGTCAGATAAAATTCAAAATTTATCCTGAACCATGCTCTAAAATTTCACTAAATTAATAATTTTGATTTTTGTTGTTTTGATTATAAATATCTCCTATAGCAAAGAACTCTATTATTTCACTAAATAATTATGATTTTGTAAATGATTTTGCTACTTTTTGGAACCAAGAACACACTTTTACACATTAAAATGATTTGTTGCAAGTTTTGAAAAATGATACTACATAGTGAATCTTAAAACCTTAAGCAAAAGGTCTCCCCTGCTATCCTATAATGTGCATGGTCTAGAATACTGAGAAATTTGTAAAAGGACAAGTTCCTTCCTACCAAAATAAATCCCTTGCCCCACATCTAATCTGGGCAAGTATCCTGAGAGAAAAATAAAACAAAAGAAAAAAAAGAAAAAAAAAAAAGAAAGAAAACGAGAGAGAAAAATCAAAGAAAAATGTTCCAAAGCAATAAAATCCCCTTGTTCAAAAATGGGTAATAAATCCTTGCCTTATAAATATGAAGAAAATAAGGAGTATGGAACTTGAATCCTTGGAATTTATTAGCTATTCAAAAATCATGAGGTGAGCCCCATAACAGGCGATTTGTGCCCAACTTGCTTGACATTGGGTAATTCCTTTTCACGTGGTGATATGTCTGTCATATTAGCGACCTTCTTTTGTACAGATAAATATTCACTTATGGAATAGCTAGCTTTTGGTGGTTTTATTTGCATAGTAGTTCAGTCCCTATGCATGCACAAAATCATGGTTAAAGAATACTTCACATGCACACACATTGGTTCGTTTAAGTTTGCTATATCATTTTCTTACTCAGAATCGGTAAATGAATTTTGCAAAGCACACACATTTGTTATTTGAGAGATTTTGTGTCATTATGATAAGATCAAAATAGATAATGAATGCACTTCACACACATTGGTTCTAGATAAATTTGAATTTGTCTTTGAAATAAATTAAAATATTTCTTTGGAATTTTATTAGATAAATATCATCAATTCTTTTATCATTATTCATCTTAAATAAAAATACAAAAATCAAAAAATTATTCATCTTGCATTTTTTATTTTACGTGACGATGGCATTATTCCTAAGCAATTAGGAATTCCTTGCTTAGCGAAAACCATCTTTCTAATTTTTATGTCCAAAATAGTTTAAATAGTTCAAATTTCCTATCCAAAATTTCTAAAATAAAATTTATATCATCTTGCATCTTTACTTTAGCGACGATGGCATTATTCCTAAGCTATTAGGAATTCCTTGCTTAACAAAAACTATCTTTCTAATTTTTATGTCCAAAATAGTTTAAATAGTTCAAATTTCCTATCCAACATTTCTAAAAACAAAATTTATATCATCTTGCATATTCCTTTTTGACTTTCACGATGATGACATTATTCTTAAGCAATTAGGAATTCCTTGTTTAGCGCAAGTCATCCTTCTAATTTTTCATACCTCAAAATAAATGTGTACATTTCTTTACAAAATTATAAAAAAATTTGTACACATGATATAATGGTCTATCAAACATTAATTTTGCATTTAAAAAAAAAACAAACAACAATTATATAGCATCCTGCATTTTTATCTTGATTTTCACAATGATGACATTATTCTTAAGCAATTAAGAATTCCTTGTTTAGCGCAAATCATCTTTCGAATTTTTCATGCCCAATCAAATAAATTTCACAAAATATTTATCACATATTTTGTTCCAAAACAACAATAAACATACTTCATTTTATCATCAAAATCCTTGAGATATTTCTAAGCAAAAAATCATTTTAGCAATTTTAAAATACTCCTCACAAACATGATTAGCTTCATGACTTAGTGAGCATGGAACTCCACCAATAGTCACATAACAACATAACATCCTTCAAGATATATTGCTAAAATCTATTTAACCTTGTCATCATTCCAATACTCACATGTTTCAAAACACACCAAATCATTTTATTCTTATTTTTAAAAAGCATGATTAAAGACATCATTAGTATCCAAAAATTAAAATGCAAAATTAAATAAAACACCATCAAAAACACATGAAAAACAAAAGGTAGCTATATATATATATCATCATCAAAAGTACATATACAAAAAGGGTTGACTGATATGCCACAATATCTATCATCAACATACTCAGTCATCAAAATAAAACTAAATAGATCAACTAGCACTCTGAGCATCATCATCTCCACTAGGAGGTCGAAGGGCTCGGACTCCTCCTGCTCCAATAGTAGTAGTAGTCCTAGTAGTCGAGTGTGATCTCGAGCAAATCGAACGAGTCGAAGGCTCATACATCATAGGAAGTGGTTACCTCTGATCCGTAGGAAATACTATAAAATACAGGGCCTGATAAAAATTTGCTTATCTAGAAGCCCTAGCCAATACATCAGCTATGCTGAAAATCCCATTAGAAGACGTAGTAACAGGAGCTACAACTCCCTGAGCCTCAGTCCTCTGCTGTAACTACGTCCTGGCCTGGGCTAAATCTACCTCCAAAGACTCGATCTTAGTATTCTAGGAGGAATTCTCTCTCTAGCTAAGCCACCTCACCTCGTAGAGTAGCCATCTCATTGCTCTCCCCGATATCCATATCCACCCCCTTTCTAGGGGAATCCGGTCTCTCCTCCTGTTGAGGAGGAGACATATGTCTCTCATCCTCTCTCCTCTCAACCCGTGGAGCTCCAAGTGGACGTGAGAAATACCCACCTCTGGTCCTCATCCCCTCCCTCCTAGGAGGATCTTGTATCCTACCTCGACCATGTATGAAGCCACCCCTAGTCCTAGCTCCTCTACCCCGTGGTGCAGATCCCATGCTACTCTACTCACTAGCCACATGGTGATGTTGAAGTACCCTCTCTAGATATCTATGAACTGGTCCCCTCCGTAGAGTCAATCGATGAGGGTGGATGGATGCATACAAAGTAAGGTAATCATATGTAACTCCTGCATCATCCCCTTTTGTTGTGGCAACTGGCTTGTCATCGAGATATCAATCTAGAAACCTTTGCATATCAGGAGCACTTCTAATCGATGTTGGATCTTGTACAGTCCGAGCAAAATAGAAATCTCTAGTAGTAGGGATTCCCTGTTGAATCCCAAATTACCTCAAAACTCTATCCACCCGATGCAGCTCCATCTCTCTAGCATGCATCCACAACCAAATGACTCGTCTCACACAAGCCAACTCCTCTCTATCCTTTGACCACCCTGGATGATATCTCCATGGCCTCTAGGTAATATAATCTCCTATCAAATCATCAAACATGCGTCAGACATCATCCAAGTCAAGCCTCCTCATCTCCTTGACCCTCACAGTCCAATAATAAGCCCGTGGCTTACCCACCTTCGCTATAGCCAGTGGCAACCCCTATGGTCTCCTAACAACAATATGTTCCCAACACCAAACCTACAAGAATGATGTGAGAACTAGGGCAACTCCATCCATATAGACGACCTTATACAAGGTCCTATAGAGCCTGTAAAGAATGAAAGGACCCAATGCAAATCGGATTTGCCACCACCTCTATCAGCAACCAAGGTAACCTACAACTGCTCTGATGACAAAGGAGTAGTCCACCCACTACTCTGAAAAGCACTAATGTCAAAGGTGAGATGCCCTGTATCTGTCTCAAAGTAGTGACAGACACTCCTCCTGATCCTAATGTGAGATTAGAAGTCCCTGCTAAAATTTGTAGTACCTGGTATCGACTACCGAAGGAGGTAATCACCCTATCCCTGATAGGTACCTACAGAATCCTCCATAGGTCCTCAAGTGTGGGAGCCTTCTCCACTCTGGGCAGCTGAAGATAGGAAGATCCTGGATACCATCGCTTTGCAAGTGCCATCAATAGCACCATATCAGTAGGAATCTGTGGTATTTCTACCACATGCTTAAGATCGAATTTTTCCAAGGTGGTCTTCTCCTCTGCACTCAAGACTCCCAAATCCACTTGGATTCCATCATATCTCCACTCCCTGCTCTTTAGAGTACCTTGCTGCATAAAATCATACATCAAAACCATATATTAAAATTACATAATTAAAATCGTCGTCGATCTTGTCAAAATCATCGTCGATCTTGTTAAAATCACCATCGATCTTGTCAAAATCATCTTGATTTTGATAGAATCACCCCGATTTTGACATAATCGATTACCCAATTTTGTCAAAATCGACTTGCATTTGTCAAAATTGCCCATGATTTTGCAACATCACCTCCAATTTTGAAGACGATTTTACAAAACCTTAGGCGATTTTTCCAAAATAGGTGCAATTTTTCCCCAAACCACGAAAAACGGTAAACCTAATCTAAAAATCCAAAAAAATAATAAAATTTTAATTTAAAAATGCAAATATTCAAAAGTAAAATCCAAATAAATGCCAAATAAAAGCTTACCTTCACCCCTCACCGTACTAAATCAGCCCGATGAGTCACTTCCGCCATTGGTCTCTCTAGAGCAAGTTTTTTTTTCCAACTAGTAAAAAGTAAAAATGAGATAAACTTTTCTTACCCTTTTTACTATTTAAGGCAATATAAAAGCTTTTCGAGTTTCTCACTAATTCAGTGAAATTAATGTAAAAATCGAAGGGGCAACGTAATAAACTATTAAAACAGTAAATATTGAGCTATAAACTAAAAATGCGTGCAATTTTTTTCTACTACCTCGAAAAAAAAATGCGTCATTTCATATTTAACGACCTTTCTTCAAAAGATCGCTAAAGAGGGGGCAAAATGTAGTAGGGTAAAATTGACACATTTAATTTACTTAAACATCATAAAAATTATTAAAATTATTCAAAATTTACCCAAAAGTCGGCTAAAACGGTGAGAAAAAAATCTCCTTGTTTTTCACACCAATAAACCAAAAATTATTTGACCGTTGGGCAAAATCGTCCAATGGTCAACAAAATCCCCTGACGATCGACAAAATCGCCAGGCGATTTTGTCTTAAAATAAAATTTTAACAAATTTGCTAAAAAGACAAAATTTGGTTTAAAACATAAAACCTGGTTTAGTCGCTATTCGGATTAGGGAGGTTGGTGAGTAGATTGAAGGTGGCAAACATAGGAGGGATCAAAACCTCCTCCATGTTTAGTCTAACCTCCCAACTTCCTCAAATCTCTCCTTGAACTATTTAATCTAGCTCTCTTTTTGTTTCTCCCCTTGGCAGGTTGAATTCAAATTCCTTGCGATAGATTCTAAAATCCCTTAAGGATCCCTCACATCAGTTTGTTACGCAATTACATCTCCCAGCATCCCCATTTGTTTAATTTTGTCATTGCAATTTCCAATTACAATCACCCAGATATCAGCATAATCGCAAAGCGATTGACATAAACGCTAGGCGATTTCGTTAGATCAAAGGTGATTTTGTTAGAAGACAAGCGATCCTATCTACAGATCAGCAAGGGGGCAAAGATTCAAACCACTGTTTGCATCTCTTTCCCTATTTCATTTTGTTCATGCATTGTTCAATATTTATTTAGTTTACTGCTTAAATTTGCATATTGCATCTTGGTGTTCACTATCATTTTAATTAACTGCATCGTAAAATCAGGATCATAATTGCATAAATCCATAGCATACTAGTTTGAATTGTCATCATAGTGTTCTCATGTCATTTCATATCCACTTGCATATAGAAGTTAAAACATATTTGTGATTTGGAATACAAGAAAATTATCGTATTTTGCAAGAAATCCTGTTTTTTGTCAATTATTTTATTGCAGGATTGCAACATAATCGCCTGTGATTTTGTCAAATAGAAGGTGATTTTATCTATAACATAGGTGATTATGTCTAGAATAGAGGTGATTCTGTCAGAGACAGAGGCGATTATGTTCTACTACAAGCATCAGAACCTTCATCAAACATCCGACTCAAGTAAGGTTTATAATTTCTTGTAATCCAAATTTTAGGTATTGTATTTCATTTTGTATCCACTGTTTGCTGTCCTCATTAAATCAAAATTGCATATAGATAGTTTAATTGCATAAAGGCCAAACTTAGATGTATTAGAATGATTTATAAAAAGAACACATCAAACATCTTCCAAGCCTAGGTATGGAAACTATCGCTAAAAATTTCCTGGTGAACCCTTAACTCATCGAAAAATCACCACAAGAAGACACAATTAAGTGCCTTTCTTTCAAGGTGTAGCTCTACTATTTTCTCATTCCCCTCTGAGGCATGGATCCATCAGCCTAGAGGAAAGAAGTGAAAAATTTTAGGCCTACATAACCCTTTGGTTTTAAGAACCATTATATCATGCTCAATCATCTCATCCTTGATAATCACTTTTGGTGTAGAATCTGCTACCTGGACTAGGTTTGCCATAGATTCCCTCTTCCTCTTATTGCTAGCTAGGGCATCCATACTTCCAACTTGGCTATTCATACTTTCAATAAAGAATTTCACAAATGATTTTCTTTCCATGTTACCTAGATTTTCTTCAAACGAATCCTTTAAATTCTCCTAAGATTTGGAACAAGAAGTAAGACATTTTCTTTGATCACACTGTGCTTTCTACTTTCTGCTTATCTACTCACACTTTCTCTTCTCTCCTGACTCGTGCTTGCACTTGATTTTTACTACACTCATGTTCACACTCGCTTTTGGTTGCACCCACTGCTTGCGCTCACACTCGCTTTTGGATGCACTTACTTTCAGCTTGCGCTCATACTTGCTTTTGGCTGCACTCACTTCCAAATTTTGCTCACATTCACTTTTGGTTGCACCCACTCTCAAATCGTACTCACACTTACTTAATATACATAACTTGTTAACATAAAAACTATCATATTTTTGAAAAATAATTTTGAAATGTTTAAATTTTATAATATTTTATTGTTAATACAACTGATACCATTTTCTTCATAAAATTGGTCTTTTTTATTAAGTAATATTAGATTGAGAGTAGGTAGGTTGATAGATGTGAAATTTCTAACTCAAACTAGTTGAAGTAATATTTTTTAATTTCTAAATATATATGGTTTTTTTTACATATTTATACATGTTAAGTTTTTTTAAGTTCTATTTTTTATGCAAAGAATCTTCCTTACAAATAATATATAATAATATTAATAAGTAACATAATTTTATAGTGATTTGTTTTAATAAATATTAAAAAATTGAATATTATTGTTTTCATATACCATGCTTGTACAAAGCACCTATAAATTTTATTAATATCTTTGTCTTAAAGCAACTTTTTTCTTTTCTAAATAAAAATTATTAAAAAATGCATATTATTTTAAAAATAATGAACAATAAAAACATAAAACTATGTGCAATTTCAAAGGAGCAACTCCTAGTGTTTGAGGTGGCAGGATGGAGTTGAAAGGGTGTTTGGTTGGTCATTGTTATTCATTCCACCTCTTTAGAGGTCCGTGATTCTTCATGAGGTCCCAAGGTTTCTAGAAAGTAGGAATAGGTGTCCCTTTTATTACAGTCAGATGTTAGTGATCATCTTGAGGGACTCAAGTGTGATATTGGGTGGTAGAGTTAATAGTGTAAGATTTATTTCCTATGAGAAAATGGTCAAATTAATTATCAAACCATGTTTCCTAAATATGGATGAGGATGTCAATTTTTTTTGAATAAGGGTAATCTCTTGTAGTGCTTACTAAAGTTTGGGAGACATCATAGGGATATGGCTAAGCACATGGCATACTCATGGTGCAATAGAGTGGTGAGAATTGGGAATTTCAAATTTGAGATAAACATTCCACTGATTACTAAAGTGACAAGTTTAGCTATGGATGGTTTTGTTCATAACAAAGAGAAGCATTCACTTGCAAAGGAGGTCCAAATATTTCTTGGTGAGGAGGAACTGATTAAAATTCAGAATGGATACAAGCACACTTCATTGAAGACCCCTTGGGATAGGGTGGCACTGATCGTCATGCAATTTTTCACCTTAGATAAGAGCTAGGAAATTTTGAGGAGTTTCTATTTCATGTTCCTTAACCACATTCGCCATAAAATACTACTGAATATCCCTTCCTTTATGTTTCAGTCATTGGCAAGATCAATTAGAAGAGTTAAGAAAGGAATAAATCTTGACCTTATTCACCAAGGATTGGTTAAGATATTGTTTGACTCTGTGGTAAAATCTAGGGGCTTAGACAAGGATGAAATACTGAACTCGCTTAATAGGGTATCGAGTCCTATTGTTGATTATCCTGATTCATCTGATTTTGAAGGTACTAAGAAGTTATTTTTGAGACAACTTGTTTATTATCGAGTCCTATTGTTGATTATCCTGATTCATCTGAGGTTTTCAAGTAGATTGAAGGTGGCAAACATAGAAGGGATAAAAACCTCTTCAATGTTTAGTCTAACCTTCCAACTTCCTCAAATCTCTCATTGACCTATTTAATCTAGCTCCCTTTCCATTTCTCCCCTTAGCAGGTTGAATTCAAATTCCTTGAGATAGCTTCTAAACTCCCTTAAGTATCCCTCGCATTAGTTTGCTACGCAATTCGATCTCCCGACATCCCCAATTATTTAATTTTGTCATTGTAGGTCCCAATTACAATCGCCCAGATATCAGCATAATCGCCAGGCGATCAACAAAAATGCCAAGCGATTTTGTCAAAAGACAGGAAATCCTGTCTGTAGATAAGCAAGGGGGTAAGGGTTCAAACCACTATTTGCATCTCTTTCCATATTTCATTTTGTTCATGCATTGTTCAATATTTATTTATTTTACTGCTTAAATTTTCATATTGCATCTTGGTGTTCACCATTATTTTAATTAACTACATCGTAAAATCAGGATCATAATCGTATAAATCCATAGCATACTAGGTTGAATTTTCATCATAGTGTTTTCATGTCATTTCATATCCACTTGCATATATAAGTTAAAACATATTTGTGATTTGAAATACAAGAAAATTATCGTATTTTGCAAGAAACCCTATTTTTTGTCAATTATTTTATTGCATGATTGCAACATAATCGCTCGTAATTTTGTCAAATTGGAGGTGATTTTGTCTAGAACACAAGAAAATATTTCTAGAATAGAGGCAATTCTATCAGAAACAGAGGTGATTATGTTCTGATACAATCCTTAGAACATTCATCAAACATCCGACTCAAGTAAGGTTTATAATTTCTTGTAATCCCAATTTGAGGCATTGTATTTCATTTTGTATCCACTGTCTACTGTCCTCATTAAATAAAAATTGCATATAGATAGTTTAATTTCATAAAGGCCAAACTTAGGTGTATGAGAATGATTTATAAAAATAACACATCAAACATCTTCCAAGCCTAGGTATGGAAACTACCGCTAAAAGTTTCCTGGTGAACCCTTAATTCGTCTAAAAATCACCACAAGAAGACACAATTAAGTGTCTATATTTCAAGGTGTAGCTCTACTATTTTCCCATTCTCATCCTAGGTGTGGATCCATCATCCTAGACGAAAGAAGTGCAAAAATTTTAGGCCTACATTCTTTGGTGAACCTGACGTGAATACATAGACATTTCATCTGATTTCAAAAAAAAAAAAAACATTAATCAAAGTTCATAATTTTGCATTCCTTGGATGGTATATTACAACAGTAGAAGAGCCATACTTATATATGTTAAAATATCACTAGAAAGACAAGAAATTTCACAAATACTTGGACCTGACAACGTGTTTTCCCTACAACAGTGGAATGAACTTTGGAGAAGATTAGATATCATAAAAGATCACGAGTCTGAACTTAATAAAATCATAAGGTTTGACTTGTCTAGAATCTTGGATTCTGATAGTGCATCTTTATATTTTGAACTTCAAAGAAAAAGTGATAGGTGGCTTGCTTATAAGAGAGCTCTCATTGCCCAATGTTTTTACTCTGAATATTATCTAGAAGATGCAATAACGATACATAAATTTTTATCACTTGTTGAAGATCGAGAGGTTGTATTAGATGATAAGAGAAGATTCAATAGAGCTCCCAGAGCTGTGGTTTACCGAGAATGTTGTCACGAATTATACTTTTATAGGTCAAACTATGAAATCGATTGCATCACTATAGCTCATTTTATAAAATTCTTAAAAGGCAATTTTCAATTCGAAGAACATTACATGACACCAGATCAACTTGAACCTATTAACGACATATATAGAATTTTTGAAGAAAATTAAAGCATAATATTATATAAGTGTGTTTGCTTTGTTGTCGCAATATAAAAACCAAGAAAATTACAAAAAAAAAATCAAAAACTCAAAAAAAAAAAAAAAAAAAAAAAAACATCAAGTATAGTACTTTATTTATTTAGTTAGGTATATATATATAATATATATACCACAAAACTTAGCACATATATATAAGATATATATCTGCAAAAAAAATTATTTTAAAACAAAATACCTAGAATCTTAAGAAATGGTAAACAAGTAGATACTGATAATATGGGAGAACAAAAACAAGGTGATTTTGAAGATAGAACACTCATTGAAGACGATGTATCTTCAAAATATGAAGGTGATAATGAGGAAGGTGAAATAAAAGATCCTAATGAACCCACTTTAGATGAAAAAGAAAATGTAAAATTTGGATCTCTTGCAAGTTTTAATCAATTCATGAAATATCATATAGGGGAATTTAGTCAAGCAGTACAAATGGATAATTTAGGAGAATGTGATATGGAATCAGCGTTGGCAACTATATTTCATATTCATACAAATCTATTATCTTATATGCCTTCAACAGACCAAGATGATGATCAAGCAGGACCATCTACTCAAAACATGACACCTTTAAATCAGAATGTTTCAAAACCAAAAACACAGTCATCTAATATGGGTGTTAGCAACACTAAAGTAAGCTTTAAACAACAAAAGTAACCATTTGATTTCATATTTTCTCAAGATATTAGTCAATAAATTTCAAATCAACAACAAAATCCTAAACAAGTACAAAGTACCGATTATCAACAAAAAATTCAACCAAACATAGTTACCACAAACACTCTACATAATAGTGTTTCAATTGGAAATCTTCATACAACAGCACCAACTTACTATCAAAGGCATAACAGTATGGTACAACTAAATAAATTTGGTGGACAACAACAACAAGGGCTTGAAGTTATAGTAAAAAAAATAACCTCTCGCCTAGACCATATTGATCCCTAGCGTCCCTCGTACAGTTATCGAGATATGTGTAGCTATCCCTTGGATCCTATAGTTGTAGCCCAACCTTATCCTAAGCATTTTCCCATGCCTGTCCTCCCGATATATAAAGGTACTGAAGATCCTATAGAGCATCTTCGTATGTTTAGAACGACATGTCATGATATTTCTCATGATGATTTGTTGTTATTAAATATATTCCCTAAAATTTTGGGAAGCATGGCCCTAGAATGGTACCACCAATTACCAAATAATTCTTTAAGGAATTTTGAGGAAACAGCAGAGATGTTTGTCCATCAGTTTAGTTCCTATATAGAAAGGCATGTGACCATTAAATATTTATACAACTTAAAGCAACTAAAATATGAAAGCTTTACCGAGTTCTTAACAAAATGGATACAACTTCTAGGCAAATTACACTTTGCGTTACCTCATCGAGAAATGCTAGACATATTCATAGGCAACTTACAAGAACAATTGTCCTATGAACTTTCTACTGTTACAGTAACAACCTTTGATCATGGCATTGATTTATCAAGAAGGGTAGAAGATTCCCTTATTAGAAGAGGTCAATTTAAGAAGAAAGAGGAAGATAAAACTTCTAAAAATCAATATAAAAATAAACAAGTAGTGGGTGATGGAGTTACTGATAGTAGAAATAACCTAAATGTTAATCTTACGAAAGCTATCAAAACATTTATATTGAAGGCTCCTGATAAACCACCAAGGGAATTTACGAGATTAAATCAACCTCTACATATGGTTTTACCTCAACTATTAGAGCAAGGCTTTATACGATTGCCTGAGATAAGACAACCTGATACAACTACGAATGGATTTAGAGCTGATTTACACTGTAATTTTCATAGAAGTGATGCTCATTCAACAAAATCATGTAAATGATTAAAACATGTGATACAAGACTTAATTTATAATGGAAAAATGGAGGTAGAAAAATTCCAACCAAAAGAGGCTCAAAATAACACACAAAAGACCCAAAATCAAAATGCAAATCAAAGTTTGGATATTTTTCAACATCCTTTACCAAAGAATGGTAAAGAAATTGTAAACCAAGTAGAACACCATAATGTTCCTCATCCAACTCAATATGTAGGAACTATAATTGGTTTTCTACCCCATAAAAACTTGCAAACATCATATGTAACTCAAGTTACTATGAGACCCTTGAAAAGATGCCAAATTACACCTTTAGAAAGTGATGAAGAAAGTGAAACATGTAGTGAAGCAAAAATTGATTCAAATAGTTCAGAATATGAATCAGATCATGTCACACCTATTACATATTTATCAGTTTCGAAAGAGCCATTTCCAATAAGGGTAACTACTAGACCATCATCTAAACAATGTCCTACAAATGAACAAGCAGAAAGTACCAGAACCTATTTTGGTAATCCATGATATGACAACATTGTAGGTACCATCAGAGTTGTTACAGGACAACAGGAACAAAACCAAAATTCTCAAGATCAAAGTCAAAATGAGAAGACAAATCCATTCATATTAAAGCATCCTACTAAAACAAATAATGTAACAAGTTCCCAACAAAGATCTCCATATAATATTAATGAACAATTAGCTACTATTATAGCAAGAATATCTCTTTTAGATTTCCTAAGAACTTCCCCCACACATAGATAAAAATTGATGAAAACTTTAAGCAAAATGATGGTACCCGAAGATATTGAACCTAACGCTGTAGTAAATGCTATCACTTTGGATGAAACAAACTTCATAGATTTCAAATACAAGGATATACCTCCTCAAAGTATATTTGGAGATAATACTTTGTACATTAAAACAATGATTGGAGATGTAGGAGTTAAGAGAGTTCTAATTAACAATGGATCTTCATTAAACATATGTACATACGATTTCTTTCAAAGATTTGGATTCAAGAAAGAAGATATGAAAAGGACTGAAATGATCATGAAGGCATTTAATGATGAAACCCAAGAAACATGTGGAGTCATGAAAATCCCATTGCAAGTTGGCCCAAGGGTTTTGGATACGACTGTGTTTGTTATAACTTGTTTTGCATCATACAACATCCTTATGGGTTGACCTTAGATCAATGCAATGAGAGCAGTACCTTCCACATTACATCAATGTGTTAAATTTGAATTTAAAAATCAACTAGTCACTATTCATGGTGATCCTAGACCATTTGATATGTATGCTATGGTAGAACCTGTAGGGGTTCCATTTTGTCCTGCTATGTATTATGTTTACCCTAGTTCATCTGCACCATCAAAACCTTCCAAATATAAATCACCTCCTAAATAAAAAACATGTTCTAAATCATCAACATCAACATCACCTTCTAAAAATATACCTAACCCCTTTCCTAACTTTATAGTGACAGAGTCACCTCCTGCATCTACAACATCTGAATTTATAGCATCTAAAGAGCTATTTAAGGAGGATAATCCATCTACTTCATACGCCATTTCAGATGAAGTATTACCAGATTTATCTTCAATACTAGCAACAATAGAAGAAGTTATTTTTGATATTCAAAATTCTTTAGTACTATCAATTTTACCACCATCTCCCCGAACATTAGGCTTGCCAAAGAAAGGAAGCATATGTCACATTGAGAGTTGTGCCTTTGTATATGCAGGATATGATTGGGGTAAATTTTCAATGGTAAAAATTACAATTGATCAAGAGGGATTTTCTAAGTGTTATTTTTCTAATGAATATATAAAATCAAAACCAATAATGTGTAGCATGGGTTATAGATGTAAAGGTTTAGGACCTCATAAAAATGGTATAAAAGAACCTTTAGAGTTCGAAGAGTGGCCAACTCACTATGGTCTTCATTATATCCCCACCAAAACAGAACCTTTCCCATATGAAGATGATAATCATCTTGTAACATATCAAGAATACATAGAAAAAAAAGAACCTTTTAAAATGATACATACTTGTAATATGTTAACCTTAGTTTATCCAGAATTGATTGCTTCTTTGGATGAATTTTTAGAGGGGGATATTTGTCATGATATAACTATAGATGAAATTCTAAGAAATAAATTTTCTTTGATAGATCAATGCCATGTATAGCTTACATAGAAGCTACTACCCCCCAAGAAGAATTAGCTAAATGCACATTTGAGGAATTACAAGAAATGGGAGTATAAATATTGTTGTAGAAAATTTTGTAAAAATTAACATTGGGACAGAAGAAAATCCTCACATGGTCAAAATTGGATCTAAAATAAATGAATAGAAAAAAAAACTATATATGGGATTCCTCACAGAATATCTTGATATCTTTGCTTGGACGTATGCAAATATGCCTGACTTAGATCCTTCTGTAGTTATGCACCATTTAGTAGTGTGCCCTGATGCTAAACCTATAAAGAAAAAACTCAAAAAAATACATCCTAAAGTAGCACTACTAGTTAAAAGTGAATTGGAGAAGCTATTGAATATTATATTTATACAAAATATCGACTATGCTGAATGGATATCTAATGTTGTTCTGATAACTAAGAAAGAAGCTACCAAAATTAGGATTTGCACTGATTTTAGAGATGTCAATGCTGCATGCCCTAAAGATGACTTCCCTCTCCCTAATATGGATCAAATCATAGATTTTACAGCGGGGAGTGGGATGTTGTCCCTTATGGATAGTTTTTCAGGATATAACCAAATTAGAATAGCTCTTGAAGACCAATCTAAAACAGCTTTCATCACACCTTGGGGGACTTTTTGTTGGAAAGTAATACCTTTTGGTTTAAAGAATGCAGGTGCGACATATCAAAGAGCTATGACATATATTTTTCATGATATTTTGCATGATTATGTGGATGACATTATAGCTCGCTCAACTAAAGAAGAGGATCACATTAATGATTTAAGAAAAGTGTTCGATAGGTTGAGAGAATATCAGATACATTTAAACCTAGACAAATGTGTGTTTGGAGTAAAATCTGGAAAATTATTAGGAGTCATTATTTCTATACGAGGTATAGAGATAGATCCTTTAAAGATTAAGGCTATTCATGATATACCACCACCTAAGAACATATCAAAATTAAGAAGTTTACAAGAAAAGTTACATGCTACTCGTCATTTCATTGATAAACTAGTAGATAGAATAGAACCTTTTCTTAAATTACTTAAGAACAATACTTCCTTTCAATGGGATAATGAATGTTAAGAAGCTTTTAATAGTATCAAACAATATCTTCTCAACCCTCTAGTGCTTGTTCCACCCAGACAATACTGTCCTTTCATTTTGTATATTTCTACTTCAAAACTCGCACTTGGAGCTATGTTAGCTCAAATAGATGATGAAAAGAAAGAACGAGCCACATATTACATAAAGAACTTTGATAAGTTATGAAACAAGATACACTCCATTGTAAAAACTATGTTTAGCAGTTGTGTTTTTTATGCAATAATTGCATCATTATATGCTTAGCCAGAAAACATATGTCATGGGTCCTACAAGACCAAAAACTGCTTGGAAGGGAGGATCTACAGGGCGACTTCCCATGGAAGTCCTTCCTTTTACCTACATCCTTTCCTTTCCTAGTCCTAGGACCCTGTTCCTTTCCCAGCTTCCATGGAATCTTTCCCATCCTTTTCGAAATGAAGGTGTTGCAGACAATCTCCTTTGGGGGGGAGATCCTTGATCCATTGTTCTAACCCTTTCCTTGCCCTTAGGTGGGAAAATTTGTCCCATTTTTGTTCCACTGTTCTATCCTTTGATGCCTGGGTTCTGGGTTATGGTCAAGTTTTCCCTAGAAATTTTCCTAGGGTTTTTTCCTCAGGATTTTTTGGAAGTCTTCCTCTTGACTGTCCTTTGGGTTACTTCAGTTGTGGTTTTGCTGAGTCTTTGGATTTATGGCTTCATGAGCAGTTTTGCAAAACATATTTTTGGTTTTGAATGGGACCATGTGCTTTATACTGTGGTTTTTCTCTTTGGGTTTGAAGTGGTGGTTCTTGGAGGTTTTCAACTCCTTTCGTGGCTTTGGGGTTTGGCTTATGTTCTTCCTACTATTGATTCATTTTAGGACTTCCTCCTTCATTTTCTTAAAGCTGTATTTTGGTGGGGCTGAGGAATTTTGGCTTCATGAGTAGTTTTGCACAACATATTTTTGGTTTTGAAGGGGATCATGTGCTTTCTACTATGACTCTGATATTTGGGTTCGTGGTGTTGGTTCCTATAGGTTTTCAGTTCCTTTTGTGGCTTTTGAGGGGCCTCTGCTTTTCTTGCTGTTGAATCCTTGCAGGTTTTCCTTTTTTGTGTCCTTGAAGCTTTGGTGTTGAAGGTTGTCTGGGTGGCCTGGTTGCTTCCTTTCATTCTGGGATCCTTTGTTTGTAGCCATGCTTATTCGTGACTCCTTCATCTCATATTCATGTGGCTCTTTCTTTCCTTTCCTTCTGACTTGTTGTTCCACTACAGTTGTTTCCTGTGTTGGGTGTTGTTTCTCGAAGACTTCATTTTTCCTAGTTGAGGACTTCATATCCTGGGAAGTTCCTCTTATTCTTGTTCCAGCGATGCACCGTCCTCCAAGATGTTGTTCTACTGCATGAGGATTTCATTACCTGCGATATTCCTCTTTATGTTGCCTTACTTTTTAAGGTGTTCAAGGAATGGTCTTCTCAATTTTTTTTATCTTGCACTTTCCCTGTATGTTTCCTTCTGCTTCACTGATCCACCTTATTGTTCATGGTGGATTTTTTGTTTCTTTCTAGTTTTCCCCTACATGGGAAGGAGGTTTCTCTCAAGCCTGTTTCCCAATGGTGGTTTTTGGTTTTCCTGCCATTGGGTTGATTCAAAATTTAAAATCTGGCTTTGGTTCCTTTTCCCGCCCTTGGGGAAGTTTCAAATTGTTTTTTAATGGATGGGGTGGTTTGGCACTTTCTCCCACCCTAGGTTTGCTTGAAAATTCCTACTTCACACCCTTTGATTCAAAATTGAATTTTTGGTGGGCTTTCTCCTCCTATTCATGGTTCCTTTGGTGCTTAGGAAGTAGTCTTCCTCTGTCGCAAAGGATTGCACCTTCCTTTGGTGTTTAGGATGGTGCTTCCCTCTTTTTATCCATGTTTCTATAGTGTTTCCTTTTGCTTCAATCCATTGTTTCATGTTATATTCTGATCCATTGTCATCAAGTTTTGGGATCCTTGATAAAAAACCACTTTTAATATATAACCTACCAAAAAAAAAAAAACCTTTTGTCATTGCAATATCTAATCCACTAAGATATTTAATGAGTAGACCATACTTATCAGGACACACAATTAAGTGGGTTCTTGCTCTTAATGAGTTTGAACTCACATTTATTAGCCAAAAATATATAAAAGGCCAAGTTATAGATGATCAATTAGCTGCTGCTCCTATAGAGTCTAATCAACCCATGAACATTGAATTTCCTGATGAATGCCTTAATTTAGAAGAAGATCATTTATAAACTTGGACATTGTTTTTGATGGAGCTAGATGTATGAGCAGTGTAGGTGCAGGAATTATATTAATATCTCCTCAGAAGCACCTAATACTATTATCTTTTAAATTACAGTTTGCTTGTACTAATAACACTACAGAATACGAGACCCTAATCCTTGGATTACGAGCTGCTTTAGCCTTAAAAATCAAAATTTTGTTGGTTTTTGAATATTCTCAACACATGATACATCAAATTAATAAATTTTATCAAACACAAGATGAGAAATTGCAACCTTATAAAGAATATGTGGTTAAGCTTATTTCATTGTTTGAAAAAGTGACTTTAGAAGCCATTCCTAGAACTAGCAACCGTGTTGTCGATGCTATGGCTGCAATTGCCTCTTTATTGCCTTTGGAGTTGGATGATTAATATGCTACTATCATTATTCATAAAATCCAAGAACCCACTTCTTCTAAATCTTGCTTAGAGCCATTGGATGTATTTCTTATTAATGAGATTACCCCAGAACCTTGGTATATAGATATATTTAATTTCCTACAAAATGGAACTTTCCTTGAAGTATTAGATAGAAACCAACATAGGTTATTACGTTAGCGAGATGTCTTCTTCGTAATTGTTGGTAATAATTTATACAAAATATCATTTGAGGGTATTTTGTTAAGATGTCTAAACCTAGAAGAATCTAAGAAAACCTTAAGTGAAGCCCATGATGGATCCTGCGAAGGACACTTTCGTGGAGGCGCCATTGCTAAAAAGCTCCTTAGAATGGGTTATTTTTGGCCTTGCATGGAAAAATATGCCAATGATTATATGCATCATTGTGAAAAATGTCAAATACATGCTAATCTTGTCCATGCTCCTGTTCAGGAACTCCAAACCATAGCTTCTCCTTGACCCTTCTCTAAGTGGGGTTTAGACATTATTGGTAAAATTAATCCTGTCTCATATTATGGTCATAAATTTATAATAACTGCAACATAATATTTTACAAAGTGGGTGGAAGCCATACCTTTAGCTTCTTGCACAGGAGTCCAAGTCTCTAAATTTATCTTTAATCAAATAATTTGTAGATTTGGAATTCCATATAATATCATCTCTGACAATGGTACTTGCTTTAAGAACAAAGATGTTAAAAAATTGTGTCAAAAATATAAAATTCAACATAGATGGTCTACTCCTTATTATCCACAAGGAAATGGCCAAGCTGAAGCATCCAATAAAACATTAATCAAAATACTAAAAATATTGGTTAATAAAATAGGCCATGACTGGCATATACAATTATATCCTTCCTTGTGGGCTTATCGAACTAGTGTTCGTACTCCTACGGGCGCATCTCCTTTTGTCTTGGTTTATGGTGCTGAAGCTATTTTTCCATTTGAATTAGAAGTTCCTTCTTTAGGTATTTTACTTCAATATGTGGAAGTTGGAGATGAATATCACGTTGGTAGATTAAATCAGTTAGAACTTCTATATGAAAAGCGCATTCATGCTTTAGAACATCTTCGTGCCTACCAAGACAAACTTAAGAGATCATATGCTAAGAAACTCCATAACAGATCATTTGAAGTTGGAGATTTAGTCTTAAAAGAAAATTAAAAAAAATACTAACGCAAGAAAAGACCCTAAAGGAAAATTCCAACCCAAGCGGCTTGGACCATACATCATCACTGCCAAATTTGGATCGGGTGCATACAGATTGGCTACCTTGGATGGAAAATATCTCAAGGAACCCATGAATATAATGCACTTAAAAATATATTATGCATAGATCCAAAAGTCTCATCACTATAAATAGTTGTAAATAATTTTTCATGCATTTCAAAAATTTATCAAAACAACCAAAAAAAAATTCACAAAATCCAAAAATATTTCTACGACATTATTTTATTTATATCTCTGCATTATTATCTACTAAAATTATGAGTAATATTTTATATTATGTCAGATAAAATTCAAAAGTTATCCTGAACCATGCTCTAAAATTTCACTAAATTAATAATTTTGATTTTTGTTGTTTTGATTATAAATATCTCCTATAGCAAAGAACACTATTATTTCACTAAATAATTATGAGTTTGTAAATGATTTTGCTACTTTTTGGAACCAAGAACACACTTTTACACATTAAAATGATTTGTTGCAAATTTTGAAAAATGATACTACATAGTGAATCTTAAAACCTTAAGCAAAAGGTCTCCCCTGCTATCCTATAATGTGCATGGTCTAGAATACTGAGAAATTGGTAAAAGGACAAGTTCTTCCTACCAAAATAAATCCCTTGCCCCACGTCTAATCTGGGCAAGTATCCTAAAATAAAAATAATACAAAAGAAAAAAAAAAAAAAACGAGAGAGAAAAATCAAAGAAAAATGTTCCAAAGCAATAAAATCCCCTTGTTCAAAAATGGGAAAGAAATCCATGCCTTATAAATATGAAGAAAAGAAGGAGTATGGAACTTGAATCCCTGGAATTTATCAGCTATTTGAAAATCATGAGGTAAGCCCCATAACAATCGATTTGTGCCAAACTTGCTTGACATTGGGTAATTCCTTTTTACGTGGTGATATGTCTGTCATATTAGCGACCTTCTTTTGTACAGATAAATATTCACTTATGGAATAGCTAGCTTTTGGTGGTTTTATTTGCATAGTAGTTCAGTCCCTATGCATGCACAAAATCATGGTTAAAGAATACTTCACATGCACACACATTGGTTCGTTTAAGTTTGCTATATCATTTTCTTACTCAGAATCGGTAAATGAATTTTGCAAAGCACACACATTTGTTATTTGAGAGATTTTGTATCATTATGATAAGATCAAAATAGATAATGAATGCACTTCACACACATTGGTTCTAGATAAATTTGAATTTGTCTTTGAAATAAATTAAAATATTTCTTTGGAATTTTATTAGATAAATATCATCAATTCTTTTATCATTATTCATCTTAAATAAAAATACAAAAATCAAAAAATTATTCATCTTGCATTTTTTATTTTTCATGACGATGGCATTATTCCTAAGCAATTAGGAATTCCTTGCTTAGCGAAAACCATCTTTCTAATTTTTATGTCCAAAATAGTTTAAATAGTTCAAATTTCCTATCCAACATTTCTAAAAATAAAATTTATATCATCTTGCATCTTCATTTTTTACTTTTGCGACGATGGCATTATTCCCAAGCAATTAGGAATTCCTTGCTTAGCAAAAACTATCTTTCTAATTTTTATGTCCAAAATAGTTTAAATAGTTCAAATTTCCTATCCAACATTTCTAAAAATAAAATTTATATCATCTTGCATCTTCATTTTTGACTTTCGCGATGATGACATTATTCTTAAGCAATTAGGAATTCCTTGTTTAGCGCAAGTCATCCTTCTAATTTTTCATACCTCAAAATAAATGTGTACATTTCTTTACAAAATTATAAAAACTTTTGTACACGTGATATAATGGTCTATCAAACATTAATTTTGCATTTAAAAAAAAACAAACAACAATTATATATTATCCTGCATTTTTATCTTGATTTTCACAATGATGACATTATTTTTAAGCAATTAAGAATTCCTTGTTTAGCGCAAATCATCTTTCGAATTTTTCATGCCCAATCAAATAAATTTCACAAAATATTTATCATATATTTTGTTCCAAAACAACAGTAAACATACTTCATTTTATCATCAAAATCCTTGAGATCTTTCTTAAGCAAAAAATCATTTTAGCAATTTTAAAATACTCCTCACAAACATGATTAGCTTCATGAATTAGTGAGCATTGAACTCCACCAATAGTCACATAACAACATAACATCCTTCAAGATATATTGCTAAAATCTATTTAACCTTGTCATCATTCCAATACTCACATATTTCAAAACATATTCTCAAAACACACCAAATCATTTTATTCTTATTTTTAAAACGCATGATTAAAGACATCATTAGTATCCAAAAATTAAAATGCAAAATTAAATAAAACACCATCAAAAAAACATGAAAAACAAAAGGTAGCTATATATATCATCAACAAAAGTACATATACAAAAAGGGTCGACTGATATGCCACAATATCTATCATCAACATACTCAGTCATAAAAATAAAACTAAATAGATCAACTAGCACTCTGAGCATCATCATCTCCACCAGGAGGTCGAGGGGCTCGGACTCCTCCTGCTCCAATAGTAGTAACAGTCCTAGTAGTCGAGTGTGATCTCGAGTGACTCGAATGAGTCGAAGGCTCATACATCGTAGGAAGTGGTTACCTCTGATCCGTAGAAACTACTATAAAATACAGGGCCTGATAAAAAGTTGCTCATCTAGAAGCCCTAGCCAATACATCAGCTACACTAAAAATCACCTTAGAAGACATAGTAACAGGGGCTACAACTCCTTGACCCTCAGTCCTCTACTGTAACTACATCCTGGCCTGGGCTAAATCTACCTCCAGAGACTCGATCTTAGTATTCTAGGAGGAATTCTCTATCTAGCTAAGCAACCTCACCTCGTAGAGTAGCCATCTCATTGCTATCCCTGATATCCATATCCACCCCCTTTTTAGGGGACTCTGGTCTCTCCTCCTATTGAGGAGGAGATATATGTCTCTCATCCTCTCTCCTCTTAACCCATGGAGCTCCAAGTGGACGTGAGAAATACCCACCTCTGGTCCTCATCCCCTCCCTCCTAGGAGGATCTTGTATCCTACCTCGACCATGTATGAAGCCACCCCTAGTCCTAGCTCCTCTACCCCATGGTGCAGATCCCATGCTACTCTACTCACTAGCCGCACGATGATGTCGAAGTACCCTCTCTAGATCTCTATGAACTGGTCCCCTCCGTAGAGTCAATCGACGAGGGTGGATGAATGCATACAAAGTAAGGTAATCATATGTAACTCCTGCATCATCCCCCTTTGTTGTGGCAATTGGCTTGTCATCGAGATATCAATCTAGAAACCTTTGCATATCAGGAGCACTGCTAATCGATGTTGGATCTCATACAGTCCAAGCAAAATAGAAATCTCTAGTAGTAGGGATTCCCTTTTGAATCCCAAATTATCTCAAAACCCTATCCACCCGATGCAGCTCCATATCTCTAGCATGCATCCGCAACCAATTGTCTTGTATCACATGAGCCAACTCCTCTCTATCCTTTGCCCACCCTGGATGATATCTCCATGGCCTCCAGGTAATATAATCTCCTATCAAATCATCAAATAGGCGTCAGACATCATCCAAGTCAAGCCTCCTCATCTCCTTGACCCTCACAGTACAATAATAAGCCCGTGGCTTACCCACCTTCGCTATAGCCAGTGGCAACCCCTATGGTCTCTTAACAGCAATATGTTCCCAACACCAAACCTGTAAGAATTATGTGAGAACTAGGGCAACTCCATCCATGTAGATGACCTTATACAAGGTCCTATAGAGCCTGTAAAGAATGAAAGGACCCCATGCAAATCGGATCTACCACCACCTCTATCAGCAACCAAGGTAACCTGCAACTGCTCTAATGACAAAGGAGTAGTCCACCCACTACTTTGAAAAGCACTAATGTCAAAGGTGATATGCCCTGTATCTGTCTCAAAGTAGTGACAGGCACTCCTACTGATCCCAATGTGAGATTATAAGTCCCTGCTAACATTTGTAATACCTGGTATCGACTATCGAAGGAGGTAATCACCCTACCCTTGATAGGTACCTGCAGAATCCTCCATAGGTCCTCAAGTGTGGGAGCCATCTCCCCTGTGGGTAGCCGAAGATAGGAAGAGCCTGGATACCATCGCTTTGCAAGTGCCATCAATAGCACCATATCAGTAGGAATCTATGGTATTTCTACCACATGCCTAAGACCAACCTTTTCCAAGGTGGTCTTCTCCTCCGCACTCAAGACTCCCAAATCCACCTGGAGTCCATCATATCTCCACTCCCTGCTCTTTAGAGTACCTTGCTGCATAAAATCATACATAAAAACCATATATTAAAATTACATAATTAAAATCGCCATCGATCTTGTCAAAATCATCGTCGATCTTGTCAAAATCACCGTCGATCTTGTCAAAATCATCTTGATTTTGACAAAATCACCCCAATTTTGACATAATCGATTATCCAATTTTGTCAAAATCGACTTGCATTTGTCAAAATTACCCATGATTTTGCAACATCGCCTCCAATTTTGAAGACGATTTTACAAAACCTTAGGCGATTTTTCCAAAATAGGGGCAATTTTTTCCCAAGCCGCAAAAAATGGTAAACCTAATCTAAAAATCCAAAAATGTAATAAAATAATTTAAAAATGCAAATATTCAAAAGTAAAATCCAAATAAATGCCAAATAAAATATTACCTTCATCCCTCACCGTACTAAATCAGCCCCATGAGTCACTTCCGCCATTGGTCTCTCCAGAGCAAGTTTTTTTTTCCAGCTAGTAAAAAGTAAAAATGAGATAAAATTTTCTTACCCTTTTTACTATTTAAGGCAATATAAAAGCTTTTCGAGTTTCTCACTAATTCAGTGACATTAATGTAAACATCGAAGGGGCCAACGTAATAAACTATTAAAACAGTAAATATTGAGCTATAAACTAAAAATGCGTGCAATTTTTTTCTACTACCTCATAAAAATTATTAAAAATATTCAAAATTTACCCAAAAGTCGGCTAAAACGGTGAGAAAACAATGTCCTTGTTTTTCACACCAATAAACCAAAAATTATTTGACCATTGGGCAAAATCGTCCAACAGTCAACAAAATCCCCTGACGATCGACAAAATCGCCAGGCGATTTTGTCTTAAAATAAAATTTTAACAAATTTGCTAAAAAGACAAAATTTGGTTTAAAACATAAAACCTGGTTTAGTCGTTGTTCGGATCAGGGAGGTTGGTGAGTCGATTGAAGGTGGCAAACATAGGAGGGATCAAAACCTCCTCCATGTTTAGTCTAACCTCCTCCAGGTTTAGTCTAGCTCTCTTTCCATTTCTCCCCTTGGCAGGTTGAATTCAAATTCCTTGCGATAGATTCTAAAATCCCTTAAGGATCCCTCACATCAGTTTGTTACGCAATTCCATCTCTCGGCATCCTGATTTGTTTAATTTTGTCATTGCAATTACCAATTACAATCACCCAGATATCAACATAATCGCAAAGCGATTGCAATAACCGCTAGGCGATTTCGTCAGATCGAAGGTGATTTTGTCAGAAGACAGGCGATCCTGTCTGTAGATCAGAAAGGGGGTAAGGATTCAAACCACTGTTTGCATCCCTTTCCCTATTTCCTTTTGTTCATGCATTGTTCAATATTTATTTAGTTTACTGCTTAAATTTGCATATTGCATCTTGGTGTTCACTATCATTTTAATTAACTGCATCGTAAAATCAGGATCATAATTGCATAAATCCATAGCATACTAGGTTGAATTGTCATCATAGTGTTCTCATGTCATTTCATATCCACTTGCATATAGAAGTTAAAACATATTTGTGATTTGGAATACAAGAAAATTATCGTATTTTGCAAGAAATCTTGTTTTTTGTCAATTATTTTATTGCAGGATTGCAACATAATCGCCTATGATTTTGTCAAATAGAAGGTGATTTTATCTATAACACATGTGATTATGTCTAGAACAGAGGTGATTCTATCAAATACAGAGGCGATTATGTTCTACTACAAGCATTAGAATCTTCATCAAACATTCGGCTCAAGTAAGGTTTATAATTTCTTGTAATCCAAATTTTAGGTATTGTATTTCATTTTGTATCCACTATCTGCTGTCCTCATTAAATCAAAATTGCATATAGATATTTTATTCGCATAAAGGCTAAACTTAGATGTATGAGAATGATTTATAAAAAGAACACATCAAACATCTTCCAAGCCTAGTTATGGAAACTATCACTAAAATTTCCTGGTGAACCCTTAACTCGTCAAAAAATCACCACAAGAAGACACAATTAAGAGCCTCTCTTTCGAGGTGTAGCTCTACTATTTTCCCATTCCCCTATGAGGCATGGATACATCAGCCTAGAGGAAAGAAGTGAAAAATTTTAGGCCTACATAACCCTTTGGTTTTAAGAACCATTATATCATGCTCAATCATCTCATCCTTGATAATCACTTTTGGTGTAGAATCTGCTACTTGGATTGGGTTTGCCATAGATTCACTCTTCCTCTTATTGCTAGCTAGGGCATCCATACTTCCAACTTGGCTATTCATACTTTCAATAAAGAATTTCAAAAATGATTTTCTTTCCATGTTACCTAGATTTTCTTCAAACGAATCCTTTAAATTCTCCTAAGATTTGGAACAAGAAGTAAGACGTTTTCTTTGATCACACTGTGCTTTCTAATTTTTTCTTATCTACTCACACTTTCTCTTCTCTCCTGACTCATGCTTGACTCGTGCTTGCACTTGATTTTTACTATACTCATGTTCACACTCGCTTTTGGTTGCACCCACTGCTTGCGCTCACAATCGCTTTTGGATGCACTTACTTTCATCTTGTGCTCATACTTGCTTTTGGCTGCACTCACTTCCAAATTTTGCTCACACTCGCTTTTGGTTGCACCCACTCTTGAATCGTGCTCACACTTACTTAATATATATAACTTGTTAACATAACAACTATCATATTTTTGAAAAATAATTTTGAAATGTTTAAATTTTATAATATTTTATTGTTAATACAACTGATACCATTTTCTTCACAAAATTGGTCTTTTTTTATTGAAGAATATTAGATGGAGAATAGGTAGGTTGATAGATGTGAAATTTCTAATTCAAACTAGTTGAAGTAATATTTTTTAATTTCTAAATATATATAGTTTTTTTTACATATTTATACATGTTAAGTTTTTTGAAGTTCTATTTTTTATACAAAGAATCTTCCTTACAAATAATATATAATAATATTAATAAGTAACATAATTTTATAGTTATTTGTTTTAATAAGTATTAAAAAATTGAATATTATTGTTTTCATATACCGTGCTTGTACAAAGAACCTATAAATTGTATTAATATCTTTGTCTTAAAGCAACTTTTTTCTTTTCTAAATAAAAATTATTAAAAAATGCATTTTATTTTAAAAATAATGAACAATAAAAACGTAAAACTATGTGCAATTTCAAAGGAGCAACTCCTAGTGTTTGAGGTGGCAGGATGGAGTTGAAATGGTGTTTGGTTGGTCATTGTTATTCATTCCACCTCTTTCGAGGTCCGTGATTCTTCATGAGGTCCCAAGGTTTCTAGAAAGTAGGAATATGTGTCCCTTTTATTATAGTCAGATGTTAGTGATCATCATGAGGGGCTCAAGTGTGATATTGGGTGGTAGAGTTAATAGTGTAAGATTTATTTCCTATGAGAAAATGGTCAACTTAATTATCAAACCATGTTCCCTAAATATGGATGAGGATGTCAATTTTTTTTTGAATAAGGGTAATCTCTTGTAGTGCTTACTAAAGTTTGGGAGACATCATAGGGATATGGCTAAGCACATGGCATACTTATGGTGCAATAGAGTGGTGAGAATTGGGAATTTCAAATTTGAGATAAACATTCCACTAATTACTAAAGTGACAAGTTTAGCTACGGATGGTTTTTTTCATAACAAAGAGAAGCATTCACTTGCAAAGGAGGTCCAAATATTTCTTGGTGAGGAGGAACTGGTTAAAATTTAGAACGGATACAAGCACACTTCGTTGAAGACCCCTTGGGACAGGGTGGCACTGATCGTCATGCAATTTTTCACCTTAGATAAGAGCTAGGAAATTTTGAGGAGTTTCTATTTCATGTTCCTTAACCACATTCGCCATAAAAGACTAATGAATATCCCTTCCTTTATGTTTCAGTCATTGGCAAGATCAATTAGTAGAGTTAAGAAAGGAATAAATCTTGACCTTATTCACCAAGGATTGGTTAAGATATTGTTTGACTCTGTGGTAAAATCTAGGGGCTTGAACAAGGATGAAATACTGAACTCGCTTAACAGGGTATCGAGTCCTATTGTTGATTATCCTGATTCATATGATTTTGAAGGTACTAATTTGCGTAGCCGAGAGATAGAAAACAACACCCATGTAATGGGGTTAGATACCAAGGTGAAAAAATAATCCTCAAAAGGGACAATAGGTAGTGATAAACATACCAAGTGGTTGAAATATCTAGTGGTAAAATTGTCCAATTATGATAAGGCACCTCTTTGTGTTGATGAATCGAACTCTGAAGATTTCTCTCTTCATCACAAAAAGGTGAAGCTTGTTTTAGGTGCAAGTAGTGTGAAGACGTAGGGTCCTCGAATCTATGCTTCAAGGTTGGACTTAAAGATAATTAAATGTACTCTTCTCAAGCTATAGAGATCTTTGATAAATTCTATGCACACCACAATTGCCTACGCGGAAGAAATTCTAGTTTTGATGGGTTGGGAGTAGTAGGAGTTAAAGGATGACGACATGGCCAATGATGCTGGTCCAAGTGGAACTAAGATTTGATTCTTGGTTTACTTCCTTCTGAATATAGTTTTTATTGTTTCGTTCAAGCTCTCTTTCCCTATTGGATACTCTATTCATTTTTGGTTGGGCAGGACATCTTCTTTCCCCTACATGGGATTGAGCTACCTTAGGCTGCTTTGATTTATTTGTGGTCTATTTCATTTTATTCTTGTTTATTTGGGGCTAGTTGTGAGCTGGTTGGTTCTTGGAATCCTTGTTTTTCTTTGTGTAGCTTACAGGCCTCGCTTTTACTTTTAAGGAAGTCTGGATCCATTTTGTAAAGGGTTTGCGGTCCCTACAAAACCCCTTCATCCACCAAATAAAAAAATGTAAAATTGTGTATGAATTATGTATATTTTTTAGATGTTTGGTATGCAATAAAATGGATGTTAGTATCAACCTATCCTCATCTCACTTATGTTACTATATGCTCATTAAGAAACTACAAAATTTTATTTTTATTTTTAACATAAATTAAAAATACAAGGATAAGTTACATAGAGTTTAATAAAAAACAACAAATTTTTATCACAAGGTCATAAATAAATACCTACAATAATTGCCAATGAAAGATACAAAAATCAAGTTATTTTCTCTCTCTCTCTCTCTCTCTCTCTCTCTCTCTCTCTCTCTCTTTGTTGTAAATTTTGAGTAGTTTCGTCATCATTAAGGTCATCAAGTGGTTTTTCCAAAAGCAAGAAGGATTTTAAAAGGAATAGGATATAATATTTATTTTTAATATTATATGCCTAAAAAGGCCTAAAAGGTTGAAGACCCAAGGAAGGAGAAGCAAGTTTAAATTAAATAATAATATTATATTATTTAATATTATCGGACAAATTGATGAGGTGAAGTAAATTGGGTCCAAGGAATTATTAAAATAATTTATTCTTGAAAAGACCCATGAAGCAACTTGCAAAAGATTTAATTTAATTTATTTAAATTAAAATATTTTAACCCATGGTTAAAATTTTAATTTAAATAAATAATGGGTGACAAAGGTTTTTAAATTTAATATTTAAATCTAAATTCGAATTTCAAAATTGAATGTTGGGCCGACGAGTTATGTGCAAGGGAAAACATGTATAAAAGGGGAAAATATTCTTCATTTTATCCCCTTGACCTATGCTATCAAGTGTTGTGCTATGCTAATGATAAATGATATAATTCATGCGCTTCGTGTTTCAAGAGAAGAGGTTTTTGTGCTTCAAAAAATGAAGATAATGAGAAGGTTTTGAAAAACATGGAAGTCAAAGGAGGTACCACCGATGGCGGTAGCACAGGTGGCAGTTGAGGCCAAGAAAGAGATTTGAGAGGGCAAGGACGTGGGTTCGATTCACGTCATTGTGCTTTGCAAGGAAAAACATTTTTGTTTTCGCGCTAAAGGACAAAGGAGATAAGGAATAAAATGTAAATCATGTGCTCTTGATTTTCGTATGGGCGCATAGCCCAACTGGTGGCCTAGCGTTGGGCTAGGGTGTTGAGGAAGCAAGGTTGTGAGTTCGAATTTGGCTGGAAACACTTTTTGGGCAGAGTTAAAATAAAAGGTATGCAATTTATGATTTGATTTTTCAAAGGTTTTTGATATCCGAAAATTTACTTTAAAGGGTTGCATGAAATTTGAAAGGATAGCTTGTGAGTTTGTTAAGGGAGATATAAGGTGTAAGAAAATTAAAATATTTTATTTTAATATTGGTGGTTAGAATTTATTCTATGAGATAGGAGTTATAAGGTTTGCAAAGGAAATTATATTTTATATTTTGAGATAAAGCTATGTTGTGTTAATTATTTTGAGAGGAGAAATAAGGTGCCTAAAGAAGATTATTGTGTTTGTTTTCCTTTAATAAAATTGTTGACTTATATTTTGAAAGTGTGGAGATTATAAGGTGTATTTAAGACTTGTTATTTTTGTGTGGAAAAATAATTATTGGGAAAATATTTGCAAGGAGATTTTGAGAAAGATTGTTGTTACCTAACCTTAAAATTGGCAAAGAAGATTTGATTGTGGTTAAGACAGGTTTTGAAGATATATCTCCATAAAAATAAAAGGTATGGGCACATCTTCCTATGAGTGAAATATTGTTGGATTGAATGTTGTGAAATGCAAGGTTGGAGTGAAAAGGATTGTTTGATAAGCATTGTTGGAAATATTTGAGTGAGTGTTCATGTGCATGATTAGGGTTTGTGAAAGATCATGAGTATCATTGTTATGTGAAGTTGAGAACTATCTTGAACTAGGGTTTGTGAAAGAACATGAGTATCATTGTTATGTGAAATTTGGAATTATCTTGAGTCAAGGTTTATAGTGTGAGTTGTTGGAAGTATAGTGAAACACTTGGTTAGGGTTTGTATGCAAGTTGTGTTTCATTGAGTGGATGGTTGAGTAAAGTTGATTGATCATTATTGATTGAGAGCATTGGAGTGATAGTTCAAGATTTGTGAAACAAATTATTCTTTATTTTTGAATTGATTTGAAAGTGAGTTTGAAAGTGTTAGAGTGATTTGTGAGTGTGAAACATATTGAGTCTCTTACCATTCTCTATATGTTTCTATGGTTAAACAAGATTATGAGTGAAACTTGTTTGTGTGATTGAAGAGGTTTTTTGAAAGGATTAAGTTGAGTTGTGTATGCAAGTTTTGCAATTGATTTGAACAAGCTTTTGTGGAAGCTTGTGGATAGATTTGAGTAAGTCCTAGAAGGGACTTAAGGATAGAGTTGAGTAAGCTTTTGTGAAAGCTTAAGGATATATTTGTGTGAGATTTTGTGGAAGCTTACAATTAGATTTGAGGTAAGTCTTGGTGAAGACTTGTTGAGAATATTGAGCAAGTTCTAGTGAGGACTTGTTGAGAATATTTGAGGTAAGTTTTAGTGAGGACTTGTTGAGCATATTTGAGGTAAGTCTTAGTGAAGACTTGTTGAGAAGATTGAACAAGTTCTTGAGAGGACTTGTGGATAGATTTGAGGTAAGTATTTGAGAAGACTTGAGAGTAGAGTTGATTGATTGATTTGTTCAAACCTTGAGTTAAGGTTTGGGGTAGATCTAGTAGAGCAGATTTGTGCTAGATAAAGGATTTTGGATGAGGTGTGTGATTGATGTTTAGTGTAGATTTGAGGATAGCGATTGAGCAGATTTGTGCTAGATCGAAGGATTGTTGTTTAGTGAGATTATGATTGGATTGAGATGTTGAGATAGATTGAGAATTGTGCTAGATAAAGGATTGTTTAGTGAAATATGAGAGATGGAATTTGCTAGATAAAGGATAGTTTAGTGTAGATTTGAGGATAGATATTGAGTAGATTTGTGCTAGATCAAAGGACTATGTTTAGTGTAGATTTGAGGATAGAGATTGAGTATATTTGTGCTAGATCGAAGGATTGTGTTTAGTGTAGATTTGAGATAGATATTGAGTAGATTTGTGCTAGATCGAAGGACTGTGTTTAGTATATATTTGAGATAGAGATTGAGTAGAGTTGAGAGTAAGATTTGGAGGTGATAGAGTAGAGGATATTAGTCTCTAGTGGATAGAGATCCATTAGCCAGGGTAGTGAGGATAGAAGTCTTCTGAGTGAGGACATAGGTATTCTATGGAGAGAGATCCATAAGCTAGTGTAGTGGAGGTAGTAGTCTTCTAAGAGATCACTAGCTAGAGTAGAGGAGAAGGAGTTCTCCTATGGATAGAGATCCATGAACTAGTAGAGGGGAAAGAGTTCTCCTATGGATAGAGATCCACGAACTTGATTAGGGGATTGGAATATCCTTTGGATAGAGGTCCATAAACATTGTAATAGGGAAGGATTCCCAAGAGATTTTTTGAGAAAATTTTAGTGAAATATTTTCTCCGTGGACATAGCCCACATTGGGTGAACCATGTTAAATTGGTGTCTCTATTGTGTGTGATGATTTATGCATTGATTTGATTACTATTATTGATATTGCCATTGATAATATTGGATAATATTGTTTGGGAAAGAAAAGTAAAAAGTGGTCTTATACTGTTCACCCCCCTCTCAGTATAAGCTTGTGTTCTTCAATTGGTATCAGAGCGGGTTCCTTCGGAAGAGTTTAACAACTTGAAGGAAAATCTTATAGGAACACAGATGGATTCTTAGAGTGGATATTTAGGGAATAAGGCACCATTGTTCGATGGGAACAATTATGCATTCTGGAGTGTAAGAATGAAGGTTTTCCTAATGGCACTAGGAAATGATATATGGCAAGCAGTTGAGGATGGGTACATACTGCCAGCTACTCCACCTACAGATAAAGATGGTAAGCTCCTACAACTAAATAATTCAAAGGCAATGAATGGAATCTTAAATGGTTTACGTGAATCAGAGTTTGTAAAAGTTATGCATTGCACATCAACAAAAGAGATTTGGGATAAGTTGAAAAATATATATGAGGGAGACAAAAAGGTCAAGATGGCAAAATTGCAAAATCACAAGAAAACATTTGAAGACCTAAAGATGAAGGATGAGGAAAACATTACTACATACCTACTTCATGTGGATGAGGTTGTTAACTCCATGCAAGGACTTGGGTTTAAAGTGGAAGAATCAGATGTTTGTCAAAAGGTTTTAAGATCACTTCCTAAGAGGTATAGTGAAAATATTTCAGCCATAGAAGAAACAAGAGATATAGAAACTTTGACAAGGGATGAGTTACATGGAACTCTCATAGCTTTTGAGATGAGAATAAAATAGGAGTCTATTCCCTAGAAAGAAGCAACCTTCAAAGTTACAAAGAAGACAAAGGGTAAGAAGTTGGATTCAAGTAATGAGTCATCCAGTGATGAAGAAGCAAACTATGGCAGAAGGAACAAGGACACAAGAAAGCACAAAGGTACAAAATCAGTTAAGTGTTTCAAATGTGGTAAATATGGTCACTATGCATCTGATTGTCCAGAAGCTAGAAATAGTAGTGGTGATGAGAAACAGGATCATAAGAACAAGGAAGCAGGAAAATTTAGGTACCAAAAGAAAAATAGGTATGGACAAAACAAGCATGAAAAGAAGTTTTTCCAAAGGCATAAGAAGAGTTTTTATGCAGATAAGGCAAGCAAGAGTTCAAGTGATAGTGATGACAGGTCCTCAGATAATGAAGAAGAAGAAATTCTATTTCTGACAATAGAAAAAGAAGATGTTAGAAAAAGGGCACCAATAATTCTCAAGTGTTTTAGGTGTGGTAACTTTGGTCATCTTGAAGATCAGTGCACAAGGAATGGATTCAGTTTCAGTGAAGATGAATATGAAGATGCTCTTGAAGGACCAAAAGAAGAAAGTCTTCTTATGGCAATAGAAGAAGAAGGAAGTGCTTCTAGTGGAAATAAATCAGAAAAGAATGAAGATGATCTTGATGATAAAAGGGTAGAGAAAGAATCAAAAAATGAAGAGGAAGGAGAAGTTGATCTTGAGGGTGAGCTTATTTTTGCTCTTAATGCATTAAATAAGGTAAGAAAGCAGAACTCAAAACTCAAGCTTCAATTTCAAGAATGTGATGAAGAGAAAGGAAAGCTTATAGAAGATCTAACCAACTCAATAGCTAAGACAAGGAGATTTAAAGAGAAGTTAGAAGCAAAGGTTTTAGAATGTGAAAGGTTAGAGCATGAAGTAGCTTCACTAAGGAAGGAAGTAAAAGAGTCTAAAGACAAGCTACACAGGTTTGGGAGAAGCTCAAAGAACTTGGATAAGATTATCAAGGTACAAAGACCTTCATCAAACAAGATAGGACTTGGCTTTGAAGAAGAACATAGAAGACAAGGAGAGGAGTCAATCTCAAGCTCCAAAGAAGAAGAAGCTTCAGAAGAAGAAAGTGTATGGGAGAGTGAGACTTCTAAGGATAAGTTGGAAAATAGAAAGTTCAACAAGGAAAGGAACAATGCACAAATGAGGAATAGATGGAACAGGAAACATCACAGGGAAGAAGAGACTAAGAGACCAATGGGGTCAAGGCAAGGTTTCTTCAATGGACGTTGCTTCTCATGTCATAGGTTTGGACACAAGGCTATGCAGTGCAGGACACATGAAAGATAGGGACATGGTTTCACCAATAGAAATTTTAGAAGTGGGCATCTCTTTCAAGGGTATTGTCACTCTTGTAATCAGTTTGGTCATAAGGTAGTTAATTGTAGGGTTCATAACAAGAATGGATATGGCTTCACCAGGAGGAACTACAAGATATTTGCACCTTCAAGGAATCACAACATCAAGTGTTATAAGTGCAACAATGTTGGGCATATGGCTAAGTGGTGTAGAGCAAAATTTCTAGAGACAAGCAAGAACATGAACATTCAAAAAAATTAGAAGGATCAGTTGAGAAAGAAGGTGGACAAAGGTAAAGAGTAGTGTATGCTGGGAGTAGAGATACTCCCACCCCAAAATTAACCACCTCAAGAGAGGAGGTGGGGGAGGGGCTAAGCTAAGAGTCTCATATTTAGCCCCAAGCCCCATAGGTGGCCCTTTGCCATTGATGACAAAGGGGGAGAGATTTGAGTTAGGGGAGAGCATTCAGTCAAGGGGAGCAGTTTCTCAAGGGGAGCAACTTTTGAAAAAGAAAAAGGAATGGTAAAAAAAGGGGTTGCCATCAATGACAAAGGGGGATATTGTTGGAAATTTTGAGTAGTTTTGTTGTCATTGATGTCAAGAGAGTATTGTTTCAGTTTCGTCATCATTAAGGACATCAAGTGGTTTTTCCAAAAGCAAGAAGGATTTTAAAAGGAATAGGATATAATATTTATTTTTAATATTATATGCCTAAAAAGGCCTAAAAGGTTGAAGACCCAAGGAAGGAGAAGCAAGTTTAAATTAAATAATAATATTATATTATTTAATATTATCGGACAAATTGATGAGGTGAAGTAAACCGGGTCCAAGGAATTATTAAAATAATTTATCCTTGAAAAGACCCATGAAGCAACTTGCAAAGGATTTAATTTAATTTATTTAAATTAAAATATTTTAACCCATGGTTAAAATTTTAATTTAAATAAATAATGGGTGGCAAAGGTTTTTAAATTTAATATTTAAATCTAAATTCGAATTTCAAAAATCGAATGATGGGCCGACGAGTTTTGTGCAAGGGAAAACATGTATAAAAGGGGAAAATAAATTCTCATTTTATCCCCTTGACCTATGCTATCAAGTGTTGTGCTATGCTAATGATAAATGATATAATTCATGTGCTTCGTGTTTCAAGAGAAGAGGTTTTTGTGCTTCGAAAAAGGAAGACAAGGAGTAGGTTTTGAAAAATGTGGAATTCAAAGGAGGTACCACCAGTGGCGGTAGCACAGGTGGCAGTTGAGGCCAAGCAAGAGCATTGTGAGGGCAAGGACGTGGGTTCGATTCACGCCGTTGTGCTTTGCAAGGGAAAATTTTTTGGTTTTCGTGCTAAAGGGCAAAGGAGCTAAGGAATAAAACGTAAATCATGCACTCTTGATTTTCGTATGGGCGCATAGCCCAACCGGTGGCCTAGCATTGGGCTAGGGTGTTGAGGAAGCAAGGTTGTGAGTTTGAATTTGGTTGGAAATATTTTTGGGCAGAGTCAAAATAAAAGGTATGCAATTTATGATTTGATTTTTCAAAGGTTTTTGATATCCAAAAATTTGCTTTAAAGGGTTGCGTGAAATTTGAAAGGATAGCTTGTGAGTTTTGTTAAGGGAGATATAAGGTGTAAGAAAATTAAAATATTTTATTTTAATATTGGTGGTTAGAATTTATTCTATGAGATAGGAGTTATAAGGTTTGCAAAGGAAATTATATTTTATTTTGAGATAAAGCTATGTTGTGTTAATTATTTTGAGAGGAGAAATAAGGTGCCTAAAGAAGATTATTGTGTTTGTTTTCCTTTAATAAAATTGTTGACTTATATTTTGAAAGTGTGGAGATTATAAGGTGTATTTAAGACTTGTTATTTTTGTGTGGAAAAATAATTATTGGGAAAATATTTGCAAGGATATTTTGAGAAAGATTGTTGTTACCTAACCTTAAAATTGGCAAAGAAGATTTGATTGTGGTTAAGATAGGTTTTGAAGACATATCTCCATCAAAACAAAAGGTATGGGCACATCTTCCTATGAGTGAAATATTGTTGGATTGAATGTTGTGAAATGCAAGGTTGGAGTGAAAAGGATTGTTTGATAAGCATTGTTGGAAATATTTGAGTGAGTGTTCATGTGCATGATTAGGGTTTGTGAAAGAACATGAGTATCATTGTTATGTGAAGTTGAGAACTATCTTGAACTAGGGTTTGTGAAAGAACATGAGTATCATTGTTATGTGAAAATTGGAATTATCTTGAGTCAAGGTTTATAGTGTGAGTTGTTGGAAGTATAGTGAAACACTTGGTTAGGGTTTGTATGCAAGTTGTGTTTCATTGAGTGGATGGTTGAGTAAAGTTGATTGATCATTATTGATTGAGAGCATTGGAGTGATAGTTCAAGATTTGTGAAATAAATTATTCTTTATTTTTGAATTGATTTGAAAGTGAGTTTGAAAGTGTTAGAGTGATTTGTGAGTGTGAAACATATTGAGTCTCTTACCATTCTCTATATGTTTCTATGGTTAAACAAGATTTTGAGTGAAACTTGTTTGTGTGATTGAAGAGGTTTTCTGAAAGGATTAAGTTGAGTTGTGTATGCAAGTTTTGTAATTGATTTGAACAAGATTTTGTGGAAGCTTGTGGATAGATTTGAGTAAGTCCTAGAAGGGACTTAAGGATAGAGTTGAGTAAGCTTTTGTGAAAGCTTAAGGATATATTTGTGTGAGCTTTTGTGGAAGCTTACAATCATATTTGAGGTAAGTCTTGGTGAAGACTTGTTGAGAGATTGGGCAAGTTCTAGTGAGGACTTGTTGAGTAGATTTAAGGTAAGTTTTGGTGAAGACTTGTTGAGAGATTGAGAAAAGTTCTAGTGAGGACTTGTTGAGTAGATTTGAGGTAAGTCTTGGTGAAGACTTGTGAGAATATTGAGCAAGTTCTTGAGAGGACTTGTGGATATATTTGAGGTAAGTCTTTGAGAAGACTTGAGAGCAGAAGTTGATTGATTGATTTGTTCAAACCTTGAGTTAAGGTTTGGGGTAGATCTTAGAGGAAGGTATATGTTTAGTGCTAGATTTGAGGAAATGATTGAGTAGATTGTGTTAGTAGATTTGAGGATAGAGATTGAGAAGATTATGCTAGATTGAAGGACTATGTTTAGTGCAGATTTGAGAAAGAGATTGAGCATATTTGTGCTAGACCAAAGGATAGTGTTTAGTGTAAATTTGAGATAGAGATTGAGCAATTTTTTTGTAGAAAAAGGAGAGCAAGCTTTGGAGGTGATAGAGCAAAGGATAGTAGTCTCTAGTGGATAGAGATCCATTAGCTATGGTAGTGAGGATATAAGTCTTTTGAGTGAGGATATAGGTCTTTTATGGAGAGAGATCCACAAGCCAATGTAGTGGAGGTAGTAGTCTTCTAAGAGATCACCAGCCAAAGCAGAGGAGGAGTTCTCCTGTGGATAGAGATCCACGAACCAGTAGAGGGGAAAGAGTTCTCCTATGGATAGAGATCCATAAACTTGATTAGGGGATTGGAATATCCTTTGGATAGAGGTCCATAAACATTGTAATAGGGAAGGATTCCCAAGAGATTTGTTGAGAAAATTTTAGTGAAATATTTTCTCCGTGGATGTAGCCCACATTGGGTGAACCACGTTAAATTGGTGTCTCTATTGTGTGTGATGATTTGTGCATTGCTTTGATTACTGCTATTGATATTGCCATTGATAATATTGGATAATATTGTTTGGGAAAGAAAAGTAAAAAGTGGTCTTATACTTGTTCACCCCCCTCTTAGTATAAGCTTGTGTTCTTCACTCTCTCTCTCTCTCTCTATATATATATATATATATATATATATATATACCATATGGATTTGGATCATTAACTAGATTGACCTTGAAATACCAAGAAAACTGCAACTTTAGATTAACTTTCAAAGGGGTTACAAGTGTGGCCCTTATTATAAAGTATGCCTTTGAAGGATACAAAATGATTTTGCCATAAGGGAAGTCCTATTTTAATAAAATGGCAAGTTGTTAATGTCTTATTTGTATCCCTAAATGGAGAGTGGACTTATTTTGTGTGGGCCACAAGTTTGTGTAGATCCTCTAAACCTACATAACCTACAAAATTTGTTAGAAAAAATTGGAGGTTTGTATTAATCAAACCCCATATCAAAATAGATAAAAGACACTAAATAACTAAGCTAATGCATAATTGAAGTGTTATTGCAATGATTGTAACTACAATGATATTTACTTGTACAAAGGGCTTTTGTAGCCTATTGCTTGCTTCTAGATCTCCTTTCCATGTTGAGAAGCATTTCAAACTTGCTTGCAATACAAAAGAGTGCAAAAGGATGGATGGATATTGAAAGCAAAATGAATTTTGAATGTAGTGTAATCTATATGGATTTTGGTAGATTTTGGGTATGTAAATGGTGGATGGATGTAGATAGATAAAATGACCCTCTATTTATAGAATTTGGTAAGGTTAAGGGGGGGTTGAGGTGTCCCATGAGGTGGCATACCTCATAAGTGTATTTGGGTGGAATCCCTCACCCATATACCTATCATGAATGAGTATGGTGATGTGGAGTGGAGTTGGGGTTAAACCCTAATTGTAGTAAGGTTAACCATGGGTTAGTTTTTGACTTGGATGAGGTGGAAGGTGAGTCATCCATGCCCATGCTTTGAAAACCAAAAAGTCTTCAAAAGTTATTTATGAATTCAAACCCACATGGGGATTTGAAATGGAGCAAGAGTTAGTTGTGACTAGGGTTAGGTTGACCCTAGGTTAATTGTTGAATTTTTGGGTGAGGTGGAGGGTGACTCACCCTTGACCCATGCCTTTGGACACAAAAGTATCCAAATGGCATTTAAGGCCTTAAAAGTGTAAAGGGGATGTGTGGAGCAAGGGTTAAAGTTAACCCTGATTAGGTTGACCCTAGGTTAGACCAAGGTCAAATAGGTGAGGTGGAACCTAGGCTAGTCAAAGTGTAGACTAGGTGAGGTGGCCATAAATCAAATTGACCATGGGGTGGAGTTTGACTATAAAGTGACTTTGTCTAGGGTAGATATTTGACCAAGGTTAAGCCATGATGGTGGTTGCATGAGGACCTAGAGTTAAGCGTATAAAGGGGCTTAAGTAGCCCAAGGGGGCTTATGGAATGAATGGTATTTTTGATAAATAAATAGTATTTTAAGGCTAATTTATGCAAATTTCATGAGCTTTGCAGATTTATTAGTCATGATTATGGAAGAAGTGGTAATGTATGACTTTTGGGTGTCTACATTTACCTCTTTTTGCATTGCATTGTGTGAAGATAGTGTAGTCTAAAAATGATGACACCACATTGGTGATTGATTATGAGAGAACATGGATTGGTGGGTGATGACAAGCAATTTTTTTTAGAGGAGTAGATGTAAGATCATCTTGAGTTATGATCAATGTAAGATGCCCCAATTATGGAAGGGATGCATGTTCTTTGAAACTTTGCCTTTGATAGATTGATGAGATCATTTGGGTTGGTAGATTGGTCAACCATATGTAGGTATGCTCATGATTACTTTGGTGGACTCAATTTACTACCTTGATGAAGTGTACCGTAGATACCAAAATCTAGCCACTTATCATCCATTCATAACTTCCCATTGTATTTATCCATTATATATATATATATATATATATATATATATATATATCTATATATATATTTATATTTAAATTAAATATTTTATATATTATATTTATATATATTTAATAAATATATGTATATATGTATGAATTAATCACAAGCATCCATCATGTTTTAATCTCAACCATCCATCCATCTTAATCCATGCTATTTACCCAGATTTAATCTCCACCCTTCATCATGTTTTAATCTTGGCCACACAAATTGTGTTGTCGAAACCCTAACATGCCTAAGGGAAGATTATAAAGAGGAGTCATTTTGATGAATCAAACCCTGAATACTCTCAAAGTTCTCCTCGTGCCCTTTCCCACTTATTGCCATATTCCTCCATTGTCACCATTTGCATATTCTGCATCCACCACCGCACACCTTGCATGAACTAGATCTACTTCTGCACTACTCTCAACAATCCCCGAATGCCCTATTGAGTTTTTCAAGTTCCTATGGGAATATTTCAAGTGCCCACAAGTGTTTCCCATTCTATCAAGTACCTATAGGCATCTACTAAGTGCCCACGTGTGTTTCCCATTTTATCGAGTGTCCACAAACATCTACCAAGTGCCTGTGTGTGTTTCATGTTCTATCGAGTACACACAGACATATATCAAATGCTCATAGGCATTTCCCATCCCTGATCTATGGCCCTACAACCCTTAAGCATTTTTAGGGTACATATACATCATCATCCTCTATAATAGCAATGAATACAAAAATGACAAGTCAGCGTAGACAAGGTAAAAATTCATTGCATTCATTTTTAGTGTTCTTAGATCTGCTTACAATTTTATTTATGCAACTAGGGTTAGTGATTTCTCTTTCTGAGGGTCTCACGTAGTGGAGCCCTCATAGATATTATTAATATTATTTTGTTTGCTATGTGTAGGTGTGAGAAGAATATTCATTGACAACTACTTAAGCTAGAGTGGTCCTACATAGGATACCAGAAAGCCCACTCACTCTATTGGGATCAAAGATGAGCAAGAAGATACCACCAATATTTCTAACTAGGGTTTCAGAAAGTCCTAGTACCCTTGTAATAATTGTATCAAATTAAACCCCCTATTTGGGGTACATTGATTATAATGCAAGAGATCCACCAACGATAATAATAAAAGTTCATTTCTTTGTGCAATATTTTGTATCATTCTGCTTATTTATTTCATAGTCTATATTTGGTGTTTCATTTTTGCATTCACAAATGGTGATCACGGTGGGACCCACAAAGGGTTCTAAATTTTAAATTATCTTATCACTAACTTGTGGTTTTCTATCTTTGTTTTGGAGGTTTTCAGAAAAATGAATTGCACAAATTTCATAGAATCAGGGTTTATAAAGAATTGCAGAAGTTTTAGAAGTTACGTAGATGCCCTCCAACACTTGAGGGGTACCCTCTAGAGTTTATAAGACACCCTGGTGCATTTTAGAAGCACCTAGAGGCATTTTATAGAGAGGGAAGAAAAATACGTAGGCTTATCTGTAAGTCTGCCTCAAAACCCTAACCCCTTTGTTTTGTGTATTTTTACATTTTTACAGATTTAGTGTTAAAAAGAACATCATTAAATTATGTTAAAAAAAACATGTTAAATATACATTTTAGGCATTAGAATAGTTTTTGCATCCATTTTTATTCACACATTTCACATTTCCAATTAAAATTTCATAGTTTTTTGGTGTGCTACACTTAAAATCTTGCATTCTATTTCCATATGAATTGTTAATTGCATGAAATAGTTTACATTATAGGGTTAGGGATTTCTCATTTTCCTTGTCTAAATAGGAACAAAATTAATATATTAAAAATACTCCCGCATTTGATGATTCAATGCGGAAGAGTAGACAAACCCCCCACTATTCAGAGAGGGATTTAATTAGTGTGGATGGATGTAGATAGATAAAATGGTGGATGGATGTAGATAGATAAAATTGATATTTGGGGAAATTGATATTTCTTTTGTTGGCTTCTAATTTAGACTTGTAAAATTAGTTATTCCTGAAATTATATGTAAACCATAAAAAACTAGAAATTTTAAAAGGAATCACACACAAAACGTCTCACATTAAACAATAATGAGTTGGATTCATCACCAACCATTTCTTGAGAATTTGTGACGGTGGGTTTCATCTCCATCCACCAATCTCTGCCCTTAGCCACCATAGGATACCCCTAAGAAAGATTTCTAGAATTCATCATCAGAAAGAATCTCATTGTCCAACCAAGCCATAGATTTCACCCTTCATAATTCATATTAGTACATCAAAACATACAAAAAACAAAAACAGCATTAAAACAAGATGATAAAATAAAAGGTAAGACAAATTTGTTGCAGAAACTTAGAATTAAGTTGTTTAACTGGATTTCTATAAAGTTTTTATTTACATTATTGTATTGCACATTGCATATATTTTATTCATTTAGCTTATGGTCTTAACTAAAAATCAGAAAATAAAGAAGCACTGAATCAAATTTTCATCCCACAACACATTGCATCCATAAATAATTCATCATCCCTTTCTACCACTTGTGTGGTCAACCCCACGAGTGTGATATAGGTAAGTTATTCAAATTTATCTGTGAGCCCATCACATGCTATACAAATATAAAATATTGATGTTTTGCATAGAGCTATCCACACATCTATTCCACAACAATCATGTGCTCCAATAACTTCCATTCCATCCTCATATACTACCACCTATAACAATCCTTTGTATGAATCACATGTCAATGTTGCTTCACAAATTTCGACCTCCATCTCATCCAATATTTCTCATCCAATTGTAATTCCTATTGCAACTTAATCTCCACCTACATCATCCATTACATCCACATTAACACCATCCACCTCAGATATGGAAATACATGAATCATGAGAACACTTTAAAAAATTGCTTAAGAAGTTGCAGAACGCTCAATAACAAGTTCAGGTGGTCAATCCTAAGCCTTAACCTATTTCCACCCAATCCACCTTTGTCACCCAAAGTCCATTATGGGTGCCACAATCTTCTGTGGTTTCCATTCTCACACCTTCATTAACCTAAACCCATTCCATCCCCATGGGTAAATCCATCCATAGACCTCATACATAATCTCCTTTTCTTCATTTACAATAATCTCATTCACAACCTCATCATCATCATTTTCAATCCATGCTCCCCAATTCATCACACTAACAACAACACACTCAATATCATCCATTCATCAATCCATTCACCATATCTCAATACACTCAACAAGAAAACCAGGGCTTACAATCAAATTGTCAACACACTTTACTTTTGTAATAGATTTTAACTCGACTCACTAACATTGAGTTATAGTTGATTTGTCATCAATGTCATCATCATTCATGTCAAAAATCACACCAGTTGCAACATCCAGTTCCACAATCCACATCTCAGGTTACGATACCTGTACCACAAATCCAACATCTAACATAATAATACAAACACACCAAGTATCCTGCAAAGCCCCCTCACAATTAGACGATGCTTTCAGAATCTTATACAACTATTTTTCGAAGGTTGTATGAAGCACAAGATATTTCACTTCTAAAAATCAAACCAAGAGACCCAACCAAATGAGGCAAACACTTTAAGGAGCACTTTTACTATCCCTATCATCAACAAGTAGGCCATGACATCAATAATTGCCATGCATTTAAAAACATTATCCAATATCTTATTGATATGAAAGTCTTTCCCATAAATAGTCCATCTAACCCATCTAATCAGGACATTGGTACTAATTCAATCATCATGCATGCTGGGGATTATCAGGATATCGTATCCTCCCAATAACTTACACCATTAATCATAAGGCAAATCGAGGAAGCTTAAGGTATCACACCTTCATCACAAAAAAAAAGTTTTGAAGGTACCTAATCCCTTTGGTCACATCTCAATTTTCAAAAAGCTCCAAAGGCACCTAATACCTTTGGTCACATTTCAATTTAAAAAGGCTCCAAAGGCACTTAACACCTCTTCTCACACATCAACTCAAAGTCATTTGCATCTATACATGTTGCTTGCTACTATTTGATTTCACAATATTCAAGGAACACATAAGCTTACCAAGCTAGGGGGTAAAAGAACCCGAGTCATTGAGCATCATAAACTTGAAAGCATTCCATGCTTACTATGATATATATATATATATACAAGGCTATTACAAAAAAATAACATTACATTTCATACATTCACAATCACATTTCACATTTCATATTAGGAATCATTTATTCAGTTCATATATAAATTGGTCAAATAAAGTCATGTTGCCTTAAGCAAGGGCACCTTCAAAATTTCATTGCACCATTCCATAAAGCCAAATTATCATTAGCAAAGCTACATGTCTATAATTCCTAGGTGTTTTAGGTTGTACCTCGAAGTAAAAGGGTATTCCTTGCTTGTCCCATCATGCAACATAGTCCACAAAAATAGTGGTTTTCACCACTATCACAATTTTCAAAACAAAAGACAGAGTAGTAAGGATAGAGTAAAATTCTCATCACACTTCGATTGAGAATTCGAATCCCCAAAGCTATAAATATTTTACACATCACACACCATAGATCCTAAATTTGTAAGGATAGTACTACATTTCTAGTCAGATGGTTAGATAGTCATCCCGCATACACATCACATCATCAATGTCACATCCCCACTATTTATTGGTATTTTTATTTTGAAGAATATGATTTTGCGTCCAGTTTTTGTGGTGTAGGTGCAGGTTTCTGAATCGATGATGGAGAGGAGCACTCACCCTAAGACCAAGACAATGGTTTGGAAGGTCAGGTAAGCGGATATGATGTCATGCCCTGAGCACCTTGGTCCGTGGGTACATGGAAGCCCACCGTAGAAATTGCATCTTCATTTACATTTTGCCTGTCATGATTGACTGAATGCTGATTGCCTCTTAAGTACGGTGTTTGCTACTTGTTGCTATTTAAAAAAATATATATTAATTTTATTATATATATATATATATAATATATAATAATAATAAATATGAAATTATTAAAAAAACATGCGTGAACAGTCTTTTATATATAAAGATAATTTGGGAATTATTTTAATTGAAGTAAATACTTCTTACATATACATGTCCAAAACTATGAGAATAATATATATATAATAATAATAATAAAATAAAATAATAAAAGGATAATAAAATGTTAAAATCCTATAATATAAAATATGTATTATTAAACATTACACTCACATTGCTAGAGGCTAGGTAATAAAACTTAAAAAAAAACTAAGCTACGGGAAGCAATAAACTAAAAGTATCTTAACCTTAATATCATAACAATGAAACAGAAAGGGGGATTGAGGGGCTATGAAATAATTGTAATCTATTGATTAAGCCAAATGGTTAATAACTTATTGGACACCTGGAGGCGTTTCGTCGTTAAACCTGGCAAGGCTACGCTAAGGTGTCAATATTTTTTTTCCATAAGCTTTTTCTTTATAAGGGAAGTAAGATCGTTTTGCTAAAAAAGGGAAAAAAAATTGGAAAGGCAAGCGTTCTACTATTGGGCAGCGACTGACGAGAGGAATAGAACAAATTTTCCAGCGTCAAGCGAAGGTCAGGAATTATGTTTCAATATTCATATTTGGAAGCGTGTGAATGTTTTACTATATGTTTAATCTTCTGAATGATGTTGTATGTATATTGCTTTACCGTGTGTATTCATAATAGAGAAGAAAAAAAACTTTAATCACTGTTGTAAGTCAAGAATCACTGCAATAACTTTATTAGAGCTAAAGTATCGTCTTGATTGACACTCACTCTATTCATAGCCAAATCTAATTTAAATTAGCGTTAACAAAAGTGGAAAAACATTTTTAATTAAGATTGGAATGCCTACTTCCACCACCGTAGAATGGCAATATATTTTGCTTGATTTGATGGCTCTTAGAATTGCATGTTTAAATTCTTATAGTAGACTCTGCTACCTGAGAACCATTGGGTGAATTTGGTCAAACTTTGTGTTTTGTGGTTGTGCGAAAATGAATGGTTTTATTTTATAATTTGTTGATGGGTGAATACACTTGCATGACTGCATGAGCATATCATATAGGTTGGGCCAAGCTGATCCATAATTATTTTTTAAAAACCTTTCTGTTGCGGTCTTGAGGAGGGCACCATCTGAAAGTTGAGATTCGACTCCTGCACATACGACGGAATGAGCTATGCCGTATCCAGGATATGGAAAGGCGTAACGGCTGTTCGGTAGGAAGAATGTAGGTGGACACATATTCGTTGATTTTCTAGTTGAATGAGTAGAAAATATTTATTTTAAAAATATATATATATAATAGTTTTAAAAACTATTGTACTGGATTTCAAAATAAAGGAACAGAGTTCTGCGTTATCTAGTTTTAAAAGCTACTAAATTGTTTTTCAAAGTAAAGGAATAGAGTTCTGCATTGTTTATGTTTGCTATGAAGATGAATATAGGAGAATGAATACAATTGGTTGTTTCCTTTGTTTGTAAAGGTTAAATTGAGGGCGTAATTACATACTAGAACTTGGGAGCGAAATTTTTAAAATGATCATTTATCAAAAATTAAGAAGATGGAATAGAACTTAATTAAACCTGTTTGGATGTATTTAAATACGTGGCTATATTTTTATGTAGGTAATTTCCTGGGAAAAACAATTTAATATCATGTATTTGAAAGTGATGTTTGAAGGAAAGCTCTTTAAAATTACGAATTTTAATAGGAAAAGTAATTTTGTAAGTTGTACGGTTTCACGTAGATGTTATTTTTATTAGGCTAAACTTAAGAATTTTTATGCTTAATTAAAAAAGAAATTATTTGGGTAGATTAGTAATCATTGTATGGAATATGTGTAATGGATTTATTACTTTGCCCTTATTGGATTTAAATTCATTAGTCAATGTGAATTAGTAGCTTACGACTCTTTTCATTTTGCTTCAAATGAAAACTCTATTTTAGAGCATTTAAATATTCACTTTTATCTTGAATGATATTGATATGACTTAGTTTTGCCTAATCAAAGGAAATACTATTTAAAACCTTGAACCAAAGTTTCTAGGAATTAAAACATAAGCAATTAGGAAAACTATGGAAGAAAACTAAAACCAAGACACAAACGTGATTAAAAATGCTTGTAAAGAGTTTGTCGAGTGAGGATAAACTCTACCCATTCACGTTAGGTCATGAGGTGGCTTACATGTATCTGAGCTACTAACTCCGACCATTAAAAGATAAGGGTCTAGGCTATCGAGTGTAATGAATGGTAGGATGGGTGGTCACTCCAGGTGGTCAAATTATTAGTGTGGTGGCATTCACAATTCCACTTGGCCAGGGGAAATACCAATATATAGCATGGCTAGAGAGTTGAGAATGTTATTAGGTTAATCTAGTGACAGATGGTTATGGGCAGTATTGTCGTCAGGCCAAGTAGGTTCATGAATACCTAGTCCTTATTCCTAGTGAGGTTGGACTCTAGTTAAACCTTAATAGAGGGTAAATAACTAGCACTGGCACACAAACGTTGGATCCAAAGAAATGAGGAAAGCACTCAAAAGTTGAGAAATTCTTCTATATTTGGACAAGGGAGCTAGCATACCCCATTAAGGTGTTATGGGCCCTGAGTGGATAACCCTTTACCGAATTCTGTATAGACTCTTGCGGGGAAATCTGAATCCTATATGGCAGAATGGGAAGATTTTGGCCAATCTCGAGCACTTAAGACACCAGCTGCAGTGGTGGACATTCTTGAAGTGCAATTTAGTGTGCCTACTAACATTTTAATGGGTTGCAAGCATAATATTATTAAAAAAGAAAATTGTGTTGAAAATTTGTGGTATGTGACAGTTGGTATCAGAGCCTAGGTTTGCGAAAACCTGGTTAAAATAATTTCCTAACAAAAATTTTAATGCCAGATGGTAGGTACTTCTCGGAGACCTAGTATGAGTCTGCAAGAGGAAAGTGCAGAAGGTCCAAGGAGGGTACTCAGACGACTCGTAAGAGAGTCAAAAAGAGCACAAACTACTAAAAAACCATGGCGCATGGTTAGAAAGGAAAAGGAGCCAGTAGCAGGGGCTACCTCCAAAGATGGAAATATGGCTCAAATGTTCCAGCTCATGCAAGAGCAATTTAATCAGCAATGAGAGCTGATGGAGAGCCAGAGGGCTCAAATGAATGAGCACATGGAACAACAATGGGTATAGATGGCCCAATAGCAGAAGCTCATTTCACAACAACAAAAGGTTATTGAGAACCTGACAAAAAAGAAGGTGAATAGTAACGTGAATCAATTACCTGAAGGATCCACTAGAAGAACAGTGGGTGAGGAGTTGCAGAAGGAATTAAAGAAACTAGATATTTCCAAATTTGATGGGAGCGATGATGGAGAAACCGCTCTCAACTGGCTAAGTGAGGTCGAGGGATACTTTGCTATCAACCCTCTTAGCTCCGAAGGAAAAACCGCATGGGCAGTTGCTCATTTAGAGGGTGCCACCAAGACATGGTGGACCACATATAAGAAAATCGTTCAAAAGGAAGCGATTGATATTCCTTGGGAGGAATTTGTTAAGGAGTTCAAGAGTCATTTTCTCACTGAACAATTCTTTATTGAAAAGCATGCTGAATTTACCAACCTGCGTCAGGGTAATATGTCAGTAATTGAGTACTATCAAAAATTTGTTCAGTTACAAAAATATGCTCCTGAATTTGATAATCAGGAAAAACTTAAGGCACATAAGTTCATTATGGGATTACACCCAAAACTTAGTCTGCATGTAGGGGGAAAAACTCCTCAAACCCTGACTGCGGCTTATGATGCAGCTCGATTCTTTGAGTCAAGTCAAAAGGAAGTGAAAGCTTTTTATCAGCAAGAGAAGGACAACTCAAGGAAAAGAAAGAATGCTGAGCAAAATCGTGGTTCTGACCAAAACCGTAGGTATAAGGATAAGGGTCGAGAAAGATATGATAACCACAATAGAAACAAAAACCAGGGGAACAGAGGACAGTCTGACCGAAGAAGTTTCCAGGATAAGAAATCCAACAATAGTAGCCAAAACAAGACTGGAAATCGTAATCAGATGAATGATAAGCCAAGGAATGATGGACCTAATGCCTGCTATGTATGTGGAGCATTGGATCACTTTGCGAGACAGTGCCCCAAGAAAGTCGATCCCAGGAATCCTTCCGAAGAGGCATCCCACAGAATTTTTGCTGCTACAGGTAATCCTAAACTGGAAGGACAAACTACTCCATTTTTTATTAAGGGAAAAATTGGCAAAAGAGATGTGAAAATTTTAATAGATAGTGGTGCTACTGATAGCTTTATTTCAAATAATGTTTTGAGGGATATACCTGTTAGACCTGGGATCATGGCAAATGGTTGGCAAGTAGAATATGGCTCGGGATAAACTTACTTAGTAAACCAATGCCTATTTGATTCAACAGTAGAAATACCTCAAGGAAAAATCAACTGGCATTTGTATGTAGCCCCTTTACATGCTTTTGATGTGATTTTAGGACTAGATTGGCTGAAAGCACATAAGGCTATACTAAATTTTGAGGAAATATGGATGGATTATACTAATGAAGCCAATCAAAGAATTCACATCCACTGTAGTAGAGCCTCCCTTGAACCCCATTTGATAAGTAGCATGCAAGCTAAAAGGGCCTGGAAAAAGGGATGCAGATTGTATGTAATCAAGATGAATAAAAAAGAAGAATCAGACCCAAGCTCGACACTATTCCAACAATACCCGGTGTTAGGAGAATTTAGAGATGTGTTTCCAGAAGATCTACCTGGATTGCCACCAAAAAGAGAATTTGATTTCTCTATTGAATTAGTGCCTGGAGCAACACCAGTAGTCCGGACACCATATAGAATGACACCACTGGAGCTACAAGAACTCAAAAGCCAACTACAAGACTTGTTAGAGAAAGGGCATATTAAACCCAGTGTGTCACCTTGGGGGGCGCCAATTTTTTTTGTCAAAAAGAAATATGGAACCTTAAGATTATGCATTGATTACAGAATGCTTAACAAAATGACAATCAAGAACAAATATCCTTTGCCTAGGATCGATGATTTGTTTGACCAACTCAGAGGAGCTACCATATTTTCCAAAATTGATCTTAGGTCAGGTTATCACCAACTAAGAATCCGGGAGGAAGATACCTACAAAACTGCTTTCAGAACAAGATATGGGCACTATGAGTTCACGGTGTTACCTTTTGGTTTAACCAACGCACCAACAACCTTTATGAACCTGATGCATAGTGTGTTCCGTGAATAGTTAGACCAATTTGTGCTTATATTCTTGGATGACATATTGATTTATTCTCGAAATAAAGAAGAGCATGATAAACACATGAGAATTGTGTTAGAGGTACTCAAGAAAAATCAGCTATATGGGAAACTGTCCAAGTGCGAATTCTATACACCTCAGGTGCAGTATTTAGGGCATATCATCTCAGCTGAAGGTATAGCAGTAGATCCTAAGAAGATTGAAGCAATTATAGATTGGCCAACTCCTACTAATGTGTCAGAGGTAAGGAGTTTTATGGGAATGGTTGGCTATTACCGACGGTTTGTCAAAGGTTTTTCAAAAATAGCCTATCCTATAACCAACTTGCAAAAGAAAGGGAAGGCATATAAGTGGACAAAGCAGTGTGAAGAAGCCTTTAGAATTCTCAAAGAAAAACTGACAACCGCACCAATACTAAGAATACCTGACCCAAACCAACCATTTACAGTGTGCACCGATGCATCTGTAGAGGGATTAGGAGGTGTATTGCTGCAAAGGGAAGTTGTGATAGCTTATGAGTCTAGGAAACTCAAGAAGCATGAGATAAATTATGCCACACATGACCTGGAACTGGCAGCTGTGGTCCATGCTCTCAAAATTTGGAGGCATTACCTGTTGGGAAAGCCTTTTGATCTTAAAACCGACCACCAGAGTCTAAGGTATATATTTACTCAGCCAATGTTGAATGCTCGACAACGAAGATGGATGGAATTTTTGGTGAATATGATTTTGGTATTGAATATATCAAGGGTAAAGAGAACAAATTGGTAGATGCTCTTAGCAGAAGAAAACACATAGCTGCTATTACAAGATGTCAGTATGGATTTAAGAAGCAAATTGCAGAGTTGCAAAAGACAGATGAATTCTGTAAATCCTGTCTAGAGAAAATTGAACAAGGAATTCCTGGAGAATATAGCATCAGAGATGAATTGGTATGCTTTCGCAGTCGAATCATTGTACCAAATAAAGAAGAGCTTAGAAGAATTATCCTGCAAGAAGCTCATTGTGCACCATATTCAGCACACCCAGGAGTAGTCAAGATGAGGGAAAACTTGAAGAAGGACTACTACTGGCCTGGTATGAAAAAGGACATAGTGCAGTTTGTGGCAAAATGTCTCGAATGCCAGAAGGTGAAGGCCGAACATCAGCACCCTGGTGGGAAATTGCATTTATTTGAAATACCAGAGCATAAATGGCAGGCTATAACCATGGATTTCATTGTAGGACTTCCTAAAACCCGATTCCAGCATGATGCAATATTCGTGGTGGTAGACAAATTGACCAAGGTAGCACATTTCATACCTGGCAGTACACACGATGATGCCTCAACAATTGCTCAAAAATTTGCTCGAGAAATTGTAAGACTACATGGATTTCCTGAAGTTATTATATCAGATAGAGACTCTCGATTTACATCTGAATTTTGGCAAGCATTGCATCGAGCCTGGGGAACGAGGCTCAATATCAGCACTGCTTACCATCCTGAGATGGATGGACAGACCGAGAGGGTCAACCAAGTGTTGGAGGACATGCTACGCATGTATTGCATGGATCATCAAAGCAAATGGGAGGACTATCTCTTCCTAGTAGAATTTGCTTACAATAACAGCTATCATTCCACGTTGGGCATGGCCCCATTTGAGGCTCTATATGGGCGTAGGTGCAAGACACCGTTAACGTGGGATAATTTGGACGATCGAGAGGCGATCGATCCTGAAGCTATGAAGCAAATGGAAAACCAACTGAAAGACATCCGTCAGCGATTGCGTGAGGCAGCTGACCGACAGAAAAGCTATGCTGATTTAAAAAGAGCACCTCGAGAATTTGCTGTAGGAGACAAGGTCTTCCTTAGAGTCAAGCCTACTAAAAGCTCAATTAAGTCCACCAAATTAAGCCCTAGGTTTGTAGGACCTTTTGAGATAACTGCCAAAATCAGTCCCGTTGCCTACAAGCTTGCATTGCCGCCAAATTTGTCAAAAATCCACAATGTCTTTCATGTATCCCTACTTCAAAAATATGTTGCTGACCCAACTCATATCTTGGATACTACTCATTTGCAGATGTCGGACCCGCAGCTCATTGAGGTGCGACCAGTTAAAATTTTGGGCTTTAGAACCAAGCAACTTAGAAAAAGAACTGTGGACCAGTGTAGAGTGCAGTGGGACCAGTTTTTCGAAAGAAATGCCACCTGGGAGGATACTATTAGCATGAAAAATCAGTTTTCCTATTTGTTTGAAATATAAAAACTGAAAGACAATATTAAATTTTGAATATGTACTTCCTTGTGATGTAAAGACATTGTTATTATCTTTTTGATTAAAATGCATGTGATTGGATTGTGAATTGAATCAGTTGGAATTGTTTTACAAAAATCACGGATGACTATTTTTATATGAAATTATATTTTCTTTCTTGCAAACTAACACAGGGACTGTGTTATTTCTAAGAGGGGGAGTATGTCACATCCCCACTGTTTATTGGTATTTTTATTTTGAAGAATATGATTATGCATCCAGTTTTTGTTGCAGTGCAGGTGCAGGTTTCCGAATCGGATGGAGAGGAGCACTCACCCTAAGACCAAGACAGCAGTTTGGAAGGTCAGGTAAGCAGATATGATGTCATGCCCCGAGCACCTTGGTCCGTGGGTACATGGAAGCCCACCGTAGAAATTGCATCTTCATTTGCATTTTTCCTGTCATGGTTGATTGAATGCTGATTGCCTCTTAAGTTTGGTGTTTGCTACTTGTTGCTATTTAAAAATAAAATATTAATTTTATGTAAATATATATAATTAATATAATAATAAATATGAATTTATTTTTAAAAAAAGAAACATGCGTAGTCTTTTATATATGAAGATAATTTGGGAATTATTTAAATTGAAGTAAATACTTCTTACATATACATGTCCAAAACTATGAGAATAATATATATAAAATAATAAAATAATATTAAATTAATAAAAGGATAATAAAACGTTAAAATCCTATAATATAAAATATGTATTATTAAAAATTACACTCACATTGCTAGAGGCTAGGTAATAAAACTTTTAAAAAACTAAGCTACGGGAAGCAATAAACTAAAAGTGTCTTAACCTTAATACCATAACAATGAAATGGAAAAGGGGATTGAGGGGCTATGAAATAATTGTAATCTAATAATTAAACCAAATGGTTAATAACTTGCTGGACACCTGGAGGCGTTTCGCCGTTAAACCTGGCAAGGCTACGCTAAGGTGTCAATGTCCTTTCCATAAGCTTTTTCTTTAATATCATATCAATTGCTAGGTTCAAAGGTTGTGTCCTTTTGTCAAAGGTTGTGCCCTTTTCCTTGCATTCACATCATCAACACATCAATTGCTAGGTTCAAAAGGTTATGTCCTTTTGTCAAAGGTTGTGCCCTTTGCCTTGCATTCACATCATCAACACATCAATTGCTAGGTTCAAAAGGTTATGTCCTTTTGTCAAAGCCTTGCATTCATACATTATAAAAAACCCCTTTTTTGTTAGGGCATAAATAGAATAAATCATTTACATTGTCACAAAAACCTTTTTTGTTGGGGCAAAAACAGAATCAGTCATTTCACTTTTCACAGTCATTGCATTTACATTATCAAAAATCCTTCATTTTTTAGGGTAAAAATAAAATTCATCATTGCGCTTGTCACAATCATTGCATTTTCCCATATCAAAACCCCCTTTTCTGTTAGGTCAAAAAAAAAATCATTCATTACATCATTTACATTCCTTGCATTCAACATCATCAATTTCACTTACCATTGCATTTATAAAATTTCTTGGCATTTTTCAAGTGAACCTTGTGTTAGTGGTTTATCCTATTAACCTAACAGTTGGAGCAATTGGTTATCCATGCAATCTAGTAGGATGGATAAATTACCATAAGGACACTTACATTATCAAAAACCCTTTCTCTGTTAGGGCAAAAATAGAATCAGTCATTTATAATGCTAGAATACCTTTATCTATTGAGGCAAAAATAGACTCAATCATTGCACTTTTCATAATCATTGCAAATTCCCATATCAAAATACCCTCTATATTTTAGGGAAAAAACATAATTATTTATTGCTTCATTCATACATCTGTATTTAACACCATCAATTTCATTCATCATTACACCTTCATTCAACATTTGTCAAGTACATTTACAAGTACAAGTAACCTTGTAGTAAGGATAGAGTAAATTTCTCATCACACTTCAGTTGAGAATTTGAATCCCCAAAGATCTAAATATTTTACACATCACACCACAAATCCTCAAGTTGTAAGGATAGTACTACATTTCTAGTTAGCCGGTTAGGTAGTCATCCCCAAAGCTTAGAGATCAGATTCTTGAACTATGGATCTAATCTCCACCGAAGCTATAGACGCTTGACTGGTAGTGGAGTATGCTCATGCGTGGTGACACGTCTCTTTCAAAGAGACATTTGAACGTACATAAGGACAAGCTAGCTTTTTGGTCTCATCCATAATAGGTTTCATCTCAATTTTCTCAAGATGAGTTAATAAAATCACTTGCACACACATTGGTTCTTGATTGCCACAAGTCATTACCATACTCATGATTCGGTAAATGCATTCACTACACACACATTTGGTCTTAGAGAAATTAGGCAGTATTTAATGAGTTTATTTGATATCACTAGTATGTCTGAGTCTCTGCAAAACAATTAGTTTTCCATATCAACATCCATATCTTCTTCCATATCAACATCCATATCCATTTCATTTCATGAGTCAGCCATTTCACATACCACCAGTTTGGTGCCCCTGATTAACCAACAATGCTATACATGGTTAAGAAACATCTAAAATATGAATTATCATTAGAGTATTAGTTCATTTGCATCCATAACACATTATCATATGCATTAATCATCCATATACACATGCATCCACAACAAGCATTCACATAAAAACATAACACAAAAGTAAAAGCCATGTCTATATATATAATTTGCATATGCAAAGATTGCTAGAAAGTTAAAAATAACATCATAGCTTGGGGTGTTCAAGGTATCACACCTTTCCCACCAATTCAACAAAAAATTCAATTACACAGACACATCACATCATTAACAAGTCAATTTCTAGGTTCAAAAGGTTGCATCCTTTTGTCAAAGGTTGTGCCATTTCCCTTGCATTCACATCATAAACATACCAATTGCTACGTTCAAAAGGTTGCATCCTTTTATCAAAGGTTGTACCCTTCGCCTTGCATTCACATTATCAACACATCAATTGCTAGGTTCAAAAGGTTGCATCCTTTTGTCAAAGGTTGCGCCCTTTGCCTTGCATTCACATAATCAACACATCAATTTCTAGGTTCAAAAGGTTGTGTCCTTTTCCTTGCATTCACATCATCAACACATCAAATGCTAGGTTCAAAAGGTTGTGTCCTTTTGTCAAAGGTTATGCCCTTTACCTTGCATTCACATCATTAGCACATCAATTGCTAGGTTCAAAAGGTTGCATCTTTTTATCAGTGGTTGTACCCTTTTGTAACAACCCCAGTTGTCACTACACGTCTACTATTTTTTTTTTTTTTTCTTGAGTTCCTCTTTGGTCATATTTTGATAAGTTAAGGTTATAATAATGTTCTAAGCCAAGATTTTCCCAATAATAAGTAAGTAATCCAATTTGCAATGCAATAGACTAAATAAATAGAAGCACGAACTTCTAAAATTATTTTTTAAGCCAATTACAAGTAGTAGCACCATCCCCTATAATACCGTCTCACCATCCCATAATTATAGATGAATAACAAAGAGTAATACATATATTCTCATAATGCATTTGCCAAATGACAAGATAACATCATAATGGTTGAACCAACCATTAAGAAGGACAATTCCTCACCAAAGGAATACCTTTCTCCACTTCTCCATACTACTAACAAAAGCTAGTGTCTATGGAGAATCCATTAATCTATGGAGAATCCATTAATCTATTGCTCATTATGGAACCTTACATGTGATTTGGGTTAATCGTCTTAAACGTTATTATAAAATTTACTTATCATCAAGGTGTTGATAGTTTTGTGGTGGTGGGTCTTATGCCATAGTTTAAGTCTTTGGTTTGATTATATAATTGTGTATAATACTCCTCTCTTTTACTATAATCCATACAAAGAAATGATGCTACTAAAAAACCAAAGATCATCATATATTTTGCACACACATTGCCACAACTTGAAATAAACATTCATACAAGTAATCTCTATTCAATTACAATTGCTAACAAGATTTTCATAAGATACTTCCATTTGACCATATTTCTAACATCATCTACCATCTATTTGAGATTAATACATCATTTAAAGACTTCCTTGGAAAATATGAAAGCAAGTAGAGAAATACATCAAATATTACAAAACTTGGCTTCAAAAATTCAGACTTTTAGGATTACAATGAGTACATCTCAAAACTAGCATAAATGTTTAGTATAATAGTCTTTAAAAGATGTTGTCTGGTCCTTCTCTGGTTTTCTTGCATCGTCATGGTGTGAAAGAGATGAGTTTGCAAGGGATTAGGACAACTCCAATGCAAAGTATGGCAATGCAACTCAAGCAAACCATGCTTTTCATAATTGAATACAATCATGCATCACACATTTGCCATATGCATATGTCATGTTAAATAACATCATTAGTAATAATTCAACAATATTTATCATCATGCATAACAAGGATTAATTCACAATACCATTTATTATTTGTTTGGGTTATCACCAAACATAGGGAAGATTTCCATACCTCTTCCTAAGGAATGGACACCAATCCAATCCTTCCAAAACTAGAAGATCTTTCATTCTTCTAATAGGTTAAATCCACTTACAAAATTTATCATAAATAATAAGATAGCTTATTTTCTAATTTCATAATCACACATATGATACTTTACTAAACATTTCTACTCATTAAAACTCAAGATATTGCATACAAAATTTATAGTTTCATGATTTCATTTCATTTTTACCTAGTAATAGATTTCAAATATTTTACTCAAAGTATCCCATAACAATTTATTATCGAAATATCCAATAATATTTGGGTTCTCTATTATAGAAAAACCAATCAATTCTACTTCAATTAAGACAGAGTTACTATCTACAAATAGGAAGAATATTATTCATATTTAAAACCAAACCAACATTCATTAATTCATAAATGAAATAGAGTGGAAAGCTCCAACCTGGAATTCCTACAAGATGATCCTACTTGAATTAGGTATCTTCTCCTCTTGCTTCCTATTTCTTCAACTTAGCATAACCTAATATCTTCTCAACCTCAATGGATACTTCTAAATATTTTTTTCTTCAACTAGGAAATATTTCAAACCTTCTAGTTTTGATCCACCAAGGTGGAGAGCATACTCCCTGGTTTTTACAAGACTTCCTTCCTCTACCTAAATCTTAGTACTCTCCCAAATATTTTTGGTTTCTGATCCACCAAAGTGGAGAGCATATTCCTTAAGCTCCAATATTTCCTCCTCCCCCTTTCTTCACAAGATGTCCTCAATTTATAGTATAATTTATCCACTTATGGCCAAATAGTGGTCTTATTATTTTATTATTAAAAGATGCCTTGGGCCCATTAAGACCTATCATTCAAAGAGTAGAAAAGAGAGTCCACCAAAGGTAGGTGGTTAAAGGACTCATATACTACTATTTGGTAGGTGGGTGTTGCAAGGTTGAGTTTGGAGGAATCTCACCTAATATTTTAGCCATCCTAAATCTACCATGTGGAGGAAAGGAATGGACATATAAGTCAACATAATGTTCTCTCTATTTTGGTCCAATCAAAATTGAACAAGTTTGTATAATAGAACAATTCACCTAATTCCCTTCTAAATTGGGGTCAACTAGAACAAATAAGCATGTTCAACAAAAACTCTTTTACTTTAGAAATTGCTTATTTTAAGAATTTCACAAAATTGCATGGTCTTTTCAAATGCATAAAAATATTTTCTAAAATAATTTGTAGAATGCAAACCATTAGTAAATAGTGAATAGTAAATAGTAAATAGTGAATAGTAAATGAATAGTAAATGTGAATAGTGATTCTAGTAAAAATATCTAGAATTTGATGTCTACACATGTCGGTTATGTGTAGGAGGATGGATGTGGAGTTCATTATATAGTGAATAGTAAATAGTGAATAGTAAATAATGAATAGTGACTCATTATTTAATGTGCATTTTCAAGGTAAAATTCCATTATGCCAATCTCATGCAAATTAGTTGTGAAATCAAATATAAATCACACAAAAGGCATACAAGCATTTGATGCATGTGCTCAGTATTCCCCATCATCATTTTTCCTTTGAGTGGCAAGAATTTAGAGTTATACTCAAGTAACACTGCCATTAGGGAGCTAACTAGTGATGATAGGAATATGAGCTTTACCTGTTGTGTTGTCTTTGTCATCATTTCCCTTATCATCTCTTTGGTGGTAAGTCTTCCACCTATGAGAATACTTGTTCTTGAAATCAAGTAATGCAATGCAACATCATTTTATATCGATAGAAGCAAATAAAATACAAATATATTAAGCATTAAAACTAGCTAACATTACACAAATAACATCATAGAAGAGTCCTCCAAGGTGGGATGTGACATACTCCCCCTTAGAATAAACAAAGTCCTCTATTTTTTCCTGTAATATTACATATCGGTCATTAAAACATAAGGTTTGCTTAGTTTTCCACTCTCATAAGTGGTAAATGGTTCAACCTATATTATTACATAGCATCATCAAATAACATCATCAAATAAATAAGGAAAATGTCTTTTCATGTCCTCCACTTTTTCCCAAGTGGAATTCTTCTCAGAATATTGGTCCCACTGGACCTTGCACTGCTCAATATTTCTTTTCCTCATAGTCTTGGAACGAAACTCCAAGATCTTCACTAGTTTCACCTCAAATGTTGTTGGATCTACCATCTGCAAGTTAGAGACATATAACACATGATCAGAATCAACAATATATCTCCTAAGTAGGGATACATGAAAAGTGTTATGGATATTTAATAGGTTAGGTGGTAATTCAATCCGATAGGCTATAGGGCTTATATTTTCCAAAATCTCGAATGGACCAACAAATCTAGGATTCAATTTGGTTGATTTAATTGCACTCTTTTTAGGTTTCACTCTCAAAAACACCCTTTCACCCACAGAGAATTCTCTAGGAGTTATTTTCAAATCTGCATAAATTTTCTATCTATCTAAGGCTTCCTTGAGCCTTTTTCGAATTAGTGCTAGCTGCTCTTCCATGATCTTGACCATTTTTGGTCCAATGACAACTCGATACTTGAGATTGTCCCATGATAATGGTGTTCTGCATCATCTACCATACAAGGCTTCAAAAGGGGCCATTTTTAAAGAAGAATGATAGGTATTATTATAAGCAAACTCAACCAGATACAAATAGTCTTCCCAATGATACTTTTGATCCATGCAATACATGTCTAACATATCTTCTAGAACTTGGTTTACCCTTTTTGTCTGTCCATCTGTTTCTAGATGATGCGCAAAACTAATATTCAAAGTGGTGCCAGTTGCACGATGGAGGGCCTGCGAGAACTTAGAAGTAAACCTAGAGTCCCTGTCTGAGATTATCATCTCTAGAAATCCATAAAACCTAAAAATTTATTTAGCAAATATGTTGGCAACAACTACAACATCATCTGTAGTACTACTTGTTATAAAGTGTGCAACCTTAGTGAGTTTATCTACTATCAAAAAAATTGCATCATGATGATATTTTGTTTTAGGCAAATAGACAATAATCACTTGCCATTTAGGAGTAGGAATGTGATGAGGAAACAATTTCCCTACTAGATGCTGGTGTTCAACTTTCACCTTCTAACACTGTAGACATTGTGCCACAAAATCAATGATATCTTTCTTCATGCTAGAAAAATAAAATGTTGTTTTCATATTTTCCCTCATCTTAGCTCCTCTAGGATGAGCAAAATATGGCGAGTTATGAGCTTCTCGCATAATAAACCTCCTTAGATCACCCATTTCAGGGATAACCATATGTTCCTTAAAGCATAAAAGTCCATCCTTTATGTTATAATATGGATTCTCCTTCAAATTTTGTTCTATATTAATATGAATTTCACTACACTTTGGATCCAGACACTGTATTTTTTTGACTCGATCCATAAGATCTACATGACTACGAGTTAATGCTGCTATATGTCTTCTCCTACTTAAATCATCAACGACCTTGTTCTCCTTCCCTTTGATATACTCAATACCAAAGTCATATTCGGCTAAGAATTCTATCCATATCCTTTTTCTAGCATTTAATAATGGTTGAGTGAAAATATATCTCAAGCTCTGGTGATTATTTCAAAGCATGAACCACTGTAACAAGCTCTAAGTCATGAGTAGCATAATTAAACTCATGATTTTTAATTTTCCTAGACTCATATGCTACTACGAAGGCATATTGAGATAAGACTCCTCCAAGTCCTTCTAATGAAGCATCAGTGCAAACTAAAAAAATTCCAGATGGGCATCTTCAGGATAGGAGCTATGGTAAGTTTTTGTTATTCCAGATGGGCATCTTCAGGATAGGAGCTATGGTAAGTTTTTGTTTAATAAAATTAAATGTTTCTTCGCATTTATCAGTCCACTTGAACTCCTTCCCTTTCCCTTTAAAGGTTTATTATAGGATAAGCAATTTTGGAGTAATATTTCACAAATCTCTTGTAATAACCTGATAATCCCATGAAGCTTCTAACTTCTATCACATTTTTTGGAGGTGGCCAAATCAAAATAGCTTCTATCTTCTTTGGGTCTATAGCAATATCATATATTGATATTATGTGTCCCAAATAATGCACTTGAGAGATAAAATTCACATTTAGACAAGTTCCCATAGAGTTAATTTTTCCTTAACAACTCTAATACTATCCTTAAATGCTTATCATGCTCTTCTTTACTACGAGAATAAACCAAAATATCATCTAAAAATATCAACACAAACCGATCTAACTGATTCCTAAATACATTGTTCATCAAATTCATGAAAGCTGCTGGTGCATTGGTTAAACCAAATGGTAAGACTATGAATTCATAGTGACCATACCTAGTATTGAACGCGGTTCTGTGTGTCTTTATCTCAGATTATTAGTTGATGATATATTGACTTCAAATAAATTTTGGTAAAAATTGAAACACTTTTCAACTGATCAAATAGATCTTAAATCCTTGGCAATGGATATCTGTTTTTGAATTTTGCCTTGTTCAACATTCTATAATCTATGCAAAGCCTCAATGATCCATCTTTCGTATTAACAAATAATATGGGTGCTCCCCAAGGTGATACACTTGGTTTTAATAATCCCTTATCAAGCAACTCTTGAAGTTGTACCTTCAATTCTTGCATCTCAATGGGATTCATTCTATAAGGAGCTCTATGGTTAGGCTCTATTCCTGGAAACAATTCTATTGTGAAATTAAATTCACATTTGGGTGGTAAACCAGGTATCTCATCAACAAAAACATCCTGATATTCTTGTAAAAGTAGAAATTTGTTAAGAATTTATTCCCCTGGAATATCCTCATTTTCTTTGATTTTCACAACATAAACCATTCCTCCTTTTTTAATGGTCTTCTTCAATTGCATAGTTAAAATAAGCTTGGGTTGAAATTCCCTTGCTTCACTATACATTCTTTGCCTTTCCTTGTTTCCATTAGTAAACTCGATCCATATTTCTTGGAAATTTACCAAGGCTTCATGAGCCTTCAACCAATCTATTCCCAAGATGATGTCAAATGCATGTAGGGGTGCTACATATAGATGCCACCTAGTAAAGCTATCGGGTAAGGTAATTTGAGTTGAGGCAAAACATTGGTTGACATGATAAGTCTGTCCTGATCCATACTCAACTTTCCACCCTTGTGCCAAGGATCCTAGCTTTTCGAGTATATCCCTTAATATATTACTTGAAATAAAACTATTTGTAGCCCCTCTATCTATCAAAACTTTAACATTTCTATTAAAAAAATTATCATTCAGAAGTAGAGGAGTAGCCTGACCATCTAAGTCTTGTGCTAGTATCGCTGCATAGATCTTGTGATTCGACCTATCTATGCTAGTGTTGGCACGTTTTGAGCAATTGATAGCATAATGTGAACCTCCACAATCAAAGCATCTTATCTTTGGATATGAGTTTCCCTCTTGAACCTACTTCTCGGTGTCCACTGCTCGTAGTGGAGCTGGCTATTTAGGAGTTTGGAAGTCCCTATTATTTTTGTTGGAATGGTGATTATTCCTATGGTGGAGTTCTTTCTTGAAATCCTTCTTGTTGCCATTGTTATGTTTCCCATATCTTGGATTACCTTTGTTTTTTTTTATTTTGTCCAATATCACATTTTCTCTTTTTTTTTTTTTTTTTTCTGAAATTTTTGTTCCTTGTTTGACCATTTCGTGGAGTTGTGAGTTCCATTAGAAGCCTACATCACCTCTGTTATTTGAGCCATATTGTAATATTTTTGCATAGTTTTCTAAACATGTACATTTACTCTATATCTAATCCAAGGCTTTAGTCCATGGACAATTTTTTCTATTTTCATCTCATTGTTCTGAATATGAGATGGAACATACTTAAGGAGTTTTACAAATTGTTCATAGTACTCTTCCATGGAGAGTGAACCTTGTTGAAGTGCAAAAATATCCTTATACTTATTCAGATAAAATTGCTTTGTAAGGAACCTGTCCTTAAAAGCTTCCATGAAAACCTCCCACTTCAACTTATTAGGTGAAATGTTAAGTTCTTTACTATAAGCATTCCACCAATCAACTCCTCTTTCTCCCATATGAGAAAGAGTGAATGCCATTTTAGTTGTAGAGGAATAGTACCTTATGGCAAAATGAAGTTCCAATTCTTCTATCCATGCTTCAGCCACATTTTCTCCCCCTTTTCCAATGAACTTAGTCACTTTAATATACTTTAAATCATTGCCAATTTATTTCTTTATGTTGATCTTGTTTGCATGCTCTTCAGGATTTTCATCCTCCCTATCCTCATCATCTAGAATTTCTATATCTTGGTTGTTGTTGGGATTATGCTAAGAACTTATGGCATGCAAAATCAATTGAATTTGATCTTGTATAAAAAAAATGGTAGCAACAAGGTTCTCTACTTCTTTATTCAAATTTCCAAAACTTTCTCCTATTTTTCTGGATTTAGGATTATTAGGTATAGCTTATTGCGAGGTAATTTTCTTCTTGCTTCTCAATCTAGGTGCCATGTTAACCTAGGATAATAAGTTGTATTAATATTTCTTTTTTTCCAAGGTCAGAATTTGATCTTGTATAAAAAAAATGGTAGCAACAAGGTTCTCTACTTCTTTATTCAAATTTCCAAAACTTTCTCCTATTTTTCTGGATTCAGGATTATTAGGTATAGCTTATTGCGAGGTAATTTTCTTCTTGCTTCTCAATCTAGGTGCCATGTTAACCTAGGATAATAAGTTGTATTAATATTTCTTTTTTTCCAAGGTCAAAATACTAGTGAACTAGAATAGTTTTCCCCAGTAATTTATTGTTGTTAGGTTTATTCCCTAGTTTCTTCCTCTAACTCTGGTTGAAGTTTATACATTCTTGAGGTAAGGGCTAAGTGAGTTATAAGTCACAAATGCCAAGCAATTTCCCAAAAAATTCTAAGGTACACCACTTAAAACCCATACAAGGGGATTCACTTAGCTCTTCCACTTTCGAACAACTGTGGATCTATTCATGGGAGAAAAGAACTCAACAACAGTGATCTGAAGAACTGACCTAATACTTACGAAGTATGTATTGTCAAAAGTTAGGGAGTTAATGTTTTGATCCATAACCGAATCTTTTACTAACCTAGATTTATCTAGAATCTATCAGTTTGCCTAGGATCTGATACCAACTGTAACAACCCTAGTTGTCACTACACGTCTACTATTATTATTATTTTATTTTTCTCGAGTTCCTCTTTGGTCACATTTTGATAAGTTAAGGTTATAATAATGTTCTAAGACAATAGTTTCCCAATCATAAGTAAGTAATCCTATTTGCAATAGACTAAATAAATAGAAGCACCAACTTCTACAATTATTTTTTTAAGTCAATTACAAGCAGATTATATATGAATAACAAAGTGTAATGAATATGTTCTCATAATACATTTTCCAAATGACAAGAGAACATCATAATGGTTGAACCAACCATTAAGAAGGACAATTCCTCACCAAAGGAATACCTTTCTCCATTTATCCATACTACTAACAAAAGCTAGTGTCTTAGGAGAATCCATTAATCTATTGCTCATTATGGAACCTTACATGTGATTTGGGTTAATCATCTTAAGCGTTATTATAAAATTTACTTATCATCAAGATGTTGATAGTTTTGTGGTGGTGGGTCTTACGCCATAGTTTAAGTCTTTGGTTTGATTACATAATTGTGTAGAATACTCCTCTCTTTTACTATAATCCATACAAAGAAATGATGCTACTAAAAAACCAAAGCTCATCATATATTTTGCACACACATTGACATAACTTGAAATAAACATTCATACAAGTAATCTCTATTCAATTACAATTTCTAACAAGCTTTCCACAAGAAAATTTCATTTGACCATATTTCCAACATCATCTACCATATATTTGAAATGAATACATCATTTAAATAATTCCTTGAAAAATATGAAAGCAAGTAGAGAAATACATCACATATTACAAAACTTGGCTTCAACAATTCAGCCTTTTAGGATTACAATGAGTACATCTCCAAACTAGAATAAACAGAATATGTAGTATAATAGTCTTTAACAGATGTTGTCCGATCCTTATCTAGTTTTCTTGAATCTTCATGGTGTGAAAGATATGAGTTTGCAAGGGATTAGGATAACTCTAATGCAAAGTATGCCAATGCAACACAAGAAAACTATGCTTTTCATAATTGAACGCAATCATGCATCACACATTTGCCATATGCATATGTCATGTTAAAGAACATCATCAGTAATAATTCAACCATATTTATCATCATGCCTAACAAATATTAATTCACAATGCAATTTATCATTTGTTTGGATTATCACCAAAAATAGGGAAGAGTTCCATACATCTTCCCAAGGAATGGACACTAATACAATCCTTCCAAAACTAGAATATCTTTCATTCTTCTAATAGGTTAAATCCACTCACAAAATTTATCATAAATCATAAGATAGCTTATTTTCTAATTTCATCATCACACATATGATACTTTACTAAATATTTCTACTCATTAAAAGCCAAGATATTGCATACAAAATTTATAGTTTCATGATTTTATTTAATTTTTACCTAGTAATAGATTTCAAATCTTTTACTCAAAGTATCCCATAGCAATTTATTATCGAAATATCCAATAATATTTGGGTTCTATATTATAGAAAAATTAATTAATTCTACTTCAATTAAGACAAAGTTACTATATACAAATAGGAAATATATTATTCATATTTAAAACCATTAAAACCAAACCAATATCCAGTAATTCATAAATGAAATAGAGTGGAAAGATCCAACCTGGAATTCCCGCAAGATGGTCCTACTTGAATTAGGTATCTTCTCCTCTTGCTTCCTCTTTCTTCAGCTTAGCATAACCTAATATCTTCTCAACCTCAATGGATACTTCTAAATATTTTTTTCTTCAACTAGGAAATATTTCAAACCTTCTAGTTTCTGATCCACCAAGGTGGAGAGCATACTCCCTAGGTTTTTCCAAGATTTCCTTCCTCTACCTAAATCTTAGTACTCTTCCAAAGCTTTTTGGTTTCTAATCCACCAAAGTGGAGAGCATATTACCTAAGCTCCAAGATTTCCTCCTCCCCCTTTCTTCACAAGATATCCTCAATTTATAGGAAAATTTCCCCACTTATGGCAAAATAGTGGTCTTATTATTTTATTATTAAAATATGCCTTGGGCCCATTAAGACCTATCATTCAAAGAGTATAAAAGAGAGTCCACCAAAGGTAGGTTGTTAAATGGTGGCTCATCTACTACCATTTGGTAGGTGGGTGTTGCAAGGTTGAATTTGGAGGAATATCACCTAATATTTTAGCCATCCTAAATCTACCATGTGGAGGAAAGGAATGGACCTATAAGTCAATAGAATGCTCTCTCTATTGTTGTCCAATAAAAATGAACAAGTTTATATAATAGAGCAATTCTCCAATTCTCCTGATTTAATTCTAAATTGGGGTCAACTAGAACAAATAAGCATGTTCAGCAAAAACTCTTTTATTTTAGAAATTGCTTATTTTAAGATTTTCCCAAAATTGCATGGTCTTTTCAAATGCATAAAAATATTTTCTAAAATAATTTGTAGAATACAAACCATGAGTAAATAGTGAATAGTAAATAGTAAATAGTAAATGATTAGTAAATTTGAATAGTGATTCTAGTAAAAATATCTAGAATTTGATGTCTACACATGTCGGTTATGTGTAGGAGGATGGATGAACAATTCTCCTGATTTAATTCTAAATTGGGGTCAACTAGAACAAATAAGCATGTTCAGCAAAAACTCTTTTATTTTAGAAATTGCTTATTTTAAGATTTTCCCAAAATTGCATGGTCTTTTCAAATGCATAAAAATATTTTCTAAAATAATTTGTAGAATACAAACCATGAGTAAATAGTGAATAGTAAATAGTAAATAGTAAATGATTAGTAAATTTGAATAGTGATTCTAGTAAAAATATCTAGAATTTGATGTCTACACATGTCGGTTATGTGTAGGAGGGTGGATGTAGAGTTCATTCTATAGTGAATAATAAACAGTGAATAGTAAATAGTAAATAGTGAATAATGACTCATTATTTAATGTGCATTTTCAAGGTAAAATTCCATTATGCCAATCTCATTCAAATTATTTATGAAGTCAAATATAAATCACACAAAAGGCATACAAGCATTCAATGCATGTGATCAGTATTTCCCATCACTGTTTTTCCTTTGAGTGATAAGAATTTTAGAGTTATACTCAAGTAACACCGCCAATAGGGAGCTAACAAGTGATGATAGGAATATGATCTTTACTTGTTGAGTTGTTTTTGTCATCATTTCCCTTATCATCTCTTTTGTGGTAAGTCTTCCACCTACGAGAATACTTGTTACTACAATCAAGTAATGCAATGCATCATCATTTTCTCTTGATATAAGAAAATATAGTGGAAATATATTAAGCATTAAAACCAACCAACATTACACAAATAACATCATAGAAGAGTCCTCCAAGGTGGATGTGAGACCTTTGCCTTGCATTCACATCATCAACACATCAATTTCTAGATTTCAAAGGTTGTGTTCTTTTGTCAAATATTGCACTCTTTACCTTGCATTCACATCATCAACACATCAATTGCTAGGTTCAAAAGGTTATGTCCTTTTGTCAAAGGTTGCACCCTTTGCCTTACATTCATACATTATCAAAAACCCCTTTTTTGTTAGGTCAAAAATAGAATAAATAATTTACATTGTCACAAACCCCTTTTCTATTGGGGTAAAAATAGAATCAATCATTGAACTTTTCACAATCATTGCATTTACATTGTCAAAAACCCTTCATATTTTAGGGCAAAAATATAATTCATCATTGCACTTATCACAGTATTTTCATTTTACCATGTTAAAAACCCCTTTTATGTTAGGGAAAAAATAGAATCATTCATTACATCATTTACATTCCTTGCATTCAACATCATCAATTTCACTTACCATTGCATTTATAAAATTCTTGGGAACTTTTCAAGTGAACCTTGTATTTAGTTATCCTATTGACATGGCGGTTGTAGCGATTGGTTATCAATGCAATCCAGTAGGATGGATATATTACCATAAGGACACTTACATTATCAAAAACCTATCTCTGTTAGGGAAAAAATAGAATCATTCATTTACATTACCAAAATATTTTTTCTATTGAGGAAAAAACAGACTCAATCTTTGCAATTTTCATAATCATTGTATTTTCCCATGTCAAAAGCCCCTGGAAAAAATATAATCATTCATTTCTTCATTCACACATATGTATTTAACACCATAAATTTTATTCATCGTTACACCTTCATTCAAATTTTGTCAAGTACATTTACAAGTACACGTGAACCTTGTATTTAGTGATTTATTCTAGTCACCTGGCGGTTGCAGTAACTAGCTATCCATGCAGTATGGTAATATGGACAAATCACCATAAGGACACTTACATTAACATAAACCCCTTCATAGGTTAGGGCAAAATCATAATAAATCATACAAATATCAAAAACCCCTTCATCTATTAGGGCAAAAACAGACTCAATCACTTGCATTTTTCAAAAACATCCTTTATCTGTTGGGGAAAAAATAGAATCACTCATTTACATTGTCAAAAACCCTTCATCTATTAGGGCAAACAATAGAAATAAATAATTACACTTTTCACAATCATTGCATTTTCCAATGTCAAAAACCCCTTCATCTGTTGAGGCAAAAATAAAATCACTCATTGCATTATCCATACATTAACATTCAACATCATCAATTTCATTCATCATTGCACCTTCATTCAATATTTTCCAAATACATTTACAATTTCAAGTGAACCTTGTATTTAGTGGTTTATCCTATTAACCTGGCGGTTGCAATGACTGGTTATCCATGCAATATGATAGGATGGACAAATCACCATAAGGATACTTACGTTTTCACAAAACCCATTCTTTGTTGAGATAAAAGTAGAATGAGTCATACACATGTCAAAAACCCCTTTCATTTATTGGGGCAAAAATATACTTAGTAAATTGCATCCATATATTTAAAAATGTAGCGTACCTCCACAAACTCACTCTATATTGCATCTATCAGTACATTTCTCATCATCACATCTTCATGTCAACACCAAATCCATCAATAATTGCATTTACATTTTCCAAGTTCATATACAATTTCAAGTGAACCTTGTATCTAGTGGTTTATTCTATCTCCTTGGCGATTGTAGCAATTTGCATCCATGAAATTTGGTAAGATGAATAAATCACCATAAGGACACTTGGCCATCTTCATCATCACATATTTCATTGTTCAAAAATAAAAATCAATTTTGGTACCTCATTTGTAGAGTGAGACTATGCCAAGACCAATTTTCTCAAAAGCTATCATTGATGGCCTTGTTCATGGGGCTTGAAACAAGAACAAAATCATAACTTTCATCATTTCCTTTTGCAATTACACCAGTCTCCAAGGATATAGGTCGGGTAAAGTGATTGAGCAATCGTTTAGGGATTTCATGTGGGAATTTTTGTAATCATGAGTGGCTCCGAGGGTGAAACTATTTTTTTTTTCTTTTTGCATTTGCATACTTGCATTTCAATGACATCAAAAGGCATATTATTCAACAGCATGGAATCACCCCGAACTTGGGGTAACCTTATTTGATTTTCCCACAACAGGATACATATTACATGATCATGACATCTACACGGAAAAAACTCCATTTTTTTTGTTAGGGCAAAAATAGACTCAATCACTTGTATTTTTCAACAACCCCCTTCCATCGTTGGGGTAAAAATGGTATCACATTTACATCATTCATATTTTCCACAATTGCACCACGTATTTCACATAATCATCTGCACAAATTTATCAATTGGCTTGTGAGATGCCTTCGTCATTCATTCACCAATTGAGGGGGTAAGCTACACAATCAAAATTATTTTGTCTTCAAGTTCATATTCGCATTCCAACAAGAGAAAGTTGCATCTTCATCAGGCCAAAACCAGGTATCTTGTATTTTTGCACCAAATTTTATTTCACACGATGTGGTACAAAAAGAGGCATCTAAAGACACAAAAATCTAGCCACTTGTCATCCATTCATAACTTCCCACTACATTTATCCATTATATATATATATATATATATATATATATATATATATATATATATATATATATATATATATATATATATATATATATATTTTATTTAATATATATTTAAATAATAATATTTTATATTATATATATATATATATTTATTTAATATATATTTAAATAATAATATTTTATATTATATATATATATATATATGTATTAATTAATCCCAGCCATCCATCCGCCTTAATCCATACCATTTACCTAGATTTAATCCCTACCTTTCATCATGTTTTAATCTTGGCCACACATTTTGTGTCATCAAAACCCTAACATGCCTAAGGAAAGATTATAAAGAGGACTGATTTTGACAACTCAACCCCATGATGGATATTTTATTACAACTAGATACTTTTTCTAACCAAAGGAATGATTGATAAATTTATGTTCAATTTCTACAAACAAAGGTTTTAAGGATAAAATATGATGTTGCTAACATATTTGCATTGATGCAGGATCAAGTTATCTTATAAATGGGTATATTCTTTGGCAGAAGAGCAACCTGATAGATGCTCTCTTTTCATATAAGTGACTTAGCATAATTTGCACATAAGAAATAGATCAAATTTTGCTTGCTTGGTTATTGACTACAAAAATTTAGTGGATATGATTTGAGTTATATTATGTTCTTAAAAAAATATAATCTCTTTCAAAGAAAGAGAATGAAGGAAATTTTTGGTAAGCATAATTAATGAGGTGGACTTCATTATTTTCGATTAAAAGAATATTTATTCGGAGTTGTCTTTTGGCCTAATGGCTTTGCAAAAAGGTTTGCTATGGATATTTTATTCTAAAAACCCTATTAAGAATTTGAGATAACACATTATAATTGTTGTTACTAATTTGTTAGTTCATAGTGATGTTGGTGGGAAAATATTTTTATATACATGTGCAAATTCTTGAGAGAGAAAGACAAGAGTTTTGGCTTTCATTTTTATTAAATTATTATTTAATTAGAAGGATAATTGTTGTTAAGTGTTTAGAAGGGCACCCAATCCTTGTGTAGATGTGAGAGCAAGGGGAGTGAACATAATTGTATTCTCAGCTGAGAACCCACGATGAGGCTTCCAAAATAAAGGGTGATGGAGTAGTGGGGAAGTGAAGGCTCAACGGTTCCGTTTGAGACGCCCAAGAAAAATAGTAGAGAAAAGAAATTTGGAGTGCGTTGTGGGGAGAATAGTTGCAATTGCTCCATGGAAGGAAGTTTTGAAGTGGTGACACTAAGAAAAATATCTAGTTCACTGCAAAGCAACCATTGATCGTAGGTAGGCATACACTTAAAAACTATTGTCTTGACTTTACTATTTAAATGGTAGTAGAAGAGTTTTTAATGCTCAGATAGGAGTATTATTATTTTACAACAGTAATATGAGTCTCTTCATTGATGTGTGCTTGACTTGTGAGTTAAATTATAATAGAAGACTTTGGAGTTGGCTTGGTTGAGCTAACAAGTTGATGGTATGAATTATTATTGACAAGATTCTCCCTATGGTGTAGTAATCCATCAGGTTTGTTGAGTTGGATGTTAGAGATAAGTTGTTTGTGTGAACTATCCAACCTTGTTACCTTGCATGTGTTATTCATTGTGTATTAATGAGGAGCAAAAAATTGAGAAACATAGGAACACTTTTTACTTAGCCAAAGGATTAAATAATTTCTCTTAGTTATAGCACCCAAACTTGGGATGATGTTCTTGTTATTGAAGAGACAAGAGTTCTTCTAGGATTGTTGTTGAGTTCTCCATTGTATGGAGGTGAGTCTGAGATAAGAAACCCTTTTGGAACAACCATTTTGCATGTGTCTTGTTGTTGTTCTTTGATGAGATGGGAGTATGTTACCCTCTTGAGCCTAAACAACTATAGTTGTTGTGAGAGATATTTTGAACATTAGAACAACTCTCTTGAGAGTAATATTGAAGTTGAGTTGGTTGTTCTTGTGTGTTCATCTAGGGCTTTTGGTAGTATGGAGGTGGAGTTCTTTGCATGTTATGCAAGGTCCAAATTGAATTCATGAATTGCTTAGCACTGGAAGGAGTTCCCTTTGTATTGTTGAATGCTTTTAATTCTATCACTAAATATCGTTGTAGAGCAATGTTGCTACCTTTACGTTGGCTGAGTCCATCATCTTTAAATTATAGAATTTGTTGTCATGTACTAAGGAAAGGAAGTCTGGTTTGTAATAGTGCATTGCTTGGGAAGCTAGGAATATTGGGTAAAGATGTTGTAGGACGGATTTAATCTCTGAAATTCCAGTTTCTGTTATGCTTAGATAGCATTCCATTTTATATTATGCTTAGATAGCATTAGTGAATTTATGAAATGGATGTGTGTTCTAGTTTCTATTATGCTTAGATAGCATTAGTGAATTTATGAAATGGATATGTGTGTTCCAGTTTCTATTATGCTTAGATAGCATTAGTGAATTTATGAAATGGATATGTATGTCCCAGTTTATGTTATGCTTAGATAGAATTAATGAATTTAGGAAATGGATATGTGTTCCAATTTCTGTTATGCTTAGATATCATTAGTGAATTTATGAAATGGATATGTGTTCTAGTTTCTATTATGCTTAGATAGCATTAGTGAATTTATGAAATGGATGTGTGTTCTAGTTTCTATTATGCTTAGATAGCATTAGTGAATTTATGTGATGGGTGTTTCAATTTGGGGAAGATTGATTGTGCTTGTAATAGTGTAAGGTTCCTAAAGTTGGTAGCGCTAGATTTTTTTACTTGAAGGATAAGTTCCACTTTAGGCGTTGCAACTGATGTACTCTTAAATAGATGATATGTTTTGGGTTGAGTGATATTGCTAGGATGGGATGTTAGAGTTTTACCGGACTGCCTATGGGGTGCTTGCCGAATGTGTTCTACGTATTCCAACACTGTTATGATAGCAAGATTGGAGATATGGGAATAGGTTTCCAAGACATAGATATAACAATGACTATATGTGATGAAGGACTATCTCATAAAGGGAAGCTAGAAAGAAATGTTAGGATTCTTTAATAAATATTTTAGACAATATGGGTTGTCCATATCCAATGTAAATATTAGCTTGATAAATGAAATAATGGTGGAATGATTTTGAGGCTGGGTTTTCTCATAGGGTTTATCCCAGGATAAATTTTGTGTTGATATGGTTTATTGTATGGTTAATAATTATTCAAATATTAATTTGTCTAATACCTTAGATGTGTTTTCCATACAAACTTGTTAAGGTGTTGGTTAAAATATATAAAGGAAATAAAAATTAGAATTATTTTTACTTGGAAAAAGATAAACCATGGGAAGTTTTAAGAATTCTCTATTCTAAGTTTTAGTTGTATTAAATATATAATTGTGTTTGGAAACCAAAACCTTATATTGGTGTAGATAATTGTAGTAAATTAAGCTACTCAAAGGGATGTGGGCAACTTAATTTATGACCCTCTCAAAGAGATAAATTATGGATAATGACAACTAAGTTTAGAGTTGAATAAACCTTGTGACAACATGTATCAAATAGTAGGAAAGGGAAGGGAAAACTAAGGAGTTTTTTTTTGAATTCACATGGTGGAATCGATAGCCACTACAAATCCGGGAAGGTTGTCAAAATTTTATGGCCATCACAGTATTCTACGTTGTCCATCCTAGAAGCTGCCACACGGTTCTTCACATAGTCCATCCCTATAACCACCATGCCACAATAATTTTAAACCTTTTACATCACTGAAAGAACCAGGAAAGGGACAACCATTCAGTCCAACAAGGCCCGATATTTGAACCTTGGACCTCCACCCCCTTACGGGGTTTGGTCGAACCAATTGGTCTACACCTCGGACCTAAAACTAAGGAGTTTTAATACACATCATAAATGAGTTTGATGGGTGTATTTTGGAAAGAGAGTTGAGTATTCTCAATTAAAAGTTAAAGAATTATTCATATTCATCATAAATAATTTTGATGAGTGAATCTAAAAAGTTAGTCGAATACCCACATTGACCCTTAGTAAATAGTATTTTTTAGTTCTAAACAAATCTAAGGTGTTATATTAATAGAGAAATGGCAAGGCAATTAAAGAATTGACTAGATCATATTGTAGATGAGAGGGATAGTCAAGTGTTATATGCTCTAACCCTACTCAGATAGACATGAGTAGTAAGTAGCATTTAGAGTGCTTCTTTCAAAGGAATGAAAGGAAAGGTAAGTTAGCTTGCATGGTCAGCAAGAGAGATAACTTGTAAATTATAGCCTTGCACCTAGTACATCTATGTAGTTGGATATATGCAATATGTAGGGATGGGTGTGCCTCGTATGAGTTTTAAATAATAGAATAATGTGGGGTTACTTTGCAACTAAAAATTCCCCCCCAAAAAAAAATATAGGTTAGGGAAAATGGGTTATGACAGACCTCTATGCTAAGGACATGAAAGGTAAATTACTTGATGACGATAGCGACCTCTATGCTTAGGACATGGAAAATTAAATTTGCTTGATGATGGGAGTGACCCCACACTTCTTGTAGGGAGTGACCTCTATGCTAAGGATATAAAAGGTAAAGTGCTTGATGATGGGAGCAACCTCGTGCTTCTTGTAAGGAACAATCTCTAAGCTAAGGACATGAAACTTTGAGGTTTTTGCTTTTTTTTATTGAAATTTTGATTTTTATTTTGCTTTTTGCTATTCTTTTTTGGTTGAAATTTTAATTTTTTTGTGTTATTTGTTGAAATTTTGACTTTTTTGTTTTTTTTTGTTGAAATTTTGATTTTTTTTGCTTTTGTTGTCAGAATTTAGACTTTTTTTTTGTTGTTGAAATTTTGATTTTTTTGCGTTGGTTGTTAAAATTTTGATTTTTTTGCTTTTTGATGTTTAAATTTTGATGTTTTTTGTTTTTATTGTTGAAATTTTGATTTTTAAAGCTTTTGTTGTTGAAATTTTGATTCTTTTGTCAAAAATTTATTTTTTTCTTTTTTTTGAAATATTGATATTTTTTTGCTTTTGTTGTTGAAAATTTGATTTTTTTGTTATCAATAATTTGATTTTTTTGTTTCACTTGCATTATAAAATAAAGTTTGCATTCCCACAAGGCCATCCCCCTTGCTTTTTGCATTATAAAGAAAAAGACTAACGTTGGGCCCCTTATTTTTTTTAACATGCATGTAACTTCCCCCTTTGTTTTGGGGCCATCTGTGCTTTTCACTAATGAAACATGTTCACATGTCTAGGTTTGAGTTAGAGTTTCAACATGCAAGTGGGGTGGCTTCCCAAAGTCTCACAGCCAGATTTGAGCCAAATATAGTGGCACTGGTGGGCCGATCAAGAAATGGCTCACAGGCGAGAAAAAAAATCAAAAAATAAACATTGGCAAACATGTGGACATATGTCAGGTAGCATGGTAGTAGTAGTCATGAAAGGATGTAGTGGTGGCATTTACTCATGAAATCTACCCAATCTACAATATTTTTCTACTACAGGATGGACCATAGATGTTACAGTGGAGGAGGCACTAGGCATTGATAGTGGCCAAAAATGAAGTATGATGGCAGAATATGGGGCTCTCAAGAACCATGCGAGCATCGTATGGGTTTTAGGAGAGTCGAGCCCAATAGGTGGTGGTGAAAGTTGTTGGCTCCTAATCAGGTGGTACAAATGTGGGTACAGATCATGAAAGGAAGGAGGCTGCTTTGAGCAGTGCCAAAACAGGGGCATGTGAATCCCTATAAACCAGAGGAGCTGCTAATGTGAAATGAAAATAAATGAAAAGGTAAAAACTACCTATAGGTATGCTAATACAAAATGAAAATTGCTTTCCTATTGATGAAAGGTTGTCCATACGAAATAGAACTACAACCACAAAAAGGTAGATAGTTATCTTAAAAAGATATTTAACAAGCTATGGGGTAAGGAAAACCATGATTGCCAAAAGAAATACTAAGTAAACTGTAACTTTAAATTAACTTTCAAAGGGGTTACAAGTGTGGTCCTTTTTATAAAGTATGCCTTTGAAGGCTACAAAATGGATCTTCCACAAGGGAAGTCCTATTTTAATGAAATGGCAAGCTGCAAATATATTCTTTGTATTATTCAAGGGGGATTGGGTTTCTTGCATGTGGGCCACTAGTGGGTGTAGATCCTCTAAATCTACACAAACTATAAAATTTATTAGAAATGTTTGGGGGCCTATATTAATCAAACCCCATATCAAAATAGACAAAAGACACTAAATAACTAAGCTAATGCATAATTGAAGTGTAATTGAAATGATTGTAATTATAATGATACTTACCTATACAAAGGGTTTTTATAGCTTGTTGTTTGCTTCTAGAGCTTCTTTCCATGTTGAGAAGCCTTTCAAACCTATGGATAGTGAAAGCAAAATGGATGTTGAATCTAGTATAATCTAGATGGATTTTGGCAAAGTTTGGGTATGTAAATGGTGGATGGATGTAGATAGAGGAAATGACCCTCTATTTATAGAATTTGGTAAGGTTAGGGGGGCTGAGGTGTCCCATGAGGTGGCATGCCTCATATGTGAATTTGGGTGAGAAAATCCCTCACCCATATACCTGTCATGAATGAGTATAGTGATGTGAATTGGATTTTGGGTTAAACCCTAATCGTAGTAAGGTTAACCATGGATTAGTTGTTGACTTGGATGAGGTGGAAGGTGAGTCATCCATGCCCATGCTTTGAAAACCAAAAAGTCTTCAAAAGTCATTTATGAATTCAAACCCACATGGGGATTTGAAATGGAGCAAGAGTTAGTTGTGACTAGGGTTAGGTTGACCCTAGGTTAATTATTGATTTTTGGGTGAGGTGGAAGGTGACTCACCCTTGATCCATGCCTTTGGACACAAAAGTCTCCAAATGGTATTTAAGGCCTTAAATGTGCACAGGAAGATGTGTGGAGCAATGATTAAAGTTAACCCTAATTAGGTTGATCTAGGTTATACCAAGGTCACATAGGTGAGGTGGCACCTAGGTTAGTCAAGGTGTAGACTAGGTGAGGTGGTCATAAATCAAATTGACCATGGGGTGGAGTTTAACCATAAAGTGACTTTGACTAGGGTAAAAATTTGACCAAAGTTAATCCATGATGGTGGTCGCATGAGGATCTAGAGTTAAGCGTAGGAAGGGGCTTTAGTAGACCAAGGGGGCTTATGGATATGAATAGTGTTTTTGATAAATGAATAGTTTTTTGAGGCTAATTTATGCAAATTTCATGAGCTTTGTAAATTGATCAACCGTGATGATGGGAGAAGTGCCAATGTGTAACTTTTGGGTGTCTATAAACCTCAAGGTGAAGATATAATTTTATAATATTGACATGCAACAAATTCTCAAAAGCAAGTATTTCTATGGAAAGGAGGCCACTTGGTTGAAACTATACAAACATATACTTGACTATTGCATTTATTTTCTTGATTTATTTCATCATAGTTGTTGGTTCTCTTACCATAATTATTTTTACAAATCCATAATTTGTTCACGTAACGCCACTTTCTCGACTACTTGCAATAAAATATGTATGGAAAGTAAAGTCATACATAATGATATGTTAAAACAAAAATTCAACTTGGTAAATCTTAATTCTGAATGAGAACTATCAAAGCAAATCGTATATCTTCTATTCTAAGTAAACTTGATCATTAGCTAATAGAAATACTTAGAATCAAAATTATACTCTCTATTGAAACCAAGCAAATAAATTTTCTAGCTAAAGCGTTGTAGAAATATAGTCAGGAAAGGGAATCAACACATTTCCATATTTATTTTACCACCTTGCAATTCCAAAACAAGTGTTTGATTGTCTCAAGGATTTTATAAAAATTACATTGATGAGATGCAAATTAGGAAGCATTGTCCTAAAAGGTAGTTTCATGTGTAAAACTCTCAATGTAAGAAGTTAGGAGAAGGTTATAGTCTTAGAATTTCAAATACTTGCACTCAAACAACCCAACCATGCTCATGAAATATATAGTCCTACTTATCATTGATACAAGATGACAATGGAAGAGGAGGTCATAAGTGTTGATAATATCTTAACAGAGTAGAAAAATAAGCTTTGGTTATCAGATAACCTCTAAAATTACAAGTAATTACATAGCATAGAAAAGGAGAGCTTAACCATAAGATAATTACCAACAAGGGTTTAACTAGAAGATCATTATAAATAAGCTTTTAATCATAAGATCATTATCAATAAGGGATTGAAATATTTAATTATACCCAACACCATCTGACAAGAGCATGGTCCACTATGAGGACGAGGAGGTCTTAAGGGGGTTTGAAAAATGGGTATGCATATAGATGAGATCACTGTCCATAATTATATCTTTGGGGTAGGTCCTCACACCCACATGCAATGGGACCATGGTCCACTATATGAATAAGAGATTCTAGGGGTTAGTATGAAAAAGGTTGTAGGTGGTATTAGGGCTCTATGATCATATTAGCATATACGATGTTGATGGTATGCTCACTTTGAAGCACTAATGACCCCTCCATAATAGTATGTCAGGATAGATCATGCTCTTGAGAGTGGATAGATGGTCCTAGGGGAAGTTATTGAAGTGGTTGCAAATAGTCAATAGGACTGACAATTATCTATTCAAAGGTTAACTCATTGTACTTTGTCTTAGTGCTATATTAGGAGGATTATCTATGGGGATCCCCTACCTATCCCAAAAAAACTTGGGTAGGTTTTACTTAGGAAAGAAGACATACCTTGTACAATTAGGTAGTTGAACTTGAATAAACTTGCCCAATCTAGTGCAATGCATATTTTTTAGGTAGCTTTGGTGAGGGTAGACTTAGGTAGGTGACCTACCAGGAGCAATCTAGTATCACACCATCACCACACCATCTCTACACCATGGGTAATATGATGCACCTTATGGACATATTAGGTAAGAATTTTGATAGGTCAGGGACTTATGCCATAGTTTGAATAAGTTGTCATGCCAGTATGCAATAATATGTTAGAAAAATATTTTAAGTCTTGGAAGACGAATTATATTCTACTACTAAGCTGAGTTGAGGGAGGATATCGGCTCACTATGTGAAGGCATATGTCAAGCCTTTGTATAGCTCAAGTCTAAATATGTTGGGTCAGTTTAGTTTATGTTGAGTATCATGTATGGTCGATATGCGTTGGACTACAATACTTGACATCAAAGCAAGGATAAACCCACTACTATTTGTAACATTTGGTATCAAATAAGGATTGTGGAACTATTGATAGCTATAATAGTTTATTTCATTAGGAAAATAATATAGAAATTGATCCAATGTCTATAATGGAGATGATGCATTCATAACTTAGTGGCATTAATGCTTATTTAGATAGAGTGAAGCTAGTGCATAGGATGGAAGCCTAGCTTTCTAGAGGTAGTTGAGTTGGTGGCATAGGTAAGAGTCTTGCACTGAGACGTCAATGGTGAAAGTGAAGCTATAATTCTAAGGTAAAAGGTAGTCTAGTTTGTTTGTGAGGGACATGGTAAATAATTCAAGTCACTTGCTTCAGGGATGGTGCCCTTTCCTTATCATATGTAGAATGGATGAGAAGAGTTATAGGTTCTAAGGATGTTATCCATTTAGGATGGGAGAATTATGTATAGTATGGAATCTCCACCACTATGTAGTAGGAGCATTATCCAAAATGATCATGAGGATGTCCCAAAGTGATGAGACCAAAAAAGGTCTCATTATTTCAAAGACATTTCACATAATTTTGCTCATTTTTGTCTAAATACTATAGTTTATGCCAAGTACTTTAATTATTATTTGTGATTATGTTAATGTTAATGTGGTAAATTACAAAAAATGATAAATTGTTGTTTGGACATAATTTTCCGTATTATTTTGGTTAAATTGCATGATTTTAGCATTAAATAAGCATAAAATAGATAGAATAAATGCATCATAAATGGAGGACCTTGTCATAGATCTGCAAATTTATTCTGTTCATATGTTTAAAAGTTATTTTCACCATGTTTTATTCTATTATAACAACTTGGTGCTAGACTATGTATTCTGCACAATCACTGGATTATTGCAGGTCTGTGTAATAGAAAACCACAAGGTTTGCTTCGAGACACCTAGGCAAAAACTATATATTTATAAAAAATAGGGACAACACTCCAAATACATGATCAAATCACCTTTTCAACACATGATAGATAATGGGAAGACATATACTTAAACCTAATATTGATTGATCGATTGACAATCAAAGGTTTTACATGAATTGAACAACCTTCCACATGTTCCAGAGTATTGCAGTCAACTTGCATTAAAAATAAAACAAAATTTTGATAGATTTCAGGCTAAAAATGATGAGCTAGAGATTATAAATTCAACATGAATCTTCCCTAGGTCTATTTCAAGTCAATCCACAATGAATGGAGGTGCAAATATAGGAAAACTTATCTGATCTAACCTGCTATCCTAAATATGAAATAGTTAGATTTGACTACAACGTTGTATAACTATTGAAACAATGGACTGTTTTCTAATATAACCCTTGTTCATAGGAAAGAAAGTTAGGATCTAGTTATAGATATTCCTATATTTACCTTTGGTAAAATTGAGTAGGAGTAGTTAGTAAGAAGTAGCAATAGAAGAAGCCAAACAACAATTGTACAAATTTGAATAAATCAATAAAAGTGCAGTAATTTTTAGACTTGACTGTTTCAATTTTTTACATGATTTATTGACTTTGTAAGTTAGTTTAGCATCTATTGAACTGTTTACCTTATACTAGACCTTGGAGCAAGGGCTTGTTAGTAAAAAAGTGACTAACTACAGAAAAACAACCGATGCACCTTTTTGCATATTTTCCAAGAAGACCGAAGTGGCCCATATGCTAAAGATCAAATAAAAAGCAAAATACCGCAAGGAGGTAAAAGTGTCGTGATATCGTGACATGTTGCATTTTTGCGGCTAAGAGCAACAAAAGGGAGCAAGGTGGCAAAAGTTTCGCGATATCGCGACATGTTGCTGTGTCGCGGCCAAAAGAGAAAAAGTGTCACGATATCGCGACATGTTGCATTGTCGCGGCCAAAAGGGCAAAAGTGTTGCGATATCGCCACATGTTGCATTGTCACGGCCAAATGAGAAAAAGTGTCGTGATATCGCAACATGTTGCTTAGTCACAGCCAAGGAGGAAAAAGTGTTGCGATATCGCGACATGTTGCTTTTTTGCAGTCCAAAGCAAAGAGAAAGAGCCAAGAGGAAAAAGTGTCGCGATATCGCGACATTTCTCAGTTTCGCGGCTAAAGAGCAAGAGTAAGAGCCAAGAGGGAAAGTGTCACGATATCGCGACATGTTGCTTTTTCACAGTCCAAAGCAAATAGAAAGAGCCAAGAGGAAAAAGTGTTGCGATATTGTGACATGTCTCATTTTCGCAGTTCATAGCGAGGAGAAAGAGCAAAGGGCAAAAAGTGTCGCGATATCGTGACATGTCTCATTTTCATGGTTCATAACAAGGAGAAAGAGCAAAGGGCAAAAAGTGTTGCGATATTGTGACATGTTGTATTTTCGCGGCTAAGAGCAACAAAAAAGAGAAAGGAGAAAAAGTGTCGCGATATCGCGACATGTTTCATTTTCGTAGCTAAGAGTAACAAAAGGGAGCAAAAGGCAAAAGTATCGCGATTTCGTGACATGTCGCATTTTCGTGATGGAAGAAGAAGAATCAATCTGAAGACATAGAAATGTTGCGATTTTGTGACATGTCTCATTTTCGTGGTAGGAGGCAGCTGAAGAGCAAAGCAAGAGACGGATGTCGCGATTTCGTGACATGTCTCATTTTCGCGATGGGAGGCAGCTGAAGAGAAAAGCAAGAGACAAATGTCACAATTTTGCGACATGTCTCATTTTTGCGGCTGGAAGTGACAGAAGAGCAAAGCAAGAGACAAATGTCGTAATTTTGTGACATGTCTCATTTTTGCAGCTGGAAGCGAAAGAAAAGCAGAGCAAGGAAAGAATGTCGCGATTTCGTGACATGTCTCATTTTCACGACAGGAGGCAGCTGAAGAGCAAAGCAAGAGACAAATGTCGTGATTTCATGACATGTCTCATTTTCATGGCTGGAAGCGACAGAAGAACAAAGCAAGAGACAAATGTCGCAATTTTGTGACATATCTCATTTTCACGGCTGGAAGCGACAGAAAAGCAGAGCAAGGAAAGAATGTCATGATTTTGCGACATGTCTCATTTTTGCGGTGGGAGGCAGCAAAAGAGCAAAGTAAGAGACGAATGTCACGATTTCGTGACATGTCCCATTTTCGTGATTGGAAGCGGCATAAGATCCAAGCAAGGAAAGAATGTCGCGATTTTGTGACATGTCTCATTTTTGCGACGAGAGGCAACAAAGGAGCAAAGGAAGAGATGAATGTCACGATTTCATGACACACCAGCTGTAAAGGAATAAAGTATATTTTTGGCAACTGAAGACGAGCACTGACATCAGGTGCCGATTTATAAAGAATGGTCTGTTCATTATAACCTGGCAGGTCCGTTGGATGATTGCCAATCTATCTAATTTACAAGAAATTTGTTGTGTATTGTTAGCAACTACAGATGATTACTTGTAAAATAAGTAATATGTACTTAGGAAGATACTCTTTTAGGGTATATATAGGGGTGAGCGACTCAAGAAAAAGGGTTGGCTCTTGGACGTTTACAAGACTGTGTGTACGTACTTCGAATACAAGCAATAAAATCACATCTCCTATTGGCTTCTGGTTCATATCATGCAAGTGTATGTATTAATGTTCTTTATTTCTGCTCACAATATTGAATTGTAGATTGAGTCTGTTCTCGTATCTGAACTTTCGCAATACATAAATCATATTGCTAGAATAAGAATCTAATATATACGCATGCTAAATGAAACATCAAAAATCATATATGGAATTATATAATTTCTGCTTTGGAATGTGTTTTTAAATGCTTTGGATAGAAGTAAGTAAATCTGTCTTTGATGTTGTCTAACCTACACCATATAAAATTTCTAGCTTAGGCTATATTTCCCTTATCTCTTGTTTCCCATTTTCTCTAAAAAACTTCAAAGGAACCAGCCTTCTCTAGAGACTAGATAGATGATCTCAAGCAAGATTTGTCTATTCAATGTTGGCAAAGTCTAAGGTGCATCACTATTAACCGAAGGCAGATTTTGTTCCAACAGTTTTTGGCATGCCCAGTGGGACCAGCAATCCCACAGTATTGTATAAGTTTTGGTGTTTTACCTTCAGAGCCTTTTGTTTGCAAAATCTCAAAAAATCACCTGGCGACTCCATTGCATTTAGACCATAAAATAAAGACCTTGTCTAGAAGCCTTCTGGTTATATATCCATATGATAACCAGATCCTGAGCTAGAAACTCTAAAGAGCCCATCAAGTTTTTTGAACTACATCTCGAAAGCCTAAAAGCACATCCTGTGCTAGCCGCACGATCAAATCCTCCCGGCACCATTAGCACCTCTTTACAACCCGCTGTAGGAGCATCTGCAAGCAATCCCATAGCGGTTGTAACTCCTTTAGCAATCATGGCAGCCACCACTGCCCCAGCACATGTTGTATGGAATCAAACTGGCCCTTTGAACTTGGGAGCACACCACCAAATTTTGCAAACTGCACTAAAAGCCTTACTGACCTTTGACAGAACAAGCAAAATAGCAGATGAGCACTATTTGGATGTATTAGCGCTAGCATATATTTACAACATCATTTAGGAAGATGTAATGGTCAGATTTTTGATCATATCTTTGAAAGGAAAGATGCTCTATTGGTACAGAGCGCTTCCCGCTGGATCCATTACTTCTTGGGCAATCGTGCCGATTGTCCGGTCGATGAATTCAATATACATGTGGATCCTTTCACATTGCTGAATCAATTCACTGTCATTAAGAGGCATCCACAAGAAGAAATCCAAGATTTCAACATCAGGTTTACCAGAACTCGTGAGAGAGTACCGCAAGGCCTAAAGCCCACGGAATAACAAGTTATATGCTATTATCTAAGGGCTTTTGATTCAGAGCTCAGTATGATAATAATGCAATCCCGTGTAACCACTTTTCTTGGGATCTATGTAGAGGCAGCAAAGGGCGAAGCTGATCTCATCGCTACAAAAATATATCCATCAAAAACTCTATTGCCAATTTTACAAGATTTTTCCCAAGCGTCAATCTCTAAACTGCCTGTACTCCCATCAACGCAGGCCCTCCCAGCTATAGTTTCACCTCCTACATTTCGTGCATTACCAGCCACACCCCTTGCATCAGCTCCCCCCAGTGATCAATACACGACCATAATTAATACAATGAAGGCATTGTCAAATGAAATGGCGTCCATGAAAAAGAGAGGCTGAAAGGAGTTTTTTGCCAAGAAGGTTCCCTCAGGTAACAGGAGATGTAGCACAATCAAGCAATAGGGGACATGTAATACCGAGCATGGTATATACAAATGAGATAGTGGAGGTCGATGAGCCTCCCACTGATTCTAACTCTTGGTGTACTACATGTAACTATCCACATGGGGAAAGTGCGTGTATAATACACCAATATTATGTACAAAGTATTGCAGTTGAAAAGAGTAAAGAAAAAATGAAAAGTCATGTAATTATAATTATAGAGGAGGACCACAACTTCATGATGCCTACAGCAGAGCAGGTTTCAGTTTTGACAATATCAGGTAAGAAACCACTGCAAGCAGACCTAAAGAGCTTTAGCCATTGGATGTTTCCCCTGCTCCCAAGGAAGTTCCCAAAGAAAATCCTAAAGGAATTCTCCCTCAGGAAAGAGAATATTAGTTTCCAGCCAAAATTCAAGGGCAAGAAACACACAAAGAATTTTTCCTCAGGGGGAAAATGAAACCCAAGAACAGGCTAGGGAAAGGTTGAGTTTCCCCTCGCTGACAAAAAGGCAAAGAACTGAAGCTACCCAGGGATATAAAAATAAATGTGAAACTTTTGCCAAAGAAAGAGAAAGGATAGTTGATTCACCTATATTCAGTAAAGACTCCTTCTAAGGCAAGTATGTATGATGCTTTTCAAATCCCAGGTCAAATCAATCTCCTACAAGAATCCCTAAGGACAATGAAAAATGGAGGTGGGACTGCATCATCTTCAAAAATGGTTCTAACGAACTTGACATCTGCCACTGGTAATAATAGGCCCCCCTTTTATTTATCCCTTCAAATGAAAGGATGGGTTGTCCACAATTGCATGATAGATTCAGGCGCTGCTACCACTGTGATACCCAAAGCAGTATGTGATATTATGGGAATAGAGTACACTAGGAGCAGCGCAGGCGTCCTACAGTTAGATGGTACTCCAATAAAAATTATAGGAGTGATAAAGGATATTCCCATATGGCTACATAATTTGCCTCAAATGACAGTCATACAAGAGGTAGTAGTCGTAGACTTGGAGCCCTATTTTGGTATGTGTCTATCCAGAGAGTTCACAACAAATATAGGAGGATACTTATCCTTAGATTATTCTCATTTGGAGATACCTTTCAAAGGTATAAGGGTCAAGATTTTTAATGAGAAACCATCGACATTTCATGTGGAAAGGATTGGTGGAACTGATCGTGTAAACATGATGACTGAAGAAACAATAGAAGAAGACCTTATGGAAGAAACATTAGAAGAGCTCCAAGCTGAGGATGAGTTTTCTCTACAGAACTTTAATGCCATGATAGAAACAGAAATAGGAAACTATTCTATTGAGAAACCAAAAAGAAAATTGGTACCTTCCCTAGAAGAGGATGGTTCCGTGAATCATTTGTGGAAGCTTTTCTTTGATGGGGCTAGGTGCAAGAATGGAGCTGGTGCCGAAATAGTTTTGATTTCTCCCACTAGAGAGGAAAAGGTTTTCTCTTACAGAGTTGACTTGGAGTTGTTCCAACAATGCGGCGAGAATATGAGGCCCTGTGCTTAGGGTTAAGAAAGGCTAAGAAATTGAGAATCAAACAGTTACTCATCTATGGAGATTCAGAACTTATTGTGAATCAAGTCACCAAAAAAGATATAAGTAAACAGGATTATTTGAAGGCTTTAAGGAACAAAGTGTGGGATCTCTTAGAGGCCTTTGAGGCCCTAAATATAAATTTTATCCCTAGAGAACAGAATACCCACGCAGATTTGTTAGCTTCAGTGGGAACTAATTTTTGTCCTATACTAATGTTATTCAGAAGTCTAAAATTGTTAGACTTATATACAGGCCTTTAGTACCTAATAAAAATATTTTCTGACAAGTTTTTGAAAATGATGAACAGGTACTAGATTTCTTAATCCCTGAAATGAATTGCTCAGCCAGCCGGGATCTACAAGATGAAGAGGAAGGGAACCAGATCAGAGAAGTGCATAAAAAATGAGCTAAGCCTTTTAGGCAAAAGCAAAAAAAGAATTATATGTACAGTATAATATAAGCATATTCAGACAATATTTGTAAATATTACCATTTTTTCAGCCTTAACACAAAAAAAGATTTTCAGTCATAGCCAATCAGAAGTCGACATTTTTTTTTGAATAGAGATACTAAGGTATAAAGGGAGTTTTGGCGAGGTAATGTTCACGTTTTATCTAAGTGCATTTTTCTGTGTTCTTTGTCTTTCTCTGAAATATTCTTTTTACAACTGCGTTGTTGACTCCGATACCCAATGGATAAAGGCCTGGTTCAAAATTTTTGCAAGTAAAAAATCCCCCGAAAGGTGCCAAAAATGTTAGTCAAAAAGTGACTAACTACAGAAAAACAGCTGATGCACCTTTTTGCATATTTTCCAAGAAGACCGAAGTGGCCCACATACTAAAGATCAAAGAAAAAGCAAAATACCTCAAGGAGGTAAAAGTGTCGTGATATCACGACATGTTGCATTTTCGCGGCTAAGAGCAACAAAAGGGAGCAAGGTGGCAAAAGTGTCGTGATATCGCGACATGTTGCTGTGTCGCGGCCAAAAGAGAAAAAGTGTCACGATATTGTGACATGTTGCTTTGTCGCGGCCAAAAGGGCAAAAGTGTCGCGATATTGCGACATGTTGCATTGTCGCGGTCAAATGATAAAAAGTGTCGCGATATCGCGACATGTTGCTTAGTCACGGCCAAGGAGGAAAAAGTGTCGTGATATCATGACATGTTGCTTTTTCGTGGTCCAAAGCAAAGAGAAAGAGCCAAGAGGAAAAAGTGTCGTGATATCGCGACATGTTTCAGTTTCGCGGCTAAAGAGCAAGAGTAAGAGCCAAGAGGGAAAAGTGTCGCGATATCGCAACATGTTGTTTTTTTGCGGTCCAAAGCAAAGAGAAAGAGCCAAGAGAAAAAAGTGTCGCGATATCGCGACATGTCTCATTTTCGCGGTTCATAACGAGGAGAAAGAGCAAAGGGCAAAAAGTGTCGCGATATCGCGACATGTCTCATTTTCGCGGTTCATAGCGAGGACAAAGAGCAAAGGGAAAAAAGTGTCGTGATATCGCGACATGTTGTATTTTCGCGGCTAAGAGCAACAAAAAAGAGAAAGGAGAAAAAGTGTCACGATATCTCGATATGTTTCATTTTTGTAGCTAAGAGCAACAAAAGGGAGCAAAAGGCAGAAGTTTCGCGATTTTGCGACATGTCGCATTTTCATGATGCAAGAAGAAGAATCAAGCTAAAGACATAGAAATGTCATGATTTCACGACATGTCTCATTTTTGCGACAGGAGGCAGCTGAAGAGCAAAGCAAGAGACAAATGTCACGATTTCATGACATGTCTCATTTTCACGACAGGAGGCAGCTGAAGAGCAAAGCAAGAGACAAATGTCACGATTTCGTGACATGTCTCATTTTCATGGCTGGAAGCGGTAGAAGAGCAAAGCAAGAAACAAATGTCATGATTTCACGACATGTCTCATTTTTGTGGCTAGAAGCGGCAGAAAAGTAGAGCAAGGAAAGAATGTCGTGATTTCACGACATGTCTCATTTTCGCGACGGAGGCAGCTGAAGAGCAAAGCAAGAGACAAATGTCGTGATTTCGCGACATGTCTCATTTTCGCGGTTGGAAGTGGCAGAAGAGCAAAGCAAGAGACAAATGTCATGATTTTGTGACATGTCTCATTTTCGTGGCTGGAAGCGACAAAAAAGTAGAGCAAGGAAAGAATGTCGTGATTTCGTGACATGTCTCATTTTCGCGACAGGAGGCAGCAAAAGAGCAAAGTAAGAGACGAATGTCGCGATTTCGTGACATGTCCCATTCTTGCAGTTGGAAGTGACAGAAGAGCCAAGCAAGGAAATAATGTCATGATTTCACGACATGTCTCATTTTCATGACGAGAGGCAGCAAAGGAGCAAAGGAAGAGACGAATGTCACGATTTCGTGACATACCAGCTATAAAGGAATAAAGTATATTTTTGGCAACTGGAGACGAGCACTGACATCAGGTGCTGATTTTTGAAGAATGGTCTGCTGATTATAACCTGGCAGGTCCACTGGATGATTGCCAATCTATCCAATCTACGAGAAATCTGTTGTGTATTGTTAGAAACTGCAGATGATTGCTTGTAAAATAAGTAAGATGTACTTAGGAAGATACTCTTTTAGGGTATATATAGGGGTGAGCGACTCCAAAAAAAGGGTCAGGTCTTGGACGTTTACATGACTGTGTGTACGTACTTTGAATACAAGCAATAAAATCACATCTCCCATTGGCTTCTGGTTCATATCGTGCAAGTGTATGTATTAATGTTCTTTATTTTTGCTCATAATATTGAATTGTAGATTGAGTCTGTTCTTGTATCTAAACTTTCGCAATACATAAATCATATTGTTGGAATAAGAATCTAATATATACGCATGCTAAATAAAACATCAAAAATCATATCTGGAATTATATAATTTTTGCTTTGGAATGTGTTTTTAAATGCTTTGGATAGAAGTAAGTAAATCTGTCTTTGATGTTGTCTAACTTTGCACCATATAAAAGTTCTAGCTTAGGCTATATTTCCCTTATCTCTTGTTTCCCCTTTTCTCTAAAAAACTTCAAAGGAACCAGCCTTCTCTGGAGATTAGATAGATCATCTCAAGCAAGATCTGTCTATTCAATGTTGGCAAAGTCTAAGGTGCATCACTATTAACTGAAGGCTGATTTTGTTCCAACAGGGCCCAATCTCAAGATTAGTGGAAGGTTTTCTATATAGTTATAGATTTGTTCTTTTTTTGCATTTTATTTCAACCATATAATTTTAGCTTAAAATTTGTTATTCCCCTATTTTTAAACTTTGTTTTTTCTCTTTTTTTCCCCGTTTTCATTCTTGTTTTGTTCTATTTTATAAAAACATATTGGTGTTAGTCAATTCTCACATCTTTCATTCTATTAAATTAGTTTAAATTACAATATTTAATTCTTATTTTTCCCTGTTTTAAACTCTATTTTATCTTGTTTCATTTTAGTAGTTTAATTTTAGCACTTCCTATTCTATCAAAGTAGTTTCAATTATAGTATTTAGTTTCTATTGTTTGCTATTTCAATTCAGTCAAAATTAACATAACATCTTTCAATTTTAGCTTGTTTAATTCTATAATTTCAAAATAGAGTGTGCAATTTAGTGTAGTTTCCTTAATTTTGTAAAGACATTGTGATTCTCAACTTTATTAAAATAGCCTAGTGCCTTGATTCCTAAGTTATAATTCCTACGACCTCTATCACATATAACCTTAGGATACCACCCTAGATTTGATAAATGAATTAAAGTGAGAGCATTAATGCCACTCATCACTTTTTGGGTTTCATTGTATCAACCTACACATAATTATTTTTATAGAATATCAATTGTTAATGGGGTTTATGTATGTAAATTGTAGGTCAATTGATAAGGCAAAAAATTTGCTATACCATTTAAATGACTTGGAAAACCTTTTGATATTATATGGTATTCTTCCAATGTTACAAAAAATGAATATATTGATTAAACTTACACAAAAAATATCCATTTACATTTTTTATTTTATTAGGATGAGAAAATAAATATGTATGCACATTGATAGACTTTATGTGGTCGAAGAAAATTTTATAGATCCTTTGTTTGATAGCTGGAAAATGTTAAGTAATGTGAATAATCCAAGAAGTTTTTTGAAGTTCAGTATCAATGATCATCTTTGTATTAATGTTCATAGAAATATGATACCTCTATATTATTTTGAAATGTGATCACATATAGTTACAAAATATGTTGAACAAATGCCCATAACACATAGTTGATTTGATGTAGTTTTACATAGTAGTAAGATTAAATTGTTAAAAATAGCAAAATCATTGACAATAAGAGATAATTTTTAAAGAGATGATTTTCTTGAGGTCATGGGTGTGGTTAACCCCAAATTTTGGGATCCTTGCAATGACCATAATTCTATATATAATTTTTTTATCAGATATATGGGTGCACTTGATAAACATTTCACTAAAATTATGGAAGTCAGTGGTATTGAAATCAATGGTATTCTGAACAAAGAGATTTTAACAGAACAATCATCCCATTATGAAATGATATTGGTTGGTAAAATGCCATATTTGAGTAATCCCCATGAGCTTGGTTCCATTACACGTTTGTGAAAAAATTGTATGTAAGTAGTGTCTTACAAGATACAATTAGTGAATATTTTCATTTATATGAATTATGTTTTTGGAATCTGTGGAAGATGATAGGGTTTTTAGTGCACTATATTTTGTGAAATCTAAAATTCGTAACAATTTGAATAAAAATTTGGAAAATTATTTGAGAATATATGTGTCAACATTTGAGTTGGACAAGTTCCCTATGATAGAGCATTGACATACTGAAAATCTCTAACAAACAGAAGGTATATCACTAGTACACACAATAATAAGGATAATGATACTTGCGGTGATTAGATAGTGTAGATACCTAGATATTCTATTCTTACAAGTGGTTCTGGACAAGCTAATAAGTGTTTGTTTCAGCTACCTCCGTTGTATTTTTTCTAAGATTTCACAACATTGATAAATTTTACTTTATTTGTTATTATATTTTACAACAGTGATAAATTTGAATTTATTTATTATCAAATTCTTCCAACTCAAATATTGAAAATAAAAAATTGTTTATTCATAGATTTTATTTTTTATATCACCTTGTTGTTTTTGAAATTGTATGTATGTTTTATATTGTAGAATTCTTAGTGTCTTAACTGCCTTCATTGATAAATATTTATGTTTTATATCATAGTATTTTAATGTATGAATATTAATATATTGAAACAATTGAGTTCTTTCTACTTTGCAAATAACTATTAACAAAAAATAATATTTCTTTTGTTGTTTGAGATTACAACAGTAAATATAATTGAATCATTATATATTAAAAAAGCAACATAAGATTATAAATGGAAATAACCATTGAATGATAGAAGACACAAAATTAGTAGATGCCTTTTTCATTAATTCGGTTGAAAATATATTACATTGTACAAAACTGTTGACTGCAATACAACCAAATATGAAATCAACTAGTAAATATTTTACACTTTTTTAATTTTCAAATTAGAGGTTTGTTGCTTGAGATTCACTTAGAGTTGCCTATTCCTTTCCCTTTACTCATTCATTGACACCTTGTGCTAGCAGTTTTCCAAATCTGATTAGGCCTTCCTCTACTCTCTCTAAACTCTCCAATAATGATTTTTCTTCTTGAGCTAGATCTTCTTGCACTGTTAAAAGTGTTTCTTTCTCCTTCTACTACTTTAGCAAGATATCTAAATCTAATTTGTTTTGCTTGATTATTTTTCTTAAAAGTTTATTGTCCCTAATTTTTTCTTCAATTATTTCTTTCATTTTTATTGTATCTATCAAAAATTTATTTGTTGTTTGGAAATTTAATTCCATGCTTTTAACTTGGTTTTTTAGATTATCAAAATTTGACTACAAAATAAAAAGAAAACATAAATTAGGAGAGTTATATGACAAAATAAAACACTCAAATTTATTGTAGCTAAAGTCTCACCTCAACCACATCCCTTGTAGACTCAACAATTGCAAATTTTTCTTATCAAAAGACTATTGGTTATAATATGCTTGGGATTTAGCATTAATATTCTTCATTCTATTCAACATAATGTTCAAAGTTTCATCATCATACAAAATATTAGACTTCACGAAGTCTGATGTAGCCTGATCTAATAGACCACCAAGCTTTTATGGTTAATTTTTTACCAGAGAAAAAATTGCTTATCTTTTAGAAAACAAATTATACTGAGCATTCAAATCCTCCTTGGCCCAAAATTCCCATTCCATCATCTCTTCTAAATCTTTAAGCACTATATCTTTGATGGTTGCTTCACAATTTTCAGCCATTAAAATCTTTTCATCAAAATTGACTTTGTCATCCATAGTTTGAGGATGAGGGACATTGGCCTGAGTAGTGGGCGATAATATTTGCTAAGTTGTAGAGGCTTGTGTTTGTTGTGCTTCTACTTATGGATCATGAAGCACATATATCAGCTTGAAATCTAAAATTTTGCCCTGCAATAGATAATCTTCATTGAGTGGAGGATTATCTAATATTGTGCTCGAAACATCTAGTACTTCTATATTTGTGTTAAATGAAAAACTAGGAAAGTTAGACATAGTCTAACTTGATGCCCACCACGATCTCATTTAAAAAAGTTATTTTCCAATTCCACCGTGTATTTGGCCTCTCATTTTCTGAGCCTATTATGGCGGTGGTGGAGGTAGTGATGACATCATTTGCAAGATTCTTACAAAATATTGTTGAGAGGCACCTAAAAACATTAAAATAAGACTTAGCTAGAATTATTCAAAAAATTAAATAGAAAAAAATAAATAAATGGTAATTTAAAATAAATACACATTGACTTACTTGATGACGATGATATTTGTTGTATGTTGGGGCGGGTGGGAATGGGGTATAATTATGAAAACATATGAAACTTTTTAATAAAAAATATTATAATTTTAACTAAACAAATATAGAGATAAAATCTCAAAAGAGAAACTTACGTATCATAGGGGTGGTCTCACTAAATTCACATTGCACATTTTTTGTAGACAAAGGTGGACGAGAAGCCCAGGAGAAGCAACATACCTCAAATGTTTTAGCAGTCTCTGCAATGGTGACGCTTCTGACTTTGTGTCTTTTGAATCACCAGTGGCCTCTAGCATGTGATCCCTTACAATATAATCCTATTTTGTCATTGTGGTGTCTACCTTACTCTACATTTAGGTGCAAATAAAAATTTAAAATATGAAAATATGCTAAATTATAAAAAATTATTTCTTGGTGAAAGATGGAATTATTACCTTCAGCTCTTAGGATGTCATGACAATGATTTGTAGGGTTGGATGCACTACAATCGATACATTGGTATTTTGCAAATTATAAAAATATTCATAATAAAGTCCAAAAATGGAATTAACTATGACCATCGTGGTCCCTAAATTGTTTTAATGCTATGTAGCTTTGATCTTATGCGATGCAAAATATATGTACACTAGTTAAATTTCTTGTGGTAAAGAAAACAAATCATATAGGTCAATGCCTAGAATTGAATGTTTGTTGGTCTTCCATGCAAAATCAGTCTTGCTTGGAAGAACTCAATAATTACCTTTAGATTTGTATTTGTAACAGAGGTATTTGTTAACCCTCTTTTGGACTTAGCGAAAAAAGTTACAAGAAAAATACTAGATGAAAAATCACAAATTTTAAATTACTTTAAGAGAATCAAATGACGAGAATTATACCTAAAAACAATTTCTAAGAGAGATTATTGTTGGTATCTAGGTAAGCTTTTTCATTGGTATATAGCACAAACTTAAATGTGATAGGAGAAAATACTTATGGCGAAGACCTATCAATCTCTAGATATTAGTGGATTTGATGGTAAAAGATATTTTTCTATTCTGTATGTAGACATGGAAAATTGACCCACTAAGGTGAGTCATTTTCCTTAGATCCTTAGTTTTCTTATTAAAAAGCAAGGTCATATTTGAGCCAACTTTTCCTCCATAAAAATCCTCTCCATTTCTCCCAAAACCTATACCATTGGATTGGGCTCGAAAAGAGATTTCTTATGATATATGATATGTCCAATTCTAACATCATTTTGTCCCTCAAAATATAGAAAAACTACACTTGGTTCTATTTGAACCAAATTCGTAGTATGGGGTGTGAATTTGGTAAGTTTAACTTTCTAGATTCACGCTCTATATTTTAGGGGGCATGAATTTGGTTAAAATCCTTTGCCAAATTCATGGTCTCCCTATATAGGGTGTAAATTTAGCATTCTAGGGTTTTTCTCTCTAAAACCCCTCTCCTCATTGGTCCGTCTTGGGGTCGGTCCTCGCCTGTAGTGAGATTTCATTTTCCCACCCATTTTTCCCTCCAAAACTCTTATAAAAAAGGGTTTGGATCCCCTTATTTTCCCCCAAAAAGTTCTTTGAATATTCAAATTCTTGATTCACTCATTTGCTCACGCTTTCAAGTAGATTTCTATTGCAAATTGTTATGATTGGATAGATCAATCATTTTTTATTTCTTATTCCACCTCTTCATTGCTCATTGCTTGATCCATCATCTCATCAGGTTTTGTACTTATTTTGGTAGTATTGTAACTCCATTTTTTGCTATTTTGCACCATGTTTTTTGCTATTTCAGGCCTCATTCATGCCCTGTCCATACATGTTGTAAATTTGGTTGACCAAATTTATGCCTCCCAATTACAGGGTATGAATTTGGTAATATTAGGGTTTTGGGGGTAAGTTTTGCACTTTAAAACCCTAATTTGCTCCTTGCATTTTAGCTTTCTATTGTGTCCATTTTATCTGCATTTTATTTCACTATTATATATCTATTTTGCTCTATTTTTGTATGTTACAAAGGTCAAAGATAATTTTACTTTTGAATGGTCAGCTAAAAGGACCAAGGGGACTTGACTGTTGCACTTTCAAGCTCAGCTATATAACAGCCTAAGTAGGCCCCCAAATGCTGATCAAATTTTCTAGGGTTTTGTGAAGCTATTTTGTAGGTTTGAAGCTATTGGATATTATGGATGCAAGATAAATCTTGGATCAACCACTAGATATGATAAGTTCTACTCACTTTTATGGAGAATCTAGATCCTAAGCAAAATGATAGATATTTGATCAAGTTTCATAGGCATTTGAATAAATAAAAGCATATAATGTGCATCTAGGGGTTTTTTTGTGCATTCTTTTGGAACCTTGCTAAAAATATTTCATTTTGCAATCTAGGATTAGATATCATTGAATCAAAGAATAATTTTAGGGTTAGCTCTTGTCTTCTTGCATCTTGTGTATCTTGCATTGTTCTTTCATTTTCATAGCTTAGTTTAGAAAGGCCAAACGTATGTGTATTATTAATTGACACATCAAAAACATCCCACCCTAGACTTGGAGCGAGTCCTAAAACTGTTCCTAGTGAATCCTTCCCCCTTACACCGAGTGTAGAGTTATAACAACCATCACGATCACCTCATGGCTCCTAGAAGAGCTAGCCCTGAGAATCATACATGGTGTATGGTTTTACTCTACATATCTGGTGAATCTAATGTGAAAAATACATCTTAGTTGCCAAAATAAGAAGCCTCTTCCTTTTGATTTTATTTTGAAAACTTTTAATAAGACCACTAATTTGTTTACCTAGAGTTAGAAGAATATTAATAAAATTTTAAAAATATTCTTGTATGTTTTTTGTTAGTTTTCTCTTCTATCCTTTCACTTCTTCTAATGGATCCATTCCTTAGAAGTCAATGGAGTCATCTCAAATTTTATCATGTTCCCCAAGAATATGATCAGATTGATAGAGATAATCCTAACCTTGATCATGAATAGCAATGTTGAAACTAAAACAAACTATAATCCCATTTAAGGACCTAATCGTAGCTTCACTTTTACATCATTTGATCATGTTTTGGGTTTCATGGAATTCCATAAGGAGTATTTGTTTAAGGCTATAGAAAATAAAGCTCAACTCAAAAGAGATGACTCTTCTTCCTCCTCCAATCATCTCTCCTAGGCATGTTCATGATAACCCTTTATTTTAAACTTTGAATCATGGTAATTTTTCCCATAAACCGAATTATGTCACTACTATAACCACCAATGTTGGAAGGATTCCACAAGTCCCTCCAACCAATGTTGTCACTCAAAATTATATTCAATTTCCTCCTCAATCTAATAATCCCAACATTCTTGCTTCTACTCCACTAGTTGTTAGTTATCCTCCATAGCAACGTACCTCATACCATAACCCATACCATAATAGTGTAAATGCCTCCAACATAGGCCAAGTACCCTTTCAAAAACCTACCTATACCCCACCCCTAGGGAATCTAGGGGCCTTGCACAACAACAATCCCAAGGTGCAAAGTTTAACTAATATGGTGAAACAATTGGTTTCAAGAGTAGATATGATTCAACCTCCTAGACACCTTATCCTAAAAAAATTCCATGCCAGTTTTACCTATTTATAAGCAAACTAAGTATAAAAATTTATCATTAAAGAATGTTTAGAATAGCTTGTCATGATATCATATATGATGACATGTTGTTGCTAAATATGTTCCTTAAGAGTCTTGGTGGCCTGACATTAGAATGGTATTATCAGTTGCCCAACCATTCTTTGAGGAATTTTTAAGAGACGATTGAATTATTTGTTCAACAATTTGGTGCTTATGTTGAGAAGAATGTAACCATGAAATATGTGAACAATATGAATCAAGGTAAAGAGGAAAGTTTTTTAGAATTCTTGTCTCTTTGGAGGAGTCTAGTTGGATACTTGATATTTACTTTACCTCTTTGATACATGCTTAAAATATTTATTAGAAAATTGCAAGAACAAGTATCTTATGCATTGGAAACAACAATTGTCACATATTTTGATCAAGCAATTGAGTTAGTAAGGAAAGTGGAACAATCTCTTATCAGAATAGGACAACCCAAAGTGAGAGAATACAGAACCACTAAGTCTTAGTATAATAACATGTGGTAGGTGATGGAGTCATGGATAGTAGGCCTGCTAATTGTATTGTTAACAATCTACAAAATATGATACTTCAAAAACCTCCACAAAGGAATTTCACAAGACTCAACATACCTATGACAATAGTCCTAAAGAAGCTTTTGGAAGCTAATATGATTGAGTTACCTTCCATAGGGCAACCCGATACCATAGCTAATTGGTATAAATTTGATCAACACTATGAGTATCATAGAGTGGAGGGGTACTTGTTAGTCAAAAAGTGACTAACTACAGAAAAACATCTGATGCTCCTTTTTGCATATTTTCCAAGAAGACCGAAGTGGCCCATATGCTAAAGATCAAAGAAAATGCAAAACACCGCAAGGAGGAAAAAGTGTCACGATATCGCGACATGTTGCATTTTTGCGGTCCAAAGCAAAGAGAAAGAGCGAGGAGGAAAAAGTGTCGTGATATCGCGACATGTTGCATTTTCGTGGTTCAAAGCAAAGAGAAAAAGTGTCACGATATCGCGACATGTTACATTGTCACGGCCAAAAGGGAAAAAGTGTCGCGATATCACGACATGTTGCTTTGTCGCGGCCAAAAGAGAAAAAGTGTCGCGATATCGCGACATGTTGCATTGTCACTACCAAAAGAGAAAAAGTGTCGCGATATCGCGACATGTTGCTTTGTCGCGGCCAAAAGAGAAAAAGTGTCACGATATCGTGACATGTTGCATTTCCGCTACCAAAAGAGAAAAACTGTCGCGATATCGCGACATGTTGCTTTGTCACGGCCAAAAGAGAAAAAGTGTCGCGATATCACGACATGTTGCATTGTCACTGCCAAAAGAGAAAAACTGTCGCGATATCGCGACATGTTGCTTTGTCACGGCCAAAAGGGAAAAAGTGTCACGATATCGCGACATGTTGCTTTGTCACGGCCAAAAGAGAAAAAGTGTCGCGATATCGCGACATGTTGTATTTTCACGGCTAAGAGCAACAAAAGGGAGCAAAGAGGCAGAAGTGTCATGATTTCACGACATGTCGCATTTTTGCGATGCACGAAGAAGAATCAAGCTGAAGACATAGAAATGTCACGATTTCACGACATGTCTCATTTTTGCGACGGGAGGCAGCTAAAGAGCAAAGTAAGAGACAAATGTCATGATTTCATGACATGTCTCATTTTCATGGCTAGAAGCAGTAGAAAAGCAAAGCAAGAGAAAGAATGTCACGATTTCATGACATGTCTCATTTTCACGACGAGAGGCAGCAAAAGAGCAAAGTAAGAGACGAATGTCATGATTTCGTGACATGTCTCATTTTCGTGGCTGGAAGCGGCAAAAAAGCAAAGCGAGGAAAGAATGTCATGATTTCGTGACATGTCTCATTTTCGTGGGAGGCAGCAAAAGAGCAAAGTAAGAGACGAATGTCATGATTTCGTGACATGTCTCATTTTCATGGTGGAAGCGGTAGAAAAGCAAAGCAAGGAAAGAATGTCATGATTTCGTGACATGTCTCATTTTCGCGGTGGGAGGCAGAAAAAGAGCAAAGTAAGAGATGAATGTCACGATTTCGTGACATGTCTCATTTTCAGACTGGAGGCGGCAAAAGAGCAAAGCAAGGAAAGAATGTCATGATTTCATGACACGCTAGCTGTAAAGGAATAGAGTATATTTTTGGCAACTAGGGACATGCACTGACATCATGTGCCGATTTTTGAAGAATGGTCTATTGATTATAACCTGGCAGGTCCACTGGATGATTGCCAATCTATCCAATCTACGGGAAATCCGTTGTGTATTATTAGAAACTGCAGATGATTGCTTGTAAAATAAGTAAGATGTACTTAGAAAAAGATACTCTTTTAGGGTATATATAGGGGTGAGCGACTCCAGAAAAAGGGTCGGCTCTTGGACGTTTACAAGACTGAATGTATGTACTTCGAATACAAGCAATAAAATCGCATCTCCCATTGGCTTCTGGTTCATATCGTGCAAGTGTATGTATTAATGTTCTTTATTTCTGCTTACAATATTGAATTGTAAATTGAGTCTGTTCTTATATCTAAACTTTCGCAATACATAAATCATATTTCTGGAATAAGAATCTAATATATACGCATGTTAAACAAAATATTAGAAATCATATCTGGAATTATATAATTTCTGCATGGAAATGTGTTTTAAATGCTTTGGATAGAAGTAAGTAAATCTGTCTTTGTTGTTGTCTAATCTGCACCATATAAAAGTTCTAGCTTAGGCTATATTTCCCTTATCTCTTGTTCCCCTTTTCTCTAAAAAACTCAAAGGAACCAGCCTTCTCTGGAGACTAGACAGATGATCTCAAGCAAGATCTGTCTATTCAATGTTGGCAAAGTCTAAGGCGCAACACTATTAACCAAAGGCAGATTTTGTTCCAACAGTTTTTGGCACGCCCGGTGGGACCAACAATCCCACAGTATTGTATAAGTTTTGGTGTTTTACCTTAAGAGCTTTTTTGTTTAAAAATCTCAAGAAAAACCACCTGGCGACTCCGTTGCAATTTAGACCATAAAAGAAAGACCTTGTCTAAAAACCTTCTGGTTATATAGCCATATGATAACCAGATCTCGAGCTAGAAACTCTAAAGAACCTATCGAGTTCTTTGAACTACATCTCGAAAGCCTAAAAGCACACCCTATGCTAGCCGCACGATCAAATCCACCCGACACCATTAGCACCTCTTTAACACCCATTGTAGGAGCATCTGCAAGCAATCCCATAGCGGTTGTAACTCCTTTAGCAATCATGGCAGCCACCCCTGCCCCAACGCATCTTGTGTGGAATCAAACTGGCCCTTTGAACTTGGGAACACACCACCAAATTCCACAAGCTGCACTAAAAGCATTACCGACCTTTGACAAAACAGGCAAAACAGTAGATGAGCATTGTTTAGATGTATCAGTGCTAGCATCTATTTACAACATCACTCAGGAAGATGTAATGGTCAGATTGTTGATTATATCTTTGAAAGGAAAGATGCTCTATTGGTACAGAGCGCTTCCCACTGGATCCATTACTTCTTGGGCAGTACTAGTCGACCGTCTGGTCGATGAATTTAATATACATGCGGATCCTTTCACATTGCTAAATCAATTCACTCTCATTGAGAGGCATCCACAAGAAGAAATCCAAGATTTCAACATCAGATTTACCAGAACTCGGGATAGAGTACCTCAAGGCCTAAAGCCCACGGAAGAACAAGCTATATGCTATTATTTAAGGGCTTTTGATTCAGATCTCAGTATGATAATAAGGCAATCCCGTGTAACCACTTTTCTTGGAATCTATGTAGAGGCAGCAAAGGGCGAAGCTGATCTCATTGCTACAAAAAGATATCCATCAAAAATTCTATTGCCAATTTTACCAAAGCTTTCCCAAGCATCAATTTCTAAACTTCCTGTACTCCCATCAACGCAGGCCCTCCTCCCAGCTATAGCCGCACCTCCTACATTCCTTGCATTACCAGCTACACCCCTTGCATCAGCTCCCCCCAGTGATCAATACACGACCATAATTGATACAATGAAGACATTGTCAAATGAAATGGCATCCATGAAAAAGAGAGAGGCTGAAAGGAATTTTTTGCCAAGGAGGTTCCCTCAGGTAACAGGAGATGCAGCACAATCAAGCAATAGGGGACAAGTAAGACCGAGCACGGTATATACAAATGAGACAGTGGAGGCCGAGGAGCCTCCCACTGATTCTAACTTTTGGTGTACTACATGTAACGATCCACATGGGGAAAGTTCGTGTATGATACACCAGCATTATGTACAAAGTATAGCGAGTTGAAAAGAGTAAAGAAAAAATGAAAGGCCATGTAAATATAATTAGAGAGAAGGACCACAACTTCATGATGCCTAGAGTAGAACAGGTTTCAGTTTTGACAAGATCGGGTAAGAAACCACTGCAAGCAGACCCTAAAGAGCTTCAGCCATTGAATGTTTCCCCTGCTCCCAAGGAAGTTCCCAAAGAAACTCCTAAGGGAAGCCTCCCTCAGGAAAGAAAATATCAGTTTCCAGCCAAAATTCAAGGGCAAGAAACACACAAAGAATTTATTCCTCGGGGGGAAAATGAAACCCAAGAACAGGCTAGGGAAAGGTTGAGATTCCCCTCGCTGACAAAAAGGCAAAGAACTGAAGCTACCCGGGGATACAAAAATAAATATGAAACTTTTGCCAAAGAAAGAGAAAGAATAGTTGATTCACCTACATTCAGTATAGTAGAGGAAATGAAAAAGACTCCTTCTAAGGCAAGTATGCATGATGCTCTTCAAATCCCAGGTCAAATCGATCTCCTACAGGAATCCCTAAGAACAATGAAAAATGGAGGTGGGACTGCATCATCTTCAAAAATGGTTCTAACGAACTTGACGTCTGCCATTGGTAAGAACAGACCACCACCCTTTTATTTGTCCCTTCAAATGGAAGGATGGGTTGTCCACAAGCTGCATGATAGATTCGAGCGTCGCTACCACTGTGATACCCAAAGCAGTATGTGATATTATGGGAATAGAGTACACTAGGAGCAGCACAGGCATCCTACAGTTAGATGGTACTCCAATAAAAACTGTAGGAGTGATAAAGGATATTCCCATACGACTGCATAAAATGCCTCAGATGACAGTCATACAAGAGGTAGTAGTCGTAGACTTGGAGCCCTATTTTGGTATGTGTCTATCCAGAGAGTTCACAGCAAATATAGGAGGATACTTATCCTTAGATTATTCTCATTTGGAGATACCTTTCAAAGGTAGAAGGGTCAATATTTTTAACGAGAAACCATCTACGTTTCATGTAGAAAATATTGGTGAAACTGACCGTGTAAATATGATGACTGAAGAAACAATAGAAGAAGATCTAATGGAAGAAACATTAGAAGAGCTCCAAGCTGAGGACGATTTTTCTCTACAGAATTTTAATGCCATGATAGAAACAAAAATAGGAAACTATTCTATTGAGAAACCAAAAAGAAAATTGATACCCTCCCTAGAAAAGGATGGTTCTGTGAATCAATTGTGGAAGCTTTTCTTTGATGGGGCTAGGTGCAAGAATGGAGCTGGTGCCAGAATAGTTTTGATTTCTCCCACCGGAGAGGAAAAGGTTTTCTCTTACAGGTTGACTTGGAGTTGCTCCAATAACGCAGCAGAATATGAGGCCCTGTGCTTAGGGCTAAGAAAGGCTGAGAAATTGGGAATCAAACAGTTACTCATCTATGGAGATTCAAAACTTATTGTGAATCAAGTCACCAAAAAAGGTATAAGTAAACAAGATTATTTGAAGGCTTACAGGAACAAAGTGTGGGATCTCTTAGAGGCCTTTGAGGCCCTAAATATAAAGTTTATCCCTAGAGAACAGAATACCCACGCAGATTTGTTAGCTTCAGTAGGAGCTAATTTTTGTCCTGTAAGTAATGTTATTCAGAAGTCTAAAACTGTTAGACTTATATACAGGCCTTCAGTGCCTGATAAAAATATTTTCTGGCAAGTTTTTGAAAATGATGAACAGATACTTGATTTCTTAATCCATGAAATGAATTGCTCAGCCAACCCGGATCTGCAGGATGAAGAGGAAGAGGATATTATTCAGTTAAAGAACAATCATATTCCTAAGGGTCTCATCACCCTTGAAAGCCTGTTTGATAACAATGATAGAGCAGTTGGCCGAAAAATCAAGGTCGATAAACGAAGATACAAAGATGTAGAGTTGGAGCCAGGCAAAATGATTAAGGTTGGAATCAGTTGTATAGAAGAGGAAGTGAACCAGATCAGAGAATTGTGTAAAAAATTCCCTGACATCATAGCTTGGGTGTATAGTGATCTAAAAGTGTACAATAAAGATGTTATTCAACATACCATAGAATCAGAAGAAGGAGCTAAGCCTTTTAGGCAAAAGCAAAGACCAGTGAATCCGAAGATAGAATCTTTGATGAAACAAGAACTGCTAAAACTCCTTCGAGCTAAAATAGTATACCCTGTTAAACACTCCACCTGGGTGGCAAACTTGGTACCAGTCAGGAAGAAAAATGGAGATATCAGATTGTGTGTAGATTTCAGAAATCTGAACAGAGCATCACTCAAATATCATTACCCGCTAACTCAGATTGACCAAATGCTACACACAGTTGCAGGAGTTATGCAGCTCTTACAGTTAGAAGAACAAAGAGAGCAATCATACAATCACAATCAGAAGCATATGGCAGATACTGAAGGATGGTTCAACAAAAAGACAACTGCCAAAAAATTTAGAGTGGGAGACTTGGTTTTGAAATGGAATGTAAAGAAAGCTAAGCCAGGTAACCATGATAAATTCGATGCTTTCTGGGAAGGACCATTTGAAATTGTTTCAGAGAAACAGTTCAATGCTTTCGAGTTGAAAGATCAAGATGGTTTGGTTCTTCCCATCACGGTGAATGCATTTCACCTAAAGTTATATTTCTATTGAGAAAGTAGAAAAGGAATTATATGTACAGTATAATATAAGTATATTCAGACAATATTTGTAAATATTACCATTTTTTGGCCTTAACAAAAAAAAAATTTCAGTCGCAGCCAATCAGAAGTCGACATTTTTTTTGAATAGAGATACTAAGGTATAAAGGGAGTTTTGGCGAGGTAATGTTCACGTTTGATCTAAGTGCATTTTCCTGTGTTCTTTGTCTTTCTCTGAAAGATTATTTTTACAACTGCGTTGTTGACTCCGTTTCCCAATGGATAAAGGCCTGGTTCAAAATTTTTGCAAGCAAAAAATCCCCCGGAAGGCGCCAAGAATGTTAGTCAAAAAGTGACTAACTACAGAAAAAACATCTGATGCTCCTTTTTGCATATTTTCCAAGAAGACCGAAGTGGCCCATATGCTAAAGATCAAAGAAAATGCAAAACACCGCAAGGAGGAAAAAGTGTCGCGATATCGCGACATGTTGCATTTTCGCGGTCCAAAGCAAAGAGAAAGAGCAAGGAGGAAAAAGTGTCACGATATCGCGACATGTTGCATTTTCGCGGTTCAAAGCAAAGAGAAAAAGTGTCGCGATATCGCGACATGTTGCATTGTCGCGGCCAAAAGGGAAAAAGTGTCGCGATATCGCGACATGTTGCTTTGTCGCGGCCAAAAGAGAAAAAGTGTCGCGATATCGCGACATGTTGCATTGTCGCTGCCAAAAGAGAAAAATTGTCGCGATATCGCGACATGTTGCTTTGTCACGGCCAAAAGAGAAAAAGTGTCGCGATATCGTGACATGTTGCATTGTCGCTGCCAAAAGAGAAAAAGTATCGCGATATCGCGACATGTTGCTTTGTCACGGCCAAAAGGGAAAAAGTGTCGCGATATCGCGACATGTTGCTTTGTCACGGCCAAAAGAGAAAAAGTGTCACGATATCGTGACATGTTGTATTTTCATGGCTAAGAGCAACAAAAGGGAGCAAAGAGGCAGAAGTGTCACGATTTCGCGACATGTCGCATTTTCGCGATGCAAGAAGAAGAATCAAGCTGAAGACATAGAAATGTCATGATTTCACGACATGTCTCATTTTCACGGCGGGAGGCAGCTAAAGAGCAAAGTAAGAGACGAATGTCACGATTTTGTGACATGTCTCATTTTCACGGCTGGAAGCGGCAAAAAAGCAAAGCAAGAGAAAGAATGTCATGATTTCGTGACATGTCTCATTTTTGCGGCTGAGGTGGTAAAAGAGCAAAGTAAGAGACGAATGTCACGATTTCGTGACATGTCTCATTTTCATGGCTGGAAGAGGCAGAAAAGCAAAGCAAGGAAAGAATGTCATGATTTCATGACATGTCTCATTTTCGTGGTTGGAGGCGACAAAAGAGCAAAGTAAGAGACGAATGTCACGATTTCATGACATGTCTCATTTTTCTGGAAGTGGTAGAAAAGCAAAGCGAGGAAAGAATGTCACGATTTCATGACATGTCTCATTTTCACGATGGGAGGTAGCAAAAGAGCAAAGTAAGAGATGAATGTCACGATTTCGTGACATGTCTCATTTTTGTAGTTGGAGGCGGTAAAAGAGCAAAGCAAGGAAAGAATGTCACGATTTCGCGACACGCCAGCTGTAAAGGAATAGAGTATATTTTTGGCAACTAGGGACATGCACTGACATCAGGTGCCGATTTTTGAAGAATGGTCTATTGATTATAACCTGGCAGGTCCATTGGATGATTGCCAATCTATCCAATCTGCAGGAAATCCGTTGTGTATTATTAGAAACTGTAGATGATTGCTTGTAAAATAAGTAAGATGTACTTAGAAAAAGATACTCTTTTAGGGTATATATAGGGGTGAGCGACTCTAAAAAAAGGGTCGGCTCTTGGACGTTTACAAGACTGAATGTACGTACTTCGAATACAAGCAATAAAATCACATCTCCCATTGGCTTCTGGTTCATATCGTGCAAGTGTATGTATTAATGTTCTTTATTTCTGCTTACAATATTGAATTGTAAATTGAGTCTGTTCTTATATCTGAACTTTCACAATACATAAATCATATTGCTGGAATAAGAATCTAATATATATGCATGTTAAACGAAATATCAGAAATCATATATGGAATTATATAATTTTTGCATGGAAATGTGTTTTAAATGCTTTGGATAGAAGTAAGTAAATCTGTCTTTGTTGTTGTCTAATCTGCACCATATAAAAGTTCTAGCTTAGGCTATATTTCCCTTATCTCTTGTTCCCCTTTTCTCTAAAAAACTCAAAGGAACCAGCCTTCTCTGGAGACTAGACAGATGATCTCAAGCAAGATCTGTCTATTCAATGTTGGCAAAGTCTAAGGCGCAACACTATTAACCGAAGGCAGATTTTGTTCCAACAGGTACTAGAAAAACTCTTATAAGAGGTTGAAACATATGGTTTAGGACCTAATAAATAAAGGATGCTTAGCTTTAGAATGTTCTCAACCCAATTCTTCAACAGACAATCAACCTCCTACACAAAAAAAATCTACAACAAATTAAGATATGGGTATTTTTTAAGATTCTCTCCCTAAGCATGGTTGACAAGCAACAAATCAAGTACCCTATAAGAATTTACCACCTCCTTATGATAATGTGGTTGGCATGGTAGCAATCACTACAAGAGAACAAGCATGAATACAACCAACTCAACATTCTTAGTAGAATATGAGTTTTTCATCCAACCTACCTTCAAAACCTCCCCTAGTTTTAAAGAATACCCAAAAAATGAGCACAAGATTAGAAACCCCACATTTAGTGTTGCAACCTCAACCTAAAGTCTCCTTCAATATTCAACAACAATTATCTAGTATCCCAACCAAGATATCTATCTTAAAAATATTTCAAACTTCTACTATTCATAGGGAAGCTTTGTTGGAGCTTTTAAGGCAACAATTGCTCCTTGAAGACATTTCCTCTAGTGTTGTAGTTAACATCATAGGATTTCTTGGGATACATCACATCACATTTTTGGATGATGATATACCTTCCTTAGACTTGCAAGGGGATTTTTCTCTCTAAATTATAGCAATATTGGAAAAAATCTTGTCAAACAAGTCTTGATTAACAACGGTTCTTCCCTGAATTTATGCACTTATCAATTTTTCCAAAAGTCTAGATTAAAAGAGGAAGACTTAGCTAAATCTGATGACATCATAAAAACCTTCAACAATTATTCTCAAGAAGCTTGAAGAGTTATATCCCTCCCCCTTAGGTTTGGACCTAAGATCTTAAATACCTTGTTCTATGTGGTGCCTTTCCCTACATCATTTAATCTACTTCTCATATATCCTTGAATTCATGCAATGAAGGCCATACCTTCTACTTTTCATTAGTGCTTGAAGTTCAAATTTAAGGATCAACTTGTCAACATTTTGAGCTATGCTCATCCATTTGAATATTGTTCGATGGTTGAGCAATCTCAATATGGTCTCAATATTTTTCCTTCAGTTTCATCATATGTTTCTCCAAGTTTCTTATCTCAAACAACTAAGAAACTTAAAAATCTAAAAGTGAGTGAGGAACCATCAATCAAAGTCTCATCATAGGATCAAGTTAATCAGTTTCTTCAAGAGTCTCTTTTGAATCTTTACAAGCTACCACCTTCACCAAGGACTATGGGTTTGCCTTGTAAAAGTATGAAAGTGCACACATTGGCACATGTACCTTTATCTTCGTAGGCACAACCTTCAAAGAAAATATCAATGGTAGAAACCCTTGTTTTGTAGAGCGTTATTTTTCTCACTGTTATTTATCCAATGATTACCTACTCCTTGAATAGATCCTATCTAACATAGGATATATCGATAAAGTTTTGGGACCACGATAGAAGGGCATTCAAGAGCCTTTGGACATCAAATTTTGGCCTAGGAGATATGGTCTAGGTTAAATTTTCCAACAAAAACCAACTTTTACCATTTGATGATGATGATGATGATCACATTATCACTTATTTTGAATACTTAAATCATCAAGGTTTGGAATGGATTGATGAGGATGAAGGCCCATCTTATCCCACTGAAATTCTATTTTGCAATGTGGTAACTTTGGTGCACCCTAAGTTGGTTCCTCCTTGTATGGTAAATAGCTTAAAGAACCAATGATATTATGTTTCAAAAGACATTATGCATGATCCATAATTCCACATTATATTTAGCATTTAGCATAGCTCATATTGCATTTGATTTTCTTGTTCATATTCCATGGTTTCCTATCATATTTGCATGGTTGCCTGATATTATGTTTCATATACATTTTTGCTTGTCATAATTGCATTGCTACTTGCTGATGACTACTTGATCATATAGATTTTTGGGGATTTCATGACAATGGAAATTTATGACACTTACTTAGGTCATATATCACATGCATTGCACTCTCATTAGGGATCTGATGCCTAATGAAGTCCTCAACCTAGGGCCCGTGCATTTTCATTCCTTCTTTCTCCTCTCTCTTTTCTATTATATTTTCTTCTCTTCTATTTCCTTCTTGTATTCCTTGACATTTAAAGTTTTTACAATGACCATAAATTCTCTCTAAATTCAAGGAATACAATTCTCTTCTTGTTATATCCTTGCCCTTTGCATGTTTTCTTAATTTTCTTCTTCATCAAGACAAGGATATATGTTCTTCATCCATTTTCTCTTCTTTGATTTCACACTTCTTCCTTCTTTACTTTTCAATAGTCAATACATCCTCATGGGATAGGTTAGATACCGCATGAATGTTATTTATGGTATTCTTACGGCCACTTACTATCTTATGCATACTTCTTAACCATTGAAATTTCAAACTGGAGGTACACACATAATTCTTTGCTTCTCATTCTTCTCCCTCTCTTTTATTCTGACACATGCACACATTCACATTATGTTATGCTTAGCTTACTTGGTCCATATAAATTCTTGTACACATCACACCCCTATCAGGTAGTACTTGCTAATACATCAATTACACATACAACACACCCCATATGTGATAGTTTCATAGCAACACGTGAGGGGAAGCCTCCATATAAACCATTTATGAGCATACATCCTAACAGGTATCTTTTGTCCATCTATCCATATTAGCAACAATTGCACCCATAGTGGTTCATGCTCCACATTTTTTTATCTGTTCATATTAGTGATTATTGCACCCATAGTGGATTTACTCCATATTTGACCATATTCTTGAGCATAACACCCTACATCCAAGGTTTCAACCATTTTTTGCTTTTTGCCTCTTTGACCTCTTTTGGAGCTTTGTTTGTTCTTCTTCTTCTCTACTCTTCCCCTCTTATTTCTTTATCCTTATTATTTCATTCATGCATTTCATAATAGTTATTTTGCATTCCATGCATTAGTCAATTGTATTAGTTAGAATCATTATGTGCCTAGTTACCATTGTCACGCTTATTTTTCTGCTTGCTCTATTTTCTTTTGTTTTCATGTTTTGTTTTTCTTTCTTTACCTATTTCAATTTTCTTGAGGAATTATGCATTCCTTATGAAACTTTATGGGGCATCCCCCAGCCTTAGAGGTATTAATAGTAGTAATTTCTCACTTTATGTGCAAAATTTTAAAGTATTTGTAGTGATACCTCTTTTGCACCACCCCTTTGTCCAAACCTGGCCACCCATTTTTTTGTGTTTATTTCTTTCTTGACCATAGGAGGCTACATATTTATTTGATTCATTTACTTGGCGATAAATGTATCAAAATGAGGATAAAGTTTAGACATGAAAAGTTGACCCACTAAGGTGGGCCATTTTCCTTAGATCCTTAGTTTTCTTCTTAGAAACATAAGGTCATATTTAAGCCAACTTTTCCTCCAAAAAATGCTCTCAATTCCTCATAATACCTATACCATTGTATCAGCCTCAAAAATATATTTCTTATGGTATATGATATATCCCATTCTAACACTGTTTGGTCCCCCAAAATGAAAAATGCACTTGGGTCTAGTTGAACCAAATTTGTGATATGGGGCACAAATTTGGCAAGTTTAACTTGCCAGATTCATGCCTTGTATTTTAGGAGGCACAAATTTGGTTAAAAACCTTTTCAAATTTGTATTCAACCTGTATAGGATACTAATTTGACATTCTAGGAATTTTTCTATCTAAACCCCTCCCCTTGTTGGCCCATCTTGGGATTAGCCCTTGCTCATGGTAAAATTTTATTTTCATGCCCATTTTGCCCTCCAAACCTATTATAAATAAGTTTTTGGATCCCCTTAATTTCCTTCAACAAGTTATTTGAAGATTCAAAATCTTGACTCACTCATTTGCTTATGCTTTCAAGTGGATTTCTGTTGTAAATTACTATTTTGGTTGTTTTGTGCTTTGGTGATTTCTACCCTTGGATATTGAGTGGAGGACTCTTTATGATTGGATAGATCAATAATTTTGGAGTGCTTCTTCCACATCTTCATTACTCCTTACTTGTTCCATAAGCTCATTAGGTTTTGTACTTATTTTAGTAGCATTTTAACTATATTTTCTACTATTTTGCCCCATGTTTTTCATTGTTTTAGGCCCCAAAAAGGGCATCTAAACTAGATTCATTCCCAACCCATACAAGATGTAAATTTTGTCAATAATATTCATGCCTCCTAGTTACAGGGCACAAATTTGGTAAAATTAGGGTTTTGGGGGTAAGTTTTGCACTTTAAAACCCTAATTTACACCCTGCATTTTAGCTTTCTATTGTGTCCATATTATTTGCATTTCATTTCATTGTTATATATATATTTTTATCTATTTGTATATGTTACAAAGGTCAAAGATCATTTTTCTTTCAAACAATCAGCTAAAAGTACCAAGGGGGCTTGATTGCTATGCCTCCAAGCTCAGTTATATAGCAACCTAAGAAAACCCCAAAATATTGATCAATTTTCTAGGGTTTTGTGAAGCTATTTTGTAGGTTTGAAGCTATTGGATATTTTTTTCGCAAGATAAATCTTGGATCAACCACTAGATAAGATAAGTGCCTTAATAGATATTTAAGTTGTTTATTATTTGCTTTCTACCCACTTGTGTGGAGAATATAGATCCTAAGCAAAAGGATAGATATTTGATTAAGTTTCATACGCATTTGAATAAATAAAATCATATAGTGTGCATCTAGGGTTTTTCTTTGTCCATGATTTTGGACCCTTGCTCAAAATATTTCATTTGGAAATCTAGAGCTAGATATCATTGAATAAAAGAATCATTTTAGGGTTAACTCTTGTCTTCTTGCATCTTGTGTATCTTGCATTGTTCTTTCATTTTCATATCCTAGTTTATAAATGCCAAACATAGGTGTATGCTTAATTGAAACATCAAACACATCCCACCTTGGACTTGGAGCAAGTCCTAAAATTATTCCTGGTGAACCCTTCTACCTTACACCAAATGTAGATTTATAATAGCCATCATGGTCACCTCAGGGATCCTACAAGATCTAGCCCTGAGAACCATACACGATGCATGGTTTTCCCTCTCTGCATTGTATTGTGATATTGATGGTTGCATGATCATTATCATAATCATATATGATATTTTGGAGAACATGTTTGTCTATCCTAAAATGGGGCTTTGAAAGTAAAACCTGTAAACTTGCATCAGTGACCCATGAAAGGTTGTACCTAGGGGTGGTAAACAAGTCTACAATTTTAGGGAACATAAGGTTTTGAATACAATTCTTGTAACAGGGGTGGAAGTGGTGGCCATTGTTGGAATTTGTGGAAGCAGGGAAAACTTTGCTCTAGAAGGGTGTAGGGTAATGGTCACTTGGTGAGGGTTCACTCTGATCTTGTGTAGAAGATTAAACCTAAAAAATGACTATCGATGCATTTTTATAGATAGAATTGATTATGGGTGGACACAGGGCAACATGTTATTCAACATGCATAGGTGGGTGATCAATCATGTAACACATGGAAACATAAACCCTAGTGCAACCAATACATATTTGGACCCTATTTTGCACCTGGTGAGCATCTAGATATTGTTTTACACCCAACCCAAATCCAAACCCAACTTTGCACTTGGTCCACATCCAGACCGTTTTTTGCACCCAACTCGAATTCAAAAACTATTTTGCACTTAGTTTGAATTTGGTTCCTATTTTGCACCTGATTTGCATCCAGTCCCTATTTTGCAATCAAACTGTGGTTGGATACTATTTTGTGCCCAACCCAAATTCAAAAAATATTTTACACCCTGTTTGAATCTGGTCCCTATTTTGAACTCGATTTGCATTCGGACCCTAATTTGCAATTGGACTACAGTTAGACCCTATTTTGCACCCGACTAGAATATAGTACATGTTTTGCACTCAATTCTCACCTAAACCTAGTTTTGCATCCAATACTCATCTAAAACCTATTTTGCAACTGGATCATAGATGGACTCTCTTTTGCAACTAGTTTACAGTCGAACCCTGTTTTGCACCTGGCCCAAATCTGATCCTTGTTTTACACCCAACTCAAATTTGGTCCCTATTTTACACCCAATCCATGTTTGGACCCTATTTTGCAACCATGCCACTATTGAACCTTGTTGTGCGACATTATAATTTATTTTTATGGTTGTATTTATTGTGACTATTGAATTTATTATGAAAATCATCAAAACTATCAAATTCACCATTATTTTATATTTTTTGGTGAAAATAGAGGTAATTCACTATGTCTCCTATGTGAATTTTGTTAGGATTTTCCTTGATTTCAAAATTGATTTACCTTATTTTTATAATTAGTTTTTGGGTCTGACCCCTTATGCATAACCCTACTTCTAGCTTGCACTCCCTCTTGGCTCACAATTGCCCTTGTCTCTTCCTTTTCCTAGCATTCCTTTTCTTCAACCAATTTTTGGAAATAATGTTCCATGCATTCATGGTAAGGGTTTGAGGCATTGATTTACTTTGGATGAACCCATTGCTCTTTCACCATGACTAAAAATCAACTTGTACTCCCCCTTAGCTCACACTTTCTCTCAAATCGCACTTCCTCCCAACTCACACTGGATTTTCTTCAACTAGATCACATTTTCTTTTGAATTCCTACTAAACACTTCCTCCTAGCTCTTGGCTTGCACTATATTCTCTTCAACTAGAACAAAATTTCCTTTTGATTTCTTGCTCACACTTCCTTATCACTCTTGAATCATGCTCGCACTCATTTTTAGTTGCACTCACTCCTATATTATGCTCACGCTTGCTTCTGGCTACACTCACTTCCAATTGCACTCACATTTGCTTTCAACTACACTCACTCCTTATTGTACCCACTCTCACTTTCGATTGCACTCACTCTAGGTTGCACTTGCACTCACTTCTAGTGACACTCACACTTGCTATTGGATTCACTTGCTCCCAATTGCACTCACACTCTCTCCCAATTGCACTCGCATTTGCTCCCAACTTCACTTACAAAGATCAAATATTTAATAGTTTGTACATGAGTGGACTTAGCTCATCCACTTTTATTGATAGTATTAACGATAATTTGTGAATACCCATAAATTGAAATATATTTCTATCCATTTTCAATTATTCATTTTTCCAACTAGGGCCTCCTTATTTCTAGTTAGGGCTTCTATAAATTATTTGTTCTTTTCTACCTATCTATTCCTCTTGTGAGTCCTTCATTCTTTGAAATTTTCTAATGAAATTGAGTAAGCACTATAAAAATGAGACTCATTCTATGCTTGCACTTACTTCATGCTCACACTCACTCCTTGCTTTCACTTGCTCCATGTTCATACTTACACTTGCTCCTTATTAAGTTCCAACCTTTACTTCCCGATCATGCTTGCACATGCACTCTCACTTACTTCATGCTTATGCTTGTACTCTTATTTATACTATTTTAAATAAAATGTGATTTTTTTAATTTTATATTCTATAATTAGTTGAGTATTATTAGATTGTTAAAATTATTTATGCAAATATAAAAAATCTATAATGTTCATATTGTTGAGTAAGATCGGTGTTTTTTTCAACTTGTTATTCTCATCATGATTATAGATCCATTTTACTTAATATCAAAGGTAGTGAAAGCTATACAACTTTTTAGTGAAATTATTAATAAATATTGCCTTCTATACAAAGTATCTCATGGAAAATAAAAGTACATTTCATTGTGGATTTTCTTTAATGGAGATCAAATTAGTCAAATTTACATACAACTTTTTAAAGTAAAATTTTCACTAGATATTGTCTCCATACATGACCCCTCATCTGAAATGAAATTCCATATTAGTTAGACAAACTTGGGAAGAAGCAATAAGAAACAAGTGAATTAAAACATACACTAAAAAAACCTATGGACCTTTCTTCATATAGTTTTAAAAGAAAATAACTTTTTAACTTTTATGATCTCATAGATCATATAGGATGATTCTAGTTTGAATTTTAATTTTGATTTGAATTTGAGTTACTGAAGTATAATATAAAACCCTATACTCTTTTAAATTTTAAGCTTGGACTTCTTATTTGAATTTCCAAAGTCTTCATCAATAATACCAAAAAAGTTATACTTAAGGTAAGTTAGTGGTTGTATATTAAAAATGACCATGCTAACTACTTGGTTATTTTTATTTTAATAATCTATATGTGGCTTCTATTAGGGGTCACTCCCATAAAAATACCAAAATATTACATTTGTTGTCATGTCAATTAAACCATTTCTAGCTTGTTTTATTAAAGATATTCACCATTTATTTTTCTATCAAATATATTAGTTAGCTTCCTTAAACTACTATATTTTAGTGATGAACTCCTTGCAATCCCTTTTGTTGAAAGATAAACTATCACTTGACTAGTTTCCTTGTAAAATTTGAACCATGATTGGTTAAATAATTTATTGGTTGTTTTTCTTCTGTGTAAATATGCTCACATTTTAAAAGAGTCTATATCCAAAAATAATTGATGAACACCACCAATGATATTATTTTTTATCCAATCCCTTCATCCACTTTTCATGATATCATTAATGATAATTCATGAATGCCCATGATTTGAAAAACATTTCTATCCATTTCAAATTGCAATTTTAAATCCTATAAGAAGTGTCCTAGCCTTTGCACAGTTGTTAGCTAAAGTTCCATATGAATTTGAAAATATGAATAGAAATTTGCTTTCATTAGTTCAAAAAATACCACCTCCACCAAACTTTCCTAGATTTCCCTTTGAAACACCATCAAAACTAATTTTGTTAAACCCATTCTAAACATTTTTATTCTACAGTAGATTGAAGCAAATCCTTTGTGTTAACTCCATTGTCATAGATTATCCTTCCATGTATTTTTGAATCATATAGCCAAGAGGATAGAACTTATTTTTCTATACTTGAGACTTCCCATGGTGAACACCATGTCTATACATATTTTTCAAGAGAGGCAATAACATGGTTCTAAACTTGCACATGATTTATTATATTAATCATTTCAAGACATAAATTCCAACTAGTAGGACTAGTCCTCCATTGAATACATAATGCTTTAATTGAAATAATTATTTTCTAATATTTTAGCAATATTTTTTTTAAAGTGAAAAATTCCTTGCGGGACCGCCTTTGTCTGAGAGACCATGACCAGGGGGCTCTACACCATCAAAGTCACCCGGGAGTTGTGCCCGGCCTTGCCCGCACCAACATTATCAATTGGATTTTGGGTACCCAATTCAACTTTTTGGTAGCATGGAGATTCAAACCTAGGACCTCCCTTGGAGGATTTCCCTCTCCTCTCCAACTCACTTACAACATCTGGGTGTAACAATATTTCAATGTTGATGGAGCAACCCCATATATTTTTTCATATTTTTGAAAAAGCAGCCCCAAATGGTGTATGAATAGGGATAATGAAGAAATAAAAACTCGAATGTTTTTAGATTATTCTAGTTCAAAACACATATTAAAGTTCCATGATATCCTCTTTTGTCCTATAAGAATGTTTCATTAAACTACAAAATGAAGGGAATGCAAGGCCTTGGGGATAACCTTGTGACAAAAAATATTCCAAGGGAAATTATTTAGAGTATGAAGTTTTGATTGCTCTAAATCCTCATATCTTAACTTGATTGAATATCCACCATATTTTGATAGATTTTAAACCAACTCATCCTTTTGTGTAAAACATAGGTAAATAAACTTGTTGAAACATATTTTGAAGCTCATTTGCTATTTTTTTTTAATTATCCTTCAATGAGGTTAGTAATAGAACTATGTGATCTGGAGTTGTTATTCACATTAATATAATATCTAAGATTTAGACCTTTACAAGTTAGAAATGCTTGAACCAATGGTTTCCAATTTGAATTATAGATAAGAGGATAAGGATTCAACCAAGCATTAGACCAAAAACCTCGCACAATTTTACTCATTGATTGGTTATCAAATATATTTCTTAATAAATTGCAAACTATTTGATATGAAGTTCCATGTTGATGATATTTTAATTGGGTTTCATTTCATGAATAATTTCATCACATCAAGAGCACCTACATATTTTTGAAGTAACACTTTTACCCAACTCTTTTCTTGATCTTCTAATAATCTCCAATCATGTTTTATCCCTAAGGAAAACTTATAAGTCCGCCCCTCCAATATTCTTTCCTTTTCAAACACTATTCCACTTATAGAGAGGAAGCCTAAATTTTTTCTCACATCCTTTCCAATGAAAATGTCTTTGATTTTTTTTATCAAAGTTGGATGTTATACTTGCTACTAATCTTGTAAGTAAAATCATATAAATAGATATGAATTGCAATGTAGCATTCACGAGGTGTAGACTTCCATAAATGGTTAAGAACATATCTTTCCAACCTACTAAATAAGAGTTTGTTCCATCTAAAATTGAGCTCCAAAACCCCTTCTTCTTTCCTTTATAATATAAAGGAATACCCAAATATGTTAATTAAGATTTTACATCATATTCTTTGTTTATATCTAATTTCATAAGCATACCTAGCATTTACATAGAATCAAGAGAATGTATTACCTTATGTGCAATGATTATACCATCAACAATATTTTTATCATGAACAAAGCCACCTTGGTCCTTTAAGATAATATTATTTAGATGCTTTTCAACTTGTTTTACTTAATATTTGAAATGATATTATAAATCATATTACAAAGGTTTATTGAATAAAAAATATTGTATTTCTTTTCATGGGAATAAATATATTAAAGGTGGAATTGATATATCACTTATAGCCTTCCTTTCTAGGGCCTCTTCAACCCCATCTAGCATGTCACTCTTTAATAAATCCCAAAACAATTAAAAGAAAATTTTAGGAAATCCTTTAAGGCCAGGTGCCTTGTTTAGATGGAAAGATAAAATTACCTCATATAACACATCCATATATATCTTATTCATTGAGATTTTATTTTGTACCTTTATTTTGTACCTAGGTGATAATTGATGAGACATTTTGCAAAAGATCATCTTATTCCTTCTTATCTTGCCTAGCATCTAGAAATATATCTTTGAAATAATGACATAGGAATCATATGAAATCTTAGATTCAATATTTGAAAGGAGAAGGAGATATTAGCAAGGACAATCTTAGTGATTTTTTCATAATTTTTTTTTTGCCTCTAGAAGATGCAATATTTGTTGTCAAAGCTTTGAGTCTCATAATATAGTCCTCAGTGTTATTAAACCAAGCTAGCTTAAGAGAAAAAAACTCTAATTCCAATTGAATTACCTTAGTAGTATTAATATTTCCAAAAAATTAGATTGCTTTAACCAATACCTTAATAGGGTCACTTTATTCTTTGATATGAAAAATCAACTCTAGTTTAATTAGTAAGAAAATAAAACCTAGATCCTCCTCCATTTTTTGGTGTCCATCTTCATCACCAAGAGCCACTAATTTACACTCACGAAAGATGCACCACATGTTCTTACTTCATAGTAGACCAATCATTGCAGTTGATCAAATATTGTAATTTTTTTCATTAAGGTGAGTGACTAGGGCTTTGTGATCCATATTACATACTATGATCCTTAACACCATGGTAGATCTCTAAATTGATGGCATGAGTGCATAAAGCTTAAATAATTGTATGATTTAAAAATAAGACATCATAATTCTTTTATATGCAAAAGTTATGGCCTCCAAAATATTTTTCCTAAAGGACCCCAAAAATAAAAAATTGAAGTTCCAAACCTCAAAAGAAAAATATCCAACTGTCTATTGCCACTTGGAAATTCATGATTTATGAATATCATCAACTTATATTTCATCAATTGAGAAATCCTAAACCAATGCAACTATGACACTTGTCTCCTTCTAATAGGTTGGAGAAGTATATATAGGTTAAAATTGGTTTGTGGCAAAAAATAGTACCACATCAGCAAATACATTGGCCTTAAAATCATATTTTCCTTTCATAAAATATATTGCTACAAATCAAACCTAAGCATGCTTTTCACCAAAATCTTTGCACTAACCAATTTGCCAACTTTCCCATTGAGACTAGTTTTCACTTGCTCAAAACTTATTTGTTTGCCTTCTCCATATTGTGGGTTATCCACAAGGTCAAAAGACCTTCTTTGAAATATTTGACCTCTGATTATCCCACTTCCATGACACCTTCATTATATCCTATATCATCTATTGTTCAACTATGTAAAATGGGAGTTCTTCCTTGAATACCACGCTCCATCCTATCATAACCAATGCCAATGCAAAAGATTCAAGGATAGATGTCGAACTAGTGACCCATTATTCCCTGCACTCAAGAGAAAAGCCTATTTGTTTGGCAACCACAAATTCATCTTAGACATAGAAGGTCAGAGATATTTTATCCCTAGAAAACATACCCCCATTTTACACTCTAAATAGGGCACCCTTTTTTTTGTGTGTTGGAGTCAGTTTTATATTTTTTTTCATGGACCTTTCAGGTTATGAATATTAGTGAGCTTATGTTTATAAAATTCTAGTTTTTCTTATGTTTTCAGTTGAATCTCCATGTTGCAGAGTTTTGGGTTTTCAATTTTATGTTCATCCTAAAAGAAACCCTCCAAAAACATTGTAATTTTTGAGTGTGTTTCAGTTCTTCTTTAGTAGTGGACGCGTTCCTTCTTCGAAATTTTGGAATTTGGAAGGATTTTTTTGGCAAAATGTATTTTGCCAAATCCTAAAACCTATAAATCCTAAAATTCTAAAATTTCATTCAAAAAAATATTTGAAACCCAGAGTAATTTATTAAATAATATTGTTCCCACGCAAACTAAATGTTTTACTACTTTTTGGTAAGTAATATTTTGGAGGCCATAAATTTTCATCCAAAGCCTTTATTAAGCTCAAACAGGATGTGTTGGAAAGCTTACAACGAGCTCTACTCAACCTATTAGAGTTAATTATGCAATTGTTTTTTGCAAAATTGTTTGATTGGGCACAAATTTTATCTTCCACCATGCAAGGACCCAACAACTAGAAAAGTATCTGGATGTCCCCCTTCCACTTAGAAATACATGATTTAATGACCCAAAATTATTTACGTCATTTTAATCTACGAAGACTTGAAAAAGGGCTTCAATTTAAAATTATTATTTTGTGGAATTTAAACTTTAAAAATGGAGGAAAAATTGCTTACTTAGCTTATAAAAGAAACTTTCACTCATTTGTAAACGATCCCCCAAAAAAAAGAAATAAAAAAAAAAGTTGAAATACTCTTAGCAGCAGCATTAGAATAGTTTTTTTTTTTTGCATTTTTTCTTCTAGAGGCTCCTAGTTATTACTACAAATGTATGGAAAATTACTTCATGAATAGAGAAATTTGTTGAATATATTGGTGTAATTGCAATCTATGCATGTTTATGGTGGCTTAAATTCTATTTTTGGTAGTTTTTCCTCCTTGTAATTGTTTGCATATTGGTTGCTTGGAGGTGTGTTCATGCTTGGATTTCTTATTGTATGCTATGGTGAATCAAGGAGATCCAGGTTTTATTTCTCCTGACCCTCTTCTTTTTGCATTTTTTTATCTCCTCTAGTAGATTAGTGGTATAGATTAGATGGTTGCTTCTCTTAGTTAGTTGTAGTTGTAGTGTGTGTGTGTGTCGATGCTAGAATTTTTTTTAGTTTTACTAAATCTTATGGGTAGTATTAAAGTTAGATATCATATATTGAATGTGCTACAAAATAACCAAAAAATAAAACTTGTGGATCACCAAATTAGCCTCCACTAAGTAAACCTTGCATGGTTGAGACCCAACCTACCTGAACCTTGGAGGAAATATCTTTTCTTTTCAAGAGGGAACATCTATTGTGTGTGTGTTCCACCTATTGGAATTGGAAAGCATATAAAAAAGTGGGTCAAAAAAATTGGTGCTAGAAGGAGGGTCAAACCACATTCCTTCACATTATATTTTATTCTTTAGACTACACCCAAACTGGAACCAAGAAGGATTCTTACCTGGTCAAGGTCGATAGAAGGATATTTTGAGTTGTTATCCCTCACCCATCATAGAAAACTAGATCTAATAAGGTAAAATAGAGAACTAGACCTTCTTAAGCTACAATTTGTTCACCAAGAAACTCTTTAGCTCCTATATTTCCTACCCCTTTGTAAAACCAAGCAATGGCTCACCAAAAAACTTGGCTCACGATCGATAGCCCAATAGACATTACTGGAGCCACACATGATATTCCAAAGAATGTTAAAAACTTTCCAAAGTATAATCATAATGGTACTCGATTTGTAGAAGAGCACATCCAAGTGTATAAGGATACCTTAATTAGGATTCAAATTCAACCTGAGGATGTGCCTTGCTACATGTTTCCTAGTATTTTAGATGAGGATTCATGCTACTAGTATATTAATTTGCTTGGTTTTTCTATTCATTCTTAGTTGGAGTTGGAAGTAGCTTTTATGAAGGACTTTAGACTGATTATTGATCATGTTGTCTTGTACCATTAATTTACCACTACAAAAAGAGAGCCTGGTGAACCCATTAGGAACTTCAAAACATGCTTTCATAAGCTTTACACAAGATTGGTTCCCCAAATTAAGATTTTAGAGCTTGATTCCTTGTAAATGTATTTGAATGCTCTTTTATCCTATGCCATTTATGTTCATTCAAAGAACTACTAGAATCACCACTTTGTCTATGGTCTATAATGAAGCTCTCATCGTTGAATAACAATTGATACCTCAAGGCTTTGGGATCGAAACTAACATAATATTAGGATAGTCAAGTGCCTATAATTTGATTCCCTTGATGAACCAGGCTAAATGCATAATACCCCAATGATGAATTCCATTCATAATGCAATGCACCTATACCAGAATCAATTTTTCAATCCAACACCTCTATCTCAAGTGCTTCTCCAAAAAAATAAAAATCATTGCTCATGTTACCCCAAGTGAACCAAACAAGAAGCCTAATTTTGTCAATATACTTAAATACTAGTCAAGTCGCTCGTAACATGCCTGCATGTCTATAAAATCAGTCATCAAGTCAAGTTCCCCTATCATACACCCAATAAGAAATGTTTGCATACTTGACACCCCAAGGATCGAATACCAACCAAGTGCCTAATCAATAAAGTATGCCTTCCTACATGATTGGAACAAGCCCAAACATGAATCAACAAACTCTACCAGTCTAGAACTAGCCCACAAATACTTCAAATCAAGATTTGGGAAGCTTGCAAAGGATGGTTCATAAACTTAGTAATTATGTATTGGACATGAAAACACACAACATAAAAACCCACACGAACAACAATAATGTTGGTCAGAACAAAAAATTTAATTTTTAGAGGTAAAAGCACCAATGAAACTCTCATCCTAATAATGGAGTTGTACTGAATCCTATTGACCAATCAAGTACATCTTCAGGCTCATATGTAAACTTAGAATATTTGGCCTTACCTAACTGGTGTAGAATACATGCAACAATCCAACATGGTGAGACAAACTACCCAAAATTTAAAATAGCCTTAGACATTGTTTAGAAATAAATGGAAAACTTGGATTTTGTACCCACAAATTGAAGAACACAAGCTTATACTGAGAGGGGGGGTGAACAGTATAAGACCACTTTTTAATTTTCCTTCCCAATAAATATTATATAATGTAAGGATAGCAATATCAATAGTAGTAATAAAATAAATGCGTAAATAATCACACATAATAGAGACACCAGTTTAACATGGTTCACCCAATGTGGGCTACTCCACGGAGAAAACATTTCACCAAAATTTTCTCAATCAATCTCTTGGGAATCATTTACCTATTACAATGTTTATGGATCTCTATCCAAATGAGATACCAATACCCTAATCAAGTTCATGGATATATATATCCATAGGAGAACTCCTTTATCCTTAGCTCTAACTGGTGATCTTCTAGAAGAACTATTGCCCCCACTGCTCTGGCTAATGGATCTCTATCCACTGAAGATACCTATCCTTACTACCCTAGCTAATGGATCTCTATACACTGGAGACTTGCATATTATATACTCTATCACCTTCAAATATCTGTCTCAAATATGCACTAAACAAATTCCTTCAGTCTAGAATAAATCTTCTCAATCTATGTCTCTGGCCTAGCACAAACCTATCCTAAAATTTGCACCAAACTCTATCCTGGAATATATACTAAACACAGTCCTTTGGTCTAGCACAAATATATCCTCAATCTCTATCCTCTGGTCTGCACTAAACACAATCCTTCGATCTAGCACAAATTTATCCTCAATCTTTGTCCTTAAGCCTTAACTCAAAGCTTGACTTAATCACAAATCAACTCTACTAGATCTACCCCAAACCTTAACTCAAGATTTTAACAAATAAATCAATCAACTATGCTCTAAATTATTCTCAAAGACTTCTCTCAAATCTACCTTGTAAGCTTCCACCAAAGCTCACACTAATTTTTCCACAAGTCCTCTCTAGAACTTGTCCAAATCTGCTCAACAAGTCCTCACTAAAACTTGTCCAATATCATATAAACACAAGGAGAATTGTTAGAGACTCAATATGTTTCGCATTCATCACAATTCTCAATCACTTTCAATAACTCTTCTAGAAACATATAGAGAATTGTTAGAGACTCAATATGCTTCACACTCATCACAATGTTCAATCACTTTCAATCACTCTTCTAGAAACATATAGAGAATTATTAGAGACTCAATATGCTTCACATTAACCTCAATACTCAATCACTTTCACTCACTCTTTTAGAAACATATAGAGAATTTTTAGAGACTCAATATGCTTCACACTCACAAACTCTCAAATAAATTTAGTATTTAGAACAATTTGTTTCATAGAACGTGAGCTATCATTTCACACATTCACTTGACTAGTCTCAACCAACTCTACTTAATCAATCACTCAATGAAATAATCCTTGCTCACAAATCCTAGTCCAAACATATGAACACTCACTCAAATGTTTCCAACAATGCTTATCAACCAATCTCACATAACATTGATACTCATGTTCTTTGCAAACCCTAGTTCAAGTTCTTCACTCAACTTAATCACTTCAACAACAATGCTTATAGAACAAGGTTTTATCAACAACTCTCAATTACAGAAAACCTTGAAGCATTAATTAAAAACACACTCAACAATGCTTAACCAAACAATAATTTTCACTCCAAATTTTCATTCACAACTTCCAACAATCACTTAATAGGAATAATATGCCCATACCTTTTGTTGGATGTAAAAGTACCTTTAGAAAAACCTGTCTTAATCACAATTTCCTTCTTTCCAATTCCAGTGGTTAGATACAACAATATCACTTCAACACTTTATCAAATATATTCCCTAGACACAAAATAATCACAACTCAATTTATGCCTTATTGCTTCCTTTTAAAAATAACACTCATCATACCATACATGAAAAATAATTTCTTTGATACACCTTATAAACTCCAATTTAAAATAATATCCAACACTTCACAAACACCTTACAACTCTTTCTAACCATTAAAGCAAATGACATCAAAAAATTTAATTTGCATAACCCTTATAACTCCCCATGCAACCTCATAAACCAAATATAATGCAAAAATTAATTTTTAAAATTTTCAACAACCACTTTTGAAATTTTTGGCGCCTAAATACCAATGCATACCTTGCTTTCCCCCAAAAGAGGTTTCGGTGTGATTCGATCCATCGTCTCCCTAAGGCCTAAGCACCTTAGCACTTGGGAGCCCAATGCATAGGATGTAGTCCCCAAGTGAAGGAAAAAGGACTTCCTCCACCTTATGCCTTGTGCGCCTTTTGACTTCTTCAAAGTCCACTACTCTCTCCACTTCGTTGTAGCATGCATCACAAGCAATTTGTATTAATTTTCGAATGAAGGCATGGTAAGTTCTAAGGTGGGTGGATCCCCCTTTTTATACACGATTTTATTTTTCTCCCACGTCGACGCTTTTAGTAATTCAAATTATGATTTTAATAACCCACCTTTGGGTTAAAAAATTAATATAAATTAAGTTTATAATTAATATTAAAACTAATTAATAATTAATTAAGTAAATTTAATAATAAATTAATTTATAATAAAAATTATATTAATTAATTTATAATTAATTTAAAACCTCCTTTAATAATATTATAAAAATATTATAATATTATTTACTTGGGCATCTTCTTTTGCACTTTGATCCACATCTGATCTCTTGAAACAGGGCTATCTTTTGCACATATTGGAGAACCCGAAACTGATGTTGCCCACTAAAGCTGCCACTGACTGGTGCTGAAAGCTTGACATCAATTACCACTCAATCATGACATCAATGAAAACTTATCTACTCAAAATGTCCAACAATCTCCCCCTTTGTCATTGATGGTAATCTAAATTCTTTTTACCAAACACTTGACCTTTTTCTTGTTCTGCTCCCCTTGGTACATTGCTCCCCTGACTCAATGCTCTCTTCTTAAACCAAATATCTCCCCATTTGACATCAATGGCAAAGGGTCACCTTTGGGTCTCGGGGCTAAGAATGAGTCTCTTATCTTAGCCCCTCCCCCACCTCCTCTTGAGGTGGTTAATTCTGGGGTGGGAGTATTTCTACTCCCAGCAAGCACTGGTATTTACCTTTATCCTATTTCATTCTCATCTGATCCTTCTGATTTCTTTAAATGTTCCTATTTTTGTCCTTGTCCATGTCCATATTCTTGTTCCTATTTATATCCATTTTCCCATTCTTATTCATGTTCTTGTTCATGCTTGATTCTGAAATGTCTACTCTACACCACTTTACTGTAATTCCATCATTATTGCATTTATAACACTTAATGCTATTATTATTTAGAGGTGCAAATATCTTGAGATTTATCCTGGTGAAGCCATATCCTTTTCTGTCATGAACCCTACAATTCATTGCCTTGTGACCAAACTGATTACATGAGTAGTAATACCCATGGAAAAGTTGCCTATTTTTGAAGTTTCCATTTTCTTGTCTTTCATGTATCCTGCACTGTGAAGCCATGTGCTCAAATTTGTTACATGAGAAACATCGTCCATTGAAACTTCCTTGTCTTGACCTCATTAGTATCTTAGTCTCTCTTAACCTATTCTAATTTTTGTTCCATATGTTTCTTCTGTGTGCATTGTTCCTTTCCTTGTTGAACTTTCTATTGTCCAACTCATCCTCAGAAGTCTCACTTTATCTTATACTATCTTCTTCTAAAGTTTCTTCTTCTTCAGAACTTGAGGTTGACTCTTCTTCTTGTTTCTTTTGAGCTTGTTCAAAACCAAGACCTGTTTTTTGTGTTGACCTTATTTGTACCTTGATCATTTTATCCACAATATTTGAACTATTTCTAAACTTGTGTAGCTTATCCTTTGACTTTTGTAAATCTTCCTTTAGTAGAACTACTTCTTGTTCTAACCTTTCACATTCTAAGACCTTTGCTTCTAACTTATCCTTGAACTTATTGAAGAACACAAGCTTATACTGAGAGGGGAGGTGAATAGTATAATACCACTTTTTACTCTTCTTTTCAAATCAATCTTATGCAATATATAAATAGCAATATCAACAACAGAAATCAAAGCAATGCACAAATCACCACACATGATAGAGACACAAATTTAACGTGGTTCATCCAAATATGGCTACCTCCACGGAGAAAATATAGTTCTCCTTTCTCTACAATATTTATGGACCTCTATCCAAAGGAGATGTTGATCCCTTAAATCAAGTTCGTGGATCTCTATCCATAGGAGAACTCCTTCTCCTATGCTCTATCTGGTGATCCTCTAGAAGACTACTTCCTCCACTACATTGGCTTGTGGATATCTCTCTACTGAAGACTCTTATTCTCACTCAGAAGACCTATACTCACTGCCCTGGTTGATGGATCTCTATCCACTAGAGACTACTATCCTTTCTTCTCTGTCACCTCCAAAGTTCTATCTCAAATCTGCTCAACAAGTCCACTCAGAATTTGCTCAAATCTGCTCAAAAAGTCCACTCAGAACTTGCTCAAATTTGCTCAAAAATTTCACTCATAACTTGCTCAAATATGCTCAACAAGTCCACTCAGAACTTGCTCAAATCTTCTCAACAAGTCCACTCAGAACTTGCTCAAATCTGCTCAACAAGTTCAATCAAAACTTGCTCAAATCTGCTCAACAAGTCCACTCAGAACTTATCCAAATCTGTTCAATAAGTCCACACAGAACTTATCCAAATCTGCTCATTAAGTCCACACAGAACTTAATTAAATCTGCTCAACAAGTCCATATAGAACTTGTCCAAATCTGCTCAACAAGTCCATACAGAACTTATCCAAATTTGCTCAATAAGTCCACACAACTTATCCAAATCTACTCAATAAGTCCACACAGAACTTAATCAAATCTGTATTGTAAGCTTCTACAAAAAGCTCACACAAAATCAATCCACAAGTCTCCTCAAATACTTACCTCAAATCTGCTTAACAAGTCCACACAAAACTTGTCCAATATCATAGAAACATAAAGATAATTGTTAGAGACTCAATATGTTCTACACTCAATGCTCAATCACTTTCTCAACTCAAATCAGAATATATAATAGTTTGTTTTATGGAACTTGAACAATAATTTCACACATCCACTTGACTAGGCTCAATCAACTCTACTCAACCAATCACTCAATGAAACACTTCTTTCTCACAAACCCTAGTCCAAGCATATAACCACCAACTCAAAATATTTCCAACAATGCTCAACAACAAATCTCATATAACAATGATACTCAAGTTCTTTTCAAACCCTAGTTCAAGTTCATTGTTACAACTCACTTCAACAACAATGCTTATAAAAAAACCTTCACATAACAATGATACTCATATTCTTTTCAAAACCTTAACTAAAGTTCTTCACACCACTAATGGCTTCAATAAAAATGCTAATCAAACAAGGTTTTAACAACAAATATTTATTCCAAAAAACCTTGAAGCATTAAATCAAACACTCTCAAAAGGAAACCCTAATCAAGTCCTTTTCACTCCAAACTTATTTTCTAGAAAACCAATCAATCAACTCAACTTATGGAAGAATGTGTTCATACCTTTTTATTGAATATGAAGGGATATCATAAATATTTCACAACCACAAACACTTCTATGCCAAGCTCAAAGATGTTAGAAGATAAATCTTTCTCACAATATAATGTAAATACTCAATTACACCTTATCACTCCAACTTTAAAAAACAACCATCAATATACATAAAATATTTATCCAATAATACCTTATAAACTCCCAACTAAAATAAACTTAACATCCACCAAAAATAACTCAAACCTCTTTGATTTAAATTAATGGCAAGAGAAATTTTGATAAAAATAAAATCTACTTTCTTTATAATTCCAATGATATAAATCACTCATCAATAACACAACCTCTCATTAACCCTTATTACTCCACAATAATAAAAATCAATTATCAAATGAACAACCTTTCACAAACCCTTATTACTCCACAATAATAAAAATCAATTGTCAAATGAACAACCTTTCACAAACCCTTATTACTCCACAAAACCTTAGGCAAATAGATATTTTAATTATCAAAAATTACCTTTACTAATGGTGGGTTTCGAACCCTCAATGTCTGCCTCCACGAGTGCTCTAGTCGCGGCTTTGACCGCTGCGTGTGCTAGATGCACGGTTAAGAGCTTAGATGCTCTTCCTCCTCTTTGTCCTTGGTTGTTGCATAAAACAAGACACACAAAAAATATTTCTCTTGGTTCTCAAGACACACACCACTCCACGCGAATCGATCGCAAGCTTCTCAACTCCCAACACCTTCACAAAGTGTGCACTGCCAATGGACCACCATGTCCTTTGCATTTCAACCAATATGCTCTTTCCCTTATCTCTTTTCACCTGGAGCTAAAGACAAGAAAAATTATTGTCTTCTTCCTCAACGAATAGCAATTGAACAAAAATGATTTTATGTCTTGCATGTAAAAACAAATGTTGAGGGATCAATTTTGAATACCTCCTTGACATTAATATATACACGAAATCCCTTTGTTTCTTAGATGTCGGCGCTTCCACTTATTTTATGACATCGGCGCTCCCACCTTCATAATTTATAAATTATTTAAATTCTAAGGAATTTAAATTTTATAAATTATATTTATAAACTTTAGCTTTAAAAAGATTAAAGCCTTCCTTGGGTTTAAACTTAAACCTTTAACTTGTAAATTATTCTTCCACCGTGGGTCTTTTTAAAACCTTAACTACCATCTCAATGTGTGAGGAGACTTTTATATCCTCATAATGATTTTAATAAAATCATTTAATCTTCCACCATGGGTGTATCATAAACCCTCATAAAACATTATTTTGGCAACTTTTTCTTCAACTCTTCGCATTGTTCCTAGTGTTATCGATGGTGCGCTCCATGGTATTAATGATGACTTTTCACCTTGACATCAATGACAACTAACTAAGGTCAAAATGTCCAACACTTCTTTGTCGTAGCCATTGACTTGTTTAGATCCTCTATAAGCTTTTCTCTTTCTTCATCACATTCTTGAAATTGAATCTCAAGTTGAGAGTTTTGCTTTCTTACCTTCTTTAAAGTTTTAAGAGATAGATAAGCTCTCCCTCAATATCAACTCCTCCTTTTTCTGATTCTTCCTCTATTTTTTTACCTTTGTCTACATATTTATTTTCTTTTGACTTATCTTCTATAGGCTCACCTTCTTTTTCTTCTAGTGCCATTAGAATATTCTCTTCTGGTCTTTCAAGTGCATCCTCATATTCATCATCATTGAAACTGAAACCATCCCTTGTACAACTATCTTCAAGATGTCCAAAATTACCAAATCTAAAACACTTGAGAATTATTGGTGACCTTTTCTTGACTTCTTCTTTTTCTTCAATAAAAAATAGAACTTCATATTTATCATTATTTGAAAAACTATTATCACTATCACTTGAGTACTAACTTGCCTTGTCTGCATAGTAGCTCCTCTTTTGTCTTTGAAAGAACTTATTTCATTTTCTACCTTGTCCATCCTTACCTTTCTTTTGGTATCTATATTTTTCTCATTCCTTGTTCCTATGATCCTATTTTTCTTCATCATTGTTATTTTTAGCTTCTTGATAATCAGTTGCATAGTGACCATACTTTCCACATGTTGAGCAAGGTGCAGCAACAGTATTGTCATTGTTGTCAACACAGTCAGATAGATCTAGTGTTTCAATGGACAGGAAGTTCAAAAGCTATTCAGATGCAGAAGACAGGAGTTCAAAGGTTACTCAGAGTATGGACAGTGATTTTCCAAGAAGACCGAAGTGGACCACTTGCAAAAGATCAAAGAAAAAGACAAGTAAGAAAAGTGTCGCGATATCGTGACATATTCAGCAGGCAAGAAAAACTGTCGCGATTTCGTGACATGTTGGAAGAGAGAGAAGAAGAAAGAAAAACTGTCGTGATATCGCGACATGTTGAGAAGAAAGAAAAACTGTCACGATTTCGCGACATGTTGGAAGAGAGAGAAGAAGAAAGAAAAACTATCGCGATATCGCGACATGTTGAGAAGAAAGAAAAATTGTTGCGATTTCGTGACATGTTGGAAGAGAGAGAAGAAGAAAGAAAAACTGTCACGATATCGCGACATGTTGAGAAGAAAGAAAAACTATCACGATTTCGCGACATGTTCGAAGAGAAAGTGCAAGCAAGAAAAACTGTCGCGATTTCGTGACATGTTGGAAGAGAAAAAGGCAAGAAGAAAAAGTGTCACGATTTCACGACATATTGCAAGGAAGGTTGTACGGTCGAAAAAGTGTCACGATTTCGTGACATATTGCAAGGAAGGTCATACGGACGAAAAAGTGTCACGATTTCGCGACATATTGCAAGGAAGGTCGTACGGACGAAAAAGTGTCGCGATTTCGTGACATATTGCAAGGAAGGTTGTACGGATGAAAAAGTGTCACGATTTCGTGACATATTGCAAGAGAGATTGTACGAACAAAAAAGTGTCACGATTTCATGACATATTGTAGGAGAGAGAGTCTGAAGAGAAAAAGTGTCACGATATCGCGACATGTTGGGTTTTCGTGACCCGAAGGCAAGAAAAAGTGCTAAGGAGAAAAAGTGTCACGATATCGCGACATGTCGGGTTTTCGTGACCCAAAGGCAAGAAAAAGCGCTAAGGAGAAAAAGTGTCGCGATATCGCGACATGTCGGGTTTTCACGACCCGAAGGCAAGAGAAAGTGCTAAGGAGAAAAAGTGTCGCGATATCATGACATGTCGCATTTTCGCGACTCAAAAGCGTAGGAAGGAAGAGAAAGAAAAAGTGTCACGATATCATGACATGTATTTTCGTGGGCCAAAGCAAAGAGAAAGAGGAGAGAGAAAATAGTGTCACGATATCGCGACATGTATTTTTGCGGGCCAAAGCAAAGAGAAAGAGGAGAGAGAAAATAGTGTCGCGATATCGTGACATGTATTTTCGTGGGCCAAAGCTAAGAGAAAGCGTACGAAGAAAAAGTGTCACGATATCGTGACATGTATTCTCGTGGGCCAAAGCTAAGAGTAAGCGTACGGAGGTGAAAGTGTCATGATATCGCGACATGTGTTTTCGTGGCAACAACAACAGAAGAGTTACAGGGGCAGTTGAAGCCGATGAAGACCGATGTAAGCCGATGAAGATTAGGGTTTGCAGTCGACGAAGTCTAGGGTTTGCAACCGACTAAGAGTAGGGTTTACAACCGACTAAGATTAAGGTTTTTCTTCATGAAAATATTGTTATAAAAGGAGGGTTGTTTGGAGAATTGAGGGGTGTTGAACATATCGTCGAATGCATGTTGAAGGGCGTGAAGTTCGGTCGCAGAGCGCAGAGTGCAAGTCGTATCGAATCATGCTAAGTGCAAAATTTGCAAAGGAAGCAAAGTGCACAAAAGGGAGAAGACGATCGTTCGACTGTGATGCAGCAGATTGTGCGAAGTAATTTCGTAGAGAGAGCAGAGTGCATAGAGATCGCTAAGGTGAAGCAGACTTGTCGAGATCTTGTAAAAGTGGAGGTATCTTTCTATTAATCTTCTAGATTCATAATTCAAGTCCAGGTTGCAGCTTGGCATCAGGGGTTGGTGCTCCTTCCAGTAGGTGCTGGTAAATCAGGGGTTGGTGCTCCTTTTTGTTGGTACAGATAAATAAGGGGTTGGTGCTCCTTCCAGTGGGTGTTGGTAAAGTGATTGTAAAGTTGTTGCTTTGCAAAGGCTAGATTTGGATGGTAGTCCAAGCAGTCATTCTTGAGGAGTAGCCACATTGGTGAACCTCGTTAAATCTTGTGTTGTGTGATGCTCTTCTATTATTCTTGTTGTATCTTGTTATAAGTTTTAATTGCTTCTGTTTTAAGAGCTATGAATTCAAGATTAAAAGAGCTACACTGATTCACCCCCCTCTCAGTGTCATTGTAAGACTAACAATTGGTATCAGAGCCAAGTTCCTATACAAGCTTAATCGGCTAGGGTGATCTTGGAAGTAACACAATGGCAGGAGGTGAAGCTCTTTTCATGGCATTTGAAGAAGCAAAATCAGAAAAGGAAGGAGTGATCTCTAAAGTATGTGGTGAAAACCCTGAGGCTGAAGTAGATCTAGAAGGTGAGTTGATCTCTGCACTTGAAGAGTGGGAGATAGAAAAGAAAAAGAATAAGAAACTTTCAAAAAAGCTTGCGGATGCAAATGAAATCATAACCAGTTTGAAAGTACAGATAGAAGAATCCAAGAAAATCTCTGAAGATCTCGAAGTACAAATAACCATGAGAATAGACTATTGCAACAAGCTAGAAGAAGAGACTGTTGGTTTGAGAATGCAGCTAGAAGAGATGAACAAGAAAATTAGTTGTTATCACAAACGTGAAGAAAGTTCTATGAAGTTGGATAAGATCATAAATGACCAAAGACCTACAGGCATCAAGTTTGGTCTGGGTTTCATCGAAGGAGAATCATCAAGTGGATCAAAGGCCAAAAATGTAGAATCCACAAAGAATGAAGATAAGAAATAGGTTGATCAAGGGAAAATGCCTCATGCAAAAGAAAGCAATAATGCCAGGCTCGAAAGGAGAACTGACAATGATGGATTCACCAATGTCACACATCAAAGAAGAAGAAGACCTATGGCTCCTACGACAACATGGCAAAGACCATCTCCCAGGTTCAATTATCCCTTCTCTGGTTTCTATTTTAAATGCAATGGCTATGGACATAAAATCTCAGACTGCAAATATAATGTTAGACCAAGGAATTTCACCAGTAGAAATGCTTTTTCTCCTCTGATGAATTATACAGTAGAATGTTATAATTGTCACAATTTTGGGCACATTGCAAGAAACTATAGAAGCACATTTTCATCAAATCAGTTTTAGGGAAGAAAAGTTCAACCAAACAGGATGAGACAAAATAGAAAACTTCCTGTAAAACATGCACAAGCTGCTGATAAGGGAAAAGCAAAACAAGAACCCAAAACCACTACCAAGACGGAGTGGAAAGAAAAGGAACAACTTAAGGAAGAAAAGGAATCCTTAATTGTTCAAACAACATTTAAAGCACAGAATAAATATGTGCCATGGATACTTGATAGTGGATGCTCCAGTCATATGACAGGTAACAAACAAAAATTTGAGAAGTTACAGAGATATGAAGGTGGTTCAGTAAAGTTTGGAAATAACGATGGAGCTAAGATAGTTGGCAAAGGTTCAGTTAAAATTATTGATGGAAAGATTAAGTCAGAAGAAGTCTTGTTTGTGGATGGTTTGAAACATAACTTGTTGAGCGTAAGTCAGATTTGTGACAAAGGTCATGAAGTAGTTTTTAAGAAGCAGGTTTGTGAAGTCAAAAAAACAAAAAATGGAAAATTGATAGCAACCGGGTCAAGAACATCTGGAAACCTGTACACGCTCTCAGAGACTTCAGAAGGAGCTTGTTTTATTGGACAGGAAGAAGAAAATTGGTTGTGGCACAAGAGACTCGGTCATATCAGTTTTGATAACCTAGTAAAAATCACCTCAAAAGGAGCAGTGAGAGACATTCCCACCATCAGCAAACCTACAAACAACATTTGTGCTTCATGCCAAAAGGGGAAACAAACTAGAGTCTCTTTCAAAACAAAAGAATACTACACAAGCAAGCCTTTGGAACTAATACACACTGATTTATGTGGACCCATGAGAACACAAAGCATAAATGGTGACAAATATTTTATGTTGTGCATTGATGACTATTCCAGAATGACATGGATATTTTTCTTGAAGCATAAATCAGAAGCTTTTGATATGTTCAAAATTTTCAAAAACCAGGTTGAGAATGAAACAGGAAAGAGGATCAAATGTTTAAGATCAGACAGAGGAGGAGAATTCATTTCAGAGGAGTTTGTAGAATACTATGAAAAATACGATATTAGGAGACAGTTCTCAGCAGCCAGGACACCTCAGCAAAATGGAGTGGTGGAAAGAAAGAACAGGACAGTGCAAGAAATGGCACGGACTATGTTGGCTAAAAGTAGAGTAGCAGACAGATTTTGGAAAGAAGCAGTCCATACTGCGGTGTATATCCAAAATAGGTACATGCTGAGAACACATGAAAGCAAAACTCCTTATGAATTATGGTTCAAAAAAAGGGCAACAACAAAATACCTCAAAGTTTTTGGCAGCAAGTGCTATATCAAAAGAACTAAAGATAATCTTGGTAAGTTTGAAGATAGAGCAGATGAAGGTATTTTTGTTGGTTATTCATCTAGAAGCAAAGCTTACAAATGCTACAACAAAAGGCTAAAGAAAATTGTGGACAGTGCTGATGTTAAGTTTGATGAAGGTAAAGAACGAGTAATTAGCTATGAAACGAACTACCCAATCTATGAAGAGGTCATTGAAGGAGATGAGGAAAACAAAATTGAAAAAATACAAAAAATTGACTCAGATGATGTAAGTTGTGATTCAGAAGCAAAAGAGAATAAGAAATTCAAAACAGGCAACTGGCAAAAAAATCATCCTAGAGATCAAATAATTGGAGACCCCAAAGTTGGTGTTCAAACAAGAAGAAGAGTAGCAAGTAACTACTCTCTATTATCCAGCATTGAGCCCAAGAATGTTGCTGAAGCAAGCAAAGATGAAGGTTGGATGAAAGCAATAAATGAAGAATTAGACCAGATTGAGAAAAACAAAACTTGGGAGTTAGTACCTAGACCTGCGAACAAAAATATAATCGGGACTAAATGGATCTTTCATAACAAATTGAATGAAGACGGACAGGTAGTGAGAAATAAAGCAAGATTGGTATGCAAGGGGTATGCACAAGTAGAAGGCATTGACTTTGAGGAAACGTTTGCACCAGTAGCTAGACTAGAGGCAATCAAAATGTTTCTGGCTTTAGCAGTCTACAAGAATTTCAAAGTTTATCAAATGGATGTGAAATCAGCATTTTTGAATGGGAAACTTGAAGAAGAGGTTTATATTGAGCAACCTGATGGGTTCCAACTTGGTGATAATCCCAACTTTGTTTGTAAGTTGAAGAAAGCTTTATATGGCTTAAAACAGGCACCCCGAGCATGGTATGCAAGACTAGACAACTATCTCACTCAACAAAGGTTTAAGAAAGGTATGGTGGATAGCAACCTGTATGTCAAAATAGAAAATGGGCATCTTATTGTTCTTGTTGTGTATGTAGATGATATCATATTTGGCAGCAGCAAAGATGAGTCATGTAAAGATTTAGCAAATAAGATGCAAAAAGAATTTGAAATGTCAATGATTGGTGAACTGTCATATTTCCTCGGCTTGCAAGTTAATCAAAGTAAGAAGGGCATATTTATTTCTCAAGTTAAATATGTAAAAGAGATGTTAAAGAAATTCACAATGGAGGATTGTAAGCCAGTTAGCACTCCCATGACGACAGGCGCAAGTTGAGCAAAGATGACAAATCTCCACCTGTTGATCAAACCATGTACAGATCTATGATTGGAAGCCTATCGTATCCGATAGCTACTGGACCAGATATTTTGCAGGCAAGTATGCATGGTAGCACGATTTTAGGCCAATCCCAAGGAGACTCATGTGACAGCAAGAAAGAGGATTCTTCGATATCTCAAGGGTACTATGGAGTATGGGTTGTGGTATCCAAAAGGTAAAGACTTCACCCTTATATCATATTCAGATGCAGATTGGGCAGGATGTGTAGATGACAGAAAGAGTACCAGTGGAGGTGCATTCTATCTTGGAGATAGATTGGTTGCATGGCACAGTAAGAAGCAAGAGTCAGTTTCTTTATCAATAGCAGAGGCAGAATATATTGCAACGACAACATGTTGTACGCAGGTACTGTGGATGAAACAAACCCTGAAAGATCTTGGTATCTGCTTCAGTGAACCAATATCAGTTAAGTGTGATAACACCAGTGCCATTAACATCTCCAAGAATCCAGTTATGCATTCACGCACAAAACACATCGCTATCAGGTATCACTTCTTGAAGGAGAAAGTTGTAGAAGGTGAGGTTAAATTGGATTTTGTTCCAACTATAGAGCAAGTAGCAGATATCTTCACAAAACCATTGCCCAAGGAAGTTTTTGAGTACCTTCGCAATAAATTGGGAGTGGTCACACTTCCCAAAGATTGACTAGCTATAGGGATCACATTCTCAGGGGGAGCATCTAAGCATTTGATTATCTTGTTGCTCATGTTCATGATTTTTGCTAAGTATAATCAATTTTGCTTGAGAATGTTGTGCATGGACTCAGGGGGAGTCTGCAGTAGCCCTTTGGTATTATTGTCAAAGGGGGAGAAGAGTTACAGGAAATTGCACATGTGTTGCCAACAATTCCAAAGGGGGAGATTGTTGAGCAAGGTGCAACAATAGTATTGTCATTGTTGTCAACACAGTCAGATAGATCTGGTGTTTCAATGGACAGGAAGTTCAAAAGCTATTCAGATGCAGAAGACAGGAGTTCAAAGGTTATTCAGAGTATGGACAGTGAGTTTCCAAGAAGACCGAAGTGGACCACTTGCAAAAGATCAAAGAAAAAGACAAGTAAGAAAAGTGTCGCGATATCGCGACATATTCAGCAGGCAAGAAAAACTGTCATGATTTCGCGACATGTTGGAAGAGAGAGAAGAAAGAAAAATTGTCATGATTTCGTGACATGTTGAGAAGAAAGAAAAATTGTCATGATATTGCGACATGTTGGAAGAGAGAGAAGAAGAAATAAAAACTGTCGTGATATCGCGACATGTTGAGAAGAAAGAAAAACTATCACGATTTCGCGACATGTTGGAAGAGAGAGAAGAAGAAAGAAAAACTGTCATGATATCGCGACATGTTGAGAAGAAAGAAAAACTGTCGCGATTTCGCGACATGTTCGAAGAGAAAGCGCAAGCAAGAAAAAGTGTCACGATTTCGTGACATGTTGGAAGAGAAAAAGGCAAGACGAAAAAGTGTCACGATTTCGTGACATATTGCAAGGAAGGTTGTATGGTCGAAAAAGTGTCACGATTTCGTGACATATTGCAAGGAAGGTCGTACGGATGAAAAAGTGTCACGATTTCATGACATATTGCAAGGAAGGTCGTACGGATGAAAAAGTGTCACGATTTCGTGACATATTGCAAGGAAGGTTGTACGGACGAAAAAGTGTCGCGATTTCGTGACATATTGCAAGAGATATTGTACGGACGAAAAAGTGTCATGATTTCACGACATATTGCAAGAGAGAGAGTCCGAAAGAAAAAGTGTCACGATATCATGACATGTCGAGTTTTCATGACCCGAAGGCAAGAAAAAGCGCTAAGGAGAAAAAGTGTCGCGATATCGCGACATGTCGAGTTTTCGCGACCCGAAGGCAAGAAAAAGCGCTAAGGAGAAAAAGTGTCGCGATATCGCGACATGTCGGGTTTTCACGACCCGAAGGCAAGAGAAAGCGCTAAGGAGAAAAAGTGTCACGATATCGCGACATGTCGCATTTTCGTGACTCAAAAGCATAGGAAGAAAGAGAAAGAAAAAGTGTCACGATATCGCGACATGTTGTATTTTCATGGGCCAAAGCAAAGAGAAAGAGGAGAGAGAAAATAGTGTCGCGATATCGCGACATGTTGTATTTTCGTGGGCCAAAGCAAAGAGAAAGAGGAGAGAGAAAATAGTGTCGCGATATCGCGACATGTATTTTCGCTGGTCAAAGCTAAGAGAAAGCGTACAGAGGAAAAAGTGTCGCGATATCGCGACATGTTGTATTCTCACGGGCCAAAGCTAAGAGTAAGCGTACGAAGGCGAAAGTGTCACGATATCACGACATGTGTTTTCATGGCAACAACAATAGAAGAGTTACAAGGGCAGTTAAAGCCGACGAAGACCGATGTAAGCCGACGAAGATTAGGGTTTGCAGTCGATGAAGTCTAGGGTTTGCAGCCGATGAAGAGTAGGGTTTACAGTCGACTAAGATTAAGGTTTTTCTTCATGAAAATATTGTTATAAAAGGAGGGCTGTTTGGAGAATTGAGGGGTGTTGAACATATCGTCGAATGCGTGTTGAAGGGTGGGGGGCGTGAAGTTCGGTCATAGAGCGCAGAGTGCAAGTCGTATCGAATCATGCTAAGTGCAAAATTTGCAAAGGAAGCAGAGTGCACAAAAGGGAGAAGACGATCGTTCGACTATGACGCAGCAGATTATGCAAAGTAATTTCGTAGAGAGAGCAGAGTGCGCAGAGATCGCTAAGGTGAAGCAGACTTGTCGGGATCTTGTAAAAGTGGAGGTATCTTTCTGTTAATCTTCTAGATTCATAATTCAAGTCCAGGTTGCAGCTTGGCATCAGGGGTTGGTGCTCCTTCCAGTAGGTGCTTGTAAATCAGGGGTTGGTGCTCCTTTCTATTGGTACAGATAAATAAGGGGTTGGTGCTCCTTCCAGTGGGTGCTGGTAAAGTGATTGTAAAGTTGTTGCTTTGCAAAGGTTGGATTTGGATGGTAGTCCAAGCAGTCATTCTTGAGGAGTAGCCACATTGGTGAACCTCGTTAAATCTTGTGTTGTGTGATGCTCTTCTATTATTCTTGTTGTATCTTGTTATAAGTTTTAATTGCTTCTGTTTTAAGAGCTATGAATTCAAGATTAAAAGAGCTACACTGATTCACCCCCCCTCTCAGTGTCATTGTAAGACTAACAATTGGTATCAGAGCCAAGTTCCTATACAAGCTTAATCGGCTAGGGTGATATTGGAAGTAACACAATGGCAGGAGGTGAAGTTCTTTTTATGACATTTGAAGAAGAAAAATCAAAAAAGGAAGGAGTGATCTCTGAAGTATGTGGTGAAAACCCTAAGGCTGAAGTAGATCTAGAAGGTGAGTTGATCTCTGCACATGAAGAGTGGAAGATAGAAAAGAAAAATAATAAGAAACTTTTAGAAAAGCTTGCAGATGCAAATGAAATTATAACCAATTTAAAAGTACAGATAAAAGAATCCAAGAAAATCTTTGAAGATCTCAAAGTACAAATAACCATGAGAATGGACTATTGCAGCAAGCTAGAAGAAGAGACTATTGGTTTGAGAATGCAGCTAGAAGAGATGAACAAGAAAATTAGTTATTATCACAAATATGAAGAAAGTTCTATGAAGCTAGATAAGATCATAAATGACCAAAGACCTGCAGGCATCAAGTTTGGTCTGGGTTTCATCGAAGGAGAATCATCAAGTGGATCAAAGGCCAAAAATGTAGAATCCACAAAGAATGAAGATAAGAAACATGTTGATCAAGGAAAAATGCCTCATGCAAAAGAAAGCAATAATGCCAGGCTCGAAAGGAGAACTGATAATGATGGATTCACCAATGTCACACATCAAAGAAGAAGAAGACCTATGGCTCCTATGGCAACATGGCAAAGACCATCTCCCAAGTTCAATTATCCCCTCTCTAGTTTCTGTTTTAAATGCAATGGCTATGGACATAAAATCTCAGACTACAAATATAATGTTAGACAAAGGAATTTCACTAGTAGAAATGCTTTCTCTCCTCTGATAAATTATACAGTAGAATGTTATAACTATCACAATTTTGGGAACATTGCAAGAAACTATAGAAGCACATTTTCATCAAATCAGTTTCAGGGAAGAAAAGTTCAACAAAAAAAGATGAGACAAAATAGAAAACTTCCTATAAAACATACACAAGCTGTTGATAAGGGAAAAGCAAAACAAGAACCCAAAACCACTACCAAGACAGAGTGGAAAGAAAAGGAACAACTTAAGGAAGAAAAGGAATCCTTAATTGTTCAAACATCATTTAAAGCACAAAATAAATATGTGCCATGGATACTTGATAGTGGATGCTCCAGTCAAATGATAGGTAACAAACAAAAATTTGAGAAGTTACAGAGATATGAAGGTGGTTCAGTAAAGTTTGGAAATAACGATGGAGCTAAGATAGTTGACAAAGGTTCAGTTAAAATTATTGATGGAAAGATTAAGTCAAAAAGAGTCTTGCTTGTGGATGGTTTGAAACATAACTTGTTGAGTGTTAGTCAGATTTGTGACAAAGGTCATGAAGTAGTTTTTAAGAAGCAGGGTTGTGAAGTCAGAAAAACAAAAAATGGAAAATTGATAGCAACTGGATCAAGAACATCTGGGAACCTGTATACGCTCTCAGAGACTTCGAAAGGAGCTTTTTTTATTGGACAAGAAGAAGAAAATTGGTTGTGGCACAAGAGACTCGGTCATATTAGTTTTGATAACCTAGTAAAAATCACCTCAAAAGAGCAGTGAAGAGACATTCCCACCATCGAGAAACCTGCAAACAGCATTTGTGCTTCATGCCAAAAGGGGAAACAAACTAACTAGAGTCTCTTTCAAAACAAAAGAATACTACACAAGCAAGCCTTTGGAACTAATACACACTGATTTATGTGGACCCATGAGAACACAAAGCATAAATGATGACAAATATTTTATGTTGTGCATTGATGACTATTCCAGAATGACATGGATATTTTTCTTGAAGCATAAATCAGAAGCTTTTGATATGTTCAAAATTTTCAAAAACCAGGTTGAGAATGAAACAGGAAAGAGGATCAAATGTTTAAGATCAGATAGAGGAGGAGAATTCATTTCAAAGGAGTTTGCAGAATATTGTGAAAAATACGATATTAGGAAACAGTTCTCAGCAGCCATGACACCTCAGCAAAATGAAGTGGTGGAAAGAAAGAACAGGACAGTGCAGGAAATGGCACAAACTATGTTGGTTGAAAGAAGAGTAGCAGACAGATTTTGGAAAGAAGCAGTCCATACTGTGATGTATATCCAAAATAGGTACATGCTGAGAAAACATGAAAGCAAAACTCCTTATGAATTATGGTTCGGCAAAACGACAACAGCAAAATACCTCAGATTTTTTGGCAGCAAGTGCTATATCAAAAGAACTCGAAGATAATCTTGGTAAGTTTGAAGATAGAGCAGATGAAGGTATTTTTGTTGGTTATTCATCTAGAAGCAAAGCTTACAAATGCTACAACAAAAGGCTAAAGAAAATTGTGGACAATGTTGATGTTAAGTTTGATGAAGGTAAAGAATGAATAGTTAGCTATGATACGAACTACCCAATCTATGAAGAGGTCATTGAAGGAGATGAGGAAAATGAAATTGAAAAAATACAAAAAATTGACTCAGATGATGTAAGTTGTGATTCAGAAGCAGAAGAGAATAAGAAATTCATAACAAGCAACTGACAGAAAAGTCATCCTAGAGATCAAATAATTGGACACCCCAAAGCTGGTGTTCAAACAAGAAGAAGAGTAGCAAGTAACTACTCTCTATTATCCAGCATTGAGCCCAAGAATGTTACTGAAGCAAGCAAAGATGAAGGTTGGATGAAAGCAATATATGAAAAATTAGACCAGATTGAGAAAAACAAAACTTGGGAGTTAGTACCTAGACTTGCGAACAAAAATATAATCGGGACTAAATGGATCTTTCGTAACAAATTGAATGAAGACGGACAGGTAGTGAGAAATAAAGCAAGATTGGTATGCAAGGGGTATGCACAAGTAGAAGGCATTGACTTTGAGGAAACGTTTGCACCAGTAGCTAGACTAGAGATAATTAGAATGTTTTTGGCTTTAGCAGTCTACAAGAATTTCAAAGTTTATCAAATGGATGTGAAATCAGTATTTTTGAATGGGAAACTTGAATAAGAGTTTTATATTGAGCAACCTGATGGGTTCCAACTTGGTGATAATTCCAATTTTTTTTGTAAGTTGAAGAAAGCTTTATATGGATTAAAACAAGCACCACGAGCATGGTATGCAAGACTAGACAACTATCTCACTCAACAAAGGTTTAAGAAAGGTATGGTGGATAGCAACCTGTATATCAAAACAGAAAATGGGCATCTTATTGTTCTTGTTGTGTATGTAGATGATATCATATTTGGCAACAGCAAAGATGAGTCATGTAAAGACTTAGCAAATAAAATGCAAAAATAATTTGAAATGTCAATGATTGGTGAACTGTCATATTTCCTCGGCTTGCAAGTTAATCAAAGTAAGAAGGGCATATTTATTTCTCAAGTTAAATATGTAAAAGAGATGTTAAAGAAATTCACAATGGAGGATTGTAAGCCAGTTAGCACTCCCATGACGATAGGCTGCAAGTTGAGCAAAGATGAAAAATCTCCATTTGTTGATCAAACCATGTACCGATATATGATTGGAAGCTTATCGTACTCGACAGACTACCGCGACTCGGATATTTTGCAGGCAATATGCATGGTAGCACGATTTCAGGCAAATCCCAAGGAGACTCATGTGACAGTAGTAAAGAGAATTCTTCGATACCTCAAGGGTACTATGGAGTATGGGTTATGGTATCCAAAAGGTAAAGACTTTACCCTCATTTCATATTCAGATACAGATTGGGCAAGATGTGTAGATGATAGAAAGAGTACCAGTGGAGGTGCATTCTATCTTGGAGATAGATTGGTTGCATAGCACAGTAAGAAGCAAGAGTCAGTTTCTTTATCAACAGCAAAGGCAAAATATATTGCAATGACAACATGTTGTATGCAGGTACTGTGGATGAAACAAACCCTGAAAGATCTTGGTATCTGCTTCAGTGAACCAATATCAGTTAAGTGTGATAACACCAGTGCCATCAACATCTCCAAGAATCCAGTTATGCATTCACGCACAAAACACATCGCTATCAGGTATCACTTCTTGAAGGAGAAAGTTGTAGAAGGTGAGGTTAAATTGGATTTTGTTTCAACTACAGAACAAGTAGCAGATATCTTCACAAAACCATTGCCCAAGGAAGTGTTTGAGTACCTTCGCAATAAATTGGGAGTGGTCACACTTCCCAAATATTGACTAGCTACAAAGATCACATTCTCAGGGGGAGCACCTAAGCATTTGATTATCTTGTTGCTCTTTGCTAAGTATAATCAATTTTTCTTGAGAATGTTGTGCATGGACTTAGGGGGAGTCTGTAGTAGCCCTTTGGTATTATTTTCAAAGGGGGAGAAGAGTTACAGAAAATTGCACGTGTTGCCAACAATTCCAAAGGGGGAGATTGTTGAGCAAGGTGCAGCAATAGTATTGTCATTGTTGTCAACACAGTCAGATAGATCTGGTGTTTCAATGGACAGGAAGTTCAAAAGCTATTCAAATGCAGAAGACAGGAGTTCAAAGGTTACTCAGAGTATGTACAGTGATTTTCCAAGAAGACAGAAGTGGCCCATTTGCAAAAGATCAAAGAAAAAGACAAGTAAGAAAAGTGTCACGATATCGCGACATATTCAACAGGAAAGAAAAACTGTCGCGATTTCGTGACATGTTGGAAGAGAGAGAAGAAGAAAGAAAAACTATCACGATATCGCGACATGTTGAGAAGAAAGAAAAACTGTCACGATTTCGCGACATGTTGGAAGAGAGAGAAGAAGAAAGAAAAACTGTCACGATATCGCGACATGTTGAGAAGAAAGAAAAACTGTCATGATTTCACGACATGTTGGAAGAGAGAGAAGAAGAAAGAAAAATTGTCATGATATCGCGACATGTTGAGAAGAAAGAAAAACTGTCGCGATTTCGCGACATGTTTGAAGAGAAAGCGCAAGCAAGAAAAACTGTCGCGATTTTGCGACATGTTGGAAGAGAAAAAGGCAAGACGAAAAAGTGTCGCGATTTCGTGACATATTGCAAGGAAGGTTGTACGGTCGAAAAAGTGTCACGATTTCGCGACATATTGCAAGGAAGGTCGTACGAACGAAAAAGTGTCGCGATTTCGTGACATATTGCAAGGAAGGTCGTACGGACGAAAAAGTGTCGCGATTTCGCGACATATTGCAAGGAAGGTTGTACGGACAAAAAAGTGTCACGATTTCATGACATATTGCAAGAGAGATTGTACGAACGAAAAAGTGTCATGATTTCGCGACATATTGCAGGAGAGAGAGTCCGAGAGAAAAAGTGTCGCGATATCGTGACATGTCGGGTTTTCGCGACCCGAAGGCAAGAAAAAGTGCTAAGGAGAAAAAGTGTCACGATATCGTGACATGTCGAGTTTTCGCGACCCGAAGGCAAGAAAAAGCGCTAAGGAGAAAAAGTGTCGCGATATCGCGACATGTCGGGTTTTCGTGACCCGAAGGCAAGAGAAAGCGCTAAGGAGAAAAAGTGTCGCGATATCGTGACATGTCGCATTTTCGTGACTCGAAAGCACAAGAAGAGAAAGAAAAAGTGTCACGATATCGTGACATGTTGTATTTTCGTGGGCCAAAGCAAAGAGAAAGAGGAGAGAGAAAATAGTGTCGCGATATCGCGACATGTATTTTCACGGGCCAAAGCAAAGAGAAAGAGGAGAGAGAAAATAGTGTCGCGATATCGCGACATGTTGTATTTTCGCTGGTCAAAGCTAAGAGAAAGCGTACGAGAGAAAAAGTGTCATGATATCGCGACATGTTGTATTCTCACGGGCCAAAGCTAAGAGTAAGCGTACGGAGGCGAAAGTGTCACGATATCGCGACATGTTGTGTTTTCACGACAACAACAACAAAAGAGTTACAGGGGCAGTTGAAGCCGACGAAGACCGATGTAAGCCGATGAAGATTAGGGTTTGCAGCTGACGAAGTCTAGGGTTTGTAGCTGATGAAGATTAGGGTTTACAGCCGACTAAGATTAAGGTTTTTCTTCATGAAAATATTGTTATAAAAGGAGGGTTGTTTGGAGAATTGAGTGGTGTTGAAGATATTGTCGAATGCATGTTGAAGGTGCATGAAGTTCGATCGTAGAGCATAGAGTGCAAGTCGTATCGAATCATGCTAAGTGCAAAATTTGCAAAGGAAGCAGAGTGCGCAAAAGGGAGAAGACGATCGTTCGACTGTGACGTAGCAGATTGTGCGAAGTAATTTCGTAGAGAGAGCAGAGTGCGTAGAGATCGCTAAGGTGAAGCAGACTTGTCGGGATCTTGTAAAAGTGGAGGTATCTTTCTGTTAATCTTCTAGATTCATAATTCAAGTCCAAGTTGCAGCTTGGCATATGGGGTTGGTGCTCCTTCCAGTAGGTGCTGGTAAATCAGGGGTTGGTGCTCCTTTCTGTTGGTATAGATAAATAAGGGGTTGGTGCTCCTTCCAGTGGGTGCTGGTAAAGTAATTGTAAAGTTGTTGCTTTGCAAAGGCTGGATTTGGATGGTAGTCCAAGCAGTCATTCTTGAGGAGTAGCCACATTGGTGAACCTCGTTAAATCTTGTGTTGTGTGATGTTCTTTTGTTATTCTTGCTATATCTTGTTATAAGTTTTAATTGCTTCTATTTTAAGAGTTGTAAATTCAAGATTAAAAGAGCTACACTGATTCACCCCCCCTCTCAGTGTCATTGTAAGACTAACAATTGGTATCAGAGCCAAGTTCCTATACAAGCTTAATCGGCTAGGGTGATCTTGGAAGTAACACAATGGCAGGAGGTGAAGCTCTTTTCATGGCATTTGAAGAAGCAAAATCAGAAAAGGAAGAAGGAGTGATCTCTGAAGTATGTGGTGAAAACCCTAAGGCTGAAGTAGATCTAGAAGGTGAGTTGATCTCTACACTTGAAGAGTGGGAGATAGAAAAGAAAAAGAATAAGAAACTTTCAGAAAAGCTTGCGGATGCAAATGAAATCATAACCAGTTTGAAAGTACAGATAGAAGAATCCAAGAAAATCTTTGAAGATCTCGAAGTACAAATAACCATGAGAATAGACTATTGCAGCAAGCTAGAAGAAGAGACTGTTGGTTTGAGAATGCAGCTAGAAGAGATGAACAAGAAAATTAGTTGTTATCACAAACGTGAAGAAAGTTCTATGAAGCTGGATAAGATCATAAATGACCAAAGACCTGTAGGCATCAAGTTTGGTCTGGGTTTCATCGAAGGAGAATCATCAAGTGGATCAAAGGCCAAAAATGTAGAATCCACAAAGAATGAAGATAAGAAACAGGTTGATCAAGGCAAAATGCCTCATGCAAAAGAAAGCAATAATGCCAGGCTCGAAAGGAGAACTGACAATGATGGATTCACCAATGTCACACATCAAAGAAGAAGAAGACCTATGGCTCCTACGGCAACATGGCAAAGACCATCTCCCAGGTTCAATTATCCCTTCTCTGGTTTTTGTTTTAAATGCAATGGCTATGGACATAAAATCTCATATTGCAAATATAATGTTAGACCAAGGAATTTCACCAGTAGAAATGCTTTTTCTCCTTTGATGAATTATACAGTAGAATGTTATAACTGTCACAATTTTGGGCACATTGCAAGAAACTGTAGAAGCACATTTTCATCAAATCAGTTTCAGGGAAGAAAATTTCAACCAAACAGGATGAGACAAAATAGAAAACTTCTCGTAAAACATGCACAAGTTGTTGATAAGGGAAAAGCAAAACAAGAACCCAAAACCACTACCAAAATGGAGTGGAAAGAAAAGGAACAACTTAAGGAAGAAAAGGAATCCTTAATTGTTCAAACAACATTTAAAGCATAGAATAAATATGTGCCATGGATACTTGATAGTGGATGCTCCAGTCATATGATAGGTAACAAACAAAAATTTGAGAAGTTGCAAAGATATGAAGGTGGTTCAGTAAAGTTTGGAAATAACGATGGAGCTAAGATAGTTGGCAAAGGTTCAGTTAAAATTATTGATGGAAAGATTAAGTCAAAAGAAGTCTTGTTTGTGGATGGTTTGAAACATAACTTATTGAGCGTAAGTCAGATTTGTGACAAAGGTCATGAAGTAGTTTTTAAGAAGCAGGGTTGTGAAGTCAGAAAAACAAAAAATGGAAAATTGATAGCAACTGGATCAAGAACATCTGGAAACTTGTACATGCTCTTAGAGACTTCAGAAGGAGCTTGTTTTATTGGACAGGAAGAAGAAAATTGGTTGTGGCACAAGAGACTCGGTCATATCAGTTTTGATAACCTAGTAAAAATCACCTCAAAAGGAGCAGTGAGAGACATTCCCACCATCAGCAAACTCGAAAACAACATTTGTGCTTCATGCCAAAAGGGGAAACAAACTAGAGTCTCTTTCAAAACAAAAGAATACTACACAAGCAAACCTTTGGAACTAATACACACCGATTTATGTGGACCCATGAGAACACAAAGCATAAATGGTGACAAATATTTTATGTTGTGCATTGATGACTATTCTAGAATGACATGGATATTTTTCTTGAAGCATAAATCAGAAGCTTTTGATATGTTCAAAATTTTCAAAAACCAGGTTGAGAATGAAACAGGAAAGAGGATCAAATGTTTAAGATCAGATAGAGGAGAATTCATTTCGAGAGGAGTTTGCAGAATACTATGAAAAATACGGTATTAGGAGACAGTTCTCAGCAGCCAGGACACCTCAGCAAAATGGAGTGGTGGAAAGAAAGAACAGGACAGTGCAGGAAATGGCATGGACTATGTTGGCTGAAAGTAGAGTAGCAGACAGATTTTGGAAAGAAGCAGTCCATACTACGGTGTATATCCAAAATAGGTACATGCTGAGAACACATGAAAGCAAAACTCCTTATGAATTATGGTTCGATAAAAGGGCAACAACAAAATACCTCAGAGTTTTTGGCAGCAAGTGCTATATCAAAAGAACTGAAGATAATCTTGGTAAGTTTGAAGATAGAGCAGATGAAGGTATTTTTGTTGGTTATTCATCTAGAAGCAAAGCTTACAAATGCTACAACAAAAGGCTAAAGAAAATTGTGGACAGTGCTGATGTTAAGTTTGATGAAGGTAAAGAACGAGTAATTAGCTATGAAATGAACTACCCAATCTATGAAGAGGTCATTGAAGGAGATGAGGAAAACGAAATTGAAAAAATACAAAAAATTGACTCAGATGATGTAAGTTGTGATTCAGAAGCAGAAGAGAATAAGAAATTCATAACAGGCAATCGACAAAAAAATCATCCTAGAGATCAAATAATTGGAGACCCCAAAGTTGGTGTTCAAACAAGAAGAAGAGTAGCAAGTAACTACTCTCTATTATCCAACATTGAGCCCAAGAATATTGTTGAAGCAAGCAAAGATGAAGGTTGGATGAAAGCAATAAATGAAGAATTAGACCAGATTGAGAAAAACAAAACTTGGGAGTTAGTACCTAGACCTGCGAACAAAAATATAATCGGGACTAAATGGATCTTTCGTAACAAATTGAATGAAGACAGACAGGTAGTGAGAAATAAAGCAAGATTGGTATGCAAGGGGTATGCACAAGTAGAAGGCATTGACTTTGAGGAAACGTTTGCACCAGTAGCTAGACTAGAGGCAATCAGAATGTTTTTGGCTTTAGTAGTCTACAAGAATTTCAAAGTTTATCAAATGGATGTGAAATCAGCATTTTTGAATGGGAAACTTGAAGAAGAGGTTTATATTGAGCAACCTGATGGGTTCCAACTTGGTGATAATCCCAACTTTGTTTGTAAGTTGAAGAAAGCTTTATATGGCTTAAAACAGGCACCCCGAGCATGGTATGCAAGACTAGACAACTATCTCACTCAACAAAGGTTTAAGAAAGGTATGGTGGATAGCAACTCTGTATGTCAAAACAGAAAATGGGCATCTTATTGTTCTTGTTGTGTATGTAGATGATATCATATTTGGCAACAAGAAAGATGAGTCATGTAAAGATTTAGCAAATAAGATGCAAAAAGAATTTGAAATGTCAATGATTGGTGAACTGTCATATTTCCTCGGCTTGCAAGTTAATCAAAGTAAGAAGGGCATATTTATTTCTCAAGTTAAATATGTAAAAGAGATGTTAAAGAAATTCACAATGGAGGATTGCAAGCTGGTTAGTACTCCCATGACGACAGGTCGCAAGTTGAGCAAAGATGACAAATCTCCACCTGTTGATCAAACCATGTACAGATCTATGATTGGAAGCCTATCGTATCCGACATCTACCGGACCGGATATTTTGTAGGCAGTATGCATGGTAGCACGATTTCAGGCAAATCCCAAGGAGACTCATGTGACAACAGTAAAGAGGATTCTTCGGTACCTCAAGGGTACTATGGAGTATGGGTTGTGGTATCCAAAAGGTAAAGACTTCACCCTTATATCATATTCAGATGCAGATTGGGCTGGATGTGTAGATGATAGAAAGAGTACCAGTGGAGGTGCATTCTATCTTGGAGATAGATTGGTTGCATGGCACAGTAAGAAGCAAGAGTCAGTTTCTTTATCAACAACAGAGGCAAAATATATTGCAATGACAACATGTTGTATGCAGGTACTGTGGATGAAACAAACCCTAAAAGATCTTGGTATCTGCTTCAGTGAACCAATATCAGTTAAGTGTGATAACACCAGTGCCATTAACATCTCCAAGAATCCAGTTATGCATTCACGCACAAAACACATCGCTATCGGTATCACTTCTTGAAGGAGAAAGTTGTAGAAGGTGAGGTTAAATTGGATTTTGTTCCAACTACAGAGCAAGTAGCAGATATCTTCACAAAACCATTGCCCAAGGAAGTGTTTGAGTACCTTCGCAATAAATTGGGAGTGGTCACACTTCCCAAAGATTGACTAGCTATAGGGATCACATTCTTAGGGGGAGCATCTAAGCATTTGATTATCTTGTTGCTCATGTTCATGATTTTTGCTAAGTATAATCAATTTTTCTTGAGAATGTTGTGCATGGACTCAGGGGGAGTCTGCAGTAGCCCTTTGGTATTATTGTCAAAGGGGGAGAAGAGTTACAGGAAATTGCACATGTGTTGCCAACAATTCCAAAGGGGGAGATTGTTGAGCAAGGTGCAAGCAACAGATTTGTCATTGTTGTCAACACGATCAGATAGATCTGTTGATCGAGTGGATACGGGAAGTTCAAAAGCTATTCGGATGCAGAAGACAGGAGTTCAAAGGTTACTCAGAGTATGTACGGTGATTTTCCAAGAAGACCGAAGTGGCCCACTTGCAAAAGATCAAAGAAAAAGACAAGTAAGAAAAGTGTCGCGATATCGCGACATATTCAACAGGAAAGAAAAACTATCGCGATTTCGCGACATGTTGGAAGAGAGAGAAGAAGAAAGAAAAACTGTCACGATATCGTGACATGTTGAGAAGAAAGAAAAACTATCATGATTTCGCGACATGTTGGAAGAGAGAGAAGAAGAAAGAAAAATTGTCACGATATCGCGACATGTTGAGAAGAAAGAAAAACTGTCATGATTTCGCGACATGTTGGAAGAGAGAGAAGAAGAAAGAAAATTTGTCATGATATCACGACATGTTGAGAAGAAAGGAAAAACTGTCACGATTTCACGACATGTTTGAAGAGCAAGCGCAAGCAAGAAAAACTGTCGCGATTTCGTGACATGTTGGAAGAGAAAAAGGCAAGACGAAAAAGTGTCACGATTTCGTGACATATTGCAAGGAAGGTTGTACGGTCGAAAAAGTGTCACGATTTCGTGACATATTGCAAGGAAGGTCGTACGAATGAAAAAGTGTCACGATTTCGTGACATATTGCAAGGAAGGTTGTACGGATGAAAAAGTGTCACGATTTCGCGACATATTGCAAGGAAGGTTGTACGGACGAAAAAGTGTCACGATTTCATGACATATTGCAAGAGAGATTGTACGGACGAAAAAGTGTCACGATTTCGCGACATATTGCAGGAGAGAGAGTCCGAGAGAAAAAGTGTCACGATATCGTGACATGTCAGTTTTCGTGACCCAAAGGCAAGAAAAATGCTAAGGAGAAAAAGTGTCACGATATCGTGACATGTCGAGTTTTCGCGACCCGAAGGCAAGAAAAAGCGCTAAGGAGAAAAAGTGTCGCGATATCGCGACATGTCGGGTTTTCGCGACCCGAAGGCAAGAGAAAGCGCTAAGGAGAAAAAGTGTCACGATATCATGACATGTCACATTTTCGTGACTCGAAAGTACAAGGAAGAGAAAGAAAAAGTGTCACGATTTCGTGACATGTTGTATTTTCGTGGGCCAAAGCAAAGAGAAAGAAGAGAGAGAAAATAATGTCGCGATATCGCGACATGTATTTTTGCGGGCCAAAGCTAAGAGAAAGAGGAGAGAGAAAATAGTGTCGTGATATCGCGACATGTATTTTCGCTAGTCAAAGCTAAGAGAAAGCGTACAGAGGAAAAAGTGTCATGATATCGTGACATGTTGTATTCTCGCGGGCCAAAGCTAAGAGTAAGCGTACGGAGGCGAAAGTGTCGCGATATCGCGACATGTGTTTTCGCGGCAACAACAACAAAAGAGTTACAGGGGTAGTTGAAGCCGACGAAGACCGATGTAAGCCAATGAAGATTAGGGTTTGTAGTCGACGAAGTCTAGGGTTTGTAGCCGACTAAGAGTAGGGTTTACAGCCGACTAAGATTGAGGTTTTTCTTCATGAAAATATTGTTATAAAAGGAAGGTTGTTTGGATAATTGAGTGGTGTTGGAGATATCGTCGAATGCATGTTGAAGGTCATGAAGTTCGGTCGTAGAGCGTAGAGTGCAAGTCATATTGAATCATGCTAAGTGCAAAATTTGCAAAGGAAGCAGAGTGCGCAAAAGGGAGAAGATGATCGTTCGACTGTGACGTAGCAGATTGTGCAAAGTAATTTCGTAGAGAGCAGAGTGCGTAGAGATCGCTAGGGTGAAGCAGACTTGTCGGGATCTTGTAAAAGTGGAGGTATCTTTCTGTTAATCTTCTAGATTCATAATTCAAGTCCAAGTTGCAGCTTGGCATCAGGGGTTGGTGCTCCTTCCAGTAGGTGCTAGTAAATCAGGGGTTGGTGCTCCTTTATGTTGGTACAGATAAATAAGGGGTTGGTGCTCCTTCCAGTGGGTGCTGGTAAAGTAATTGTAAAGTTGTTGCTTTGCAAAGGCTAGATTTGGATGGTAGTCCAAGCAGTCATTCTTGAGGAGTAGCCACATTGGTGAACCTCGTTAAATCTTGTGTTGTGTGATGCTATTTTGTTATTCTTGCTGTATCTTGCTATAAGTTTTAATTGCTTCTATTTTAAGAGTTGTAAATTCAAGATTAAAAAAGCTACACTGATTCACCCCCCCTCTCAGTGTCATTGTAAGACTAACAATTGGTATCAGATCTAAGTTCCTATACAAGCTTAATCGGCTAGGGTGATCTTGGAAGTAACACAATGGCAGGAGGTGAAGCTCTTTTTATGGCATTTGAAGAAGCAAAATCAAAAATGGAAGGAGTGATCTCTGAAGTATGTGGTGAAAACCCTAAGGCTGAAGTAGATCTAGAAGGTGAGTTGATCTCTGCACTTGAAGAGTGGGAGATAAAAAAGAAAAAAAATAAGAAACTTTCAGAAAATCTTGCAAATGCAAATGAAATCATAACCAGTTTGAAAGTACAAATAGAAGAATCCAAGAAAATATTTGAAGATCTCGAAGTACAAATAACCATGAGAATAGACTATTGCAGCAAGCTAAAAGAAGAGACTATTGGTTTGAGAATGTAGCTAGAAGAGATGAACAAGAAAATTAGTTGTTATCACAAATGTGAAGAAAGTTCTATGAAGCTGGATAAGATCATAAATGACCAAAGACCTGTAGGCATCAAGTTTGGTTTGGGTTTCATCGAAGGAGAATCATCAAGTGGATCAAAGGCCAGAAATGTAGAATCCACAAAGAATGAAGATAAGAAACAAGGTTGATCAAGGCAAAATGCCTCATGTAAAATAAAGCAATAATGCCAGGCTCGAAAGGAGAACTGACAATGATGGATTCACCAATGTCACACATCAAAGAAGAAGAAGACCTATGGCTCCTATGGCAACATGGCAAACACCATCTCCCAGGTTCAATTATCCCTTCTCTGGTTTCTGTTTTAAATGCAATGGCTATGGACATAAAATCTCAGACTGCAAATATAATGTTAGACCAAGGAATTTCACCAGTAGAAATGCATTCTCTCCTTTGATAAATTATACAGTAGAATGTTATAACTGTCACAATTTTGGATATATTGAAAGAAACTATAGAAGCACATTTTCATCAAATCAGTTTTAGGGAAGAAAAGTTCAACCAAACAGGATGAGACAAAATAGAAAACTTTCTGTAAAACATGCACAAGTTGTTGATAAGGGAAAAGCAAAACAAGAACCCAAAACCACTACCAATATGGAGTGGAAAGAAAAGGAACAACTTAAGGAAGAAAAGGAATCCTTAATTGTTCAAACAACATTTAAAGCATAGAATAAATGTGCCATGGATACTTGATAGTGGATGCTCCAGTCATATGACAGGTAACAAACAAAAATTTGAGAATTTACAAAGATATGAAGGTGGTTCAGTAAAGTTTGGAAATAACAATGGAGCTAAGATAGTTGACAAAGGTTCAGTTAAAATTATTGATGGAAAGATTAAGTCAGAAGAAGTCTTGTTTGTGGATGGTTTGAAACATAACTTATTGAGCGTTAGTCAGATTTGTGACAAAGGTCATGAAGTAGATTTTAAGAAGCAGGGTTGTGAAGTCAGAAAAACAAAAAATAGAAAATTGATAGCAACTGGATCAAGAACATCTGGGAACCTGTACACACTCTCTGAGACTTCAGAAGGAGCTTGTTTTATTGGATAGGAAGAAGAAAATTGGTTGTGGCACAAGAGACTCGGTCATATCAGTTTTTATAACCTAGTAAAAATCACCTCAAAAGGAGCAGTGAGAGACATTCCCACCATCAGCAAATCTGCAAACAGCATTTGTGCTTCATGCCAAAAGTGGAAACAAACTAGAGTCTCTTTCAAAACAAAAGAATACTACACAAGCAAGCATTTGGAACTAATACACACTGATTTATGTGGACCCATGAGAACACAAAGCATAAATGGTGACAAATATTTTATGTTGTGCATTGATGACTATTCCAGAATGACATGGATATTTTTCTTGAAGCATAAATTAGAAGCTTTTGATATGTTCAAAATTTTCAAAAACCAGGTTGAGAATGAAACAGGAAAGAGGATCAAATGTTTAAGATCAAATAGAGGAGGAGAATTCATTTCAGAGGAGTTTGCAGAATACTATGAAAAATATGGTATTAGGAGACAGTTCTCAGTAGCTGGGACACCTCGACAAAAATGAAGTGGTGGAAAGAAAGAACAGGACAGTGCAGAAAATGAAATGGACTATGTTGGCTGAAAGTAGAGTAGCAGACAAATTTTGGAAAGAAGCAGTCCATACTGCGGTGTATATCCAAAATAGGTACATGTTGAAAACACATGAAAGCAAAACTCCTTATGAATTATGGTTCGAAAAAAGGGCAACAGCAAAATACATTAGAGTTTTTGGCAACAAGTGCTATATCAAAAGAACTGAAGATAATCTTGGTAAGTTTGAAGATAGAGCAGATGAAGGTATTTTTGTTGGTTATTCATCTAGAAGCAAAGCTTACAAATGCTACAACAAAAGGCTAAAGAAAATTGTGGACAGTGCTGATGTTAATTTTGATGAAGGTAAAGAACGAGTAGTTAGCTATGAAACGAACTACCCAATCTATGAAGAGGTCATTGAATGAGATGAGGAAAATGAAATTGAAAAAATACAAAAAATTGACTCAGATGATGTAAGTTGTGATTCAGAAGCAGAAGAGAATAAGAAATTCATAACAAGCAACTGACAGAAAAGTCATCCTAGAGATCAAATAATTGGACACCCCAAAGCTGGTGTTCAAACAAGAAGAAGAGTAGCAAGTAACTACTCTCTATTATCCAGCATTGAGCCCAAGAATGTTACTGAAGCAAGCAAATATGAAGGTTGGATGAAAGCAATAAATGAAAAATTAGACCAGATTGAGAAAAACAAAACTTGGGAGTTAGTACCTAGACCTGCGAACAAAAATATAATCGGGACTAAATGGATCTTTCGTAACAAATTGAATGAAGACGGACAAGTAGTGAGAAATAAAGAAAGATTGGTATGCAAGGGGTATGCACAAGTAGAAGGCATTGACTTTGAGGAAACGTTTGCACCAGTAGCTAGACTAGAGATAATCAGAATGTTTCTGGCTTTTGCAGTCTACAAGAATTTCAAAGTTTATCAAATGGATGTGAAATCAGCATTTTTGAATGGGAAACTTGAATAAGAGTTTTATATTGAGCAACCTGATGGGTTCCAACTTGGTGATAATTCCAATTTTTTTTGTAAGTTGAAGAAAGCTTTATATGGATTAAAAAAAGCACCCCGAGCATGGTATGCAAGACTAGACAACTATCTCACTCAAAAAAGGTTTAAGAAAGGTATGGTGGATAGCAACCTGTATATCAAAACATAAAATGGGCATCTTATTGTTCTTGTTGTGTATGTAGATGATATCATATTTGGCAACAACAAAGATGAGTCATGTAAAGACTTAGCAAATAAGATGCAAAAATAATTTGAAATGTCAATGATTGGTGAACTGTCATATTTCCTCGGCTTGCAAGTTAATCAAAGTAAGAAGGGCATATTTATTTCTCAAGTTAAATATGTAAAAGAGATGTTAAATAAATTCACAATGGAGGATTATAAGCCAGTTAGCACTCCCATGACGATAGGCTGCAAGTTGAGCAAAGATGAAAAATCTCCATCTGTTGATCAAACCATGTACCGATATATGATTGGAAGCTTACTGTACGTGACAGCTACTGCGACCAGATATTTTGTAGGCAATATGCATGGTAGCACGATTTCAAGCAAATCCCAAGGAGACTCATGTGACAGTAGTAAAGAGGATTCTTCGATACCTCAAGGGTACTATGGAGTATGGGTTATGGTATCCAAAAGGTAAAGACTTTACCCTCATTTCATATTCAGATACAGATTGGGCAGGATGTGTAGATGATAGAAAGAGTACCAGTGGAGGTGCATTCTATCTTGGAGACATATTGTTTGCATAGCACAGTAAGGAGCAAGAGTCAATTTCTTTATCAACAGCAGAGGCAAAATATATTACAACGACAACATGTTGTACGCAGGTACTGTGGATGAAACAAACCCTAAAATATCTTGGTATCTGCTTCAGTGAACCAATATCAGTTAAGTGTGGTAACATCAGTGCCATCAACATCTCCAAGAATCTAGTTATGCATTCACGCACAAAACACATCGCTATCAGGTATCACTTCTTGAAGGAGAAAGTTGTAGAAGGTGAGGTTAAATTGGATTTTGTTTCAACTACAGAACAAGTAGCAGATATCTTCATAAAACCATTGCCCAAGGAAGTGTTTGAGTACCTTCGCAATAAATTGGGAGTGGTCACACTTCCCAAATATTGACTAGCTACAAAGATCACATTCTCAGGGGGAGCACCTAAGCATTTGATTATCTTGTTGCTCTTTGCTAAGTATAATCAATTTTTCTTGAGAATGTTGTGCATGGACTCAGGGGGAGTCTGCAGTAGCCCTTTGGTATTATTGTCAAAGGGGGAGAAGAGTTACAGAAAATTGCACATGTGTTGCCAACAATTCCAAAGGGGGAGATTGTTGAGCAAGGTGCAAGAACAGCTTTGTCATTGTTGTCAACACAGTCAGATAGATCTGGTGTTTCAGTGGACAAGAAGTTCAAAAGCTATTCAGATGCAGAAGACAGGAGTTCAAAGGTTATTCAGAGTATGGACAGTGAGTTTCCAAGAAGATAGAAGTAGCCCATTTGCAAAATATCAAAGAAAAATACAAGTAAGAAAAGTGTCGTGATATCGCAACATATTCAGCAGGCAAGAAAAACTGTCACAATTTCGTGACATGTTGGAAGAGAGAGAAGAAGAAAGAAAATTTGTCACGATATCGCGACATGTTGAGAAGAAAGAAAATTTGTCACGATATTGCGACATGTTGAGAAGAAAGAAAAACTATCGCAATTTCGCGACATGTTGGAAGAGAGAGAAGAAGAAAGAAAAACTGTCACGATATCATGACATGTTGAGAAGAAAGCAAAACGTCACGATTTCGTGACATGTTGGAAGAGAGAGAAGAAGAAAGAAAAATTGTCATGATATCGTGACATGTTGAGAAGAAAGAAAAACTATCACGATTTTGCGACATGTTCGAAGAGAAAGCGCAAGCAAGAAAAACTGTCGCTATTTCGCGACATGTTGGAAGAGCAAAAGGCAAGACGAAAAAGTGTCGTGATATCGTGACATGTTGTATTTTCGCAAGTCAAAGCTAAGAGAAAGCGTACGAAGGAAAATTTTTGCGATATCGTGACATGTATTCTCGTGGGCCAAAGCTAAGAGTAAGCGTACAGAGGTGAAAGTGTCGCGATATCACGACATGTTGTGTTTTCGTGACAACAACAACAAAAGAGTTATAGGGGCATTTGAAGCCGACGAAGGCCGATGTAAGCTGACAAAGATTAGGGTTTGCAGCTGACGAAGTCGAGGGTTTGTAGCCAACAAAAATTAGGGTTTACAGTCGACTAAGAAAATATTGTTATAAAAGGAGGGTTGTTTGGAGAATTGAGTGGTGTTGGAGATATCATCGAATACGTGTTGAAGGGCATGAAGTTCGGTCATAGAGCGCAAAATACCAGTCGTATCGAATCATGCTAAGTGCAAAATTTGCAAGGGAAGTAGAGTGCACAAAAGGGAGAAGACGATCGTTCGACTATGATGCAGCAGATTGTGCAAAGTAATTTCGTAGAGAGAGTAGAGTGCGTAGAGATCGCTAAGGTGAAGCAGACTTGTCGGGATCTTGTAAAAGTGGAGGTATCTTTCTGTTAATATTCTAGATTCATAATTCAAGTCTAGGTTGCAGCTTGGCATCTGGGGTTGGTGCTCCTTCAATAGGTGCTGGTAAATCAGGGGTTGGTGCTCCTTTCTGTTGGTACAGATAAATAAGGGGTTGGTGCTCCTTCTAGTGGGTGATGGTAAAGTGATTGTAAAGTTGTTGCTTTGCAAAGGTTGGATTTGGATGGTAGTCCAAGCAGTCATTCTTGAGGAGTAGCCATATTGGTGAACCTCATTAAATCTTGTGTTGTGTGATGCTATTATGTTATTCTTGTTGTATCTTGCTATAAGTTTTAATTGTTTCTATTTTAAGAGCTATAAATTCAAGATTAAAAGAGCTACACTGATTCACCCCCCCTCTCAATGTCATTATAAGACTAATAATTGGTATCAGAGCCAAGTTCCTATACAAGCTTAATTGGCTAGGGTGATCTTGGAAGTAACACAATGGGAGGAGGTGAAGTTCTTTTCATGGCATTTGAAGAAGCAAAATCAGAAAAGGAAGGAGTGATCTCTGAAGTATGTGGTGAAAACCCTAAGGCTGAAGTAGATCTAGAAGGTGAGTTGATCTCTGCACTAGAAGAGTGGGAGATAGAAAAGAAAAAGAATAAGAAACTTTTAGAAAAGCTTACAGATGCAAATGAAATCATAACCTATTTGAAAGTACATATAGAAGAATCCAAAACAATATTTGAAGATCTCGAAGTACAAATAACCATGAGAATAGACTATTGCAGCAAGCTAGAAGAAGAGACTGTTGGTTTGAGAATGCAGCTAGAAGAGATGAACAAGAAAATTAGTTGTTATCACAAATGTGAAGAAAGTTCTATGAAGTCGGATAAGATCATAAATGACCAAAGACCTGCAGGCATCGAGTTTGGTCTGGGTTTCATCGAAGGAGAATCATCAAGTTGATCAAAGGCCAGAAATGTAGAATCCATAAAGAATGAAGATAAGAAACAGGTTGATCAAGGCAAAATGCCTCATGCAAAATAAAGCAATAATGCCAGGCTTGAAAGGAGAACTGATAATGATGGATTCACCAATGTCACACATCAAAGAAGAAGAAGACCTATGGCTCCTATGGCAACATGGCAAATACCATCCTAGGTTCAATTATCCCTTCTATGGTTTCTGTTTTAAATGCAATGGTTATGGAAATAAAATATCAGACTGCAAATATAATGTTAGACTAAGGAATTTCACCAGTAGAAATGCTTTCTATCCTCTGATAAATTATATAGTAGAATGTTATAACTGTCACAATTTTGGGCACATTGCAAGAAACTGTAGAAGCACATTTTCATCAAATTAGTTTCAGGGAAGAAAATTTCAACAAAATAGGATGAGACAAAATAGAAAACTTCTTGTAAAACATGCACAAGCTGCTGATAAGGGAAAAGAAAAACAAGAACCCAAAACCACTACCAATATGGAGTGGAAAGAAAAGGAACAACTTAAGGAAGAAAAGGAATCCTTAATTGTTCAAACAACATTTAAAGCATAGAATAAATATGTGCCATGGATACTTGATAGTGGATGCTCCAGTCATATGATAGGTAACAAACAAAAATTTGAGAAGTTACAAAGATATGAAGGTGGTTCAGTAAAGTTTAGAAATAACGATGGAGCTAAGATAGTTGACAAAGGTTCAGTTAAAATTATTGATGAAAATATTAAGTCAAAAGAAATCTTGTTTGTGGATGGTTTGAAACATAACTTATTGAGCGTTAGTCATATTTGTGACAAAGGTCATGAAGTAGTTTTTAAGAAGCAGGGTTGTGAAGTCAGAATCACAAAAAATGGAAAATTGATAGCAAATGGATCGAGAACATATGGGAACTTGTACATTCTCTTAGAGACTTCAGAAGGAGCTTGTTTTATTGTATAGGAAGAAGAAAATTGGTTGTGGCATAAGAGACTCGGTCATATTAGTTTTGATAACCTAGTAAAAATCACCTCAAAAGGAGTAGTGAGAGACATTTCCACCATCAGCAAACCTGCAAACAACATTTGTGCTTCATGCCAAAAGGGGAAACAAACTAGAGTCTCTTTCAAAACAAAAGAATACTACACAAGCAAGCCTTTGGAACTAATACACACTGATTTATGTGGACCCATGAGAACACAAAGCATAAATGGTGACAAATATTTTATATTGTGCATTGATGACTATTCCAGAATGACATGGATATTTTTCTTGAAGCATAAATCAGAATCTTTTGATATGTTCAAAATTTTCAAAAACCAGGTTGAGAATGAAACAGAAAAGAGGATCAAATTTTTAATATCATACAGAGGAGGAGAATTCATTTCAGAGGAGTTTGCAAAATACTGTGAAAAATACGGTATTAGGAGACAGTTCTCAGCAGCCAGGACACCTCAGCAAAATGAAGTGGTGGAAAGAAAGAACATGACAGTGCAGGAAATGGAATGGACTATGTTGGCTAAAAGTAGAGTAGGAGACAGATTTTAGAAAGAAGCAGTCCATACTGCGGTGTATATCCAAAATAGGTACATGATGAGAACACATGAAAGCAAAACTCCTTATGAATTATGGTTCGAAAAAAGGGCAACAACAAAATACCTTAGAGTTTATGGCAGCAAGTGCTATATCAAAAGAACTGAATATAATCTTGGTAAGTTTGAAGATAGAGCAGATGAAGGTATTTTTGTTTGTTATTTGTCTAGAAGCAAAGCTTACAAATGCTACAACAAAAGGCTAAAGAAAATTGTGGACAGTGTTGATGTTAAGTTTGATGAAGGTAAAGAACGAGTAGTTAGCTATGAAACGAACTACCCAATCTATGAAGAGGTCATTGAAGGAGATGAGGAAAATAAAATTGAAAAAATACAAAAAATTGACTCAGATGATGTAAGTTGTGATTCAGAAGCAAAAGAGAATAAGAAATTCATAACAGGCAACTGACAGAAAAATCATCCTAGAGATCAAATAATTGGAGACCCCAAAGCTGGTGTTCAAACAAGAAGAAGAGTAGCAAGTAACTACTCTCTATTATCCAGCATTGATCCCAAGAATGTTACTGAAGCAAGCAAAGATGAAGGTTGGATTAAAGCAATAAATGAAGAATTAGACCAGACTGAGAAAAACAAAACTTGGGAGTTAGTAACTAGACCTGCGAACAAAAATATAATCGGGACTAAATGGATCTTTCATAACAAATTGAATGAAGATGGACAGGTAGTGAGAAATAAAGCAATATTGGTATGCAAGGGGTATGCACAAATAGAAGGCATTGACTTTGAGGAAACGTTTGCACCAGTAGCTAGACTAGAGGCAATCAGAATGTTTCTAGCTTTAGCAGTCTACAAGAATTTCAAAGTTTATCAAATAGATGTGAAATCAGAATTTTTGAATGGGAAACTTGAAGAAGAGTTTTATATTGAGCAACCTCATGGGTTCCAACTTGGTGATAATTCCAATTTTGTTTGTAAGTTGAAGAAAGCTTTATATGGATTAAAACAAGCACCCCGAGCATGGTATGCAAGACTAGACAACTATCTCACTCAACAAAGGTTTAAGAAAGGTATGGTGGATAGCAACCTGTATATCAAAACAAAAAATGGGCATCTTATTGTTCTTGTTGTGTATGTAGATGATATCATATTTGGCAGCAACAAAGATGAGTCAAGTAAATACTTAGCAAATAAGATGCAAAAATAATTTGAAATGTCAATGATTGGTGAACTGTCATATTTCCTTGGCTTGCAAGTTAATCAAAGTAAGAAGGGCATATTTATTTCTCAAGTTAAATATGTAAAAGAGATGTTAAATAAACTCACAACGGAGGATTGTAAGCCAGTTAGAACTCCCATGATGACAGGCTGCAAGTTGAGAAAATATGACAAATCTCCATCTGTTGATCAAATCATGTACCGATCTATGATTGGAAGCTTACTATACCTGACAGCTACCAGACCAGATATTTTGCAGGCAGTATGCATGGTAGCACGATTTCAGGCAAATCCCAAGGAGACTCATGTGACAGTAGTAAAGAGGATTCTTCGGTACCTCAAGGGTACTATGGAGTATGAGTTATGGTATCCAAAAGGTAAATACTTCACCCTCATTTCATATTCAGATGTAGATTGGGCAGGATGTGTAGATGATAGAAAGAGTACTAGTGGAGGTACATTCTATCTTGGAGACAGATTGGTTGCATGGCACAGTAAGAAGCAAGAGTCAGTTTCTTTATCAACAGCAAAGGCAGAATATATTACAGCGACAACATGTTGTACGTAGGTACTGTGGATGAAATAAACCCTGAAATATCTTGGTATCTACTTCATTGAACCAATATCAGTTAAGTGTGATAACACTAGTGCCATCAACATCTCCAAGAATCCAGTTATGCATTCACACACAAAACACATCGCTATTAGGTATCACTTCTTGAAGGAGAAAGTTGTAGAAGGTGAGGTTAAATTGGATTTTGTTCCAACTACAGAACAAGTAGCAGATATCTTCAACCATTGCCCAAAGAAGTGTTTGAGTACCTTCGCAATAAATTGGGAGTGGTCACACTTCCCAAAGATTGACTAGCTATAGGGATCACATTCTCAGGGGGAGCACCTAAGCATTTGATTATCTTGTTGCTCTTTGCTAAGTATAATCAATTTTGCCTGAGAATGTTGTGCATGGACTCAGGGGGAGTCTGCAGTAGCCCTTTGGTATTATTGTCAAAGGGAGAGAAGAGTTACAAGAAATTGCACATGTGTTGCCAACAATTCCAAAGGGGCAGATCGTTGAGCAAGGTGCAGCAACAGTTTTGTCATTGTTGTCAACACAGTCAGATAGATCTGGTGTTTTAGTGGATAGGAAGTTCAAAAGCTATTCAGATGCAGAAGACAGGAGTTCAAAGGTTATTCAAAGTATGGACAGTGAGTTTCCAAGAAGATAGAAGTAGCCCATTTGCAAAAGATCAAAGAAAAAGACAAGTAAGAAAAGTGTCACGATATCGCGACATATTCAACAGGAAAGAAAAATTGTCGTGATTTTGTGACATGTTGGAAGAGAGAGAAGAAGAAAGAAAAACTATCGTGATATCGCGACATGTTGAGAAGAAAGAAAAACTGTTGCGATTTCATGACATGTTGGAAGAGAGAGAAGAAGAAAGAAAAACTGTCATGATATCACGACATGTTGAGAAGAAATAAAAACTATCGCGATTTCGTGACATGTTGGAAGAGAGAGAAGAAGAAAGAAAAACTGTCGCGATATCGTGACATGTTGAGAAGAAAGAAAAACTGTCGCGATTTCGTGACATGTTCGAAGAGAAAGTGCAAGCAAGAAAATCTGTCATGATTTCGCGACATGTTGGAAGAGAAAAAGGCCAGACAAAAAAGTGTCGCGATTTTGTGACATATTGCAAGGAATTTTGTACAGTCGAAAATGTGTCGCGATTTCGTGACATATTGCAAGGAAGGTCGTATGGACGAAAAAGTGTCACGATTTCACGACATATTGCAAGGAAGGTCGTACGAACGAAAAAGTGTCACGATTTTGTGACATATTGCAAGGAAGGTTGTACGGATGAAAAAGTGTCACGATTTCATGACATATTGCAAGAGAGATTGTACGGACAAAAAAGTGTTGCGATTTTGCGACATATTGTAGGAGAGAGAGTCCGAAAGAAAAAGTGTCGTGATATCACGACATGTCGGGTTTTCGTGACCCAAATGCAAGAAAAAGCGTTAAGGAGAAAAAGTGTCGCGATATCATGACATGTCGGGTTTTCGTGACCCAAAGGCAAGAAAAAGCGCTAAGGAGAAAAAGTGTCATGATATCACGACATGTCGGGTTTTTGCGACCCGAAGGCAAGAGAAAGCGCTAAGGAGAAAAAGTGTCGCGATATCACGACATGTCGCATTTTCACGACTCAAAAGCGCAGGAAGGAAGAGAAAGAAAAAGTGTCACGATATCGCAACATGTTGTATTTTTGCGGGCCAAAGCAAAGAGAAAGAAGAGAGAGAAAATAGTGTCGCAATATCGCGACATGTTGTATTTTTGCAGGCCAAAGCAAAGAGAAAGAGGAGAGAGAAAATAGTGTCACGATATCGCGACATGTTGTATTTTCGCTGGTCAAAGCTAAGAGAAAGCGTACGGAGGAAAAAGTGTCGTGATATCGCGACATGTTGTATTCTCACGGGCCAAAGCTAAGAGTAAGCGTATGGAGGCAAAAGTGTCACGATATCGTGACATGTGTTTTCGCAGCAACAGCAATAGAAGAGTTACAGGGGCAGTTAAAGCCAACGAAGACCAATGTAAGCCGACGAAGATTAGGTTTTGCAGCTGATGAATTCGAGGGTTTGTAGCCGACAAAGATTAGGGTTTATAACCGACTAATATTAATTTTTTTCTTCATAAAAATATTGTTATAAAAGGAGGGTTGTTTGGAGAATTGAGTGGTGTTGGAGATATCATCGAATGCTTGTTGAAGGGCGTGAAGTTCGGTTACAGAGCGCAGAATACAAGTCGTATCGAATTGTGCTAAGTACAAAATTCGTAAAGGAAGCAAAGTGCATAAAATGGAGAAGACGATCGTTCAACTGTGATGCAGCAAATTATGCGAAGTAATTTTGCAGAGAGAGCAGAGTGCGTAGAGATCGCTAAGGTGAAGCAGACTTGTCGAGATCTTGTAAAAGTGGAGGTATCTTTATGTTAATCTTCTAGATTCATAATTCAAGTCCAGGTTGCAGCTTGGCATCTGGGGTTGGTTTTCCTTCCAGTAGGTGCTGGTAAATTAAGGGTTGGTGCTCCTTTCTATTGGTACAGATAAATAAGGGGTTGGTGCTCCTTCTAGTGGGTGCTGGTAAAGTGATTTTAAATTTGTTGCTTTGCAAAGGTTGGATTTGGATGGTAGTCTAAGCAGTCATTCTTGAGGAGTAGCCATATTGGTGAACCTCATTAAATCTTGTGTTGTGTGATGCTCTTCTATTATTCTTGTTGTATTTTGCTATAATTTTTAATTGCTTCTGTTTTAAGAGTTGTAAATTCAAGATTAAAAGAGCTACACTGATTCACCCCCCCTCTCAGTGTCATTGTAAGACTAACACCACAATTGAAAAATCTAACAAATTTTGCATCTAGAAATCTTCTTGAATATTTATTCCTTCTGCCATAATTTACTTCTTCATCACTGGATGACTCATTGCTCAATTCTGACTTCTTACCCTTTGTCTTCTTAATTGCTTTGAAGGCTACATCCTACCGAATATTAGGTTTCTCTTTTTTTCTCAACTCAAAATATGTAATAATACCAAGTAACATATCTCTTGTCAAAGAATCGCCATCTTTTGATTCTTCTATATCAGAAATATTTTCACAAAATAATTTTGGGAGCGATCTTAATACATTATCACATACATCTGAGTCTTCAACATTAATTCCAAGTCCTTGCATATTATTAACAACCTCATCAACTCGAAGTAGATAAGTACTAATGTTTTCCTCATCCTTCATTCTTAACTCTTCAGATTTTCCTTTAATATTTCATATCTTTTCCATATTGACACCTTTATCTCCATATATAATTTGCAACTTATCCCAAATTTATTTTTCATCTTTACAATGCATAACTTTTATGGACTTTGTTCTCTGCAAACCTCTCAAAATTACATTCATTGCTTTTGAATTGTAATGTTGTAGAAGCTTACCTTCCTTATCTGTAGTTGGATCAACTGGTGGTATGTATCCATTTTCAACTGCTTTCCAAATTTCATTGCCAAGTGCCATCAGGTGAATCTTCATTCTCATACTCCAATATATATAATAACTTCCATCAAATATTGGTTTTGAATTATCTAAGAACACATTCTTAGACTCCATTTTGTTCTTGAAAGCTTTTAATTCAAGCTATTAAACTCTTTCGAAGGAACCCGCTCTGATACCAATTGAATAACACAAGCTTATACTGAGAGGGGGGTGAACAGTATAAGACCACTTTTACTTTTCCTTACCAATCAATATTATGCAATGTAAATATAGCAATATCAAAAACAGTAATAAAAGCAATGCGCAAATCACCACAAACAATATAGACACTAATTTAACATGGTTCATCCAATGTGGGCTACTCCACGAAGAAAATATTTCAGTAAAATTTTCTCAATCAATCTCTTGGGAATAATTTTCCTATTACAATGTTTATGGATCTCTATCCAAAGGAGATACTAATCCCCTAATCAAGTTCATTGATCTCTATCTATATGAGAACTCCTTTCTCCTTAGCTTTGACTGGTGATGTTCTAGAAAAATTGTTACCCCCACTACTCTGGCTAATGGATCTCTATCCACTGAAGACACCTATCCTCACTACCTTGGCTAATGGATCTCTATCAACTGGTAATTTTCATCATCTATAATTTGTCACCTTCAAATATGTATCTCAAATATACACTAAACATAGTCCTTCGGTCTAGCATAAATCAGCTCAATCTATGTCTTTGATCTGGCACAAACCTGTCCTCAAATCTGCACCAAACTTTGTCCTCGAATCTGTACTAAACATAGTCCTTCGGTCTAGCACATATCTATCCTCAATATTTGTCCTTTGATCTACACTAAACATAGTACTTTGATCTAGCACAAATCTATCCTCAATATTTGTCCTCAAGACTTAACTCAAAGCTTGAATTAATCATAAATCAACTTTTTTGGATCTACCCCAAACCTTAACTCAAGGTTTGAACAAATCAATCAATCAAATATGCTCTCAAGTCTTCTCAAAGACTTCTCTCAAATCTACCTTGTAAGCTTCCATAAAAGATCACACTAATCTGTCCACAAGTCCTCTCTATAATTTATCCAAATATGCTCAACAAGTCCTCATTAGAACTTGTCCAATCTGATAGAAACACAAGGATAATTTTTAGAGACTCAATATGTTTCGCATTCATCATAATGCTCAATCACTTTCAATAACTCTTTTAGAAACATCTAGAGACTTGTTAGAGACTCAATATGCTTCACACTCATCACAATGCTCAATCACTTTCAATCACTCTTCTAGAAACATATAGAGAATTGTTAGAGACTCAATATGCTTCACATTCACCTCAATTCTCAATCACTTTCAGTCACTCTTTTAAAAACATATAGAGAATTGTTAGAGACTCAATATGCTTCACACTCACAAACTCTCAATCACTTTCTCAAATCAATTCAGTATATAGAACAATTTGTTTCATATAACTTGATTTATCACTTCACACATCCACTTGACTAATCTCAACCAACTCTACTCAATCAATCACTCAATGAAATAATCTTTGCTCACAAATCGTAGTTTGAACATATGAACACTCGCTCAAATGTTTCCAACAATGCTTATCAACCAATCTCACATAACAATGATACTCATGTTCTTTGCAAACCCTAGTTCAATTTCTTCACTCAACTTAATCACTTCAACAACAATACTTATAAAACAAGGTTTTATCAACAACTCTCAATTCCAGAAAACCTTGAAGCATTAATTAAAAACACACTCAATAATGCTTAACCAAAAAATACTTTTCACTCCAACTTTTCATTCACAACTTCCAACAATCACTTACTAGGAATAATATGCCCATACCTTTTGTTGGATGTAAAGGTGCCTTTAGAAAATCCTGTCTTAATCACAATTTCCTTCTTTCTAATTCCAATGGTTAGACACAACAATATCACTTCAAAACTTTCTAAAAAATATTCCTTAGACACAAAATAATCACAACTCAATTTGTGCCTTATTGCTTCCTTTTTGAAATTAACACTCATCATACCATACATGAAAAATAATTTTTTTGATACACCTTATAAACCCCAACTTAAAATAATATCCAACACTTCAAAAACACCTTACAACTCTTTCAACCATTAAAGCAAATGACATCAAAAAATTTAATTTGCATAACCCTTATAACTCCCTATGCAACCTTAGAAACCAATGCAAAAATTATTTTTTAATTTTTCAACAACCACTTCCGAAATTTTCGACACCTAAATTTCAATACATACCTTACTTTCCCCAAAAAGGGATTTCAAAGTGATTTGATCCATCATCTCCCTAATGCCTAAGCGCCCTAGCACTTGGGAGCCCACCGCGTGGGCTATAGTCTCCACATGAAGGAAAAATCACTTCCTCCACCTTATGCCTCGTGCAACTTTTCACTTCTTCAAAGTCAACTACTCTCTCCACTTCACTGTAGCACGCGTCGCAAACAATTCACATTAATTTTCGAACGAAGGCATGGTAAGTTCTAAGGTGGGTAGATCCCCCTTTTTATACACGATTTGATTTTTCTCCCACGTCGGCACTTTTAGTAATTCAAATTAAAATTCGAATTATGATTTTAATAACCCACCTTTGGGTTAAAAAATTAATATAAATTAACTTTATAATTAATATTAAAACTAATTAATATTTAATTTACATAACTTAGGTTAAGTAAATTAAATTATAAATTAATTTATAATAAAAATTATATTTAATTTATAATTAATTTAAAACCTCCTTTTATAATATTATAAAAATATTATAATATTATTTACTTGGGCATCTTCTTTTGCACTTTGGTCCACATCATATCTCGAAACTGGGCTATCTTTTGCACATATTGGAGAACTCGAAACTGATGTTGGCCATTGATGTTGCTACTGACTGGTGTTGAAAGCTTGACATCAATGACCACTCACTCTTGACATCAATGACAACTTATCTACTCAAAATGTCCAACAATCTCCCCCTTTGTCATTGATGGCAAACCAAATTCTTTTTACCAAACACTTGACCTTTTTCTTGTTTTTCTCCCCCTAGGACATTGCTCCCCTTGACTCAATGCTCTCTTATTAAACCAAATCTCTCCCCCTTACTCAAATCTCTCACCCTTTGACATCAATAGAAAAGGGTCACCTTTGGGGCTCGGGGATAAGAATGAGTCTCTTATCTTAGCCCCTCCCCCACCTCCTATTGAGGTGGTTAATTTTGGGGTGGGAGTATTTCTATTCCCAACAAGCATTGGTCTTTACCTTTATCCTATTTCCTTCTCATTTGATTCTTCTAATTTCTTTTACTATTCTTGTTTATATCCCTGTCAATGTCGATATTCCTATTCCTTTTCATATCCATATTCCTGTTACTATTCATGTTCCTGTTCATGCTTGATTCTGGAATGTCTGCTCTGCACCAATTTGCAGTATGTCCATAATTATTGCATTTATAACACTTAATGTTATTATTCCTTGGAGGTGTTGGGACTAAAACTTATGAGATATGTATTGATACAAAATGTATTACATATATAAGCAGGAGGCCTATATGATAAACTGACAAGTGTCAAAACAGAGGCATAGTGCACTTTAATTCTAACATTCCCCCTTAAAGTGCACTATCCTAACTAAAGAAGAAACAAAACAAGTCAACATTAGGTAACATTCCCCCTTAATGTTGACTTCTCTAAAACAACCTATCATCCTCTTTTATTGTTGATTTGGTCTAGGCTCGTGCTCTTTGTGCTTGGCTCTCCAACTATGAATAATGCTAGATTCACTGTGTATACATCTCGGTCTGTTGCCTTAGGGTCAGCCACTTCACAGGTCTATTGCCACTGGGTCAGCCATCTAAGTGCCTCAGGGTCAGCCACTTTTGGGTCTGTTACCTTTGCAGGTCATCCTCAGAGGATGTTGCCTCTCGCAGGTCACTGACTAGCTCCACCATGAATATCAAGTCCCTCCTCATGGTGAACTCAATCTAGAAGGTGTCGGTATCTGCCAAAAATGCACCTTAATACAAAGGAAAAACGAGCCATATAAGAGTGTCGGTCTCTGCCGAAAATGCACTCAATACAATAAAATGAGCCATAGATCCAAATATGGAGGAGAAGAAAAATAGAAGAGAATCTTCTGAAGTGTCTTTGTCTGTAGTCTTCAGAAGTATATCCGAAAAAAACCTCGGATAGAGTCTAGGGTGTCTATGTTTGTAGTCCCTAGAATAAGTGTCCTTATGGTAGTCACCTCATCTTATCAAAATGCATGGGTAACTAGCCGCTACATCCGCCAAGTAGAAAGAGGAGAATACTAGATACTAGGTTCACTTACAAGTGCCTTGGGAGTGTCGGGTACAACCGAAAGTGCACTCCAAGGTAGAAAAAACTTTGAGGCTAAAAAACTCAATTGAAACAGCCTCAAAATTACAATATGACACCACCATTGTGTCCGTCGTGGAAAAACGTTTTCAACGACTATAAATATGGTTATAGTCGGATCTCAATAAGTCCTTCATCGATGAGAAAATAAAACAACAGTATTTTACTTAGGAACCAAATACCCTTTCCACCTTACATAGGTTTTGTGGCCATACAATAAAAAGTACCCCACTTAACCTATATTAAGTGTCCATTAAAGTGGTTCCCTCCACTAAAAACAAAATATGCCCCCTTATTTTTTTATTTTTTATTTTTTTAAAGCGAAAAACCCCTTGCGAAGTCGCCTTGGTCTGAGAGACCATGAACAGGGGGTTCTACACCGTCCCGGGTTGCACCCGACCCTGCCCGCACCAACATTATCAATTGGATTTTAGATACCCAATTTAGCTTTTTGGTAGGGTGGAGATTTGAACCTGAGACCTCCCTTGGAGGATTGCCCTCTCCTGTCCAACTCACCTACAACACCTGGGTAAAAACTAATTTATAGTGGAAAACACCCCTTTCAAGGTGCCACTTTCAACAGTTTGGGCATAGGAGAAATGGAGCCTTGTCGGCCTCTACCAGCACATAGGACATTCCTAACTATACCATATATCTATAGGATGGAGACAAGGGGAATGGAACCTGGGTCGGCCTCTACCAGCACCCAGGGCATTTACCACTACACCATAACAAGCAGATAAAACTAATTTATAGTGGAAAACACCCCTTTTGAGGTGCCACTTTCAACAAGTTGGGCATAGGATGAATGGAGCCTTGTCGGCCTCTACCAACACATAGGACATTCCTAACTATACCATATATCTACAGGATGGAGACAAGGGGAATGGAACCTGGGTCGGCCTCTACCAGCACCCAAGGCATTTACCACTACACCACAACAAGCAGATTGCCCCCTTATTTAAATATTATTATCCCAACATTAAAATAATTTTCCTTCTCATAAAAAAACTTAAGCTCTTTAAAAATAAATAGTCCATAAACCTCGTTGCTTTCGGCGATCGTGGTCTTCGTCAACTATCGGCGAGCACCAGAGCATAGCTACCCGACCCCGTACGATGATGGGTGGACGGCGCTCTCGTGGGTCACCTCCGTCATGTCACGGCCCTGGCTCCGCCACGAGGTGGACATGCGACGCCACTTCTTCCTCATCGACGATAGCTTCGATGGCAATATCGCCCACCACGTCGCCCGACGTGGCATCTTCCGCAGACTTCAACCTGGCCTTGGCTTGCACATCAAGAATAGCTTCATCACGGCTGTAAATGGATTTCAAATCCTCATGGATCTGCTCTTCCTCCTTCTACCTTTCAAACTTGTTGAGGACTGTATCACCACGCTGGTACTTCTGAGCGCTCACTCCTACAATGTTATGCCCATCGATGCCAAAAAATAATACCAATAGGAAAACAACACGCAAAAACTTTGAAACAGCAGGAACAACAAACCACGCAGAAGTCCTTTCTGTTCTCGCTCATGTAAACCGGTTACCGGTGGTCGTTGGTAAAGCCTCTCAACTTCCATCAACACCACAGTCCTCCAGCAAATACTTGGTCCTCTGCAATATAACATGCAACTCTCTACGTTTCTCCTGTGGCATACTCGAGGCTTGAGTGCATCAAAGATACAGTAGAAATGATCACACAGAGTTGAGATAATGGTTGTATCAAAATAATAATGTCCTCAACAGTTAAATATTTGTAAACTTTGGACACCATAGTTCAGATATGGTATTCATGAATATTACTTCATCTCGAGCAGAGGTCCCACACAGGAAAAACACAGGGGGGCCACAAAAAACATGTCATTCATGTATTTTATTAAAAACATCAGCTGCAAGTGCATTTAAGCAATAACAGCGATGTTGGCGGTGGTAACAGGCAATAAAATCAGCTGCGCTTCCTCAGCAATCCTCAGCAAGGCCATATCATTAATACTCACCCAAATTTCTAAAAAAAAAAAAAAATTATTTACTAGCAAAGCTAGATCTCCTCACAGGCGTATCATGTCGACGGACAGATTTTGACTACACAGTTCTCAACATTCATAACTGTAATTTCTCCTAGATTTCGTTGATATAATATTGCCAACACACATGTCAGGCGCATCTAGCAACACAAAAAAAATTGGAACCAGCATTGCAGTATCAACCATGATCCAATCCTCCCGCAAAACTTCTTGCAAACTCTGGAAATAATGTAGGTCTCTGACAAACTACTCGCATCTCCCTTAAAAAAATGAGGGCAACAACAGCTTGTCCTTTCACGTAGGTCATAGATGATGTCCCTTTTTTCCATGCTCTAAGGCTTGCACTACTGAGTACTAAATGTATCCCGCCTAAAATGATTCCAAAACGAATGGCAGGAATGCTTCCAAAAAAAAGTAATGAGAGGAAACCCCCAACGAAAAGAAATGCACCATATGGAATACCAAGACATAAGTCATAAATTTTAGTTAATTTTTTTTTTTTTTTTGAGGTCTTCAGGGTGAGCACCAAAAATAGTTTCTGCAATGTCCTTCACTGGTTCAAGAGCATTTTCTATCATAACTGACAAATTTTGTTTACTCTTTACACCAATTTCCTCTGCAGTTACAGCCAAAACTCCCCTTGTATTTTTTGCTGGTAATTTTAACTGCTCTATTGCATCCTTTAACACTATCTTTGCTTTTTTAGCATAGACAGCATATGCTTCCTTTGACATTTCTTGCATTTTAGAAGCCTGCTCCTTTATAATATCCATTGTGTGCTTTCTGGGATGCGGCAGCCATGACCTTATTCCTCAAAAGACTAAAATTCACTCATGATCCGCCAACTCGGACGTAATGCCTCAAGCATTCTCCTCCAAAAAACCCTGAGTGTGAAGAAACCCTAAGGCCCTTGAATCCCAAAACCCTCATGGAATTTGCACAACATAACCGGGCAGCATTCGGAGAAATCACTTCTCTAAAAAATTTGACAAATCTAAGAGCACCATCTGCCCATCAAATTTCCTCCTCATACTATGCAAAGTCAGCGCAAAAGCCAAAACTGCCTCATTACTCTTCACACTAATGTCGACCTTAGACATCGCCATCTGTGGCAGGCACAGACAACAAGCACAGGAAAAAAAGAAGAAACAAACAAATACTTTGACCCTTTTGTTCTATCGACAGCCTGTACAGTTCACAATAAGAAAGACGAAATGTCTATGCATTATTGAAGGCCTGAAAGGGAGACGTAGGGATTCGAAACCGTGACACAAGATTGCGAAGAACTGCGGACGGATACATAGGAATGGGCAGCCATTAATTTTTCCAAGCTTCTGGTTTCTGATCCATATCATGGATGGAGAGCATACTCCATAGCTTGGAAAAAAAATTGGATAAAAAAAAGAAAGGGGAGAGGGAAAAATGAGGGGGGAGGGAGGGATTTCCATGAGGGAAATCCCCCCTCAAGGGTTTCACAGGCAGGAGAGGGAACCTGCTCTGATACCAAATGTTGGGACTAAAACTTATGAGATATGTATTGATATAAAATGTATTACATATATAGGCAGGAGGCCTATATGATAAACTGACAAGTGTCAATATAAACTGACAAGTGTCAAAATAGAGGCATAGTGCACTTTAATTCTAACAAGAGGTGCAAATATCTTGGGATTTCTCCTGGTGAAGCCATATCCTTTTCTGTCATGAACCCTGCAATTCATTGCCTTGTGACCAAACTGATTACATGAGTAGCAATACCCATGGAAAAGCTATCTGTTCCTAAAATTCCTATTTTCTTGTCTTTCATGTGTCCTGCACTGTGAAGCCATGTGCCCAAATTTGTGACATGAGAAACATCATCCATTGAAACTTTCTTGTCTTGACCTCATTGGTCTCTTAGTCTCTCTTAACCTATTATGATTGTTGTTCCATATGTTTCTTCTTTGTGCATTGTTCCTTTCCTTGTTGAACTTTTTGTTGTCCAACTCATCCTCAGAAGTCTCACTTTCTCTTACACTATCTTCTTCTAAAGTTTCTTCTTCTTAAGAACTTGAGGTTGACTCTTCTTCTTGTTTCTTTTGAGCTTGTTCAAAACCAAGACCTATTTTGTTTGTTGACCTTCTTTGTACCTTGATCATTTTATCCACAATATTTGAACTCTTTCCAAACTTGTGTAGCTTATCCTTGGATTTTTCTAAATCTTCCCTTAGTAGAGCTACTTCTTGTTCTAACCTTTCACATTCTAAGACCTTTGCTTCTAACTTATCCTTGAACTTCTTTGTCTTAGCCATTGACTTGTTTAGATCCTCTATAAGCTTTCCTCTTTCTTCATCACATTCTTGAAATTGAATCTCAAGTTGAGAGTTTTGCTTTCTTACCTTCTTTAAAGTTTTAAGAGCATAGATAAGCTCTCCCTCAAGATCAACTCCTCCTTTTTCTGATTCTTCCTCTATTTGTTTGCCTTTGTCTACATCTTCATTTTCTTTTGACTTGTCTTCTATAGGCTCACCTTCTTCTTCTTCTAGTGCCATTAGAATATTCTCTTCTGGTCCTTCAAGTGCATCCTCATATTCATCATCACTGAAACTTGAAACCATCCCTTGTACAACTATCTTCAAGATGTCCAAAATTACCACATCTAAAACACTTGAGAATTATTGGTGACCTTTTCTTGACTTCTTCTTTTTCTTCAATCAGAAATAGGACTTCATCTTTATCATTATCTAAAAAACTATTATCACTATCACTTGAGTACTTACTTGCCTTGTCTGCATAGTAGCTCCTCTTTTGTCTTTGAAAGAACTTCTTTCCTTGTCTACCTTGTCCATCCTTGCCTTTCTTTTGGTACCTGTATTTTTTTGATTCCCTGTTCTTGTGATCCTATTTTTCTTCATCATTGTTATTTTTAGCTTCTTGACAATCAGTTGCATAGTGACCATACTTTCCACAATTGAAACATCTAATAGATTTTGCATCTTTAAATCTTCTTGAATCTTTATTCCTTCTACCATAATTTGCTTCTTCATCATTGGATGACTCATTGCTCGATTCTGACTTCTTACCCTTTGTCTTCTTAATTGCTTTGAAGGTTGCTTCCTTCCGAATATTAGGTTCCTCTTTTGTTCTCAACTCAAATGTTGTAAGAATACCAAGTAACATATCTCTTGTCAAAGAATCACCATATTTTGATTCTTCTATAGCAGAAATATTTTCACTAAATATTTTTGGAAGAGATCTTAAGACCTTATCACAAACATCCGATTCTTCAACCTTAAGTCCAAGTCCTTGCATGGCATTAACAACCTCATCAACTCAAAGTAGATAAGTACTAATGTTTTCCTCATCCTTCATTCTTAATTCTTCAAATTGTCCTTTGAGATTTTGTATCTTTGCCTTTTTGACACCTTTATCTCCTTCATATATACTTTGCAACTTATCCCAAATTCCTTTTGCATATTTACAATGCATAACTTTTATGGACTCTGTTCTATGCAAACCTCTCAAAATTGCATTCATTGCTTTTGAATTGTAATGTTGTAGAAGCTTACCTTCCTTATCTGTAGGTGGATCAACTGGTGGTATGTATCCATTTTCAACTGCTTCCCAAATTTCATTGCCAAGTGCCATCAGGTGAATCTTCATTCTCATACTCCAATATATATAATCACTTCCATCAAATATTGGTGTTGAATTATCTGAGGACACATTCTTAGACTCCATTGTGTTCTTGAAAGCTTTTCCTTCAAGCTGTTAAACTCTTCCGAAGGAACCCACTCTGATACCAATTGAAGAACACAAGCTTATACTGAGAGGGGGGTGAACAGTATAAGACCACTTTTTACTTTTCCTTCCCAATCAATATTATGCAATGTAAAGATAGCAATATCAACAATAGTAATCAAAGCAATGCACAAATCACCACACACAATAGAGACACCAATTTAACGTGGTTCACCCAATGTGGGCTACTCCACGGAGAAAATATTTCACTAAAATTTTCTCAATCAATCTCTTGGGAATCCTTTCCCTATTACAATGTTTATGGATCTCTATCCAAAGGAGACACCAATCCCCTAATCAAGTTTATGGATCTCTATCCATAGGAGAACTCCTTTCTCCTTAGCTTTGATTGGTGATCTTCTAGAAGAACTATTTCCCCCACTACTCTAGCTAATGGATCTCTATCCACTTAAGACACCTATCCTCACTACCCTAGCTAATGGATCTCTATCCACTGGATACTATCATCCTCTATACTCTTTCACCTTCAAATATCTATCTCAAATCTATACTAAACATAGTCCTTCGATCTAGCACAAATCTTCTCAATCTCTATCTCTGGTCTGGCATAAACCTATCCTCAAATCTGCACCAAACTCTATCCTTGAATATATACTAAACATAGTCCTTTGATCTAGCACAAATATATCCTCAATATCTATCCTCTGATCTACACTAAACATAGTCCTTCGGTCTAGCACAAATATATCCTCAATATCTATCCTCAAGCCTTAACTCAAAGCTTGACTTAATCACAAATCAACTCTGTTGGATCTGCCCCAAACCTTAACTCAAGGTTTGAACAAATCAATCAATCAACTCTGCTCTCAAGTCTTCTCAAAGACTTATCTCAAATATGCCTTGTAAGCTTCCACAAAAGCTCACACTAATATGTCCACAAGTCCTCTCTAGAACTTGTCCAAATCTGCTCAACAAGTCCTCACTAGAACTTGTCCAATCTCATAGAAACACAAGGAGAATTGTTAGAGACTCAATATGTTTCACATTCATCACAATGCTCAATCACTTTCAATCACTCTTTTAGAAACATATAGAGAATTTTTAGAGACTCAATATGCTTCACACTCATCACAATGCTCAATCACTTTCAATCACTCTTTTAGAAACATATAGAGAATTTTTAGAGACTCAATATGCTTCACATTCACCTCAATTCTCAATCACTTTCACTCACTCTTTTAGAAACATATAGAGAATTGTTAGAGACTCAATATGCTTCACACTCACAAACTCTCAATCACTTTCTCAAATCAATTCAGTATATAGAACAATTTGTTTCATAGAACTTGAGCTATCACTTCACACATCCACTTGACTAGTCTCAACCAACTCTACTCAATCAATCACTCAATGAAATAATCCTTGCTCACAAATCCTAGTCCAAACATATGAACACTCACTCAAATATTTCCAATAATGCTTATCAACCAATCTCACATAACAATGATACTCATGTTCTTTGCAAACCCTAGTTCAAGTTCTTCACTCAACTTAATCACTTCAACAACAATGCTTATAAAACAAGGTTTTATCAACAACTCTCAATTCCAGAAAACCTTGAAGCATTAATTAAAAACACACTCAACAATGCTTAACCAAACAATCCTTTTCACTCCAAATTTTCATTCACAACTTTCAACAATCACTCACTAGGAAGAATATGCCCATACCTTTTGTTGGATGTAAAGGTGCCTTTAGAAAAACCTGTCTTAATCACAATTTCCTTCTTTCCAATTCCAATGGTTAGACACAACAATATCACTTCAACACTTTCTCAAAAATATTCCTTAGACACAAAATAATCACAACTCAATTTATGCCTTATTGCTTCCTTTTAAAAATAACACTCATCATACCATACATGAAAAATAATTTCTTTGATACACCTTATAAACTCTAACTTAAAATAATATCCAACACTTCACAAACACCTTACAACTCTTTCCAACCATTAAAGCAAATGACATCAAAAAATTTAATTTGCATAACCCTTATAACTCCCCATGCAACCTTATAAACCAAATATAATGCAAAAATAATTTTTAATTTTTCAACAACCACTTCCAAAAATTTTGGTACCTAAATTCCAATGCATACCTTGCTTTCCCCAAAAAGGGGTTTCGACATGATTCGATCTGTCATCTCCCTAAGGCCTAAGTGCCTTAGCACTTGGGAGCCCACCATGTGGGCTATAGTCCCCATGTGAAGGAAAAAGCACTTCCTCCACCTTATGCCTCATGCGCCTTTTGACTTCTTCAAAGTCCACTACTCTCTCCACTTCGTTGTAGCATGCGTCGCAAGCAATTCACATTAATTTTTGAATGAAGGTATGGTAAGTTCTAAGGTGGGTGGATCCCCCTTTTTATACACGATTTGATTTTTCTCCCACGTCGACGCTTTTAGTAATTCGAATTAAAATTCGAATTATGATTTTAATAACCCACCTTTGGGTTAAAACATTAATATAAATTAACTTTATAATTAATATTAAAACTAATTAATAATTAATTTACATAACTTAGGTTAAGTAAATTAAATTATAAATTAATTTATAATAAAAATTATATTAATTAATTTATAATTAATTTAAAACCTCCTTTTATAATATTATAAAAATATTATAATATTATTTACTTGGGCATCTTCTTTTGCACTTTGGTCCACATTTGATCTCCTGAAATTGGGTTATCTTTTGCACATATTGGAGAACCTAAAACTGATGTTGCCCACTAAAGCTGCCATTGATTGGTGCTGAAAGCTTGACATCAATGACCACTCACTCTTGACATCAATGACAACTTATCTACTCAAAATGTCCAACAATCTCCCCCTTTGTCATTGATGGCAACCCAAATTATTTTTACCAAACACTTGACCTTTTTCTTATTCTGCTCCCCCTAGGACATTGCTCCCCCTAACTCAATGCTCTCTTCTTAAACCAAATATCTCCCCCTTACTCAAATATCTCCCCCTTTGACATCAATGGCAAAGGGTCACCTTTGGGGCTCGGGGCTAAGAATGAGTCTCTTAGCTTAGCCCCTCCCCCACCTCCTCTTGAGGTGGTTAATTCTGGGGTGGGAGTATTTCTACTCCCAATAAGCATTGGTATTTACCTTTATCCTCTTTCCTTCTCATCTGATCCTTCTGATTTCTTTGACTATTCCTATTTCTATCCCTATCCATGTCCATATTCCTATTCCTATTCATATCCATATTCTATTTATTCTTGTTCATGCTTGATTCTGGAATGTCTTCTCTACACCACTTTGTTGTATGTCCATCATTATTGCATTTATAACACTTAATGCTATTATTCCTTGGAGGTGCAAATATCTTGGGATTTCTCTTGGTGAAGCCATATCCTTTTCTATCATGAACCCTACAATTCATTGCCTTGTGACCAAACTGATTACATGAGTAGCAATACCCATGGAAAAGTTATATGTTTCTGAAATTCCCATTTTCTTGTCTTTCATGTGTCCTGCACTATGAAGCCATGTGCCCAAATCTGTGACATGAGAAACATCATCCATTGAAACTTCCTTGTCTTGACCTCATTGGTCTCTTAGTCTCTCTTAACCTATTCTGATTGTTGTTCCATCTGTTTCTTCTTTGTGCATTGTTCCTTTCCTTGTTGAACTTTCTATTTTCCAACTCATCCTCGAAGTCTCACTTTCTCTTACACTATCTTCTTCTGAAGTTTCTTCTTCTTTAGAACTTGAGGTTGACTCTTCTTCTTGTTTCTTTTGAGCTTGTTCAAAACCAAGACCTATTTTATTTGTTGACCTTCTTTGTACCTTGATCATCTTATCCATAATATTTGAACTCTTTCCAAACTTGTGTAGCTTATCCTTGGATTTTTCTAAATCTTCCCTTAGTAGAGCTACTTCTTGTTCTAACCTTTCACATTCTAAGACCTTTGCTTCTAACTTATCCTTGAACTTCTTTGTCTTAGCCATTGACTTGTTTAGATCCTCTATAAGCTTTCCTCTTTCTTCATCACATTCTTGAAATTGAATCTCAAGTTGAGAGTTTTGCTTTCTTACCTTCTTTAAAGTTTTAAGAGCATAGATAAGCTCTCCCTCAAGATCAACTCCTCCTTTTTCTGATTCTTCCTCTATTTGTTTGCCTTTGTCTACATCTTCATTTTCTTTTGACTTGTCTTCTATAGGCTCACCTTCTTCTTCTTCTAGTGCCATTAGAATATTCTCTTCTGGTCCTTCAAGTGCATCCTCATATTCATCATCACTAAAACTGAAACCATCCCTTGTACAACTATCTTCAAGATGTCCAAAATTACCACATCTAAAACACTTGAGAATTATTGGTGACCTTTTCTTGACTTCTTTTTTTCTTCAATCAGAAATAGGACTTCATCTTTATCATTATCTGAAAAACTATTATCACTATCACTTGAGTACTTACTTGCCTTGTCTGCATAGTAGCTCCTCTTTTGTCTTTGAAAGAACTTATTTCCTTGTCTACCTTGTCCATCCTTACCTTTCTTTTGGTACCTATATTTTTTTGATTCCCTATTCCTGTGATCCTATTTTTCTTCATCATTGTTATTTTTAGCTTCTTGAAAATCAGTTGCATAGTGACCATACTTTCCATAATTGAAACATCTAACAGATTTTGCATCTTTAAATCTTCTTGAATATTTATTCCTTCTACCATAATTTGCTTCTTCATCATTGGATGACTCATTGCTCGATTCTGACTTCTTACCCTTTGTCTTCTTAATTTCTTTGAAGGTTGCTTCCTTCCAAATATTAGGTTCCTCTTTTGTTCTCAACTCAAATGTTGTAAGAATACCAAGTAACATATCTCTTGTCAAAGAATCACCATATTTTGATTCTTCTATAGCATAAATATTTTCACTAAATATTTTTGGAAGAGATCTTAAGACCTTATCACAAACATCTGATTCTTCAACCTTAAGTCCAAGTCCTTGCATGGCATTAACAACCTCATCAACTCGAAGTAGATAAGTACTAATGTTTTCCTCATCCTTCATTCTTAACTCTTCAAATTGTCCTTTGAGATTTTGTATCTTTGCCTTCTTGACACCTTTATCTCCTTCATATATACTTTGCAACTTATCCCAAATTCCTTTTGCATCTTTACAATGCATAACTTTTATGGACTCTGTTCTATGCAAACCTCTCAAAATTGCATTCATTGCTTTTGAATTGTAATGTTGTAGAAGCTTACCTTCCTTATCTGTAGGTGGATCAACTGGTGGTATGTATCCATTTTCAACTACTTCCCAAATTTCATTGCCAAGTGCCATCAGGTGAATCTTCATTCTCATACTCCAATATATATAATCACTTCCATCAAATATTGGTGTTGAATTATCTGAGGACACATTCTTAGACTCCATTGTGTTCTTGAAAGCTTTTCCTTCAAGTTGTTAAACTCTTTCAAAGGAACCCGCTCTGATACCAATTGAAGAACACAAGCTTATACTGAGAGGGGGGTGAATAGTATAAGACCACTTTTTACTTTTCCTTCCCAATAAATATTATGCAATGTAAAGATAGCAATATCAATAATAGTAATAAAATCAATGCATAAATCACCACACATAATAGAGACACCAATTTAATGTGGTTCACCCAATGTGGGCTACTCCACGGAGAAAATATTTCACTAAAATTTTCTCAATCAATATCTTGGGAATCCTTTCCCTATTACAATGTTTATGGATCTCTATCCAAAGGAGACACCAATCCCCTAATCAAGTTTATGGATCTCTATCCATAGGAGAACTCCTTTCTCCTTAGCTCTAACTGGTGATCTTCTAGAAGAATTGTTTCTCCCACTACTCTGGCTAATGGATCTCTATCCATTGAAGACACATGTCCTCACTACCCTGGCTAATGGATCTCTATCCACTAGATACTATCATCCTCTATACTCTATCACCTTCAAATATCTATCTCAAATCTACACTAAACATAGTCCTTCGATCTAGCACAAATCTTCTCAATATCTATCTCTGGTCTGGCACAAACCTATCCTCAAATATACACCAAAATCTATCCTCAAATCTATACTAAACATAGTCCTTCGGTCTAGCATAAATCTATCCTCAATATCTATCCTCTGATCTACACTAAACATAGTCCTTTGGTCTAGCACAAATCTATCCTCAATATCTATCCTCAAGCCTTAACTCAAAGCTTGAATTAATCACAAATCAACTCTACTGGATCTGCCCCAAACCTTAACTCAAGGTTTGAACAAATCAATCAATCAACTCTACTCTCAAGTCTTCTCAAAGACTTATCTCAAATCTGCCTTGTAAGCTTCCACAAAATCTCACACTAATCTATCCACAAGTCCTCTCTAGAACTTGTCCAAATCTGCTCAACAAGTCCTCACTAGAACTTGTCCAAATCTCATAGAAACACAAGGAGAATTGTTAGAGACTCAATATGTTTCACATTCATCACAATGCTCAATCACTTTCAATCACTCTTTTAGAAACATATAGAGAATTTTTAGAGACTCAATATGCTTCACACTCATCACAATGCTCAATCACTTTCAATCACTCTTTTAGAAACATATAGAGAATTGTTAGAGACTCAATATGCTTCACATTCACCTCAATGCTCAATCACTTTCAATCACTCTTTTAGAAACATATAGAGAATTGTTAGAGACTCAATATGCTTCACATTCACCAACTCTCAATCACTTTCTCAAATCAATTCAGAATATAGAACAATTTGTTTCATAGAACTTGAGCTATCACTTCACACATCCACTTGACTAGGCTCAACCAACTCTACTCAATCAATCACTCAATGAAATAATCCTTGCTCACAAATCCTAGTCCAAACATATGAACACTCACTCAAATATTTCCAACAATGCTTATCAACCAATCTCACATAACAATGATACTCATGTTCTTTGCAAACCCTAGTTCAAGTTCTTCACTCAACTTAATCACTTCAACAACAATGCTTATAAAACAAGGTTTTATCAACAACTCTCAATTCCAGAAAACCTTGAAGCATTAATTAAAAACACACTCAACAATGCTTAACCAAACAATCCTTTTCACTCCAAATTTTCATTCACAACTTTCAACAATCACTCACTAGGAAGAATATGCCCATACCTTTTGTTGGATGTAAAGGTGCCTTTAGAAAAACCTATCTCAATCACAATTTCCTTCTTTCCAATTCCAATGGTTAGACACAACAATATCACTTCAACACTTTCTCAAAAATATTCCTTAGACACAAAATAATCACAACTCAATTTATGCCTTATTACTTCCTTTTAAAAATAACACTCATCATACCATACATGAAAAATAATTTCTTTGATACACCTTATAAACTCCAACTTAAAATAATATCCAACACTTCACAAACACCTTACAACTCTTTCCAACCATTAAAGCAAATGACATCAAAAAATTTAATTTGCATAACCCTTATAACTCCCCATGCAACCTTATAAACCAAATATAATGCAAAAATTAATTTTTAATTTTTCAACAACCACTTCCAAAATTTTTGGTGCCTAAATTCCAATGCATACCTTGCTTTCCCCAAAAAGGGGTTTCGGCGTGATTCGATCCGCCGTCTCCCTAAGGCCTAAGCGCCTTAGCGCTTGGGAGCCCACCACGTGGGCTATAGTCCCCACATGAAGGAAAAAGCACTTCCTCCACCTTATGCCTCATGCACCTTTTGACTTCTTCAAAGTCCACTACTCTCTCCACTTCGTTGTAGCATGCATCGCAAGCAATTCACATTAATTTTTGAATGAAGGCATGGTAAGTTCTAAGGTGGGTGGATCCCCCTTTTTATACACGATTTGATTTTTCTCCCACATCGACGCTTTTAGTAATTCAAATTAAAATTTGAATTATGATTTTAATAACCCACCTTTGGGTTAAAACATTAATATAAATTAACTTTATAATTAATATTAAAACTAATTAATAATTAATTTACATAACTTAGGTTAAGTAAATTAAATTATAAATTAATTTATAATAAAAATTATATTAATTAATTTATAATTAATTTAAAACCTCCTTTTATAATATTATAAAAATATTATAATATTATTTACTTGGGCATCTTCTTTTGCACTTTGGTCCACATCTGATCTCCTAAAACCGGGCTATCTTTTGCACATATTGGAGAACCTAAAACTGATGCTGCCCACTGAAGCTGCCACTGATTGGTGCTGAAAGCTTGACATCAATGACCACTCACTCTTGACATCAATGACAACTTATCTAATCAAAATGTCCAACACAAATTCTAATCTAGGAGACTTTAATAGGAACAACACTAAATCGACCATGTTCTTTGACACCTTTGATCCTTTGCTAGATGAAAATGATGATACTAATATTGAGTTAGAAGATGTGGTTCAGGCATATCAACAATTCCAAAGAGGCAATAACTATGTGTTAAGAAGCAAAATCAAATAATATTTTACCACTTCTATCCCACCTAACTATTCATATGTTCCTCATAATTTCAAAGTAGATAATAACCCTCCACCTCCTAAAGGAAAGCCTATTGTAAATTTTTAATACAAAAGGGCCGCCCTAAGTCAAAATGCTCAAACTTTGGGGGTTACAAAAATAGGTTATAATATCATAGAGGCTTTCAAGAAAACCAAGACTAATATCTCTCTATTTGAGCTGATTGAGTGGGAGAAACAAAGGGACTTGTTAATAGAAGCTCTAAATCCAAAAGGAAAATCTAATAGCACTTCAATAATTGATGCACATGTTGTAGTTCACAAGGACAAAATTAGTTCTCCTCCCTTTTTGCTAACTATTCGTATTGCTAGAAAAAAATTGCATAATTGTTTGGTTGATTCAAGTGCATCTAGAAACATCATATCTTATTCTATATATAAAAAATTAGGATTGAATCCTGCCAAGTTCAGTAGAAAATGGTGTAGCTAGACAAAATGGAGGTGAACATTGTTGGATAACTAACTCAAATGCATATTCAACTATCTACAAACCTGAGGATCCAAAAATATATTGATATTCAAGTGGTGGACATATGAGAGGCTTATGCTATGTTGGTCAATAGAGATTGGTCTAGAATATTGAACGGTTATATGGAAACTGACTTCTCACATATATGGCTGCCATGGAGAGGTATGACCAATCAAATAAAAATTGAAAGGGGGCCAAGGTTGAAAGAAATTATCGCGAAGTATAACAACACAAATGAAATATTGCATGCGGAAGTTGATTTGGGAGTGTATACCTTGGAAGTAAAAAAATCTAATCCTCACATTGAAGATTTCAATGCAACTGTAATTCCTTCCCTTGAAAGCAATAATGAGAAGCATGGTAACATATGAGTGCTTAAGTTTGATGGGTCCAAATATGTTAGGGTAGATATATTTAGTAATTTAATAATTATCGTAGTAAGTTAGTTTATAACCTTATTTTATTTACCATGAAGTTATTCATTGTTACGAATAACTTATGGTTAGTAGATTTGCGTGATTTGTTATCATTGTTAGTTGTTAGCGATGTTTCTCATTATGTTGGCGACAACTTAAGATATATTTGATTTATGTGTCTCCTAAGGCTATATTTAGCCTTCGTCTTTTGTATTTAAGGGATTGATTATTCAATATATTGCTAATGCCAATGTTTCAATTATCAACATTGGTATCAAAGCGATCGCATAGGTAAGGCAAAGTGCATGGCATTTTTCATGGATAACATGCCCAAATCCCTAATCGGGACACCTCTTACATGATTTTGAGGTAGTATTTCCTCTAGAAATTCTTGAATTTTTTTGCTGCTTAGTCCCGTGGTTCTTCCTACACGTGGATTTGGGTGAAATTTCATTTCATTCATTTTATTTCATTGGTTGGATTTATTTGGAATTTTGTGTGATTTCATTCAATATTATCTACTTTTTAATTTTATTGGAATTTCATGCAATTGAGTGATCCTACCTTTATTGGATGACCCACGGTCGATTGTAACAACATACTCGACCTGCATGCTGACAACCTTATCGGCTAACAGTGGTAGGCGACGGTCTACCCGCATGGCTCCACTGTGATCCACACAATCCGAGATAGCTTCCTAACCTGCATGAACTCTAAGGCACAAATATCTAGGGCCACCTGGTGGACATGACTTTTAAGGCGGTTTAGAGCTGATGTGTTGAGAGCTAACATGGCATCCCTTCGAGAGTTGATGTGGTACCCCTTCGAGAGCTAACGTGGCATCCATATAGCACGTGACAAGTGGTGGCATGTGATTGGCTCTACTGGTGGATGTGGTGGGTTAGCTAGCTTTGGACACGTGTCATTTGCTCTCATATATGCATGGAGGTCATCGATTGGTCCTCTTGAGCAAAAAAAAGGCATCTGTTTGATTACCCGAAGGCAATCTCTTACAAAGGGGCCTTGGTTTTATTTTATACAGCTTTGTTGCGCCTATATGGCGAATGTGGGATTTAATATCCCAATAACATTTTAAAGGCTTATTTTCTTCTCAACTTCACTGTGGAAGCTAGAACAAAGGGAAGTTGTTCCCTTTGATCTTTCAGATCGATGAGCTAGCTCGACTAGTGTCGGGGCTAGAGGTAAGACTCCCGATAGGAGGTCGGGAGTTCAACTCGGGGAGTGGGGTCCAATACCCCTATTTTGCTAAAAGGGGCAAAAGTTACTTATTTACAATATTTTTTTTGTTTTATTTAATTAAAGTTTCATATTTATTTTTTTAATTTTAATAAATATTGTTTTAAATCAATTTTTAATTGTTTTTTAACAATAATTATATTTTATTATTAAATTATAGTATTTTGATTAAAATTTATTTCAATTTTACAAATTAAATTAAATAAAAGGAGATTGATTTCTTTTGCAAAACCCATTGAAATGAGTGACTTTGTTTTTCTCCAAAGAGGGAATATAACACAAAAATAGCACCATTTATTTTGCAAATTAGGAGTTCTTTAAAACTTTCTCAAAATCTTACGAAACATTCATTTTTTAGAGTAAAAGTTTTTCTCATAAAGAATAGACCTTGGGTCCACTAATACCAAGTTGTGTGTCAACTGGTTCTAGATTGCCTTTCAAAAGCTTGTCGTGTGTTGATTTGACATGAAAGGTGTGCTACCTTGTTAAATTTGCAAAGCAAAGGGGCGACAAGAAATTGTGCTTCTTCTTTTTTGTAAATTTATAACACAAGAAGGGGGGCACTTGAATATCAATTTTTTTTGCAAAATCAAAAGCAGATTGTGCATTTTGTTTTCTCAAACCTTGGTATATAACACAAAATATTGCACATTCATTTTCTTGCAAATTGGAGAAATATCTCATCACATTGAAGATCTAAATTTTCACAACCTTGTTTATTTTGCAAAAAAAAGGGGGGCCAACCAGATTTGGATTCTTCTTTTGCAAAATTGTAACACAAGGGGAAATTGTGAAAAAAAATGGTTGAAGCAATGAAACTTGTTTATTTTGTTTTTGTCACATTATTTACAAAATTGTAAGACAAGGGGAGAATTTTGAATATCAATTTTTTTGCAAAGACAAGATCAAATATTTTGCAAAAATTACTGTAATAAGGTACATTTTTTTATTTTTCAAGTGAAAAACCCCTTGAGGGGCCGCCTTGGTCTGAGAGACCACGAACAGGGGTTTTACAGCGTCAAAGTCACCCGGGAGTTGCACCCGACCCTGCCCGCACCAACATTATAAATTGGATTTTGGATACCCAATTCAACTTTTTGGTAGGGTGGAGATTTGAACCTAGGACCTCTCTTGGAGGATTTCCCTCTCCTCTCCAACTCACCTACAACACCTGGGTATGGTACATTTTCAATAGCATTTGACACCTTTTGTTAAATTGGTATTGTTAAATTAGGTGCATTTTCGGTAGAATTCGACACATAAGTGTTAAATTTTGGGAATTTTGATGGATTATATCATTTAAATTCCTATTTTTGCAATTACCTCTTAATTTAAAATCAAGCGAGCTTAAGACCCAAAATTTTACACCCATTTGTGCAATTTATTGCACAGGTAAAACCAATTTTTTGATATTCACTTCATAAAAATCCTAATTCACTCTTCTTTTTTGGCTTAAACTCCTCAAACTAATAATCCTTTTTCAAAAGGTTTTTTAGGCAGGTGCCATTAAATATCAATTAGAGTGAATTCTCTTTCAGTACTCTTTTAGGGTATATCGAAAGAAAGAACAAGTTTTTGTGAAATAAGGAACCTTCAAAGTAGCAATTGTTTGCACTAAGGGGGGATAATTCCTTTCTTCCTTCAAAACATATTTTGACAAAAGGGAGATAAAACTTGTAAAGGTAATTAGAAAAGCAGAAGTCATCAAAATCAAACCTCTTTTTAGGCTTCATAAATAGCAATTTTTTTTTAAGTACTTGCAATAAAGGGGGGATTGTACCTCTTTTTAGGCTTCATAAATAGCAAATATTTTTGTTTGAAGTACTTGTAATAAAGGGGGGATTTTTATGGTGAAATTTTTTAAATTTGCCTAGGAGGCAATCTTTGTAAAAGCCTTTAAAAGCTTCATAAGTTGCAAATATTTTGCACTTAGGGGGGATAAAAATTTCTTTCCTACCTCATAAAATATTTTACAAAAAAAAGGGAGGACGACTTATAAGGGTGCACTTTCAGCAGAGATTGACACCTTAGTCAAATTTCTTGCAAAAATTCCATTACAACATATTTTGCAAAAAGGGGGAAACTTGTAAAGGTGCATTTTCGGTAGCGATCAACACCTTAGCTACCTTATCATAACTTTTGCAAAATCAGATTGTAACAAAGTGAATCTCGTATGTAGTGATCTACTCTAATACACCTAGTAGTTGCAATGAATAGTTACACATGCAATCCTGTTGGATGAAAATATTACAATAAGAACATTCATTTTTGTTAAAGAAAAGTGAGGGATGACCCACTTTTGCTTAAAGTACTCTAGAAGTACTTATTTTTCTTAGACTTAGAGGCGGATCTAAGCAAGAGCAGCTAGAGCAGCTTAACCAAGATGAAAAAAATGTTGTATGGATTCTATAAGAAAGGTAAATCCTATGGTAGACCTAGTGGTAGACCTAGTGGTAGATCTAGTGACAGATCGAGTGGCAGTCCTAGAGGTTATGATCCAATGGCAGATTTACAAGCAGATCTAGAAATATTCCTAGAGGTACTCATCTAGAGGTACACTTAGAGCTGGGGCCAAATCCATGTGCCAGAGCTCGAGCTAGATCAAAAGCCAACATTATGGCCTCACTCCGATCCACTTGCTGAGCTCTGTGGATTCCACCATAGGTGGACAAGACCTACGATACATTTTCCACCATTCGGTGAATAAAACCTAGATTGAGTTCCATAATTTGGTGGACAAGACCTAGAGCCAGCAAACCAACATCTTTCATTTTATCTCCTTCACATTAAGGGGGGATGTTAAAGTAATTATCCCATTACTTGGATAATATCTAGATTCCTATCTTGGATAATATCTAGATTCCTATCTTGGGTAATTACCATATTCTGTTAGAGTAGAATATAAGTTACTACATTCCCATATATGAACATGTTGTAGACATATTCACTATGGCAAGTGCAAGTATCAATTTTGAGTTGTTTTGCAACACTCTTTGTATTTCAAAATAATGTTATAAAGGGGGGTTGTTAGAGTAGATATATTTGGTAATTTAATTATTACAGTAGTAAGTTATATTATTACCTTATTGTATTTACCATGAAGTTATTCACTATTGTGAATAACTTATGGTTAGTAGTTTTGCATGATTTGTTAGCATTGTAAGTTGTTAGCGATGTTTCTCATTACGTTGATGATAACTTAGGATATATTTGATTTACGCGTCTTCTAAGGCTATCTTTAGCCTTGGTATTTTGTATTTAAGAGCTTGATTATTCAATATATTGCTAATGCCAATGTTTCAATTATCAACAAAATCTAAGCAGGGGAATGGATTTGGTTAGTCCTAAAGAAAATTATTCTCTTACCACTTATAAATTTTAGTTTGCTTGCACCAACAATGTTGCAAAATATGAAGTCTTAATCCATGGTTTACATTTTTTCTTACGAAAGAAGATGTAGAAGATCCAGGTTTTTGGATACTTTAAGTTGGTAGTTAAATAGGTCAAGAGCCAGTATTTGTGTAAGGATAGGTATTTGTATAAGTATAAAATTAGAGTGTGGGATTTAAATAATAGCTTCAATGCTTTCAAAATTCAGTGCATCTCAAGAGAAGAAAATCATGTGGCCAATTCTTTAGTAGTTGTGATTGGTGCTCTTGAACCCGTAGTTGATTGCAAGTTTAAATTTTTTTTAGTAGAGTTGGTGTCTACTCCATATGTTTCCGATCAGGTTTCCACAAGTTTTTAAGGATGATCAACATGTCTTGGATTTCATTACCAACACTGGTGTCTTTGAGGCACAAATTATTGATGAAGAAAGCAGAGATGAAATTTTATCTAGTTTTCATGGAAAGTATGAAACTGGTCATGGTTTAGAAATGTCAAAAGCTCATCAAATTATGAGGGTTGGTTATTACTGGCTTTATGTGTTTAAAGATACCCAAATGCATGTAAAAAATTGTCACATCTACCAATTTGTTGTAAAAAGAGAAATAAATACAAAAATGCCTTTGCAACTCGTGATCTAGAGTCACCCATTCATGCAATGGAGTTTATATTTCATTGGAATGATCAACCCACACTCTTTGTCCATACACTGATACATCCTCATAATAACTAAATACTACACATGATGGTTTGAAGCTTGAGCCTTGAAAAATTACACAATGGAGGTGGTGATTGATTTCCTTGAGGAGCAAATTCTACCCAGGTTTGATATGTTGTACGTTCTAGTATGTGATAATGGCTCTGATTTTACTTCAATTTTATTCACTAAATGGGCGTATGAAAACAAGGTAGTTTTAAAATTCTCCTCTAATTACTATCCTCAAGGGAATGGAGTGGTTGAGTCCTCTAATAAAAATTTGTGCACTATTTTTGGGAAATTATTAGAGAAAAATCCTAGGGATTGGCATAATAAGTTGAAATATGCATTGTTGGTTGATAGAACAAGATTTAAGAAATCTCTAGGAACCTCACCCTATCACCTATTTTATGGGAAGAACCTTGTCTTCCTTGCGAACCTTAAGATACCTGCCTTGCAATTAATTAATGAGTTCTTAGATGATTATAACAAAGTTAAAATCAGATTAACAAATCTTATCTATTTGGAATAAAAGAGAGACAAAGCCTTGCATAAGTTTATCAAACATCATGTAGTTATTAAATGTTGGTTTGATAAGAAGACCAAGGCAATATCTTTTAACATTTTTTATTTGGTCTTTCTATGGGACAAGGCTCATTAAAAAAAGGTGAACACCCTAAGTTTAGTGTCATATGGTTAGGCCCATAGCAAATATTTGAAGTTCGAAAAGAATATACATTTAGAATGCAAACCCTGATTGGTGAGGATGTCCCACTTTCGATGAATGGAAAACTCGTCAAACATTATTTTCAAGCCTGACTTCTGGTTATGGTTTTTGTAGTTTAGTTTATTTTCCAATTTGTCATGTTTTCAATAAGGGTGTCCTTTTTGGACCCAATAGTCTAGTTGTTGCTTTCCCTTACTTTGTTTTGTTTTTTATCTTGTTTGACCTACTGCTACTATTTTTGGTCCTCTATTAGGTGTTGTGGGGGTGAACCATCTTGGAACATGTAATTTTAAACTAAAAATTTGATAGATCCATTTTGTTGAAATTCGTAACTAATTGATCAAAGCTTGAACCAACTTTTTTTTCTCTTATAGCTATCCAAATTTAGTTTTAGTCTTGCTTGACAAGATTTATTTATTATATTGGGTTAACATTTCTTAATTACAAACTAAAAATATGATTGCTTAACTTGGTATGGATTCACTATTGCATGCTTACATTTAAAAGTCTTTCTCAGAGGTACATGGGCATGATAAGAAGAACTAGTTTGATTTCTCTTGTTTCCTAATTCCACCTCATAAAATATTCACTATTGATTGGTTCCCAACCTTCGTCTGGACATCATTGCCTAGGAAGAAATTGCATATAAAAAGTCAAAAATTGAGAGAATTGAATATCAAAAGCAAAATTATCAAAAAAAAATTCAAGAAGGTGATCCAGGTAATCTCTACTAGGGCTATGGACGCTCAACCTGGTAGTAGAGAAAGGTCTTGGATGTTAATAGATACAACTCTATCAGGGTTGTGGATTCCCGACTAGCAGTAGAGTTCCATACCCTCTACCCCTATTTGCACGATTATAGATATATAATGGGAGGATAGGGGTAGAGGGCATGGAATGGTGTGGACATTGCTTAATGATAATAATACATCCCAATTAGGTAATGAGGAGGTTTATGGCTTGTTTATTTGCATCATGTTCTGCATTTTGACGAGGAAAGTAATTTATTTTACAAATGCACATATTGTGGATCTATATTGGGTTAACTCCATTCTACAAGGTGTGATAAGGTAGATGCGTGTACTCAATAGTTTTATAAAATAGTTTAATCTTGTTAAACAATGGAACAATCTTAATGAGGTACCAATCGATTCAAGTTCTAACCTCTTAACAACAAACTTTAACAAGTGTTTGTTTTTTGTTTGTTTATTTGGGCATTTGTTGTCCCTAGACAACATGCCCCCATTTTACACTCTAAACAAGGCCCCTCTTTTTTTGCGTTTTGGAGTTAATTTTATATTTTTCTTCATAGACCTTTGAGGTTATGAAGATTAATGAGCTTATGTTTATAAAATTATATTTTTCTAATGTTTTTGGTGTTTCCAGTTCGATTTGCATCTTGCAAAGATTTGGGTTTTCAATTTTATGTTCATCCTAGAAAAAACCCAAAACAAAATTCTAACTATTGGGCATGTTTTGGGTCTTGTTTAGTCTTGGACGAGTTCCTTTTTCAAATTTTTGGATTTTCAAACTTTTTTTTGGCAAAATGCATTTTGCCAAATCCCAAAACCTTGAAATCTTGAAATTCCAAAATCTCATTCAAATACTATTTGAAACCCAGATTAATTTATTAAATAATATTTTTCCCATGCAAACCGATTTTTTTACTGCTTTTTGGTAGGTAATATTTTGGAGGCTATAAATTTTTATCCATAACCCTATTGAGCTCAAACAAGATGTGTTGGAAAGCTTTCGACGAGATCTACTCAGCCTCAACTAGATTTGGAGTTAAAGATGCATGAATATTTTTGCAAAATTGTTTGATTGGGTATGACTTTTATCTTCCACCGTGCAAAGATAAAATAGTTGGAAAAGTATCTGGATGTCCCCCTTCCACCTAAAATGCATGATTTAATGAGCCAAAATTATTTGTCATTGTAATCTATGAAGACTTGAAAAAAGGCTTCAATTTAAAATTATTATTTTGTGGAAGTCCAACTTTGAAAATGGAGGGAAAATTGCTTTCCTTAGCTTATAAAAGAAACTTCTGCTCATTTGTAAAGGGTCCCAAAAAATACAAAAAAATACTCGGAATACTCTTAGCAATAACATTATAATAGGTTTATTTTTTTTGCATTTTTCATCTGAAGGCTCCTAGTTATTATTGCAAATGTATGGAAAACTACTTCATGAATAGAGTAATTTATTGAAGATACTATTGTAATTTAATCTATGTATGTTTATGGTGGCTATAATTCTATCTTTGGTAACTTTGCTTCCTTGAAACTATGTGCATACTGGTTTCTTAGAGGTGTGTTCATGCTTGGATTTCTTATTGTATGTTGTGGTGAATCAAGGAGATTCAGGTTTTATTTCTCCTGACCCTCTTCTTTTTGCATTTTTTGATCTCCTCTGGTAGATTAGTGGTATAGATTAGATAGTTGCTTCTCTTAGTTAGTTATAGTTGTAGTGTGTGTGTGTGTGTGTGTGTGTGTGTGTGTGTGTGTGTGTGTGTGTGTGTGTGTGTGTGTGTGTGTGTGTGTGTGTGTGTGTGCGCGCGTGCGTGTGTGTGTCGATGTTGGAATTTCTTTAGTTTTATTGAATCTTATGGGTAGTATTAAATTCAGATCTCATATATTGAATGTGCTACAAAAAATCCAAAAAAAAAACTTGTGGATCACCAACTTAGCCTCCACTGAGTAAACCTTGCATGGTTGAGACCCAACCTACCTGAACCTTGGAGGAAATATCTTTTCTTTTTAAGAGGGAATATTTGTTGTGTGTGTGTGTTCCACCTGTTGGCAAGCATATAAAAAATACAAGTCAATAAGAACAAAATGAGAACCGCTACAAATGAGGAATAAGAATCTAGATGCATCATGTGATTTTAACCCTAGATCCATTCAAATAGTAAAACCTAAGAATGTTGCACTACCTATTTTGTTCATGGATCATGATGCACAACACTCTTGACATCATATTGGAAGGCGCATCTAGAAGTGACAAAAATTATGAAACACATGCATTAGTGAAAATTAAATTTAAAAATACATATTTTCTCCCGTTGTTAAGATACAACTATAACCATTTGAATTTGTAAAGGGGATCCAATGAAAACAAAGAAGGAAGTAACAAGTTATCTCCAAAATAAGGAATATAGGATGACAAAAAGATAATCTCACTTGTTTTAAAGTAGAAAAATATATAATACATGGAGAAATAATTTTCCCTAGCATTTAAACGAGGAATAAAAGGCTCTAAATTGCACTTCAATGTAACCAAACAATGTTGCTTTATCCTCTCTCTAATACCATGACAGAATTAAAATGCTTTCTAGAAACAAATATAAGTAAGGCATGCACTTAGATCTTATATAGAAAGTAAAAGAGACAAAAAATAATTGGGTTGCACATAGGCACCATAAATAATCACTATTTCATAGATTATATCGTGCAACACTTCAATAAGAAAGGAGGCGTGTGAGGGGGGTATTTATAGTAATACAAAAACCTAAAATAATATCATAAATTTTAACCTAAGCTGACATAACAAATGGGATTTAAGCTAATTATAAATATTAAATAAGGTTTAGCAATAACAAGGTTAACCATGGCTCATTGGATGTACATAATAAAATATTATAAAATATCATTTTATAATGAAATACCCTTAGGCCTTTTGAATATATCACACAGTGTCAACTCTTGGACATGAATTAGATTACATATTTAACACTGTTGTGGAATATAAATTTTATTCCATTGAATGATTTCTTTTTTCATATTTATGAGTTTTAATTTTGTTGTTGCTAATTTGGGATTTGTTTCACTATATGATCCTCTAGAGTAGTCACTATCTTATGTTGCAATGGATATCCTAAATTCTAATAGATATCCTCCATACACATTTCTTTATTATGTTGCTTGAAACTCTAAAGTGTAAGGGGTACACACTATATTAATTTCATTTTTATTGCAAAGAGAGGATTATATACTACATGAGGATAATAAAAATGATATACTTGGATTAAACATAACCTCCCTTGCCAATTTTGCTTTAAAATTTTCCTTCGAATATTCTTTTGCACTTTTAACTCCTAAATTTGAATTTGTACATTCTACTTCCTCATTCCTTGTGTTATTTTTCTCTTCTAATGGTTGATTCTTGTAGAACATAATTGACTTCATCATTTAATGATGTAGAGGGACTTTTATTTTTACTTTCTTTGAAGAGGAAAATCCTTGATTTGACCTAGTTTTTACTACAATATGATATCCTTGCATCATATTGAAGTTTATCTCATGCCAAAAAAATTGAATCTCTTTTCCTATCATTTTCACTTTGTAATATGTTGTTATGTATCCATTCTCATAACATTTATGACATTGAAATGCAACATTTTCATAATCCACTTGATGATCCCATTCTCTTGAATTAGATTTAAACTTAGTGGATTGTGGTAAAGGTTTTGAAATATCCACAATAACACATAGTCGGGTGTATACAACATGCCTTTGCTTCTTTGTAGTTGTTCCCTCTTAGATGAACTCCCTTATAGTATTGTCAATATTATTCAAGACCTCCTTATTGATAAACTAATATAGAAGCCCAAAAAACCTAATTTATATTGTAAACCTTTTAATACTCCCTCTCCATAGAAAAATCTCACTCCATTTTCTTAAATATAACGCATCTCTCCCCCTAAACCATGGACCGCCACCCATTATTTTATCCCTAATTTTCAAACTAGAGAAGATGACAAGAAAAAATCCATAATATATATATATATATATAAAGACATGGAGTAATTTGAATTCAATCCCCACTTCCACTTGATCCAATTTTTAATCTTTAAAAAACATAGATGATATCCAAGGATCTTAAATTTTAACCCTTTGCTTTTAAGGATCATTATATTATGCTCAATCATCTCACATTTAATAATCACCTCTGGTGCAATATTTATACCTATATAAGGTTTGCCACACACTTGCTCTTCCACTTGTTCCATACTAGGACATCCATATTTCCAACTAGGGCCTCCTTACATCTAGTTAAGATTTTCAAAAATGACTTTCGTGCTATACTAGACAACAATTCTTCACAAGAATCCTTTAGGTTTTGAATTTGATCTAATAAATGAATCAAGAAAAAGTGGCACTTCGTCGCACTTCCTCATTGCTTGTATTTTAATTTCTATTCATACTTGTTTATTGATCCTTGCAATATTTTACTTTTTAAAACAAGAAAATATGAAGCTCACTTTCAACTTATCCTTTCTCCTAGCTCTTTTTTATTAATTATTTGCTAATTAAAATAAATTAATAATTTAAATTAAAAAGATATGCTAAAAAAATGTAAATTTAACTTTTCAAAATATAATTTTAATTTTTTATTTACTTTAGATTTCTTTTATATTTGATAATTGAATCTTCTATAATATTCAGTTGCTAAATGCTCTACACTCTTTCATTCAATATGATTTTTATATTCTATTTTATTAAATTAAAATGTTTGATCAAAATATATATGCCCTGCATACATATTATTTATTAATATACAATTAGTTTTATAGTTTACAATAGATATTTCATTCTAAAATATTTCTTCGATTATGAATTTTCAAGTTACATATTTTTTGAAACAAAATTTGAAAAACTTATATCAAAACAAGATCATTTACAAGTTGGGATGAGACTCCTCCTAACCTTAGCCAATGAGAATACTTATCTACAACAATAAAATAAAATATGCATTGGAGCCAACATGCCTAATCCTCTCATCCTCAATAGGTATGCCACAATGCCATTGAACCCCTACCTCCTTCTCAATACCCATGTTAGCTAGGAAGTCTACCACTTTATTTAGATCTCTACTCACTTATACTAGGATCACATTATCTAGTTCCCTCCATAATTCCTTAATTTGGGTGATAAGAATCCTCAACCTCCATGTCTTCAAAGCAAAGTTCCTCGTGCAATTTAGAGCTCCTACCAATATTTGAGAATTTTATTCTATGATTATCCTCCTGTAACCTTGTCTTACCACCCAAATAGAAGTAGATTTGATAGCCAAGGCTCCTCCTTAATTGTTCATGGCCCTTCCAAATCCTTGTAGTTCTCAATAGAGCACTATCCCAACATGATTCTTGCACACCACTCCAGTTCTAGATTTACTTGGATTTCCTTTCGTAGCTCCATTAGTATTATTTTTAATCCAACCTTCTAGGGATGGTTTTCAACTAGCTCTATCCTACCCCTATTACACTTTGGTTTCCTTCTCCATCATCCCTATATCAACCTTAGTTTTCTCTTTAGCATACACTACCATTGTGTTTGTGACTTTGTTCCAAATGACCTTCCAAAAACCGTCTAAGGATGAAAAGGTTTCTCTAAAGATATTTCCATTTCTCTCCAACCACACTTGCCACCAGATGAATTTTAATTCAAGCTTCCAACCGATGCAAAAAGATTTAGATTTAAATCTACCCCTCTTCCATATTTCCCAAATATTAATTTTGTTCAAATCACCATTGGTTCAAATTTTATAAGATAAAAAACATCGCTCCTAGATTTGGTGCATGAATGGGCACTCAAACATCAAGTGGTTAGATGTTTCCTTGCTCTTGTAGCATAAAACACATTGAGATGGACCAGTGATTCCCCTATGTCTCAGATTATCAAAATTAAGAATTCCATTGTGCATGAACTACCAAGCAAAGAAGTTTACTTTTAGCCAACCCTTGGACTACCAAATATTTATCCAATCCTCAACCTAATATGCATGAGGAGGAGGTTTTGGAAGGATATTATCATATCCATCCTTCACTGTGTAGACTCCAAGGCTCCCATAGCCCCAAGATAATTCATCCTCCTCATCTCTACCTATGAGAAATATTTATACCAATATTTTAGTCATGATGGGTGTCAATTTTGGAGGGATTGGAATTGGTCACTCATCCAAATCCTTAAATTGCTTAAACTTATAATCTCCTAGTTGACTAGTGTTGAAATAAATTTCAATCTTGATCCAACACTTACTTTCCATGGTTGTTTTTATTGGTTGCAATTTTGGGAATTTAATAATGATAGGTGGGTATTGATCCCATGAATATATCCAAAATTGTGCCTTCTCCCCTCTCCCCACTTTCCAAAATAATCCATCTTTCACTACCTAAGATCCTAACTTTAGAACCTACCACACTAAGGACCCATTACCATCTAAATGAAAACAACTCACCTCATTCGTGTTTCCTTGTACCAAATATTTACTAGTTAAAACTCTACTGAATAAATAAGCTGGTTAGGAGATCCACCTCTAATAAATATTTCCATTCCATAGCTTTATTATTTAAATCTAATCTCCTCAGTACTAAACCTTCCTTTACCCTCGGTTGGCTTACTTTTTCCCAACCTACTAAGGCCCATTTCCTCTCTCCATTTACTCATCCCCATAAAATTTTTCTAGCCATCTTGTCTAACTCTTTCCATATGGTATGTGGGATAGCAAGGATAGAAAATTTATAAATTGACATTGTGAGAATGACTGACTACAAAAATTTAATCTACCCATGAAGCTTAACCATTTGTGAGACCAATTATTAATTCTTTCTTTGATACAATCCAAAATATTTCTACATATATCTATTTTCAATTTTAAAAATGCAAAGGGACCCCCAAATATACCATTGGTAGAAGTCCTTGTGAATCCCAATATCTATAAAATTATATCCTAAAGCCTTTGATCAGGACTGAAAAATGCCACTTTGGATTTTTTATCATTGATGACTTGGTTTGTGGTCCTAAGGTAAACATTAAGAGTATCTCTAATCATTCTTCTTCCCTGAAGTTGGACACTCCCACCAATCCTATGTTATCCACAAACTATAGGTGAGTCAAAACCTCCTCACCTACCTTGATACCTATTAGCAAACCTATTTTTCTTCTCCTCAAGATGAGAAAATTTTAAGGGAAACAAGAATCTCCTTGACCAAGGCCTTGAGTAGCTCCAAATGGTTGTGAGGGAAGGCCTTTGATTAACACTGAGTATGTTAGAGTAGAAACACAACTCATGACCCATTCTATCAAATCCTAAGAGAAATCAAAGGTTTCCATCATCCTTTACTAGAAGCTCCACTCCACCCTATCATAAGCCTTTGACATATCAAATTTTATGAACATTCCCCTATTGCAAAAATTTTGCATTGAGTGATTGCCTCCTGAGCTAAAAAAACACCATCCAAAATTTGCATGCCCTCTACAAAACCCCTTTTCTCCGAGAAGATAATGCTATGTAGGAGAGGTTTTAGTCGCTTATCCATTACCTTCGTGTTTATTTTATCAATGACATTTCATAATACAATAGGTCTATAATATGAAATATGCACCTCCTCCTCCCTCTTTGGAATTAATGCAATGAATGTATGATTTAATACTTTACGCATTATTTTACTACCTCTAGACTCCTTTATAACATTCATTACATCCTCCTCTAAGTTGTCACAAAAGGTCTGAAAAGACTCAATTGGAAAGCCATCTCGACCTGGTGTTTTTTGGTACTCATTCCAAAGACTACTTTCTTAGATTCCTCTCTATTAATTGGTTTAAGTAGGGCTTACTTTTCTTCTTCAAAGATAGTAGAGGGTTTGATAGCAAGAACTTATTTTTGAGCCTCTTCATCTTGCATCATACTTTTCGTAAACAATTTAGCAAAATAATCCCTTGAATGGAAATGCATACCTAGGATTGTATCAAAGGAGTGTTTATTTTAATCCTAAAGAGCTTTCATCTTGTTTGTCTGTCTCCTAGCACATGTAGCCTGATGAAAAAATTGGGTGTTTTTTCACATTCTCATAACCAAGTGGTTCTTGCTCTCTGTTTCTAGTATATCTCCTCTTGGTTGTCAATGTCCTCAACCACTTTACGCAATGCATCGTCCTCTTCTTTAAGCTAATCTATAATTGTTCCTTCCCTAAATTATTTTTGAACCTCATCTCATCTAGCCACCAATGGAGCTCTTTGGACCTAGAAGTCTATCTTGTTAGCTCACCTCCATTGTTTCAATTGACCCTTGACATAATGAAGTTGCTTGTGGAATCTAAAAATTTTTGTCCCATATGTCAAAAATCCTTCTTCCCACCACTATGGAATTTTATTTTGAAGTTCCTCTTTTTGTAACCAAAAGTTTTCAAATCTGAATGGTTTGTGATGCTACCTTATCTTGATCCCCCTTCCAATAGAATGAGAAAGTGATATGAAACTAGACCCTCCAAAATCTAAAATTTTAGATTCCATTTCACAAATGCCTCCTCTAAAAATAAAATGGTCTAACTTCATCTTCTTTCTATGTGGCTCCCTCCTCTTATTAGTCCAAGTATAGTTAGTTCTAGGGCAATTAATATCCACCAAGTGTAATGCATGGACTTGGGTGATCATAAGTCAATCCCTTGGATCCAAAATTGGGGTTACCCCGTATTGATCTTTAAATGATAATTTAACATTAAAATCCCAAAAAATAATCTAGTCTAACTCCTCCCTCAAGACTCTCATATTCTGAGTTGCTTTTCATTGATAAATCTGACCATCTAGGTTTGGAGCCCCATAAAAATCTATGATTAAAACCTGCTCAGCTATCACATTGTTCCTAAAATGTGATGTGAGGACACCCTTCCAAGCTATGTTCTCTATTGTCGTTCATTCAAGAGAGTTCCAAAAAGGTAAATATCCCCCTATAGGTCCCTTGGGTAGCCACTCCATATGACAAACACCCTTTCAAAGTCTATTTACCATTTTACACATAAAATCCAGTGATATTTTTGTCTCTCAGATAAGCAACAAATCTATTTTACTTTTTGCTAAATGTCTTTGAGCAATAGATTGATGAGTTCTATTGTTTAAATCCCTAGCATTCCATGATTGTATATTCATTGGTTACATTGAGACTAGTAAGAGTCTATTGACCTCAACAATCTCCTAGTGATCACTTTGTCTCCTTGAACTGCTATCAATTTCTTATTTTATTTTCTACCCACTCCTTGAGAGTTGATATTCTTTGATCTCTTTTCCATCTAAGTTATCCCTAGATTTAGATTTTTTTGTTCTTTTTTGCTATACCCATGATGACATCCTTTATTATCAAATGTTCTTGGTTATACACTATAAATTCCCCTACAATCTCTGATTGTGGTAACTTATTGCACTCTATTACTTGCTCTAGGATAGGAGGAGGTGAAAGAGGGGATTGAACATGGTTGTTATTATTTTCATTATTCCCATCCACTCCTTCCATGAATTGTTCTTCTTCTTGGTCCACTAGTGTCTTGAATATCTCATACCTATTTGAGGGCTTGAGTTGGGTTTGCTCTTTGCCATATTTTTTCTTTTACCTTCTTATTTTGGGTTTTTTAAAACCATATCCCTGTGATTCTCTGCCCTGAGAATAGTTGGTTGTTTCTTTATTGACTATTGACTTACCCTCCTTAGGAAGATTCAACATTCTTGGAGGAGCCTCCATTTTTGTGTTCATATTGTTTTAGTAGGACCGGGCAAAGTGCCCATATTTATGGTAAACTTTACACTTGAAGGGTAATGCCTCATAATATAATTGTTGAATCCAAGATAGTCCTGCAAGTTCGAGTTCAACCTCTATCAATAAAGGTTGGTTGAGATCCATTTCCACGCACAATCTAACATAAACGATTGTGTTTGATTCCATTATGTCTCTAGAAACACCCTAATATCTTCCAAGGGAATTATCGATGATTTCCAATACCTGCTCACTCCATAATTCCATTGGAAGTGCATACAAATGAATCCAAACCGGGACAACAGTGGGTTCAATTCACGGATCAAATCCCACTCTCTAGGACTGCACAAATAATCCTGCCAGACGATGATTCCTCTTTTTCAATTCGAAAGCCCTATTTCTATCCGCAAGTGAGGAAAAACTAACAATAAAATATCCATTACTAATAAACCACAAAAAATACTCACCAAGACGCTCTTAGTTTTGCCAAACCTAGAAATGCAAAAAATTTAGGGTAAGGCGAATACCCATGAATTTACAGATCATATTATGATTAGCTCTTTATAAGATTGTTTCTTCTACCATCCTCTACTCAGTGGCAATCTTTGGTCTTGATTTTGAATGTGGAAAGCATCCATTGACTCTTTCAGATGTTGATATTTTTCTAGTAATCATAAAAAACATTTTTAATGTAGTTTTTTTTATACTTCTTCAATATTTCTTGGAGATTTTTCCTTCAAAAAATCTACAAAAGAACTCTCTCTCTCTAAGATGATCCAAAGGTGTCTCCATTAAACCCTCTTGAGGAAGCAATCTTATCTTCAATTCATCAACAACCAAAAAACACTTTGTCTACCCAACCAATATCCTAGTTTTCTCTTCTAAAACTCCAAAATATTTTTTTTGATTAACTAAATATTAAACTTTATCTAATTTCAAATCGTAATTAATACCAACTCAAATTACATATTAAATATATTATTTTATTTTTATTTCTTTAAATTAAATTAATAACCATTGAAACCACCTCCCTCTTAATTTAAACTTTTATCCCTCAATATACCAAAAGCTTCCATTACTTTGAAGATAATAACAGTAAATCTTGTATACACCTACGTCGTTTTAAACCGTTGAGTAGAGGTCAACGGAACGAGTTCTTTCTACATTTGACGTGAAAGTCGTAAACATGATTCCTCGTGAGACATTGTGATAAAGCCATGGTGGACGAATAAGGAGCAGTGCATCCTCGGTAGTCTTGTTTTTAATAAATAGGACCTTTCATTAGGTTTTGGGTGGGTAAAAAAATTAAGTTTACAGTACTGTATGATAAATTTTTAAGTAATAATAATTTTATTATTTACTTTAAATTAAAATAAATTTATTTTCATTTTTTCTAAAACATAATATTACAATAATTTTAATATTATTCTAATTTAAAATAAATATATAAATTATAATTTTAATCCATCATTTTAATTACCATACCAAAACTTACCCATAAATGACACTTACTACCTGTGTAACAAATTTCAAATTTTAAATTGCATGCGACGTAGCTGCCACACATTGACATAAGGCAAAGCCTCTTTCGTCGAAAGTCACTCACGCTTAACAATAGATCACATCCAATGCTCACTTCTCTTATAAGTTGAAGCGATGCACACATGGGCACCACAAATGTTTCCGCATCTTGCAACTATGAAAAAAAAAAAAATTAAAAAATAATAACACTTTATTTATTCTATGTTTAAAAAATAATAATGAGATATTAAACTCTAGCCAAAAAAACTAACTCAACTCATACGATGTTTCCCAATTTTCCCTTTGTTTTACAACCTATTAAAAAAATAAATAAATAAAATAAGGTCATGGTCACGTTTGCTTCCAAGTGTCCGACAGTCACATAGCTTCCAGAAGGGAATTCAATGGAAGGGGGAGTTGTTGGCCATACGTACTACTTCCCCTTACTGGATTATCCTCTTCTTAAAAAGCACACTAGATTGTGAGATTTATGAATAAAAGTATGTGGGTAAGTGATAATTATAAGTTTATTAAAATTTTAAATTATTAAATTTTAAATTATTAAATTTTAATTATTAAATTATTTAAATTAATAATTATGAAAGATTTTTTTTTGAATAACTATTACTTTTATTATTTCTAATCTCGTTCAAGAAATTGGAGTTAACGTATGTAGAATAAAGTCTAAATTAATTAGGCACTAACTTTCAAATCCAAAATTATGAACTTCAACCACTCCGAATCAGATGGATGTACGATTTAAGGAATCTTTGCCGGATTGTTCACCATTTTCATATGGTCATTCCTTTTGATGATTCGAAAGATTTAGAGTTAAAACATTAATTAACTCATTTATTGGTCTGTTGTCTTCTGAAAAGGACCTCCATCTGTACAAGGCTATTGAGATTGTGTCCATCCGGTTTAAGTATCGTCCAGCCGTAACTGGTATTGAGTTAGTCTTCATTTCAAGAAAACTCGTGATATTTTTTATTTACCTTATTTTATTATTTCTAGTGGACAGTGGTTTTTTTAACCTTTATAATAATTTTTTAAGGTTTATTACCTTAAGGTTAAGTTTATTGAAAGTCAATATAGATATTATATATTTTTATATGATTATTTATAATGTGTAGCATAATATATTAATGAATATTTTTTACATCTTTTTGGTGATTGTTATAAGGTGTTTGATTGAATTTAAAATAAAGACTAATAGCAAAGGATATGTTTTGTAAAATGTAGGTAAGATAAACAAGACTTAAAAGTGAAGGACAACTAATTTTAAGCTTGATCTCAAAAGCAAAGGGGTAGGATCTTACTTGCAGTCCTCCACGGAAAACTACAACAATAAATCCAAGGTATATTATGATTGAGAAAGAAAGATATTTGAAGAAGATTGAATAATTCATTTTCCTAAGAAGTAATGAAGTAGGCCCAAATGTCATCTTGAATGATTAGTGATGGTATAACTTCAAATCCTAAATTGTCAAGGACAAAATATGTATAATGATTTGATCATCAACATAAAGCACATGTAAACATCATGATCCCCTTGATTATAGAAAAAACTACATGTAAAAAATAAGGTATGGATATCTTATAATGAAATTGTAACATAATTCATGGCTAAGGCCAACATTGTATGATGTAATATTATTAGATAAAAGGGCATTCATTATACGATGTATTGAATTTATTGTAATATTTTGTTAAGTAAGTTCTATGGGCCACAATTAATCTTGTTATGGTTAAATCCATTATATAACTTGTAATTAACTTTAATCCCTCTTGTTATATTCACTTAGGTTAAATTTTATTATATAATGGGGTTTTGGTATTGTTGTAAAAACCCACATAATTGATGAGTGTCGTTATTGTCATCATTTAATTTTAATGTTTGTCAAATGTAAGGTGGTGTCCAAGGCTATATATGATAGAGGAATTTGGCAAGTTCTACAGTTCATAAATCAGAACACATGCTTATTCGATGGAAGAGAGGTTCATAAGGGTCTTTCAAGGAGCACACTATCTCTAATTTATAGAATTGAAACTATTTAAGTTGCAGAATTGAAACTACTTAAGTTGCAAAATTAAAATTACTTATGTTGTAGAATTGAAATTATCGAAGGAAGAAAGAAACTAGATTACTTTTTCTAAATGGAAATAACATGAAATAAAAATGCTAAATTGAAATCACTACATTAACAACTGCTAAAATTGAAACGGTTGAAAATAAATTGCTAAAATAGGAAAAGTTGCTAAAAAACTATAAATAATTGTTATCACTAAAATTGCAGAAAATGGGAATGATAAATGCAAACATAAACATAGGTCAACTAGCTGCAACACAACACTCATACATCACACTTGCAAAACAAGGAAAAAATAGAGTAAAAACAAGACAAATTTTGTTTACAATAACTTAATAAGAAATTAACAACAATTTAGCAAAAATTGCACAAAACATAAAAAACCTGCAAAATTGTAGAATAGCTCCTTCCACCAACCTTGAGAGTGGGCCATTGCTCCCTGGTCTAGTAGAAAGTTTTAACACTCCAAACCTATGTTCTAATCACCCATTCAATGATTAACATAACATTCTAAAATTACTGCACTTTTATTAATAATTTTGTTGTTACAGTCTGCTATAAATTACAGTCCTCTATTGTCAACCTGTCATCTATTTTCTAACTCTTGACTAACTTTCTAATATAGATAAGTGGACTTATTCATACTAATTTCCGCATCCCTATTCTACATGAGATAAATATAAAATCACTAATTTATTGTTTATGCTTGATTTGTTGTTTTATTACAACTGATTTACTCTTTATTTAGATCAGAATCCAGTTGTACACTTATCCTTGCTTCCAATTTGGTGAGAAATCAGCCAAAAATAGGTAGAGTACCATTGGTCACACCTATACACATGCCAACTCATTTATTCCTTGAGGATTGGTTCAAAACTCTATTTTTCTATTGATTCAACGTATTTCTACTTGTTATTTTTAGAGCAACTCTAGAATATCAGGTTGTACACTTGTCATATTCGATTTTTGCTAATTCCATCATGTGGGGGCACTTCCAAGTGCGTAGTGGGTCCCTCCTCATTACTTTTGACGTTCCTCAACTAGTTTCAACTCCTCATTTAGTGTTTTCCTTGTTTTCCTATTATGTTGTAGGTGGTTGCCTAGATATTCCAGAGCTGCTCCTACATATGTTGCTGCTTAGTTTTCAAGTACCCTATTTCAACTGCAACGTGGTTGTTTGTACACCACATCATCTTAGAAACTCTTTTTAGGTGGGAAAATAATTCAACATAGCTCAACCAATCAAAAGTTACAGAACCTTTATGTACTAGTGATTTTAACTATGTTGTTTAATGGCTAAAATCATTCAAAAACAAGATAAAAAGTGCAAAAAATAGTCAAAACAACAGAATATTATCTCTTAACTCTTAATCATGCAAAAATCAACAAAATAATATATTTTAATTAAATATTTGGAATATAACTATAATATGTATTGAAATATGGTAGTTTTTCATGTTAAAAATGATGTAAAAATGAGGTATTATTTGGCCTCATAAATCCCCCCAACTTAACCTGATGCATGTCCTCATGCATTTTTTTGGGTTACAGAGGTAATAAAGTCTAATTCCATGTACTAATTTCTCCAAAACTGGTGTTCTCTAGAATGAAATCCTTTGTTTTGCTTTATCTCTACCAACCATCTTTGAAATTGTTGATCAAGCTCAAGGTCAAAATCAAAATAGAAAGGTACAAGCATAATAATAGTGGGTGGCCTGAACCGTAGGCCTATCCACTAATATTTTAGTACCAAAATAGCATCCATAAATGCATTTGCCCTTCTTGGTGAATATAGTAGGTTTGTTGGTGGCATGGATTCTCTCTTCTTCTAAGACATGGGCAGTTCATCCCACCTATTCTTACATGTTGCCTTTGAGTTATCAAAATTGTTTATGTAAAACTCTAAAAATAGGCCATACTCTCCTTGAGGTTCCTAAGATAAGTGATTTTGATATTTGGCTTGTTCATCAAGTAAAAATGTTGGCTTGTTAGTGCTTTAGGATTGGGCTGGATATGTCTCAACAAAAGACCAGGTCCTAAATCCACAAGCTTATGTTGTTTTCTTTCCTGATCCCAACATATCTAATTTTGCAATGTGGACATGAAATATCTAAGTTGGACATCATTTGTATATATGTGAGACATGAACTGTACATCCTCTACCAATACAAATTTGTGTAAGTAGAATTCACATAGCATATTATTTTGCTCCTTAGGATTTTGTAGGTATACATCAAGAAAAATCTCACCAAAAGATAAATCATATGATAAACCAAAACAAATTCACATTATATGTCACCTGAGAAATCTCTCCTTAAGGAATAAACTGTATAACCTAGTAGGCCTTCTGCATTGTATCAAGTGTTCTGCAATCAAGCACAAGTCTTTCACCTTAGCCTAAAATTCTATAATTTTGGTAGTTTACTTCCTACTCTGCTCCTCTAAAGACTTCATTACTATACAATGCAATTCAAGGGTATGTAACACATTATCCAACCTATTATGACCTCATTATGTACTACTAGTGAACCCATGTTCGATTGATGCACTACCACTGGTGGGGGTTCATGGATTAGAAGTAACTCAACTTGAATGCCAATATTTGTAGTCTACACTATCTTAACAAATTCTATGAAAATATATTTTTCTTCTTTTTTAAGTGATGTACCTGCATGCATTGAATTAGTTTGTACTCCAGGAACTTTGTTTGTTGATGTATCTTGCTCATCCTATTGTTTTGGAGCTTCTTTTATATGTTCCAAAGCTTATTTTGGACGTTCCAAAGATTCTTTTGGATGTTTCAAAGCTGCTATAGAAGGTTTTTGGACTACTTCAGAATGTTCTGGAGTTGCTCTAAAATATTTCTAAGTATCCTTAGAATATTCCTGAGCGTCATCTATGGTAAGTTGCTCCTACAAAATAGATGGTTGCTAATTAGAATCTAAAGTGTCCTTTATTTGGTGGGAACTTTCTCCAATGTCCATTGGTTCTTTTCTAGCCCTCCTCATAGGTACAACTCCTTATACCTAATGCTATTCTACTTAAACAACAACCATGGTAGAGGCAGAAAGCTGAGGTCCTTACTCTAAGATGACTTATTTAATTTTATGAGGTAATTGTAGGATGTTCTCTTGTGCTTCCTCATCTAGAATCTATCCTACCAAACCAAGCAATTTTTTCGCTGCTTCTTCCCTTGAATCAATATTGTTAAGCAGACTTTGCAACTGTGTCACTCTCACTTTCAATTCATTCAATTCCTGTAGCAATTTACAAATGTATTCATGTTTTTCTTTTATAGTTCCCTCCCCTTTTTCAATATACGTATTCTAGGTCTTGATGATCACCCTAGCAGCCTTCATAGTGTCCTCTGGCTCATACTCTATATATTATTCAGATTCTAAATAATATGTGGGCAGATCCATTACAAGCGAGGAATATAGCTCCACTAGTTCTTTAGTATATATAGGTGGTTTTTCCATCTAAATAGGTGTTTCCTTAGCAACATCATCTTCATCCTCCTACAAAATCGACTTCATCCTCCTTGGTCTAGATGGTGCAGTGGATGTTGTTTCTTGAGCTGCAGGTGCTTCCTCCTTAAACTTCTTCTCAGAGGAGGGGGTGAAGGTGGTTTTGTTTGAGTCTCAACCTCTTTCTCCCCTATCTTAGTAGGTTACTCTATTTTTGCAGTTCTTCTTCATATAGACCTGTTTGTGCAACCAATTTCATCTTCCTTTGTAGATAATGAATTGGTTATTTTAGCCTGTGCCCCAATTGTTTCAAAACTAAAAGGCTCTAGCTATGTAGATTCTTCTATTTGAGAAAAAATCTCAGTGTCCTTAGTTTTATAAATTATCCTCTTAGTCCTAGATTTTTCTGCAAGACTACCATCAACTCTTCTCTTTCTTTATGCCCTAGTTCTGGTAAATGGTGGAGCATGGGAGGATGATGGAGTTTTATTAGGTTCAAGAGTAATCCTATCATCAAAATTTTCCTTAGGGGTTTCTACCCTACCAATGGCTACTTCATTTTCCTGTTCTGACTCCTCTTCAATAGAAACCTATTCATTCCAAGGTTCAAAGAACATATTGAAAGTTTGAACATTACCCAAAAAATGATACCAACAAATTAGTTTGATGAGGCCATGGTGTCTAATAGACCTCTAGTCTTGTTGGTATCTCTTAGTCATGTTATGTAGCTCCTGATGCAAATACAAAGGGATATTCACTCTCACATCTAAATATTGTGTGCCATACCTGAGGTAAGTGATAATTCTCCTGTGATGGCTAACCAAGATATCAAACTATCCTTTATAGGTTAAATACTTGATAATCCATATTGCTACTTTATTCCATGGTGTTTGTAAGCTAACCATTTTAACCCCTTTGTAGATGTTATTGTTAATTTGCATGCTAGGTTGAACATCTCCCTCTACTAAAAAAACCCTAACTACTTTAGGGAATGTTGCTTTAAATGTTCTAGTGATTTCTACTCCCCATAATGGCAATTCAATAATTTAACTCAAAATTAAGGGAGTTACCTCAATCCTCATTCTATTGATGGTAGCTTTGTTGTTGCAGAGAGTGTGAGCAAACTTTACAACTAGTCCTTCGAAATACCCATCAAATTTTTGTAGGAATGGCATCAACCTAGCTTGTTGAAAAAATTGTACCACTTTAGGGTAGCGCTAGATTTCATCTATGGTGTCAGGCTCAACCTTCTTTGTATGCCCCATTGTTGTTTGTCAGCAGTTCAAAAAATATTCGTTGTTCCCCTGCTATAACTCTCTCCAAGTTTTTTTTTTTGATAATTCTACTGCACTTCGATAGTTTTTGGATAATTTTTCTCTTTTCTATAATGCAATGTGGTTTGGTTTTTGTTTAAAACTCTTGTTTTATTTCAATCATGATTATTCCCCTACTGATCTGATGATTATAACACCTCATGCATTCATAACTTTAAAATATAGTGATAAAATACAAAAGATAGCATAGAGTATGTTGTGATCTTCCATGCATCAATGGGATACGTTGTGTGTTTTTATTTGGTTCTTTGCAAGAATTTTATTTTTAGTATGAACAAAGGTGGCAGGCTAAAATATTTCTTGATTACCATGCAAAAGTTAAAATGGTTAATTTGAATTGGACAATTTAATTTGCATGATGGGAGTGTTGTTTTACAAATTGGGTGTCATCCTCCTTGATCCACACTACCATCTATGTTGAAACACCACAATCACATGGATATAGAATGGGGCATGATAACATGGTATGGTGGGGTTCTTCGAAACATGCTTGATGTCATCATTTAAATGGCTACCATATGTGTATGTTGAAGGTTACACCTAGGTTCGAAAAATATCGCACAATCAATTGGTGTTGCATGATGTGGCATCATGGACGTCACAATGGAATATATATATATATATATATATATATATATATATATATATATATATATATATATATATATATATATATATATATATTAAAAATTTTAATGTGTGCCCTGTGCATTTCAAATTTACCCGCGCCACCGCATATTTTTCAAATTTGTTGGGCCACCTTTCAAATTTGTGACCTTTTGAATCTTTGGACCTTCTGAATATCTAGACCTTCTAGAGTTCTAGATCTTTTAGAGCTTGAGACTATTTGCAGATCTGTAAAGTACTAGTTTTTATGCTGCCAGACTGAACTTTTTATGCGACCAAGGGTAGGATAGGGTGTTTCTTGACATGTGAAACAAGGTGTTCTATTTTTTTACCAAATTTACAAATAGTTTTTTCTAAATATAAAATTATCATACACTACATGTTAATGCTAACTATGACTAAAATGCAAAAAAAACATACATTACTACTATGGAAATTAATCATACACCTTGTAAGTCACTTTTGATGATTGTTAGCAAGATATATAAAAAATAAAAACATGACATATGTGCAGTAAGTGATATTTATATAATGATGGATAAATCAAGAAGGTAAATACGTCAAAAATTGGTTTTCATGTAAGTCTTAATTCAATAGAACTTTTGAAAATGTTTTCACTTTCTTAGTTAATGGTTGATGGTATACTTGAAGGTGATGTTCATTTACCACTAACTTCCTCCTTGAATCATCAATTAGAGATATGCGAACCACTCCATTCCTAAAAACTTCTTTAATCTAGTATGGTCCAAACCACCTAATTTGTAATTTGCTAGGAAAATCTTCGTAGCAAGAATGGAACAATAAGTCCCAATCTCCTTGATCAAATTTTCTCTATAAGATGTGACTATCATGCCACATCTTTCACTGTTGTTGGATTATTTTTGTTTGGTGCAATACCTCTAATTGAAGTTCATCTAACACATTCAATTACAAAATTCTATCCATCTATACCTGCAATAATTCAATACCAACTTACAAAGACATGAGAAGTGTTAGTAACTCAAATTCAATGGGAAAAAGAAATTCTTACCATAGACAAGTTCATTAGGTGTGAAACCTATGGTGGATTTCCATGTTGTATTGTATGACCAAATAACTTTTGGTAATTTGTTTAACCAAATTTTTCTATGTGAAGCTACTATTTTGGTTAAGATTCTTTTCAATTTCCTATTGGCGATTTCAACCTGACCATTCGCTTGAGGGTGATAAGACGATGATTTTCTATATTTTATTTCATATAGTTCAGTAAAATCTTTTATGACTCTTGATGCAAATTGGGGTCCATGATCTGTGGTAATAGATAGTGGGGCTCCAAATCTTTAAAAATTTTAAGAATATAGAAATTCAGTGACCTCTTCATGAGCATATTTGAAAGCACACACCTTAGTCCATTTGGTTACATAATTAGTATATATTAAGATATGTACCTTTCCTTGAGAAGGTGGGTAAATGGGTCCAACAAAATATAACCTCTATTTTTCAAATGGTTCTAAAACCACTTGAGATTGTAAAGGCATTTCATTTATAGGTATGGGTTTTCCCATTCTTTGACATGCATTGCATTGTTGTATGTACTTTTTCACATCCTTGTGAAGAGATGGATAATAATAACCAATTTCCAAAAAAATTCTAATAGTACTTTTAACTGAATAATTTCCTCCTAAAGGTTCATCATGATATGCACAGAGGATATCATACACTTCATATTTTTGAATACATTGATGTAATATGTGGTTAGGTCCACATCTAAATAGTAGACCATTGATCCATTTAAAATAAGAGCTTTGCTTTCTCCATTATTTCTTTTATTTTGAGGTAAAATGAGAGGGGATTTTCCCTATTGCTAAATAGTTAGCAGTACCAGCAAACCAAGGTGATGTTACTGACATGGAAAATTATTTTCATTAGGAAAAGTATCCTCTACCAATTCTTCTTCTCCTATGTTGTTTAGTCTAGACAAGAAATCTGTTACTACATTAGCTTTTCCTGGTTTATTTATTATTGTGATATCAAAATCCTGTAGTAGTAATAACCAACAAATTATTCTTACACTAACCATAGGCCTGTTCATCAAGTATTTAACAGTTGAATGATTTGTATTGACAAATACTTGGTAACCAATGATATAGTAATGAAATTTGTTAAAAGCATATACAACTGCTAGAAATTCCTTTTCAATGGTAGTATAGTTCTTTTCTACTCCAGTGAGGTTCTTGCTAATATAGTAAATAGAATAATACTCCTCATTTTCTATCTACCCTAATGTTGCTCCAATTGTAGTATTGGATGCATCAGTTTGGATGTGAAATGATAATTCCTAGTTTGGACCTCTCAATAGAGGTGGAGTGATAATTTTTTCTTTTAAAGCATCAAAATAATTTTGGCACTTTTCGATCAATTTAAACTTAGAATATTTTGTTAGCAATCCAAACATAGGGTTCAAAATTGTACTAAAATTTTGAATAAAACATCAATAAAAGCTAATATGTCCCAAAAAGCTCCTGACATTAGTTTGGGTCTGCGGAGGAGGAAGGTTCCTAATGAATTTTACTTTCTTAGGATCTACCTTAATTCCTTTAGATGAGATATGATGGCCAAGGACAATTTCTTCTTCCATCATCATGAAGCATTTGTTAGGATTTAGGGCCAAATGATAAGTTTCACAATGGGTTAATACCTTTTCAAGATGTTCTAAGGTTACATAAAAGGTTTCCCCATAGACTGTGAAGTCATCCATGTAGATTTCTACACATTCAGTAGTTAAATCAGAAAAAAAATGGCTAGAACAACTCATTGGAAAGTCACTGGGGTGTTACAAAGGCCAAAAGGTAAGACTATGTATGCAGAAGTTCCCCATGGATAAGTGAATGTCATTTTCTTTGGGTCTTTAGGTGGAACCTATATTTGATTATATCCACTAAATCCATCGAGAAAAAAATATGTATTTCTTGCGAGTGTGTCTAACACTTGATCAATAAAAGATAATGGAAAACGGTCCTTATGTGTGACTTTATTTAATTCTTGGTAATCCACACACACTCTCATTTTTTTTTTTTAATTTGGCATGATAACCAATGGAGAAACCCATCGACTATAAAAAATTTGGTAAATGAATCCTACCTCTAAGAGTTTCTTGATTTCATATTTGATGATATCTCCCAAAGCAAGATTTGATCGCCTTTGTGGTTGTCGCACAGGTTTTACATCTTTAGTATATATTCTATGAGTACATACATCAGTATGAATCCTTGTCATATATTTATATTCTCATGCAAAGGAATTGATATGTCAGTTTAATACAATAAGCAATTTTTCTTCTTGTTCATTGGTCAACTAGTTGTTGATGTTAAAAAATTTCCCTATTTGTACCTCATCTTGTTTTGTTCCTGGATAAACAAAATTAGCTGCTTCGAATTTGCTTACTAAGGAGTTAAGAGGAAAATAATGTGGTAGAAGAGAGTGAAAGATTCATGTCTCCTTGTTAATTATAATTCCTAATGGAATCATGTTGTAAATCAAAAATTAAAAACACCAATACACAGATAAAACACCAAAAGCACAATGACACAATCAGAATGCACAAGATCAATAATCCTTTATTAATGTGGGTAGATATCCTAGTTGTACAATGAATGTGCCCCAATGTGGGGGTTACAAATGCTTTTTGATACAAATGTTACAAGATGCTAGGGTTTTAAAACCCTAGTGCAATGAATAGCTGGTGTCTTCCATCTCGTCCTTGATCCAAATAATAGTGTTGGTGGGTTTGTGTATCCCTAGCTGCAAAAGCTTCTAGAAATATGATTCCTGCACCTACAAATAGAAAACAACATAAAGGAGTTAGAAGCACATTCGAGGGCTCCACTGTGTGAGACCCTCAAAGAGATAAAACCTATAAAAACCTAGATGTTGTAATATAGAACTGTAAATAAAAAGTACTGAAATATGAATGAATACCAATAACTTCTTACCTTACCAATGCTAGTTTATATTTTTGCTTCTGTGATCAAGAATCGTGCGAATGCTTGGAAGGTGCATGGGGTTGGGGGACTACAACTATGCTATGAGAAATACCCAGAGGTATTCAATGAGGGCTATAAATTCCCACCAGAATTCTAGGAATGCTTAGTAGAGTTTGGTGAACTCTGGGGAGCATTTAGGGGTTGAGGAAAGCGAAGCAGAACCAGATCTGGTTCGCAAGGGTTTGGTGGCGGTGGAAACAGGGGATGCGATGGCGATAGCGATGGCGAGGATGATAGAAAAATGACTAGGGCAAATATTCGAGGACTTTTCTAAGGAGCTTAAGGCTTTCCAAGGGGTTTGATTCATCAAAATGACTCATCTTTTATAATCTAACCTTGAACATGTTAGGGTTTCAATGACACAAAATGGGCGATCAAGATTAAAACATGAGGAAGGGTGGATATTAAGTTTGGGCAAGTAGCATGGATTGGGATAGATGAATGGTTGATATTAAAACATGGTGGATGGCTAGGATTTATTCATATATATATATATATATATATATATATATATATATATATATATATATATATATATATATATATAATGGATGACTATGATTGGAGGATACGAATGGATGACAAGTAGCTAGATTTTGGTGTCTGTAGATGCTCCTTTTTGTATTGCATTGTGTGAAATACAATGCGATGCAAAAATACGAGACACTTGGCTTGGCATGATGAAGAAGCTTTCTTTTCTTGGAATGCAAAGATGATTTTGAAGAAAAAAAATTTGTATGTGTAGCTTATGCTATCAATTGGAGAATGAGTGAAAAATTAGTCTCATGAGCCAATTGACAAATTTGTGGGTGAAAACCATATCCTTGTGATTCTCTGCCTTGATAAATGTTGGTTATTTTTTATTGACTATTGACTTACCCTCCTTAGGAAGATTCAACATTCCTAGAGGAGCCTCCATTTTTGTGTTCATATTATTTGGGTAGGACCGGGTCAAATACCCATATTTATGGCAAACTCTACACATGAAGGGCAACACCTCATAATCCAATTGTTGAATCCAAGATAGTCCTGCAACTTTGAGTTCAACCTCTATCAATAAAGGTTGGTTGAGATCCATTTCCACGCATAATCTAACATAAATGTTTGTGTTTGATTTCATCGTGTCTCTAGAAACACCCTAATATCTTCCAAGGGAATTATCGATGATTTCTAATATATACTCACTCTAGAACTCCATTGGAAGTGCATACAAATGAATCCAAACTGAGACAACAGTGGGTTCAATTCACAGATCAAATCCAACTCTCTAGGACTAAACAAAGAATCCTACCAAACGATGATTCATCTTTTCCGATTCGAAAGCCCTATTTCTATCAGCAAGTGAGGAAAAACTAACAATAAAGTATTCATTACTAATAAACCACAAAAAATACGCACTAAGAGGCTCCTAGTTTTGCTGAGTCTAGAAATGCAAAAAAATAAGGGTAAGGAGAATACCATGAATTTACAAATCATATTATGATTGACTTTATATAAGATTGTTTCTTCTACCATCCTCTACTCAATGGTAATCTTTGGCCTTGATTTTGAATGTGGAAAGCATCCATTGACTCTTTCATATGTTGATCTTTTTCTAGTAGTCATAAAAAGTATTTTTAATGTGGTTTTTTTGTGCTTCTTCAATCTTTCTTAGAGATTTTTCCTTCAAAAAATTTGCAAAAAAACTCTCTCTAAAAAAGGATCCAGAGGTGTCTCCATTAGACCCTCCTGGGAAAGCAATCTTGTCTTCAATTCCTCAATAACCATAAAGCACTTCGTCTACCCAACCAATACCCTAATTGTCTCTTTTAAAACTCCAATTTTTTTTTTTAAATTAATTAAATATTAAAATTTATCTAATTTCAAATCGTAATTTATACCAACTCAAATTAATATTAAATATATTATTTTATTTTTATTTTTTTAAAATAAATTAATAACCAAAATATACAATTAAAAACACCTCCCTCGTAATTTAAACTTGTATCCCTTAATATAGCAAAAGCTTCCATTACTTTGAAGATAATTACAGTAAATCTTGTATACACCTACGTCGTGTTAAACCGTTGAGTAGAGTTCAACGGAAGGAGTTCTTTCTACTCTTGACGTGAAAGTCGTAAACATGATTCCTCGTGAGACATTGTGATAAAGCCAAGGTGGACGAATGAGTAGTGCATGCTCAGTAGTCTATTGTTTTTAATAAATAACACCTCTAGTAAGTTTTGGGTGGGTCAATTTTTTTTTTGGTATTAAATAGTAGTAAAAAATTTAAGTTTACCTTTTTAAACTTAAGTTTTTTAAATAAAAAATAATTTTAATCAATTTTAAAGTAATAATAATTTTATAATTTATATTAAATTAAAATTAATTTATTTAATTTATTTATATAATATTATAATATATTTTTTAAGTAATATTTTTATAATTTTTTTTTATTACAATAATTTTAATATTATTTCAATTTAAATCTTCATTCAAAACCCTAATTAATTAAACCAATACTATTTATAAATATGTAAATGATAATTTTAATCCTTGATATTAATTACCATACCAAAACTTACCCGTAAATAACATTTACTACCTGTGTAACAAATTTTAAATTGCATGCGACGTAGCTACTGTAGTTTTATTTAAAATTTTTATCGTCGGGAGCGCAAAGCGAAGGGAGGGCCCGAAGTCGGGGAGCGCAGCCCAAGTAAGGGAGGGCCCGAAGTCGGGCTGCGCAGCCGAACTTGGGCTGCGCTCCCGCTTATTGCGCAATCGGGTTGCGCTTCTGAAATTTACGTAGTCGGGTTGCGCAAGTAAAACTTACTTGCGCAGTCGGGTTGCGCAAGTAAAACTTGCGCAGTCGGGTTGCGCACGGAGTAATGTACGTAATTAGGCTGCGCATAGAAGAAAGTGTTAAGTCGAGAGCATTCGGTCAATGCCTGACTGCGTTAGTCAAAGGCAGCGAAGTCCGACTTCACTGCGCAATCGGGTGAACAGCCCCAGACTTAGCCAAATTTTGCCTTGCAGACTTTTGCTGTCCGGAGGCTTGCGCGGCTACAACGATGTTTTGCTTGGCTTGGCAAGAACTGTACGGGAGGAGAGAAACACCGAATCTGCAGACTAAAGCTGCAGGATAAACTGAGAGGGAAAACAAATGTCCAGTCTGCTGCTCGGACATTAAACAGATGAGCTACACTGCTCACTGAAACGATCTCGTTCGCTACTCTGCAAATCGCTGTTTTTCTCTTGCCTGTTTCTCCAAGTTTCCCCGCCTGTTTCTCCAAGTTTCCCCACTCTCCTCTCCGTTGTCTGAAGACCCGAACTGCCTTATATAGCTGCGGGGAGAGGAAGATAGAGGTTATCCTTTGACAGGTTCTGACAGACCCTGAACTAGGGTTTCTGACCAATCGCCAAACTGGCATTAACTTATGCGGCGATCGGATCTGTCAGACGTCACATCTGTCAGAAGGCACGTGCGACGTCAAGTCAAAAATTTTGCCGGCATCCTGGACTGCGACTTCGTCCAAGTTCGGAACGCAGTTTGGGAGAGGCGTGAAATCAGGAATAATATTTCTAACAGCTGCCACGCGTTGACCTAAAGCAAAGCCTCTTTCATCGGAAGTCACAAGCTCGTAGCCCCCATCAACAATACGATCAAGTGGAAGAACGCAACTTCAACGATCAAGGAATTTCTATTACTGCACGTTATGGTGATATGTTTCTGTGTTCATTGCGAATGATCACTCACGCTTAACAATAGATCGCATCCAATGCTCACTACATGGGCACGACAAATGAAAAACCAATTAAATGAATGGAATATTCTTCTTTCTGTTGGTTTCATTTTCTTATTAAATAGACGAAACTCCCCTGTGTTACCGGGTTCTAGTGGATTGAATTGAAGAGTCATTACAGATTTCCTGCGAGCAGGGTGAGGAATTTTCTGCTTTAAAATAGATCAGTGCATAAAATAACAAGATGCGGAAAAAAGTTCAATACATCTGAATTCAGGAAGGTCATAACAAAAATAATCAAAACCAAATACTAACCGCTCAAAGCTATTGTGTCCAAGATAGTATATGTACCATTCTAATAAAGATGGCTTCCGACTTATGCATTTGTGAATTGCATAAATTAGTATTTTTAATGGATTCGTCAATACAAATTTCGTAGATCTCAAAACTCTTTTCATAGTAACATTAATCTTTAATGTTTATATTCAGAGAAATGAATGTAAAACAAACAACTCTGAAACCAGACAGCTCCAGATGTCTAAATTAGCTTTAGATTCATGGTATGTGTCGGAGACTCCGAAACTCAAAGCCACCTACTGTCACTTTCTCCCAATTACAAGCCATAATGTGTAGAGAGGGCGAACTGAAATGAACGGAATATGCTCTTCAAAGAGCAAAAGAATCAGCAGTTGTCTGTTGATTTCGTCTTCTCATTTTGTTACCCCATGAAGGCCTACAACAATCAGATGATCTTCTCCTCATCAGCTCCACTAGCTGAGCTTCCCACAGACTATTGCTATTCATTCGTAATCTTCTATCGTAATCGCTTAATTCCAACCCGTTTTGCAGTCGCCAATCGTAATCCTCACGAAGCGCAGGGTCCGACAGAGTCTCGTAAGCCTCACGGACTTGGACAAATAGTCTGTTGGCCTCTTCCTTCTCCGCAGGCGAGCAAACATCTGGATGAAATCGAAGCGCCATCTGACGATACGCGCTCTTGATATCCCGCGCACTCGCATTGTGAGGGAGACGCAGCACATCGTACAATGAAGAAGAGCAGGAAAGAGGAGCACCAAATTGAAATGCCCTAACTGCAACTGTTCTGACCGTCGATTGCTTTGATCTCGCTGCCATTTTTACAGGGAAAGAAAGACGATGTGTCGTAAGGTGCCCGCGGAAAACTCCAATCGATGCGCTGTACTCCATCAAAGAAGAGAGCTACAGACAGCTAATTCCTGTTAATTAATTAGCAGTTGCGAGAGAGGATTTTGAATAGGAATGGAGTGAACTGAAGAGGCCGGGGCTTCTATGGTGGAAGAAGAGGGCATAATTTCCCTATGTATAAGGTCGCGGGATCGAGTTTTCCTTGGAACCTAAAACGAAAGGGATGCCACCGGACTGTAATAACGTAGATGAGCGAGATTAGCAGATTATGTTGTTGGTCCCACGGCGAAGAGAAGTGTGGGCCAAATATTTACGTCTGTCTGTGTCTTCCAGAATACTGCAAACGTTTTTGTAAGTTTTCTTCTTTTCTTTAATAATAAAAAACATTGATTTAATAAAGATAGTATAATGGTAGGATTTTGGTTTTTGAGGTTTAAATTTTAGTTTACTTATGGTTTTCAAGGTTTAAATTTTGGTTTACTTAGGGATAGATGGGACAGGTTAGATAGTACCTGGAAAGGGATAAATTAGATTAGGATAGATAGTACCTAGAAAGGAATAAATTAGATTAGATGATAGTAGTTGAATGTTTATCTAAGGTTAGTTGCCTCTGTTAGATGCTGTAAGATCATGTGTAACCTTAATTTTGAAAAGTTCAGCCTTATTGACATTGTCTAACCTAATAAATTTGAGTTTAAAGTGAGAAGACCTAATAGTATTTATTTATATTTAAAAAATAATAATAAGATATTAAACGCTAATAAAATATGTTTCCCAATTTTTTTTGCTTTAGAACCTATTAAAAAATAAATAAATAAAATAGGGTCATGGTCACGCGTTAGTTCTTACAAGAATTTCGCTTCCAAGTGTCCGACAGTCACATGCCTCCCAGAAGGGAATTCAATGGAATGGGGAGTTGTTGGCCATGCGTACTACTTTCGCTTTTTTGATTGTCCTCTTCTTAAAAGGTACACTAAATTGTGATATTTATGAATTAAAGTAGGTGGGTAGGTGATTTTTTTTTAATAACTATTAAAGAAATTGGAGTTAACGTATGTAGAATAAAGTCTAAATTAATTAGGGACTGAACTTTCAAATCCAAAATTATGAACTTCAACCACTCCGAATCAGAGGGATGGACAATTTAAGGAATCTTTGCCGAATTGTTCGGCGTTTTCATACGGTCACTCCTGACCTCTTTATGATTCGAAAGATTTGGAGTTAAAACATTAATTAACTCATTTATTGGTCTGTTGTCTTCTGGAAAGGACCTCCATCCATCTGTGGAAGGCTATTGAGATTGTGTCCTTGTCGATACTAAATTGGAATTGTAATAGTAAAACATAACTTGGTTGGAGCAACGGAGTGGAACAATGGACATCAGTTTAAGTATCGTCCAGCCGTAACTGGTATTGAGTTATTCTTGAGTTATTCTTCATTTCAAAATATTAATGATTTTTTTTATTTATATTATTTTATTTTTTTTGTGAACAGTGTTATTTTTTAAAGGTTTAAAGTCGGGTATTCTATCATATCATGATTTTTTAAGGGAGAGTTAAGCTTATCAATAGAGAATTTAACACATAACAATAACCAAAACGTCAACCAAAACACCAACTGTAACGCAAACTGTAAACAATGTTAATATCATATTATTGTAACTAAAAATAAACAAATATTTAATTTTCTTAATTGTTTATTCCATAGAGTAATCTATTGATAAATAGTGACTGGATTTAGCATGCATATAGGGTGATGGAATTTTAGAAGTTTATATTTTGTTATTTATTTTAGTTTTGCTTATGTGAAATGGATATTTATGATTTAATGTTGCATGTTTTTAATTTTATCCAAAGTGAATATAGATATTATATATTTTTACATGATTATTTATAATGTGCAGCATTATATATATATATATATATATATATATATATATATATGTGGGGTGATTTTTATGAGGTGTTTGATTGAACTTAAAATAAAGTCTAATAGCAAATGATATGTTTTGTAAAATATAGGTAAGATAAATAAGATTTAAAAATGAAGGACAACTAGCTTCAAGTTTAACCTCAAAAGTAAAGGAGTAGGATCCAACTTACAGTCTATGGAAAACTACAATAATAAATCCAAGGTATATTATGATTGAGAAAGATATTTGAAGAAGATTGAATAATTCATTTTTCCAAGTAATGAAGTATGTCCAAATATGTCATTTTGAATGATTAGTAAAGGTATAACTTCAAATCCTAAATCGTCAAGGATAAAATATGTATAATTATTTGTAAACATCATGACCCCCTTGAATACAAAAAAAAACTAAATGTAAGAAATAAGGTATGGATCTCTTCTAATGAAATTGCAACCTAATTCATGGCCAAGACTGACATTGTATGATGCAATATTGTTAGATAAAATGGTATTCTTTATACAATATATTGAATTTATTGTAATATTTTATTAAGTAAGTCCTATAAGCCACAATTAATCTTGTTATGGTTAAATCCACTATATAACTTGTAATTAATCTTAATTCCTCTTGTTATGTTTTTTTTTGAAAAATTTCTCTTGTTATGTTAACTTAGGTTAAAACTTTATTATATAATGGGGTTTGGGTATTGGTATTAAAATCCACATCACTGATAAGTGTCGTTAATGTCATCATTTAATTTTAATGTTTGTCAAATCTAGGGCGGTGTCCAAGGCTATATACGATAGAGGAATTTGACACGTTCTACAGTTCAAAAATCAGAGCATATGCTTATTCAGTGGAAAAAAGGTTCATAAGGGTATTTCAAGGATCACACTATCTCTAAAACTATTTAAGTTACAAATTTGAAACTACTTAAGTTGTAGAATTAAAATTACTTAAGTTGCAGAATTGAAATTGCTAAAGGAAGAAAGAAACTAGATTACTTTTGCTGAATGGAAATAACATGAAAGGAGAATGTTGAATTGAAAATACTACATTAACAAGTGTTGAAATTGAAATTGTTGAAAATAAATTACTAAAACAAGAAAAGTTGCTAAAAAATTGTAAATAATTGTTGTAATTGAAATTGCAGGAAATGGAAATGATAAATGAAAACATAAACACATGTCAGATAGCTGCAACACAACACTCATACATCACACTTGAAAAACAAGGGGAAAATAGAGTAAAACCAAGATAAATTTTGTTTACAACTTAACTAGAAATTGACAACAATTTAGCAAAAACTGCACAAAACATAAAAAACCTACAAAATTGTAGAATAGCTCCTTCCACCAACCTTGAGAGTGGGCCCTTGCTCCCTAGTCCACCAGAAGGTTTTAACACTCCAAGCCTAAGTTCTAATCACTCATTCAATGACTAACACAACATTCTAAAATTATTGCACTTTTATTAATAATTTTACCGTTATAGTCTACTATAAATTACAATCCTCTATTGTCAACCTATCATCTATTTTATAACTCTTGATTAAATTTTGACTAAATTTCTAACATATATGAGTGGACTTATTTATACTAATTTCCACCTCCCTATTCTACGTGAGATAAATACAAAATCACTAATTTATTGTTCACTCCTAATTTGTTGTTTTGTTACAACTGACTTAGTCTTGATTTAGGATAAAATCCAGTTGTGCACTTATCCTTGCTTCTAATTTGGTGATAAATTCACCAAAAATAGGTGGAGTATCATTGGTCACACCTATACATGTGCCAACTCATTTATTCCTTAAGGATTGGGTCAAAACTCTTTTCTTTTGATTTTACCTATTTTTGCTTGTTACTCTAGAGTAGCTCTAGAATATCAATCTTTACACCTGTCATATTCGATTTTTGCTAATTCCATCATGTGGGGGCACTTCGCAGTGCATAGTGGGTCCCTCCTTGTTACTCTTAACGTTCCTCAACTGGTTTTAACTTCTCCTTTGGAGTTGTACTTATTTTCCTATTATGTTGTAGGGGGCTACCTAGATTTTCCAGAGCTACTCCTACACATGTTGCTTCTTAGCTATCAAGTGTCCTATTTCAATTGCAATGTGGCTTTTTGGACACCACATCATCCTAGAAACTCTTTTTAGGTGGGAAAACAATTCAAAATAGCTCAACCAATCTAAAGTTAAAGAACCTTTATGTACTAGTGATTTTTACTATGTTGTTTATGGCTAATATCATGCAAAAATAGGACAAAAAGTGTAGAAAACAATCAAAACAATGGCATATTATCTCTTAAAACTTAATCATGCATTGCACCAAGTGTTCTACAATCAAGCACAAGTCTTTCACCTTGGCCTACAATTCTACAATTTTTGCAGTCTACTTCCTGTTCTATTCCTCTAAAAGGCTTCATTGCTGCAAAATGCAATTCAAGGGTATGGTAACGCCCTATCCAACCTACTATGGCCTCATTATGTGTTGCTAATGAAACCATGTTTGGTTGATGCACTACCATTGGTGGGGATTCATGGATTGGAAGTAACTCAACTTGAATGTCAATATCTATAGTTTGCACTATCTTAATAGATTATATGCAAATCATTTTTATTCTTTCTTAGGTGATGTACCTACATGCATTGAATTAGTTTGTACTTTAGAAACTTTATTTATTGATGTAACTTGCTCATATTTTTGTTTTGGAGCTTCTTTTAGACATTCCAAAGCTTCTTTTGGATGTTCTAGAGATTTTTCTCAATGTTTTGAAGCTGCTCTGAAATGTTCCTAGACTACTTCAGATTATTTTGGAGCTACTTTAAAATATTCCTAAGTATCCTCATAATGTTCTTGAGTATCTTCTATGATAAGCTACTCCTGCAAAATCAATGGTTGCTTAGGCTCTGAAGTGTTCTATATTTGGTGGGAACATTCTCCAACATCCATTGGTTCTTTGCCAACTCTCCCCATAGGTACAACTCTTGCCTATTGCTATTTTGCTAAACCAACAACCATGGTAGAGGTAGAAAGGCGGGGTCCTTGCTTTAAGGTGACTTCTTCAATTTTATGAGCAATTATAGGATGTTTCTTGTGCTTCCTCATTTGGAATCTATCCTACCAAGCCAAGTAAATTTTCTATTGCTTCTTCCCTTGAATCAGGATTTGCAAGTAAACTTTCCAACTATGTCACTCTCCCTTTCAATTCATTCAATTCGTTGCAATTTACAAATGTATTTATATTTTTCTTTTATAGTTGCCTCCTCCAAGTCTGCTAGGTCTTGATGATCACCCTAGTAGCCTTCATAGGGTCCTCTGGCTCGTACTCTATATATTCTTCATATTTTGAAGAATATGTTGGTAGATCCATTATAGGTGAGGAATCTAGCTCTATCTATTCTTCAGTATATATAGGTGGTTCTTCCATCTGTACAAGTGTTACCTGAATAGGTTTTTCCTTAGAAAAATCATCTTTGTCCTCTTGCAAAATCAAATTCCTCCTTCTTCGCCTAGATGGTGTAGTGGATGCTATTTCTTGAGCTGCAACTACTTCCTCCTTAAACATCTTCTTAGATGAGGGGGTGAAGGTGGTTTTTTTTTAGTCTCAACCTCTTTCTGTCCTATCTCAGTAGGTTCCTCTATTTCTATAGTTCTTCTTTCTACAGACCTATTTGTGCAACCAATTTCATCTTCCTTTGTACATGATGAATTAGCTATTTCAACCCGTGTACCAATTTTTTCAAAATTGGAATGCTGTAGCTATGCAGATTATTCTACCTGAGCATACATCTAAGTGTCCTTAGTTATAAAAATTACCCTCTTGATCCTAGGTTTTTCTGTACGGCTACCTTCAGCTCTTCTCTTTCTTTGTGCTCTAGTTCTGGAAAATGGTGGAGCATGGAAGGACGATGGAGTTTCCTTAGATTCAAGAGTAACCCTATCATCAAAAGTTTCCTCAAGGGTTTATACCCTACTAGTGGCTACTTCCTTTATTTTTTCTAGCTCCTCTTTAATAGGAACCTATTGAAAGTCTAAACATTACACTAAAAATTATGTTTGCAAATTAGTTTAATGAGGCCATAGTGTCTAACAGACCCTTGGCCTTGCTGGTATCTCTTAGCCATGCTATGTAGATCCTGATGTAAATACAAGGGGATATTCACTCCCACCTTTAGATGTTGTGTGTCATACTTGAGGTGAGTACGAATTTTCATGTGATGGCTGACCAAGATAGCAAAGTATCCTTCATAGGTTAAATACATGATGATCCATATTGCTACTTGATTCCAAGGTGTTTGTAAGATAACTCTTTTAACCCCTTTATAGATATTATTGTTAATTTACATGCTAGGTTGAATATATACCTCTACTAAAAAATCCCTAACTACTTCAAGGAATATTGCTTTAAATGTTCTAGTGATTTCTACTCCTTGTAACGATAATTCAATAATTTGACTAAAAAAAGAGAGTTACCTCAATCCTCATTCAATTTATGGTAGCTTTGTTATTGTGGAGAGTGTGAGCAAACTCTGCAACTAGTCCTTTGAAATACCCATCAAATTTCTACAGGAATGACATCGACCTAGCTCACTAAAAATTTGTACCACTTCAGGGTAATGTTGGAGTTCGTTTATGGTGTCAAGCTCAACCTTCTTCTTCTATCCCATTGCTATTTTTCAGCAGTTTAACAAATGTCCATTGTTCCATTGTTGTAACTCTCTTCAATTCTATACTTTTTGATAATTTTGCTACACTATGGTAGATTTTTGGACACTTTCCTCTTTCCTATAATGCAACGTGGTTTGGTTTTCATTTACAAATCTTGTTTGTTTTCATTGATGATTATTCCCCTACTGATCTGATGATTACAATACCTCATGCATTCATGACTTTGAAATGCATCGATCAGCTTCGAAAGATAGCATAGAGTATGTTGTGATATTCCATGCATCAGAGAGACACGTGGTGTGTTTTTATTTGGTTATTCACAATAATTTGATTTTCAACATAAAAAAAGATGACATGCTAAAATATTTCATGATTACCATGCTTCTCCATGCAAAACTTAAAATGGTTAATTTGAATTGAATGGTTTGATTTGCATTATGGGGGTGTTGTTTTGTGGAAAATTGAGTGCCATCCTCCTCAATCCACTCTACCATCTACATTGAAACACTATAGTCACATGACTCTAGAATGGGGTATGATAACGAGGTATGATGGGGTGCTTTGAAACATGCCTGATGTCATCATTCTGATGGCTACCACGTGTGTATGTTGAAGGTTGCACCTAGGTTCAAAACATGTCGTACAGTCAACTGGTGTTGTGTGAGGTGGCATCATGATGGAATATATATATATATATATATATATATATATATATATATATATATATATATATATATATTATATATATATAATTTGTTTTTTGAAAATTTCAATGCGTGCCCTGCACATTTCAAATTTACCCGCTCCCCCATATTTGTTTCAAATTTTCTGGGTCACCTTTCTGAGCTGTGACCTTTCGAAGCTCTGGACCTTATGGAGCTCTAGATATTTCAAATTTTGTGATATTCTAGAGCTCTGTAAAGTACCAATTTTTATGTTGCTAGACTAAACATTTTATGCGACCAAGGGTAGGATAGGGTGTTTCTTGACATGTTAAACAAGTTCTATTTTTTACCAAATTTACAAATAGTTTTTGCCAAATATCTAATTATCATACATTATATGTTAGTACTAACTATGACTAAAATGCAAGAAACACATACCTTACTGCTTTGAAAATTTATCATACATCTTGTAAGTCGCTTCTGATGATTGTTAGCAAGCTATCTGAAAAATAAAAACATGACATATGTGCAATAAGTGATATTGTATAATGATGGATAAATCAAGAAGGCAAACACATCGGAAACCAATTTTCATATAAACCTTAATTCAATAGCATCTTTTAAAAGGTTTTCACTATTGAATTATTCATTTTTTTCAAAAATTTCATCTTTTTTTCTTCATTTTTTTTCAATCTGTCTTGATTGCACTCATGAAATAATTTTACAACATTCCTTCAAATTGTGCCCATGAAGGAATTTCAAAATCAAGATTATTCCTCTTTTTGTTTTTTTTTCTTGTTTTTATTCAAAATTTTCAAATCATTTTGAATCTGTAATGGAAGAGAGAGTGTCTTTTATCATATGTAAATCCAACTATGCAATCCATTCCAAAAACTATTTCTTAATGGTTGATGGTATACCCAAAGATGATATTAATTTACCACTAACTTCCTCCTTGAATCATCAATGGGAGAGATGCGAACTACTCCATTCTTGAACACTTCTTCAATCTAGTATGGTCCAAGCTACCTAGTTTACAATTTGCCAAGAAAATCTTTGTAGCGAGAGTAAAATAATAAAGCCCAATCTCCTTGCTCGAATTTTCTCTATTAGATGTGGCTATCATGCCACATCTTCCATCGTTGTTGGATAATTTCCATTTGGTGTAATTCTTGTAATTGAAGTTCATCCAATGCATTCAATTCCAAAATTATATCCATCTATACCTGCAACAATTCAATATCAACTTCCAAATATGTGCAAAGTGTTAGTAACTCAAATTCAATGGGAAAAATAGGTTTCTTACCATAGACTAGTTCGTAAAGTGTGAAACCTGTGGTGGATTTTCATGTTGTATTGTATGCCCAAACAAATTTTAGTAATTTTTTTAACCAATTTTTCCTATGTGAAGCTACTTAAGATTCTTTCCAATTACCTATTGGTGACTTCAACCTGACCATTCGCTTGAGGGTGATAAGGTGATGATTTTCTATTTTTTATTTCATATAGTTTAGTAAAAGCTTCTATGAATCTTGATGCAAATTGGGGTCCATGATATGTGGTAATAGATCGTAGAGCTCCAAATCTTTGAAAAATTTAGGAATATAGAAAGTCAGTGACCTTCTCTTCATGAGCATGTTTGAAAGCATGCACCTCAACCCATTTGGTTACATAATCAATACATACCAATATATGTACCTTTCCTTGAGAAGGTGGGTCAATGGATCTAACAAAATCTAACCCTCATTTTTCAAATGGTTCTAAAACCAATTGAGGTTGTAAAGGTATTTCATTTGTAGGTGTGGATTTTCCCATTCTTTGACATGCATCGCAATGTCATATGTACTTTTTTACATCCTTGTGAAGATATGACCAATAATAGCTAATTTCCAAGAAATTAGCTTTACATGTCTAAAACAAACAACTGTGAATCAGACAGCCCACATGTCTAAATTAGCTTTACATTCATGGTATGTGTCGGAAACTCAAAACCACCTAGTGCCACTTTATTCCATTTACAAGACAAAATATGTACATAGCTATGTACAGAGGGCGAACTGAAATGAACGGAATATGCTCTTCAAACAACAAAAGAATTAGCAGTTGTCTGTTGATTTCCTCTTCTCATTTTGTTACCCCATGAAGGCCTACAAGAATCAGATGATCTTCTCCTCATCAGCTCCACTAGCTGAGCTTCCCACAGACTATTTCTATTCATTCGTAGTCTTCTATCGCAATCGCTTAATTCCAACCCGTTTTGCAGTCGCCAATCGTAATCCTCACGAAGCGCAGGGTCCGACAGAGTCTCGTAAGCGTCACGAAATTGGACAAATAGTCTGGTGGCCTCTTCCTTCTTCGCAGGTGGGCAAACATCTGGATGAAATCAAAGCGCCATCTGACGATACGCGCTCTTGATATCCCGCGCACTCGCATTGTGAGGGAGACGCAACACATCGTACAATGAATCAGAGTAGGAAAGAGGAGCACCAAATTGAAATGCCCTAATTGCAACTGTTCTAACTGTCGATTGTTTTGATCTCGCTGCCATTTTTACAGGGAAAGAAAGACGATGTGTCGTAAGGTGCCCGCATAAAACTCCAATCGATGCGCTATACTCCATCAAAGAAGAGAGCTACAAACAACTAATTCCTGTTAATTAATTAGCAGTTGCGAGAGAGGATTTTGAATAGGAATGGAGTGAACTGAAGAGGCCGGGGCTTCTATGGTGGAAGAAGAGGGCATAATTTCCCTATGTATAAGGTCGCGGGATCGAGTTTTCCTTGGAACCTAAAACGAAAGGGATGCCACCGGACTGTAATAACGTAGATGAGCGAGATTAGCAGATTATGTTGTTGGTCCCACGACGAAGAGAAGTGTGGGCCAAATATTCTTCTAGAATACTGCAAACGTTTTGTAAGTTTTCTTCTTTTCTTTAATAATACAAAACATTGATTTAATAAAGATAGTATAATGGTAAGATTTTGGTTTTTGAGGTTTAAATTTTAGTTTACTTATGGTTTTTAAGGTTTAAATTTTGGTTTACCTAGGGATAGGTGGGATAGGTTAGATAGTACCTGGAAAGGGATAAATTAGATTAGGATAGATAGTATCTAGAAAGGAATAAATTAGATGATCTTAGTTGAATGTTTATCTAAGGTTAGTTGTCTCAGTTAGATGCTGTAAGGTCATGTGTAACCTTAATTTTGAAAAGTTGAGTCTTATTGACATTGTCTAACCTAATAAATTTGAGTTTAAAGTGACAACACCTAATAGTATTTATTTATATTTAAATAATAATAATAAGATATTAAACTCTAATAAAAATATGTTTCCCAATTTTTTTTTTTTGCCTTACAACTTATTAAAAAAAAATAAAATAAAATAGGGTCATGGTCACGCGTTCTTACAAGAATTTTGCTTCCAAGTGTCCGACAGTCACATGCCTTCCAGAAGGGAATTCAATGGAATGGGGCAGTTGTCGGCCATACGTACTACTTTCCCTTATTTGATTGTCCTCTTCTTAAAAAGGCACACTAAATTGTGATATTTATGAATAAAAGTAGGTGGGTAAGTGATTTTTTTTTAATAACTATTAAAGAAATTGGAGTTAACGTACGTAGAATAAAGTCTAAATTAATTAGGGACTGAACTTTCAAATCCAAAATTATGAACTTCAACGACTCCGAATCAGATAGATGGACAATTGAAGGAATCTTTGCCGAATTGTTCGGCGTTTTCATACGGTCACTCCTCTTGATGATTCGAAAGATTTGGAGTTAAAACATTAATTAACTCATTTATTGGTCTGTTGTCTTCTGGAAAGGACCTCCTTCCATCTGTGGAAGGCTATTGAGATTGTGTCCTTGTCGATACTAAATTGGAATTGTAATAGTAAAACATAACGTGGTTGGAGCAACGGAGTGGAACAGTGGGCATCCGTTTAAGTATCGTCCAGCCGTAACTGGTATTGAGTTATTCTTGAGTTATTCTTCATTTCAAAAATATTAATGATTTTTTTTATTTATTTCATTTTATTTTATTTCGTGAACAGTGTTTTTTTTCAAAGATTTAAAGTTGGATATTCTACCATATCATGACTTTTTATAAGAAGGAGAGTTAAGCTTATCAATAGAGAATTTAACACATAGCAATAACCAAAACGTCAACCAAAACACCAACTGTTACGCAACGGTAAACAATGTTAATATCATATTATTGTAACTAAAAATAAACAAATATTTAATTTTCTTAATTGTTTATTCCATAAAGTAATCTATTGATAAATAGTGACTGGATTTAGCATGCATATAGGGTGATGTAATTTTATAAGTTTATATTTTGTTATTTATTTTAGTTTTGCTTATGTGAAATGGACATTTATGGTCTAATGTTGTATGTTTTTAATTTTATCCTTATGGTCTAATGTTGTATGTTTTTAATTTTATCCAAAGTGAATATAGATATTATATATTTTTACATGATTATTTATAATGTGTAGTATTACATATCAATATATATATATATATAGTGATTTTCATGAGGTGTTTGATTGAACTTAGAATAAAGACTAATAGCAAATGATATGTTTTGTAAAATGTAGGTAAGATAAATAAGATTTAAAAATGAAAGACAACTAGCTTCAAGCTTAATCTTAAAAGTAAAGGAGGAGGATCCAACTTACAGTCCTCCATGGAAAACTACAATAATAAATCCAAGGTATATTATGATTGAGAAAGATATTTGAAGAAGATTGAATAATTCATTTTCCTAAGTAATGAAGTAGGTCCAATTATGTCATTTTGAATGATTAATAAAGGTATAACTTCAAATCTTAAATCGTCAAGGATAAAATATGTATAATGATTTGTAAACATCATGATCCCCTTGAATACAAAAAAAACTACACATAAGAAATAAGGTATGGATCTCTTCTAATGAAATTGTAACCTAATTCATGGCCAAGACTGACATTGTATGATGCAATATTGTTAGATAAAAGGGTATTCTTTATACAATATATTGAATTTATTGTAATATTTTATTAAGTAAATCCTATGAGCCACAATTAATCTTGTTATGGTTAAATCCACTATATAACTTGTAATTAATCTTAATTCCTTTTGTTATGTTTTTTTTTGAAAAATTTCTCTTGTTATGTTAACTTAGGTTAAAACTTTATTATATAATGGGTTTTGGGTATTGGTATTAAAATCCACATCACTGATGAGTGTCGTTAATGCCATAATTTAATTTTAATGTTTGTCAAATCTAGGGCGGTGTCCAAGGCTATATACGATAGAGGAATTTGACAAGTTCTACAGTTCAAAAATCAGAGCATATGCTTATTCGGTGGAACAAAGGTTCATAAGGGTCTTTCAAGGATCACACTATCTCTAAAACTATTTGAGTTACAAAATTGAAACTACTTAAGTTGCAGAATTAAAATTACTTAAGTTGCAGAATTGAAATTGCTAAAGGAAGAAAGAAACTAGATTACTTTTTCTGAATGGAAATAACATGAAAATAAAATGTTGAATTGAAAATACTACATTAACAACTGCTGAAATTGAAACTATTGAAAACAAATTACTAAAACAAGAAAAATTGCTAAAAAATTGTAAATAATTGTTGTAATTGAAATTGCTGGAAATGGAAATGATAAATGAAAACATAAACACATGCCAGATAGCTGCAACACAACACTCATACATCACACTTGAAAAACAAGGGGAAAATAGAGTAAAAACAAGATAAATTTTGTTTACAACTTAACTAGAAATTGACAATAATTTAGCAAAAACTACACAAAACATAAAAAACCTACAAAATTGTAGAATAGCTCCTTCCACCAACCTTGAGAGTGGGCCCTTGCTCCCTAGTCCACCAGAAGGTTTTAACACTCCAAGCCTAAGTTATAATCACTCATTCAATGACTAACACAACATTCTAAAATTACTGCACTTTTATTAATAATTTTACCGTTATAGTCTACTGTAAATTACAATCCTCTATTGTCAACCTATCATCTATTTTATAACTCTTGATTAAATTTTGACTAAATTTCTAACATATATGAGTGGACTTATTTATACTAATTTCCACCTCCTTATTCTACGTGAGATAAATACAAAATCACTAATTTATTGTTCATGCCTAATTTGTTGTTTTGTTACAACTGACTTAGTCTTGATTTAGGATAGAATCCAGTTGTGCACTTATCCTTGCTTCTAATTTGGTGATAAATTCACCAAAAATAGGTGGAGTATCATTGGTCACACCTATACATGTGCCAACTCATTTATTCCTTAAGGATTGGGTCAAAACTCTTTTCTGTTGATTTTACCTATTTTTGCTTGTTACTCTAGAGTAGCTGTAGAATATCAATCTTTACACCTGTCATATTCGGTTTTTGCTAATTCCATCATGTGGGGGCACTTCGCAGTGCATAGTGGGTCCCTCCTTGTTACTCTTAATGTTCATCAACTGGTTTTAACTTCTCCTTTGGAGTTGTCCTTATTTTCCTATTATGTTGTAGGGGGCTACCTAGATTTTCCAGAGCTACTCCTACACATGTTGCTTCTTAGCTATCAAGTATCCTATTTCAATTGCAATGTGGATTTTTTGACACCACATCATCCTAGAAACTCTTTTTAGGTGGGAAAACAATTCAAAATAGCTCAACCAATCTAAAGTTAAAGAACCTTTATGTACTAGTGATTTTTACTATGTTGTTTATGGCTAATATCATGCAAAAATAAGACAAAAAGTGTAGAAAATAATAAAAAAAATGGCATATTATATCTTAAAACTTAATCATGCATTGCACCAAGTGTTCTAAAATCAAGCACAAGTCTTTCACCTTGGTCTGCAATTCTACAATTTTTGCAGTCTACTTCCTGTTCTATTCCTCTAAAAGGCTTCATTGCTGCAAAATGCAATTCAAGGGTATGGTAACGCCCTATCCAACCTACTATGGCCTCATTATGTTCTGCTAATGAAACCATGTTTGGTTGATGCACTACCATTGGTGGGGATTCATGGATTGGAAGTAACTCAACTTGAATTTCAATATCTGTAGTTTGCACTATCTTAATAGATTATATGAAAATCATTTTTCTTCTTTCTTAGGTGATGTACCTACATGCATTGAACTAGTTTGTACTTTAGAAACTTTATTTATTGATGTAACTTTCTCATATTGTTGTTTTGGAGTTTCTTTTAGACATTCCAAAGCTTCTTTTGGATGTTCTAGAGATTTTTCTCGATGTTTTGAAGCTGCTCTGAAATGTTCCTAGACTGCTTCAGATTGTTTGGGAGCTACTTTAAAATATTCCTAAGTATCCTTATAATGTTCTTGAGTGTCTTCTATGGCAAGCTACTCCTCCAAAATCAATGGTTGCTTAGGCTCTTAAGTGTCCTATATTTGGTGGGAACTTTCTCCAACATCCATTGGTTCTTTGCCAACCCTCCCCAGAGGTACAACTCTTGCCTATTGCTATTTTGCTAAACCAACAACCATGGTAGAGGTAGAAAGGTGAGGTCCTTGCTCTAAGGTGACTTTTTCAATTTTATGAGCAATTATGGGATGTTCTCTTGTGCTTTCTCATTTGGAATCTATCCGACCAAGCCAAGTAAATTTTCTATTGCTTCTTCCCTTGAATCAGGATTTGTAAGTAAACTTTCCAACTGTGTCACTCTCCCTTTCAATTCATTCAATTCTTGTAGAAATTTACAAATGTATTTATATTTTTCTTTTATAGCTGCCTCCTTCAAGTATGCTAGGTCTTGATGATCACCCTAGTAGCCTTCATAGGGTCCTCTGGCTCGTACTCTATATATTCTTCATATTTTGAAGAATATGTTGGCAGATCCATTATAGGTGAGGAATCTAGCTCTATCTATTCTTCAGTATCTGTAGGTGGTTCTTCCATCTGTACAAGTGTTACCTGAATAGGTGTTTCCTTAGAAAAATCATCTTTGTCCTCTTGCAAAATCAAATTCCTCCTTCTTCGCCTAGATGGTGTAGTGGATGCTATTTCTTGAGCTGCAACTACTTCCTCCTTAAACATCTTCTACTTCCTCCTTAGACATCTTCTTAAATGATGGGGTGAAGGTGGTTTTGTTTGAGTCTCAACCTCTTTTTATCCTATCTCAGTAGGTTCCTCTATTTCTATAGTTCTTCTTCTTACAGACCTATTTGTGCAACCAATTTCATCTTCCTTTGTACATGATGAATTAGCTATTTCAACCCGTGTACCAATTTTTTCAAAATTGGAAGGTTGTAGCTATGCAGATTCTTCTACCTGAGCATACATCTAAGTGTCCTTAGTTATAAAAATTACCCTCTTGATCCTAGGTTTTTCTGTAAGGCTACCTTCAGTTCTTCTCTTTCTTTGTGTTCTAGTTCTGGCAAATGCTGGAGCATGGAAGGACGATGGAGTTTCCTTAGGTTCAAGAGTAATCCTATCATCAAAAGTTTCCTCAAGGGTTTATACCCTACTAGTGGCTACTTCCTTTGCCTTTTATGGCTCCTCTTTAATAGGAACCTATTGAAAGTCTAAACATTACACTAAAAATTATGTTTGCAAATTAGTTTAATGAGGCCATAGTATCAAACAGACCCTTGGCCTTGCTGGTATCTCTTAGCCATGCTATGTAGAACCTAATGTAAATACAAGGGGATATTAACTCCCACATTTAGATGTTGTGTGTCATACTTGAGGTGAGTAAGAATTTTCATGTGATGGCTGACCAAGATAGCAAAGTATCCTTCATAGGTTAAATACATGATGATCCATATTGCTACTTGCTTCCAAGGTGTTTGTAAGCTAACTCTTTTAACCCCTTTATAGATATTATTGTTAATTTACATGCTAGGTTGAATATATACCTCTACTAAAAAATCCCTAACTACTTCAAGGAATATTGCTTTAAATGTTCTAGTGATTTCTACTCCCTGTAACGATAATTCAATAATTTGACTCAAAAAAGAGAGTTACCTCAATCCTCATTCAATTTATGGTAGCTTTGTTATTGTGGAGAGTGTGAGAAAACTCTGCAACTAGTCCTTTGAAATACCCATCAAATTTCTATAGGAATGACATCGACCTAGCTCACTAAAAATTTGTACCACTTCAGGGTAATTTTGGAGTTCGTTTATGGTGTCAAGCTCAACCTTCTTCTTCTATCCCATTACTGTTTGTCAGTGGTTTAACAAATGTCCATTGTTCCATTGTTGTAACTCTCTTCAATTCTATACTTTTTAATAATTCTGCTACACTTTGGTAGATTTTTGGACAATTTTCCTCTTTTCTATAATGCAATGTGGTTTGGTTTTCATTTACAAATCTTGTTTGTTTTCATTGATGATTATTCCCCTACTGATCTGATGATTACAATACCTCATGCATTCATGACTTTGAAATGGCTCCAAAAGATAGCATAAAGTATGTTGTGATATTCCATGCATCAGAGAGACACGTGGTGTGTTTTTATTTGGTTTTTCATAATAATTTGATATTCAACATAAACAAAGATGGCATGCTAAAATATTTTCTGATTATCATGCTTCTCCATGCAAAACTTAAAACAATTAATTTGAATTGAATGGTTTGATTTGCATTATGGGGATGTTGTTTTGTGGAAAATTGAGTGCCATCCTTCTCAATCCACATTACCATCTACATTGAAACACTATAGTCACATGGCTCTAAAATGGGGTATGATAACGAGGTATGATGGGGTGCTTTGAAACATGCCTGATGTCATCATTCTGATGGCTACCACGTGTGTATGTTGAAGGTTGCACCTAGGTTCAAAACATGTCGTACAATCAACTAGTGTTGTGTGAGGTGGCATCATGATGGAATATATATATATATATATATATATATATATATATATATATATATATATATATATATATATATAAAATTTATTTTTAAAAATTTCAACGCATGCCTTGCGCATTTCAAATTTACCCGCTCCCCCATATTTGTTTCAAAATTTCTGGGTCACCTTTCTGAGTTGCGACCTTTCGAAGCTCTAGAAATTATAGAGCTCTAGATATTTTAAAGTTTGGGATATTCTAGAGCTTTGTAAAATACCAATTTTTATGCTGCCAGACTAAATATTTTATGCGACCAAGGGTCGGATAGGGTGTTTCTTGATATGTTAAGCAAGTTCTATTTTTTACCAAATTTACAAATAGTTTTTGCCAAATATCTAATTATCATACATTATATGTTAATACTAACTATGACTAAAATGCAAGAAACACATACCTTACTACTCTGAAAATTTATCATACACCTTGTAAGTCGGTTTCGATGATTGTTAGCAAGCTATATGAAAAATAAAAACATGACATATGTGCAGTAAGTGATATTTGTATAATGATGGATAAATCAAGAAGGCAAACACATCGAAAATTGATTTTCATATAAACCTTAATTCAATAGCACCTTTTAAAAGGTTTTCACTATTGAATTATTCATTTTTTTCAAAATTTTCATTTTTTTTCAATCTGTCTTGCTTGCACTCATGAAATAATTTTACAACATTCCTTCAAATTGTGCCCATGAAGGAATTTCAAAACCAATATTATTCCTCTTTTTTTTTTTTTTTTCTTGTTTTTATTCAAAATTTACAAATCATTTTGAATCTATAATGGAAGAGAGAGTGTCTTTTATCATATGTAAACCCAACTATGCAATCCAGTCCAAAAACTATTTCTTAATGGTTGATGGTATACCCAAAGATGATATTCATTTACCACTAACTTCCTCCTTGAATCATCTGGGAGAGATGAGAACTACTCCATTCTTGAACACTTCTTCAATCTAGTATGGTGCAAGCTACCTAGTTTACAATTTTCCAATAAAATATTTGTAGCGAGAGTAAAATAATAAAGCCCAATCTCCTTGCTCGAATTTTCTCTATTAGATGTGGCTATCATGCCACATCTTCCATCGTTGTTGGATAATTTCCATTTGGTGTAATTACTGTAATTGAAGTTCATCCAATGCATTCAATTCCAAAATTATATCCATCTGTACCTGCAAAAATTCAATATCAACTTCCAAATATGTGTGAAGTGTTAGTAACTCAAATTCAATGGGAAAAATAAGTTTCTTACCATAGACTAGTTCGTAAAGTGTGAAACCTGTGGTGGATTTCCATGTTGTATTGTATGCCCAAACAACTTTTAGTAATTTTTTTAACCAATTTTTCCTATGTGAAGCTACTTAAGTTTCTTTCCAATTACCTATTGGTGATTTCAACCTGACCATTCGCTTGAGGGTGATAAGGTGATGATTTTATATTTTTTATTTCATATAGTTTAGTAAAATCTTCTATGAATATTGATGCAAATTGGGGTCCATGATATGTGGTAATAGATCGTGGAGCTCCAAATCTTTGAAAAAATTAGGAATATAGAAAGTCAGTGACCTTCTCTTCATGAGCATGTTTGAAAGCATGCACCTCAACCCATTTGGTTACATAATCAATACATACCAAGATATGTACCTTTCCTTGAGAAGGTGGGTCAATGGGTCTAACAAAATCTAACCCTCATTTTTCAAATGGTTCTAAAACCAATTGAGGTTGTAAAAGTATTTCATTTGTAGGTGTGGATTTTCCCATTCTTTGACATGCATCGCAATGTCATATGTACTTTTTTACATCCTTGTGAAGATATGACCAATAATAGCTAATTTCCAAAAAAATTCTAATAGTACTTTTAACTGAATAATGTCCTCTTGAAGGTTCATCGTGACATACATGGAGGATATCATACACTTCATATTTTTTAATACATCAATGTAATATGTGGTCAGGTCCACATCTGAATAGTAGACCATTGATCCATTTAAAACATGAGCTTTGCTTTATCAATTGTTTCTTTTAAATGAGAGGGTATTTCTCTATTGCTAAATAGTTAGTAGTATCAACAAACCAAGGTGATGTTATTGGTATGGAAAATAAATTTTCATCAAGAAAAGTATTCTCTACCAATTCTTCTTCTCCTATGTTGTTTAGTCTAGACAAGAAATATGCTACTACATTAGCTTTTCTTGGTTTATTTACTATTGTGATATTAAAATCCTAAAATAGTAATAACCAACAAATTATTCTTGCACTAACCATAAGTTTATTCATCAAGTATTTAATAGATGAATGATCTATATGGAAAAATACTACCGCTAGAAATTCTTTTTCGATGGTAGTATAGTTATTTTCTGCTCCATTGAGATTCTTGCTAATATAGTAAATAACATAATGCTATTCATTTTCTATCTTCCCTAATATTTCTCCAATTGTAGTATTAGTGCATCAGTTTGGATGTGAAATGGAAATTCCTTGTTTAGACCTCTCAACATAGGTGGAATGATTAATTTTTATTTTAAAGCATCAAAAGAATTTTGGCACTTTTCAGTCCATTTAAACTCAAAATATTTTGTTAGAAATGCAAACATAGGGTTCATAATTGTACTAAAATTTTGAATAAAATGTCGATAAAATCCAATGTCCCAAAAATCTCCTAACATCAGCTTGGATCTGCGAAGGAGGAAGGTTCCTAATGATTTCTACTTTATTAGGATCTACCTTAATTCCTTCAAACAAGATATGATGGCCAAGGACACTTCCTTCTTCCATCATCATGAAGTATTTGTCAGGATTTAGGGCCAAATTATAAGTTTCATAGCAGGTTAATACCTTGTAAAGATATTCTAAGGTTACGTCAAAGGTATCCTCATAGAATCTGAAGTCATCCATGTAGATTTCTAGACATTTAGTAGTTAAATAAAAAATAAATGGCTAAAACAGCTCATTGGAAAGTCACTGGGGTGTTACAAAGGTCAAAAGGTAAGATTTTATAAGAAAAAGTTCCCCATGGACAAGTGAATATCATTTTCTCTTAGTCTTTTGATGCATCATGTATTTGATTATATCCACTAAATCCATCATAAAAATATTTCTTTCTCGCAAATGTGTCTAACACTTGATCAATAAAAGGTAATGAAAAATGGTTTGTATGTGTGACTTTATTTAATTCTCAGTAATCCACACACACTCTCAATTTTCTATTTTTCTTCGGTAGGCTAACCAATGAAGAAACCCATTGGCTATCAAAAAATTGGTAAATGAGTTCTACCTCTAAGAGTTTATCGATTTCATATTTGATGATATCTCCCAAAGTAGGATTCAATCACCTTTGTGGTTATTGCACACGTTTTTCATATTTAGTATATATTCTATGAATACATACGTATAGAAGAATCCTTACCATATCTTTATATTCCCATACAAAGGAATTGATATGTCGGTTTAATACAGTAAACAATTTTGCTTCTTGTTCATTGGTCAACTAGTTGTTGATGTTAAAAAAATTTCCTGGTTGTACCTCAATTTGTTTTATTCTTGGATGAATAGAATTAACTCCATTAAATTTACTTACTAAGGAGTTAAGAGGATAATGATGTGGTAGAAGAGAGTGAAAGATTCATGTCTTCTTGTTAATTGTAATTCTGATGGAATCATGTTTGATATGAGATAATGAAAGGATGACAACATATGATGATGCCATCCATGTGGCAATTTGAAGGGACTTTCCTGTAATGAAATGGGTGATATTTATTTAGATTTTTGACCTTCATCATTCCATAATAAGCGATGAATAGTTATTGGTTCAACTTCAAGTCTTGATTCATGCATGGTATTAACCAAAATAGTTTCATCGTCAAAGGTATTTATTTCATATGAATCTAACTCTTTTATATGCTCTTTCACTATTATAGTGGCTAGGGTTGAGATAGTTTCTTCATGTTCTTCATCAAAATCAGGAAACCATAAGTTACCTAAAAAGTTAACCACTGGTTTCACAGGAGGATATAAAAAATCTTATTTGAATTGATCCCATTTAAAATAGTCATATCCCTTGACCTACAATCAATGAAAGCAACTATCGTAGCAAGCCAAGGCCTTCCTAATATTATTGGATAACCATTCACAGAATTATGGGATTATAATACCAGGAATTAAATTGGATATTCCCATGAGGAGACCATCATAGGAATATCTTCTATGATTCCTTCTAGTTTAAAAATAGACATGTTATCCATTTCTAATACAATAGACGTAGGATGCATGTTATTTAGTCGTAGTTTTGCATCATATATTTCATAATAACATTAATGGCTATCCCAAGATCAATCAAAATATTAGATATTTGCATTTATCCTATGGTTATTATGACTATTGAACTTCTTGGATCACCATATTTTGGTGGAATAAGTTTTCTAGAAAGTAGGTCAACCAATTTTCCATCTACCTATATGGTTTTGGGAAAGGATTTCTTCTTCCTTCTTAACTTTTTAAGGCAAAGGTCCTGAACAATTTATTGATTAATCGTACATCCTTAATTGCTTGTAATAAATAAAGTGAAATTGTTAAGCGTTTTAGTTCCTTTACTAAATTTTATTTTGAGGTAGATTTTTCAAACCATTCATGGTATGGTATCTTTTTAGATGAAGGTAAACTTTCTTGAGGAAGGCTTTCTTCTTTTCCTTATCCTTTATCCAAAGTTGATATCTATGGTTTTGGGATAAATGGTTCTTGTTTTTTTTCATTTATTTTCATTTCTTTGATAATAGGTGGAGTAGGTTTAGGAAGTGTCTTTCCTGAGTGTAATTGGATATTACTATAGTCGATTATGTTTATCATGGTAGTCTCATCAAATTTAACCACATAGACAGGGACTACCTGTCTAGTATTATTAGGGCTGACCATAGGTTGGTTCAAAAGTGGAGGTTGTTTCACTTGTTGTTGTTGTCATCCTTGAGAAAAATTCTAAGCAGGACCAGGCAACAGATTTTGTGTTTGAATTTGGTATCTCTATTGTTCCTGGTATGGTTAATACTGTTGTCTCCAATTTTTCCATGATATGGTACTTGCATCCATGGTGGATTTTGTTGATTCCATTATGGATTCGTCGACCCATATTATGACTAATCTTGAGAAGATGATCATGGAGGTTGACTCCAAGATTTTTGGGGTGGTTCTGAGTAACCCCATGGCATAGAATTATTGGGACTGAAATGGATGAAATATGTATTGATACAAGAGATTACAATATATAGGTATGAGGCCTATATGAGAACATGACAAGTTTTAAGTACACATGTTATTATAGGTAGACAAATTACATATTAACTCTAACATTATGATAAGGGCTGTGAAATATTTTATTGCTACCAATCGTGGTCCACGAATCTTGCAAACATCGTGGAAGCCACTGCTTGTAAGAAGAAGAAGAAACTATAGTGAACGTATCGATATGCCTAAAAAACCAATATTCCATGTGGCTAAAACACTACGTAAATGTTGTCGATGGTGTTTTACTGATATGGAAATTTTAGCAATTAAATCTGCACACTTCAAATTCACGCTGGCATGACACTAGCCACGATGTGATCATCTCCATATTTCTTGATAACAACAACTATATTCAATTTTGGATAAAAATAGCTATATACAGATCACTATATTGACGCATAGCATGCACGTTCATATGACATCTACCATCCATTGATTAAAAAAATCTATTTCAAAGCTCCTGGAAATAAGGGCCGAATTCGACGATATTTGTTGATGATTTCTCCGCTGCAATGCAACAACTTGCTTCTATAGTCCATAGTCTACCATAGAGGAACAATAATTCTTCGCCTTTGTAACTTGGATCTGTCATATCAGATCAAACATCACTGCATCATCATAACCATTGCATTATCCCCCGCTTTTAGAAACTTTAATCTTCGCATTTCCTTTACAGTAGAATAAAATATAAAAAACAAAGTTTGTGTCATCGAAGAGCCACGTCATCTTCCAGTAAACCCTATGGTGCAACTGCTAAAATGTTTTTGAGAGCCATCAACATTATTATTGTCGATATTGTACAACATAACTAGAAATAAGGTAGCACGGGTACAATAAATTATCCATTTTGCCATAACATTTCAAAACTTAGACACATTTTTCTATGCTAAAAATAAATAAATCCCATAAATAAATGTGCTAAAATACAACTCATATATATCAATAATAAGATCCTGAAACACTGCCACCTAAATATCCACCACATGTGCACATATAGTGTGCCACTTCAACCAAGAAACAGGAAATGTCCACTATGGGGCACATTATCACTGCAACAAAAAATCACATTAAATTGCCCACATGCCCAAATGGTGATATTGCATTACGATTTGATTACTTGGCAAACTCAAAATCCATTGTTTTCATCCCATGTTTCTCTGTTACGCCCCCAAAATTAGGAAAAATTACCACCAAAATTTACGCAAATCGCAAAACCACTCTAAAGGACTGGCACCATCAACAAGTGACTATTATTGCTATAATTATAGTGCAATTGCTAGATTTAAGCATGGCTATGTTATCATGGATTAAGAAACAATGAGCAACTACCAAAATGATCAATATAAGTAGCAAGAAGCTCTTCATTTTTGCAGGTGCCACACAGGTCCTACTACCAACATGCTTCACAATTGGAAACTCCTCAATATCACCAGGTGCAAGAGAAAGAACAAACATTTGAATCTCAAGGAAAAAAGGTGTAAACTACTCCAGCTTATCATGTGTCTCATAGTTTCACATCCTCGATACAAGTGGTTTCTAATTCTCAAAAAAGGATTGGTAAGCTTCAGATTGCAACGAACCCAAAAATAGCATCAAATCCACCCTTTGGAGTGAAATATATGTCTAAGAAGAATACACCAAGAGCAATTTAAACCCCAAAACCAGCATCTCTCCATTGATACTTAACATTTCCCCACGTGCGCAACAGTTGGGTCCAGAGAGCCAGACCACAGAAAAATTTACCAGATATTTCCATTTGCAAATATGGCGATGTCTCTTCTTCAACTGCACTAGAATGATCAATTTTCTCTACCTAAGTTACATAGTACACAGTGCCATTTTCTACTGCTATGCGGGTGCACATTGCATTCGATCTCATCATCCAGAAGTGGAAACAAGCAACAAATCCTATATGTGATAGCAACATCAATATATCTATTTGTGCCTGTATGCTGATCTACTATTTCTTTGCCCTTCTCACAATAAAATATTTAAAATAATACATGGTGGCAACCAAACTGTAATCAAGACACGTCTGCTCCACGTGCTTCTCCATAAAGCTTCAAACTACATAAAAACTGCATGATCAACAGGCTTGAAACTCATGTGGGTGAGCATAGAATGTTGAAATAACGAGAAAAATTGTTCATCCAAACAGATTCAGTCATCAAAAATATTTTTCCATCATGGTGATTATCTTAGTAGCCTGCGCTAGCCTTTTGTAGTCAAAAATGGGTGTGGCGGTCATTGATATCCATCATCGTCTGGAAATGTCCTGAAATGCCATCGACACGGATTTTGCAACCAATAGTTCACATATATTTGCTCTTTGAACAGGTGGTCCTCCTCCCTATGACTGTTTGAAATATTCAAGAACAACGAAAATGCACAAAAACAACAAATGACTACAAAATTATTGCTCCATATTTTTCTTAAAAAACCTGAAAGACCCACGTCCAAAGTGAAAATACAAGCTCATTTGGTATGGTGAAAATGACATTTTCACCCTTCTTCATTGTTCCAATACCCTGGTCCCATCCTTTGATGACTTGGCCTTGGCCAAGCTTGAACTTAAATGGAGTATCCCTATCCTGATTGGAATCAAACTTTGTACCATCCAAAAGAGTCCCTGTGTAATGAACTTTGACTTCATCACCGGTCCTAGGGGTCTCCCAGCTCTTGCCCTTCTTCAAGAGCAATTTTTTCAAACCCTGCTTGTCAATTTCCTTCTCTTTGTCTACCTTCAACATCAGGGCAAGGTCTTCGAAGTCCTCATTCTCCATTTCTCTCGTGGCATAGGGAAGTTCAAAGTCATACACCATCTCGAGGTTCTACAAAAATATGAACTAATATGCGTAAGAACAAGAGATAAAATAAAAGCAAAGAAAAAGAAAAAAGAATTGGCATCGGATGTGGAAGATCACGATCGATTGATTTTTCTTTGTTATTGCTTGCAGAAGATAGACGAATAACCAACTAATACATAAATTTCCATTAATATAGGGGAAATCTAAACTTCTAGAGGCTTTTGTTAACAACGTTGTGGAAAACACTAAAAGGGGTGAGGTACTGGATTGGTGAAGGAAGAAATTTTTTTTTGGATTTTTCTAGGAAGTCATCTTCAATGGTCGACCTTATATCAGTCTCGATGATGGGATAAAATAAAACTACAAAATCAAAATACAATGAGTACAACAAAATCGGGGGCTGAAATCAGCAAATCCATTTCACAATATGGACACTTTCCTTTGGGCTTGCACTACCAAACTGGTGTGGGCAGCAAGCTAAGAAATAGAACCATAAATAGAGGCCAAATCAAGCAGTAAACAAATAATATTAGTCAACACTCATGAACAAAATAAAACCAAAAATACCAAAGATAAAATCATATTAGGGGAAGATTTTTCATTTCCCGTCTGAACCAAAAAATGGCCTGGGGAAAGAAGATAATCTCTTTCGACTGAAAATGAAAAAAAATGGTTAATGAAGAGGGAAAAATGAGGGGGGAATTTCCCCGAGGGAAATACCCCCTCAAGGGTTTACACAGGATAGGAGAGCGACTGCACTGTGATACCAAATGTTGGGACTGGAATGGATGAAATATATATTAATACAAGAGATTACAATATATAGGCATGAGGTCTATATGAGAACATGACAAGTGTTAAGGAAACATGTCATAACAGGTAGACAAAGTACACATTAATTCTAACAAGAACAAAGATTTTATCCCCAATTTGTGGTAAAACGTGGGGTATTTGGATATTGTAAAAAAATTTCCCTTTATCTTTACCCAATAAAGTTGAGTTCTTCTATTTGTGTTTCCAAAATATTTTGAGTCTTGGAAGTAAATAACATTAGTCTGTGATATTTCCTTTTGAACAAATGGTACAAATAGGAGATACAAAAGTTTTTTTTAAAGGATAATCTTAAAGAGCATGCTTGTTTCTATATCTTGGGTAATAAATTTCTAGGGGTTCCGTTGATTTAGTTTTTGCATTCATTTCCCCTAATGTAGTATCAAGATGCAAAAGAATATAAATTTTCAAATTAGCAAATTCTTCCATTAGTTCTTTCATATCACTTTTTTTATTACCCCTCTTTCATATTCTTTTTCTTGTGTGGGAGTAATTTCTACATAGTTCCAAAATCTCATCAATATCAAGGGTACTCATGTCTTCCTTGCCCATTAAATCTAACACTTATCTAGAGTCATCTTGTAATCCTCTTAAGAATACGACCTTGCATATTTTTGGCTCAACAAGTCCATATCTCTTTTGCATAAAAGCAAACCTATCCAAGTAATCCTCTATATTTTATTATTCTTGTTGTTTAGTTTTGAATAATTCATCCTTCCTATTTTTCACCCAGTAGTATTCTTGGTACTTATCCAAAAATACTTGCTCCATTTCTTTCCAATTTTGGATTGATTCAGGTGCTAAACTCATAAGCCAACATAAAGTTGAGTCTTTGAGTGTAGAAGGAAAGACTTTAAGTTTTTGGTTATCATTTGTATAATCGTATGTTTGGCATACAACCTTGAATTCAAATACAAATTGATCCGGATATTTGGATACACTTCCCCTAAAGTTTAGTAGCATCGAAGGTGAAATTATTTTTATTTGAGAGTTTTGTGTGGGATTTAATTGAATAGGATATTCAAAATTCCTGGTAGGAGTAGGATTTTCCCCTTGAGTGTGAGCATTGTTACCCCTAGATTTTATTTTTCTTGTTGTTTAATTTTGAATAATTCATCCTTCCTATTTTTCACCCAACAGTATTCTTGGTACTTATCCAAAAATACTTGCTCCATTTCTTCCCAATTTTGGACTGATTCAGGTGCTAAACTCATAATACAACATAAAGTTGAGTCTTTGAGCATGGAATGAAATACTTTAAGTTTTTGGTTATCATTTGTATAATCGTGTGTTTGGCATACAAACTTGAATTCAAATACAAATTGATTAGGATATTTGAATGCATTTCCCCTAAAGTTTGGTAGCACCAAAGGTGAAATAATTTTTATTGAAGAGTTTTGTGTGGGATTTAATCGAATAGGATATTCAAAATTCCTTGTAGGATTAGGATTGTCCCCTTGAGTGTGAGTATTGTTGCCCCTATTTGGGTTTTCTTGTAATTATGTCATTATGTCTTCCCAAAAAATGGTATAGATTCATTTCAACTACCATGATGGTAAAGATATATCAAGGGTAGGTGAGGAGGTACTAGCAATTTTATCCTCTTGTAATTCTCTATCTGGAGATATGCTTCTTGATGTTGAGGATGATAGTTTTGTTTCAATAATATCATGATCTCAATTGTAGGTAATTCATCCTCTTGGTGTGAATATAACCTTCTTATGGTAGGTAAAGGGTTTGTTTTAATAAATCATCCTTTTTCATCCCTTAACCTATTCATTCATTCTATGCTTATGTTCTATTTGTCTAAAATGTAACTATCAACTACATAACTATGTTTTATGCAAGTTGTTATTTCAAAAAGTACTCTAAGGTTTGTTTGTTACAACTTGACACAATGATAATTGTATGACTATTTTATCCTCTAATAACACCTATGTTATCCCCAACAATGATACCAAAAATGATGAGTATTGTTAACATCATCATTTAAATTTTAAGGTTTATAAAATCTAGGGCAGTGTCTAAGGCTATATATGATAGAGGTTCATAAGGGTCTTTCAAGGATCACACTATCTCTAATTTATAGAATTGAAACTATTTAAGTTGCAGAATTGAAACTACTTAAGTTGTAGAATTGAAATTACTTAAGTTGTAAAATTGAAATTATTGAAGGAAGAAAGAAACTAGATTACTTTTGCTAAATGGAAATAACATGAAAGAAAAATGCTAAATTGAAATCACTACATTAAAAACTGCTAAAAATAAAATTGCTGAAACAAGAAAAGTTGCTGAAAAATTGTAAATAATTATTGTAACTGAAATTGCAAGAAATGGGAATGATAAATGCAAACATAAACATAGGTTAGCTAGATACAACACAACACTCATACATCACACTTAAAAAATAGGGGGAAAATAGGGTAAAAATATGACAAATTATGTTTACAACAACTTAAAAAGAAATTGACAATAATTTAGCAAAAACTACACAAAACATAAAAAAAACTTGCAAAAATGCTGAATAACTCCTTCCACCAGCCCTGAGAGTGGGACCTTACTCCCTAGTCTAGTAGAAGGTTTTAACACTCCAAAACTAAGTTCTAATAACTAATTTAATGACTAACAAAAAATTCTAAAATTATTACACTTTAATTAATAATTTTGCTATTATAGTCTACTGCAAATTGCAGTCCTCTATTGTCAATCTGTCATCTATTTTGTAACTCTTGATTAACTTCTAGATAAATTTCTAACATAGATGAGTGGACTTATGTATACTAATTTCCACTTCCCTATTCTATGTGATATAAATACAAAATCACTAATTTTCTATTCACGCTTGATTTGTTATTTTGTTACAACTGACTTAGTCCTGATTTAGGATATAATCTAGTTGTGCGCTTATCCTCGCTTCCAATTTGGTGAAAAATCAACCAAAAATAGGTGGAGTATAATTGGTCACACCTATACACATGCCAACTCATTTATTCCTTGAGGATTAGGTCAAAATTCTATTTTTCAGTTGATTTTACTTGTTTCTACCTGTTATTCTAGAGCAACTCCATAATATTAGGTTGTACACTTATCATATTCAATTACTGCTAATTCCATCATGTGGGGGTGCTACAAGTTCATAGTGGATCCCTCATTATTCTTGATGTTTCTCAACTGGTTTCAACTCCTCCTTTGGCGTTGTCCTTATTTTCCTATTCTGTTGTAGGTGGCTACCTAGATCTTTCGGAGCTGCTCCTACATATGCTACTTCTTAGTTGTCAAGTGCCTTGTTTCAAATGCAACGTGGCTGTTTGGATACCACATCATCCTAGAAAATATTTTTGGGTGGGAAAACAATTCAAAATAGCTCAGTCAATCAAAATTTACAAAACCTTTATGTACTAGTGATTTTTACTATGTTGGTTATGGTTACAATCATGCAAAAATAGGATAGAAAATAATCAAAACAGTGGCATATTATCTCTTAACACTTAATCATGTAAAAATAAATAAAATAATGTATTTTAATCAAATATTTTGTATATAAATATAATACGTATTTAAATATGGTAGTTTTTCATGTAAAAAATGATGTAAAAATGATGCATTAATTGGCCTCATCAATCACTCCTTATATCAGTTTGTTGTGAATGTAATCTATGGAGTGTATAATGTTTATTTATGGTGCCTACAGACACCCTCATATCTTTGTCTCTCTTTTATTTCTTTCATCCTTTGATGCTTTCTATATAATATTTGACTGGGTGGATTACTTCTATTCATTTTTAAAAATATTGTGAATTCCAACATGGTATTAGAGCAGGTGTAGAGCTACCTCACTTAATGACAAAAAAATGTAGTTTAGGTGCCTCTGATATTTCTTCTGAATCCTTGTACATTTATTTCTTCTATGCCTCATAAGAATTTTCCACACAAGAGAAAGAGAGATTTTATTTTCTATATCCAATTTTGGAAAAATGATTATGCATTTTCTAATAATAACTTTGGATATTTGGATTTTTATCTTAGGTTATTGAATGTAGGAAGTATAGGGCCAATGAATAGTTTGTATAAATGGAAATAAAATTCAAATTCAAAAGTAGAAAAACATTAGTGTTCATAGCCTACTTTGTCTTAGCATATGAAGCCCTTATCCATAGGAAAGAGGCGTTCCTCCATCCATGTAGCGCAAATGCCATCATGGCTAGGCATGGCATTCAAACGTGTAGCACGTAGAATTTTGTGGGTTTGATCTGCCATTCCCTATTTTTGCAATGTAAAAATCATCTTCCTCTGTGCAAGTTAAGTTGCCTTGAATCTAAAGGATCCATGATATATTTGAACACTGCTATAGAATGGTGGTTGAAGGTAGGAGGTTATAGTTTCAAAACAAACTTACCTTTTGTTTGACTATCATAAGAAGACAACTACTTGCTCTTCTATGGAGGTATCAAGTTGCAATGACACACTAGTTTATGCATTTAGTTCTACAAGAGCAAGGTTCCATATTTCAATCCTTTGCTAGTCATTTTGTGACACTTTTAAGATATAGAGGAAAGGCAAAAGTAGTGGTTGTTCCTTCATATTTGTTGTTGTGGGATGATGACTAGCATGTCATGTTTGGCACAAGAGAGACCAAGGTTTGATTATTTTGGGCACCTTTTTGATTTACTAATGGATATAAATCTAACATGGATGCTCTTGATCTATGTCAAACCATATTTTTCATATTTAAATTGTATCATCCAATGAAACTACTCCATATATCACAATCACACAAGAAACAAAGTACTAAAGTGAAAAGATATGAGCAGAAGCACCAACAAGTTGTAGCATGATAGTGGTAGCAAGCAATTGGATATCATAATTCTAAGGTTAGAGGATTTTTATTTTTTGGGGTCCATTAGGGAAAAACATCTAGAGGTCATGAATTTTGCATATGAAAGCATTTATATCCTATTTATTTTTCAAATTGTGTAACATTTTTTAGCTCTACACATTGGTGGCATTAGTTTAGGAGTTTTTATGGTGTTATGGATTGAATTATATAAGATAGATAAAAAATCCTTAATTACTCACCTTAATGGATAAAATTACATAATGATTAGCATGCTCTGCATTAAGAACCTATAATGTATCTTTCAAAAAGATAAAGTAATATTTCTTGATGAATAAACCTACCATCTAAGAGAAGAAGCTCTTGGCCTATTTTCCTTGTTGATTGAACTAGAGTTGCTTTTCCACATCAAATAGAAGAGTGAACCTATCGAGGTATGGTCAAAATTGAATGATTTATTTGGTAATATTAATACTATTGAAGTAATTCACTTGGAATTATACCTCTCCTCTCTTAAATTAGCTAGGTTTCATAACATTGAGGATAATATTGTAATATTTAAGGCATCAAGGGTACATATCACATCTTCTAGGTAAAAATAAGGATGGTGTAGAATGCGCGAAGATTGCCCTTGATAATATCTCTTCTTCCTTTTAGATATTGATCCTAACGATTCATATGATTCTTATGTTCTTGCAATATCAAAAGGATTTTACTCTTGATCAACTTTTTTCTCTCCTAGTTCATTTTTAGGTAGCAATGTAAAATTATGGTTGGACTCCATAATTACATGCATATGCAAAGGAATTTAAATGCAAGGAGGCTAAGACCCAGGGGATCGAGGGTGAGGCTAAGTATTAAAATAAGTTAAAGACCATTTAAAAATACTATAATAGGGAGAGATATACAACAAAAAAATGCTTACTAAAATTGCAAAATATTGAAGTTGAGTTCCTAAATATGAGTGGACATCTTCTAGATGATGAGGGATATTCTAAAGGATTTACCTCAACTATAGCAGCTCACTCGAGCATCCATTATGGGGGAAAAGTAAATTATTGTAACTAACGTATTCTCTCCTTGGTCCCTTAGTTTATATTATGGTGTGTTGAAATTATAATTTAATTCATGACCAAATACTACATTGTATGATGTAATATTGGTTAAGCCTAGGTATATTTATTATATAGTGTGTTGAAGTTAATATAATGTTTTATTATGTAATATTTATGGGCTATGGTTAACCTTTTTATAGCTAAACCCGCATTATAACATGCAATTAAATTTAACCCCTCTTATTATGTTAGCTCAGGTTAAACTTTAGTATGTAATTGGGGTTTTGGTATTGGTATAAATACTCCCACCACTCCTTATTTAAATCATCAAATTGTTGTGAATGTAATCTATGGATTGTACAATGATTATTTATGGTGCCTATGAGTGCCTCCAAATATTTATGTTTGTATTTTCTTTCTTTCATTCTTTTATGCTTTCTATATAAGATTTGAGTAGATCGTGTAAATAGTGAAAACAACACTTAAATAACTAAATAGTGATACAAGCAATGATAATGAAATAAATTGATCTTTTATTAAAATGATTTGGATTATTGATCTCATTTTACAATGATTTGACCCAAGTCATGGGGGTCTTATTACAAAATAATAATTGCTTATCATCTTTGGATTACAATTAACATGAAGAGGGTACAACCCCTTCATCGGATCCAATTGAATAGTAGGTGTTTGTGTTCTCTCCTGCTACAATCAAGTTGTGGAGTGGGCTTGTGTATCCTAGTTGGGCCACTCTATTTGTTGTAATAACCTTCAATGATCTATAACCTGCACACAACCAACAAATAAAAGTTAGTAGCACATGTTGATATATATATATTAAAAAAATAAACTACAAACTCTAAATACATTATTTGTAGACAATGAAGTAAAGATGTAAGAAAATGCAAATAATAAAATCCAACACTACCTTTTCAATACCTGACCTTGATCTATGCTCTTGAGGGTTTGAAGTGTTGTTGCACAGATACCAGAAAGTGTGTGAGAAATGTCATGTGAATGTTCAAGTTCTTAATAACTTGTGTCCTATCTTATTCACCAAAGTGAATAATATTTTATAACCCCTTTAGTAAATATTAGGGTTTTAACAATGGTAATGATAAGCTAATATTAAATCTTGATGAGCGATTGAGATTGCAATTTTAATGAGCAACAAGGATTGCCACATGGCATGCTAAGATGGACTTTTGATGGATGAATAAAATATATATATATATATATATATATATATATATATATATATATATATATATATATATATATATATATATATAAAACGAATGATGAATGGCTAGAATTTGGTGTCTACATATGGATTGCTTCTATTTATTTCTAAAAATTATTTTGAATTCCAATTATACCAAGTATAGTTGTTTGTTGAGACCCACACAAAGACTATTTGACATGACAAATTAAGGGCATAATAACATCCTAAATAAATATTAGTAGCTACTTCATGTAGATCTCCTCTTGAAGGTTCACATAGAAAAATCAATAAAGAATCCATCGAATGAACCTCCCAACACTATGGAGTAACTAGAAAAGGAATTATAAGTATTAAGTCTATGCTAGCTATGAGGATAGGATTATCATTGTATTCAATTCTTTGTAACAAAACTATTTAGAAACAAAATGTTCTTATGCTTCTCAATTTAACTGTCAATGCCATAATTCATCTTATAAACTCATCTCCATCCAAAAATGTTATTTCCCTTATGCAAGGAAACCAAATCCCTATTTGATTCTACATAAGAGAATCATACTCTACCTATACTATACAATCATATTAAAATTGCTCATGAAGATCAAACTAAGACAACTTTTACATCTTCATGTGGAACGTTTTGTTAGCAAGGAATGTCCTTTGGTCTCAAAAATGTAGGTTTCATACATCGGTAGGATGTGACATATATCTTTCATGGTATGATGCATGAATTATGAAAGATTGCATCGACAATTTTTGAGGATATTTCCATTAATAGAGAATACCATGCTCATGACCTCCACTATATCTTTAAATGTATAAGAGAATATAAGGTCTACCTAAAATATTAAAAATACATTTTTGGAGTCACATTTGGCAAATTGCTAGGATTTATTGTTTACCATCATAGAATTAAGGTAGATCCTAACAATATTTTAGCCATAAACAACAAGTAGCCTCCTAAGAACTTAAATAAATTGTGTAGATTCCAAGGAAAATTATAATCTATCAAGAGGTTCATATTGCAACTTGCAAATAAATGCAAGATATTTTTTAAGGTCTCGCAAAAGGATGCCAAATTTACATAGAATGATGAGTTTCAAAAGGATTTTGATGTTCTAAAATATTATCTCCTATCTTCACCTATGCTCATCTCATCAAATATGACTAAGCCATTTTTGTTGTATATTTCAACAATTATCCATGCATTAGAGGCCATTTTGGCTTAACATGATGATGAACATAGAGAATGGGATATTTACTATATTAGTATAACCTTAGTTAGTTATGATACCTAGTATAACCCTTCAAAAACAATTTTTTTGGACATTGTCTTTACCTTTAAAATTTTTGGCATTACATGCTTAGTTGTAAGACATATGTCATTATGAAAGTCAACCCACTATGTTATATTATGTCTAAATCCGACACGTCTAAGAAGACTACCAAATGGGCCCTAGACCTTAATGAATTTAATCTTGATTTTATCAAACAAAAGTCCATAAAGGTTAGTGATTGTTGACCAGTTAGCTATAGCGCATGTGGAAGATAATCACCTGATAGTAATAGAATTTCCAAATGAGTCGATCCTTACTCTAAAAGCTAACCAGTCAAATTCATGGATGATATTATTTGATGGTGCTTGTTAACTCAAAGGAGTGGGAGTGGGAATTATCCTCAAAATCTTGCAGTAACAAAATTATTTCCTTATCTTTCAAACTTAGTTCTCTTGCTATAATAACACTGTAGAGTATTAATCACTTACCCTAGAATATCATGCTACCCTAATCCTAAAGATCATGATATTTGTTATATTTGGAGACCCTTATGTAGTTTTTAACTAGGTTAAAAATATATATCAGACTAAGGATGAAAAGATAAAATATTACAAGTCCATTGCTAAAATATTGATGGATTCCTTTGATAAGTTTACTATTGAAATCATTGCCCAATATAGTAACCACCATGTCAAAGCTATGGCTACAATTATTTACCTTGTTACTTTCTAAAAGATGAGTAGGCTATTATCTTAATTAGGTAGGTCAAAGAGTAGGCTATGCTAGAATCCATTCAAACCCCTTTAGTGATATTTTCTATTGATCCACATTCTCTCCTTAATCCCTAGTGCAGAGAAACTTTTACCTTTCTCACAAATGGGAAATTACCTAAGTGGTTAAATCGTAATGAGTGTAAAATTTAGGTAGGGTGCCTATCAATATGTTATCATTAAAGACATCCTATATAATCATTCCTTTTATGGAAACCTACTTTGGTGTTTAACTTCTAATGAATCTCTATGAGCTATTAAGTAAACCCATGATGAATCATGTGGTAACCACTTCAGTTTTATTGGCATAACTAAGAAATTTCTATGGATGGGATATTGTTGGTTGTCCATGGATAAATATGCATGTGAATAAATCAAGTGATGTGATAAATTTTAGAAATATAGTAACTTGATCCATGCTCCTTCCCAAGACCTTTAACTAATCACTTCCCATTGGACCTTCTCCATTTGGCTTCTTGACAGTATTGATAAAATTTATCCATCATTATCTAATGGACATAAGTTCATCAATACTACCACTAAGTATTTCACTAAATGGGTAGAGGCTATACCACTATCATTAGTTATTAGAGTGTAACTTTCTAAATTTATCTTGAATTAAATTTTATGCCATTAAAGTATACCTTTTATCCTTATCTAAAATAATGAAACTTCTTTTATGAATAAGGATATCCAAGATATTTGTGCCAAATACAAGATCCAACACAAGTGGTCAACACCCTACTATCCACAAGGAAATGGTGAAGTTGAAGCTTCAACCAAAGCTTTATTTAAAATCCTTAATAAGCTTATCAATAAGTCTAGTAGAGATTAGAATTTGTATCTATATCCTTCTTTATGGGTGTATCATACTAGTGTTTGTACTCCCAGTAGGGTGATGCCCTACTCATTGGTTTATGAAACTAAAACCCTCTCCCCTTTGAACTTGAGGTTCCTTCCTTGCAATTATTACTCCAAGACTCCTCTATTGATGATGAATATTTCCTAGGCATTCTAAAACACTTGGATTTCTTGGTGAAAAGTGAATCCACACCCTTGATAATATATGGCTCTTGATAGGCTCTAATGAGCCTACAACAAGAAAGTGTGACCTAGGCCTTCAAGGTTGGTGATTTAGTCCTCAAATAAAACCATAAGAATACTAATGCTAATGATGAGCTTAAAGGAAATTTGAACCTAACTGGTTAGTTTCATTTATGACCATTTCTAAGTTTAGTCCAAGTGCTTATCACCTAGCCACCCTTGATGATACAAATTTAAAAGAACCCATTAACATCATGCATCTTAAAATATACTATGCTTGAATTTATATTGCTTGCATGGTTATTTTCTTGATTGCATATTTGCCTATTTGCATGGTTGATTGATATCACTTTTGCTTATTTCATGTGCTTATGTTTGTATGCTTTTTTAGATTTCATTCAAATTTAGGAGATTTATTAGGATGCAATGATGACACTAGTTAGCTTAAACATACACTAGAAGCAAGAGTGACATGCAATTGTGTTTTGACTAAGAAGCAATGATACGATATTCCATATTAACATATCCCGATACAATGGTATTCCATTAAAAAGTTACTACTCAGAGGAAAATAATGGCCCTCACCCATCCTCTTGATCCTTTTAAGATATATCCTATGATTCTATTATGATCTTATATAGGTAAGTATACTTCTATGGTGACATTTAGGTACCTAATATTAGCAAATCTCTTATTAGTATCCTAACATGTGCTCTATTTGAATTTATTTTTATCAAAAATCATCAATAAATTCTTCTTTATATTTTATAACTTTTATTTGACAACTCTAATATATATATATATATATATATAACGAATGATGAATGGCTAGAATTTGGTGTCTACAGATGGATTGCTTCTATTTATTTCTAAAAATTATTTTGAATTCCAATTATACCAAGTATAGTTGTTTGTTGAGACCCACACAAAGACTATTTGACATGACAAATTAAGGGCATAATAACATCCTAAATAAATATTAGTAGCTACTTCATGTAGATCTCCTCTTGAAGGTTCACATAGAAAAATCACTCAAGCATCCATCGAATGAACCTCCCAACACTATGGAGTAACTAGAAAAGGAATTATAAGTATTGAGTCTATGCTAGCTATGAGGATAGGATTATCATTGTATTCAATTCTTTGTAACAAAAATATTTAGAAACAAAATGTTCTTATGCTTCTCAATTTAACTGTCAATGTCATAATTCATCTTATAAACTCATCTCCATACAAAAATGTTATTTCCCTTATGCAAGGAAACCAAATCCCTATTTGATTCTACATAAGAGAATCATACTCTACCTATACTATACAATCATATTAAAATTGCTCATGAAGATCAAACTAAGACAACTTTTACATCTTCATGTGGAACGTTTTGTTAGCAAGGAATGTCCTTTGGTCTCAAAAATGTAGGTTTCATACATCGGTAGGATATGACATATCTTTCATCGTATGATGCATGGAATTATGAAAGATTGCATTGACAATTTTTTAGGATATTTCCATTAATAGATAATACCATGCTCATGACCTCCACTATATCTTTAAATGTATAAGAGAATATAAGGTCTACGTAAAATATTAAAAATACATTTTTAGAGTCACATTTGGCAAATTGCTAGGATTTATTGTTTACCATCATAGAATTAAGGTAGATACTAACAATATTTTAGCCATAAACAACAAGTAGCCTCCTAAGAACTTAAATGAATTGTGTAGATTCCAAGAAAAATTATAATCTATCAAGAGGTTCATATTGCAACTTGCAAATAAATGCAAGCTATTTTTTAAGGTCTTGCAAAAGGATGCCAAATTTACATAGAATGATGAGTGTCAAAAGGATTTTGATGTTCTAAAATATTATCTCCTATCTTCACCTATGCTCATCTCATCAAATATGACTAAGCCATTTTTGTTGTGTATTTCAACAATTATCCATGCATTAGAGGTCATGTTGGCTTAACATGATGATCAACATAGAGAATGGGATATTTACTATATTAGTATAACCTTAGTTAGTTATGATACATAGTATAACCCTTCAAAAACAAATTTTTTGGACATTGTCTTTACCTTCAAAAATTTTGGCATTACATGCTTAGTTGTAAGACATATGTCGTTATGAAAGTCAATCGACTATGTTATATTATGTCTAAATCCCACATGTCTAAGCGGACTACCAAATGGGCCCTAGACCTTAATGAATTTAATCTTGATTTTATCAAACAAAATTCCATAAAGGTTAGTGATTGTTGACCAGTTAGCTATAGCGCATGTGGAAGATAATCACCCGACAGTCATAGAATTCCCAAATGAGTCGATCCTTACTCTAAAAGATAACCAGTCAAATTCATGGATGACATTCTTTTATGGTGCTTGTTACCTCAAAGGAGTGGGAGTGGGAATTATCCTCAAAATCTTGCAATAACAAAATGTTTTTCTTATATTTCAAACTTAGTTCTCTTGCTCTAATAACACTGTAGAGTATTAATCACTTACCCTAGAATATCATGCTACCCTAATCCTAAAGATCATGATATTTGTTATATTTGGAGACCCTTATGTAGTTGTTAACTAGGTTAAAAATATATATCAGACTAAGGATGAAAAGATAAAATATTACAAGTCCATTGCTAAAATATTGATGGATTCCTTTGATAAGTTCACTATTGAAATCATTGCCCAATATAGTAACCACCATGTCAAAGCTATGGCTACAATTATTTACCTTGTTACTTTCTAAAATATGAGTAGGCTATTATCATAATTAGGTAGGTCAAAGAGTAGGCTATGCTAGAATCCATTCAAACCCCTTTAGTGATCTTTTCTATTGATCCACATTCTCTCCTTAATCCCTAGTGCAGAGAAACTTTTACCTTTCTCACAAATGGGAAATTACCTAAGGGGTTAAATCGTAATGAGTGTAAAATTTAGGTAGGGTGCCTATCAATATGTTATCATTAAAGACATCCTATATAATCATTCCTTTTATGGAATCCTACTTTGGTGTTTAACTTCTAATGAATCTCTATGAGCTATTAAGTAAACCCATGATGAATCATGTGGTAACAACTTCAGTTTTATTGGCATAACTAAGAAATTTCTATGGATGGGATATTGTTGGTTGTCCATGGATAAATATGCATGTGAATAAATCAAGTGATGTGATAAATTTTAGAAATATAGTAACTTGATCCATGCTCCTTCCCAAGACCTTTAACTAATTACTTCCCATTGGACCTTATCCATTTGGCTTCTTGACATTATTGATAAAATTTATCCATCATTATCTAATGGACATAAGTTCATCAATACTACCACTAAGTATTTCACTAAATGGCTAGAGGCTATACCATTATCATTAGTTATTAGAGTGTAAATTTCTAAATTTATCTTGAATTAAATTTTATGCCATTAAAGTATACCTTTTATCCTTATCTAAAATAATGAAACTTCTTTTATGAATAAGGATATCCAAGATATTTGTGCCAAATACAAGATCCAACACAAGTGGTCAACACCCTACTATCCACAAGGAAATGGTGAAGTTGAAGCTTCAACCAAAGCTTTATTTAAAATCCTTAATAAGCTTATCAATAAGTCTAGTAGAGATTAGAATTTGTAGCTATATCCTTCTTTATGGGTGTATCATACTAGTGTTTGTACTCCCAGTAGGGTGATGCCCTACTCATTGGTTTATGAAACTAAAACCCTCTCCCCTTTGAACTTGAGGTTCCTTCCTTGCAAGTTTTACTCCAAGACTCCTCTATTGATGATGAATATTTCCTAGGCATTCTAAAACACTTGGATTTCTTGGTGAAAAGTGAATCCACACCCTTGATAATATATGGCTCTTGATAGGCTCTAATGAGCCTACAACAAGAAAGTGTGACCTAGGACTTCCAAGGTTGCTGATTTAGTCCTCAAATAAAACCATAAGAATACTAAAATGATGAGCTTAAAGGAAATTTGAACCTAACTGGTTAGTTTCATTTATGACCATTTCTAAGTTTAGTCCAAGTGCTTATCACCTAGCCACCCTTGATGATATAAATTTAAAATGACCCATTAACATAATGCATCTTAAAATATACCATGCTTGAATTTATATTGCTTGCATGGTTATTTTCTTGATTGCATATTTGCCTATTTGCATGGTTGATTGATATCACTTTTGCTTATTTCATGTGCTTATGTTTGTATGCTTTTTTAGATTTCATTCAAATTTAGGAGATTTATTAGGATGCAATGATGACACTAGTTAGCTTAAACATACACTAGAAGCAAGAGTGACACACAATTAGTGTTTTGACTAAGAAGCAATGATAGGATCTTCCATATTAACATATCATGATACAATGGTATTCCATTAAAAATTTACTACTCAGAGGAAAATAATGGCCCTCACCCATCCTCTTGATCCTTTTAATATATATCCTATGATTCTATTATGATCTTATCTAGGTAAGTATACTCTTATGGTGAAATTTAGGTACCTAATATTAGCAAATCTCTTATTAGTATCCTAACATGTGCTCTATTTGAATTTATTTTTATCAAAAATCATCAACAAATTCTTCTTTATATTTTATAACTTTTATTTGACAACTCTATTGATTGTACACTTTGGTAATAAATATGATGTTATCTCTATTAAATTTAACCATTGATGAAATCTCTTTCTCCCTCAACTCTATGCATTGAGCTATCATCTTGAAAAATCTTATAGGTCTAAGGGTTATGACACACAACATTGTGTTTCCTTGTATCTCTATAAGATGCATAGGATGATTGTTTATATGCATAAAATTTCTTCTCAATCAGATCTCACACCTACCTTGTAGGTTCCTTTATATAATAATATACTATTGTGACACCATCACTAGGCTATGATTGTTAATGTATAATATAAGTAGCAATACTATAATTGCATGGCATTCTATAAGCATTTGTTAATTTAGATGGTAAAATCCAATCATCTCTTATCCCTATATAAAATCATCAATTTCATCATACATTTTAATTATAGCCTAGTTTTCTTTTCCCTTATACCTTTGGGGCTTAGGAGTAAGATGGGCTTTATAATTTTAGAACTTTGAAGAAAAAAAAAACTCAACATATTGGTTAAGTAGTGGAATAACAAACCCTGTACTACCTCTATCAACATTAGGTGGCTAGGACATGTATCCGACATAAAGCATTACAAATGAGCAACAAAATAAAAAAGTCAATGTTGCTTTTTCCAGCCTTAGACTGTTAAGGTATACTACTCACAATTTGGTTATTTATCCATATTTTCTTCTCCCATGTACTTGGGGGCATAATTTCAAAAAGAGTTCCTTAGCTACGAATATTTGAATATGTCATAATCAATTAATTGGAAGCTCTACTTGGATATAATTTGCTTTATCATCAATATTTTGAAATATATCCTTGTGGGGTGAGCACTCTAAAATACTTCTCTATGGGGTGAGAATTTTGAAACACCTCCCTATGGGGTGAGCATACTAAAACACCTCCCTACGGGATGAGCATACTAAAACACCTCCTTGTGAGATGAACATATTTTTGAAACACCTAGTTGGGTGAGCATTTTTATCTTGAAATACTCATTTAGGTGAACATTAAAACACTCATTAAGAACCTCTCTTAATAGTGATAATCATTAAAATCCATATGTTACAGTTGATTAAGTGCTAGTCCATTCATCAAGCATACCAGGCCATCGATTAAGAGTGATTTAGTATATACAGTTATTGTTTCTTTATATTACATTGCTTTAAAAAAAAAAAATCATGGAATTTTGGAATTATGCAATATATTTTCTTATTTATATGACTAATATTTTCTTTTTAATTATCTATTTTATTGTCTCAAGGGCTAATGGTAGGCCACACACTTACTAAAAGCATAAGGACCCCTCTTTGGTTTCTTTTTACCCCTACAATATCCCCTAAACAATAGATTTCTATTGAAATCATCTTTCACATCCTCAATATCCTTGTCAAAGGTTTTTATATAATATGTATAGGATACCATAGTAGGGGGGCCTAAATTCTTGAACAATCCATAAAATTATAATTTATCACAATTCTTCTACCAACCATGTTAGGATCTATCATGGGCTCTCTTTTCCATAGGAATTGAGGTATCTCATCGAATCTCTTGGTGCTCCCCATCATTGCTTGCTTGTCAAAATTAATAACCACATTTTGATACCATTGTAAGAATTGATGTAGGGATTATTTCATCCTCTTTGTGCACCTATAATATTGTAATAAGGTGTCAATTTTTCTAGATCATAATTCTCCACTTACACCATCCCCTCTAGGAGTCCCTTACTTTTATAAGTTCTCATCTAATGTGATATATTCATTTATGTTTATAGGACCAACATGAAGGCCCTTAGTTGTACCTCCCCTACATGTGGATTGGACATCCACCTTGTGGTCCTACTAACAACATAATTATGCATGTATAACTCATAGAGTAGAACCCGTTGTGATGGTGGATTAGAATAGTATACATTATAAAATTATTTTAATGTATTAATATCATCAGATAAACATGTAACGAGCCTCAAAATCCTAAATAGAACATATTATACTTGTCACATTAGGCAATAAATCTACACTAAATGAATCCATTCAAGAAATGTTGACACCAAGTTCTTTATGATCACCATTCACTCTTTAACCTGTGCCAATCCAACTTTTAGGTCTTCAATCTCTGCATCTCTATCCTTTATGGTTTACCGTAATTTTATTTTATATTTTATTAAATTAGAAACCTATTCCTACATTTTCTCATTGTAAAATGCTCATAAATTCCTTTTTCATTGATAACACCCAAATACTGTACAATGTAAGAATCTAATATTTGTTGCTCATATCGGCCTTGATAGATCACATACTAGATTTTCAATGTTAGTTTTATATGGACCTAATTAATTTATCCAATTCAATGGTGTAGTATTTTTCCCTATGAACTCTTCTTAATTCTCACTATCATTTGTATGCATAACATCCAACCTATTGCTAATAGGAATTATATCCCCAAACATAGCACTGGCCAAACTTAGGCTACTTGAGATTTCAATAAGGCTACCTCATCTAGCTAGGATTATATCTCCACTCTAAGAAGTTGTGTTGCTTACTTGGTCACCAGCTACTAATAACTCACCCTCAATGTCCTTGAAATCCATGATAATCATATTTCCCTCTCTTGATAGTGTATTCCCTAAACCATCATCAATGACACAAACAACCATAGTACTAGCATCCATGCTTTCTTTATCCACAATATAGATGTTTACAATGTTGATGCCTATGCTATGTCTCTCCATAGTGTGACCACCTATAATATTAGAATTTGTATTATCTTCCTCCTCATTGTAGACATCCACCACAACAACATTTATTCCTATTTCTCTTTTGCCTACCACCTCATTGTATTAATTTGGTAGTCTGACATCCATTGCTCCAAATTAAACATAATGAAGGGGATTGTTGTGTCCATTGTAGATGAGATACTATATATGTGAAGGTGTCTATCTCTTTTGACTCGTCCTATTCTATTGAGTGATGAGGTAGTGAATTACCTCATTTGTATGTAGTTTTGAACCTATTTTATGTGTTATCTACTTCTATGGTGACATCATACTCCACCTATATGATCTAGAAAGCATGGTAAATTATGAAGATTCAATAATAATTTAGATATATATTTGTATGTGCTTTTTAAGAGTTAATTATATGATTTTACATCTAACTGCTAAATTCTTGGTATTGGAAAGGACATTGGAAATTTTATAGGATATCAATAGGGGATAATTATTGTTAGGAGCATTCAAACTATAGACATGTTGGATAGTTAAATTCTCGAGGAGCGTAAGATTGCTTATGCCCTACTAACAACTAGCATTGCGACTCAAACTCACAATGGACATGAGACATTGAGTTGGATTCACATCGTACACTATGCATCGAGTTGGTTCTAGGGGATGAATATGGATGACCATTGATTAATGAGTGGATAACTATTGAATAAGAATATCCCACAATGGTCATAAAGGGATGTAGACAATGTCACCCAACACAACTATGGTCATGAGATTTAAGGATACATTGATAAGATGATTATTTATCTTTGCATTTCTAACATTAGAGAATTCAATTCTCATAACAACTGTGATGTCGTTTGGTCTCAAATGGATGTAAGAGGAAGTAGTTGACTAACATGGCGGATATTCCATTCCCAATTGTGAAGACAAAAAAGGTAATATTCTATAGTCTCATTTGGATTGCTATTAAAAAATGATTGCCTATTCTCATGAGCTAACAACTCAACCATTTAGTTTATTCTAAATTAGTTAGTAATCTATTGTAAATCACCAAATTATAAATAATGGGTTGTGTGATATCTCATAGGTTAATATTTTATTGTATTTTCATTTTGAATTATTGAGGTAGTAAGTGTTATTTTGTATTTCACCTTGGTGTGAGAAATTTCTATATGGGATGTTTTTAATAATAATAAAGAGTTCCAAAAGTTCATCCTCTTGCTGAGTTAGAATTCCTTTTTTACCAGTATGGATCCTAGACCCACTCTAGCATAGAGGAAACATATTATTATGTTGCGTTTGGCAAGTATGCTAGAGTGTTATTTCCATTAGCATTCTCTACTACCCATTATTACTATTTTTCCACTCTATCATAAGTTGTGTGTGTTGTTTATAATATTCATTATATTATGATTGTTTTGCTTATTGTCATCTCTAGTTACATTGTAAACCATGCATTTCTAAGATGTCCTTTATGTTCAATCATTTTATTTTTTGAAGGATTGCTCTTAATAGAAATAGATTAGTACTTGATCAAATTATTTTAATTAGTTCAATTACAATACACATAAATATTTTGCTTAAATATGAGCTTATTTTGATTCCATTATTTCTAGTTTCTGATTAAAATCATATGTGAAGATTGATTAATTTATATATTTATAAGTTTTATTCTTATTTCTATAAGCTTGGATTAAGACTTGGTAGATATTTCACTTTCAGCATGTATGCACTATAGAAATCCTCTACCAATAGCCTTATCATCGAATAAATCCTATAGCCTTTGAACACCACCCCAAATTTGAAAAATTAAAAGTGACTTAATTAAAGTATAGCTTAACAACAATCATTATTTTTTGGCACCATTATCAAGGAACATAGTGTTGCTAGAAATTATTAGTTGAGCATCCAATATTGTAAAATTTCACTTAAATAGAAGATTTATTAGTCATAGAGACATCATACCTCCTTATCGACTATTTTTATATAAGTTTTCAACTAGGATAGATGAAAATCCACTCTTATAAACTAATATATTGCACCTTATGGAAAGAGGATACTAGTTAGTTTAAACTAAGTGAAACTAGTGGTGTTAAGAAGGAAAGGTAGAGTTTATGCAGAATAGGTTTTCTTTTATTAATTAGAATGCATAAATAGACCTAGGGATAACAAAGGAAGGTTTATCGAAAAGAACCCCCAAAAAACCACAAGAGCATAGTAATCATGCTTAGAGGTTGCACAAGAGTACCCTATAGCCGTAATTAAGTGTCTAAAAAAACCAATACAAATAGATGAGGAAAGTGCTAGTGAAAAATCATCATCAACCCCTAAATATAAATGATTCTCTAAAATAGAATAACTTGATAGTGAGCCACCTTTTTCACTTAAAACCCTTTAAGAGTATAGACGAGTTTATAATATTTGTTGGAAAATACTGCAAAATAAGGGATAGGCAAGGAGAAAATAACACTATATATGGAAAAAGTGATGCTTATCATGAGAAAACTAGTAATGGTGTTAGAACATTTACATATCATACTTAGTTAGACCCTAATGTGCAATCCCAAATGAAAAATATTTCTCCTTTAAATTTGCCTATCTTTAGGGGAACTATCATAGAAGAACTAGACCAATTGTTGTTTGAATTCAAGATCATATGCTAAACCTATGATTATGTAACTAATAATTATAAACTTAAACTATTTCCTTCCATGCTCAAGGATGCAGTTATGCTATGGTTTTTTTGGGTTAGTCCCATAATGCATATGTAGCTAGGATTAGATGGAAAATGTCTTCCTAGAGAAATATCAAGAATATTTTTGTGTTAGGGTGTTGGCAATTTTGGGTACCTTGGGTACATTGCCTTTGCTCGTGTGTAGATGTTGTCATTGATGTCAAGAAGGTCTTGAAGCAATTTGGTTTAATGTCAAAGAAATTGTTTTGATGAAGGTTTCAGCATGGACAGTGAGTTTCCAAGAAGATCAGGGTAGCCTAGTTGCAAAAGATCAAGAAAAAGACAAGTAAGAAAAAGTATGCAGGCGGCTAGAAAAACTATCGCGATTTCGCGACATGTTTCAGGAGAGAGAAAGTGCTGGCAAAACTGTCACGATTTCGTGACATGTTTGAGGAGAGAGAAAGTGCTGGAAAACTGTCACGATTTCGTGACATGTTTGAGGAGAGAGAAATTTCGGGCAAAAGTGTCACGATTTCGTGACATGTTGGAAGACAGAGACGAAGCTGGAAAAACTGTCGTGATTTCACGACATGTTGGCAGAGAAGGAGAGCAAGTTGGAAAGTGTCACGATTTCGTGACATGTCGCATTTTCGTGACTCAAAAAGTGCAGGAAGGCAGAGAAGGAAAAGTGTCACGATTTCGTGACACTCTACCAGGAAAGTTGTACGGACAAAAAAGTGTCACGATTTCGTGACATAATGCAGAAAAGAGAGTCCGTAGTGTGAACTGTCATGATTTCACGACAAGATCGAAGAGAGAGAAAGTTATTCAAGAACTGTCATGATTTCGTGACATGATGCAAAGTTCGAAGTGAGGATAGTCATGATTTTGTGACATGCTGCAGAAGCTCGAAATGTGAAGTGTCACGATTTTGTGACAAGCTGCAAAGAAAGCGTACGGAAGCCAGAAGTGTCACAATTTTTGTGACAGGCAGTAGAGAAAGCTTTCGAAAGCTGAAAGCGTCATGATTTCATGACAAGATGAAAGAAAAATGTACGGATGCAGAAAGTGTCACGATTTTGGATTAGGCAGAAAAGAAAAGCGTATGGATGGTGAAAGAGTCACGATTTCGTGACAGAAACTGAAAGCAGGTCTTCTATAGGAGAAGTGTCACGATTTCATGACAGAAGCAAAGAGGAAGGCTATGAAGACAAAAGCGTCACGATTTTGTGACATGTTCCAGATTTGCGCGTGTAAGGTAGAAAGAAGCTCAAGGCAGCAGAAGTGTCACGATTTCATGACAAAAGCTGAGAGGAAGGCCTTGAAGACAAAAGGGTCATGATTTCATGATAGAGTTAAAGATGACGTCAGCAGAAGCAGATGTGTCACGATTTTATGACAAAAGTAGAGAAGAAGGCAATGAAGACTAAAGTGTCACGATTTCATGATAGGAGTGAAGATGACGTCAGCAAAAGATAGAAGTGTCATGATTTCGTGACAAGGATGCAGTCAAGGCAGACAAAGGCAAAAAGTGTCATGATTTCGCGATAGCAGGCAAAAGAAGGTGTATGACAGGAAAAGGTGTCACGATATCATGACATGTTGTAGTTTCATAGGAAAAGCTACAGAACCAGAGGCGGTTGAAGGACAGAGTTAACTTTGAGCCGACAAAGTTAAATCTAGGCCGATGCAGCGTAGGGTTTTGCAGTCGACGTAGTTTGAGGGTTACAGTCGACTAAGTTTGAGAGTTTTGATCATGAAATTTATTCTATAAAATGAGGGCTATTTCAAGATTGAAGGATTGAATGTGTGAATCGAACTTGCGCAAGCAAAGTCCATGGTGCGTAGAGACCGAGTCGAATCGATTCGTGCGAAGTGTGCGAGATGCAGCCATAACAGCGCAAATAGCGCAGAAGTGGCGAGTTGATGCGCACTGTGAGAAGTTCGATCGTAGAGTGTTGAATGCTGTTGTGTTTGCATAGAGGTGCAAAGGTCGATGTTCGATCGAGTGCAGTTGTAATTGCGCAATAAGAGCGAAGGACTGTGTTTTGCAGAACAGAGGAAGAGGACAATTTGTGCCAGACCGAAGGACTATGTTTTGGTGCAGATCAAAGAAAGAGGAAGAGGACATTTGTGCTAGACCGAAGGACTATGTTTAGTGCAAATTCGAGGACCAGATTTGAGGTGATAGAGTTGAGGACAGAGGTCTCCAGCCAGAGCAGGGAAGACAGGTGTCTTCTGTGGATAGAGTTCCACTTGCTAAGGGCGAGAAGAGGCGAGAGGTCTTCTAGAGGATCACCGACCGAGAGCAGAGTTAGGGGAAGGTATCTCCTTTGAGCGAGAGGCTCATAAACATTGTAATTGGGAAGGTTTCCCAAAGAATTTGAAATAAAATTTTAGAGAAAAGTTTTGTGGACGTAGCCCGACCATTCGGGTGAACCACGTTAAAAATGAGTCTTCTATGTGTGATGCTTTCTGTCTTGTTTAATATTGTGTTGATGCCACTGCTATCTGAATTTAAAATTATTAAATGGTTAAGTCTTATACTGTTCACCCCCCCTCTCAGTATAAGTTCATGTTCTTCAATTGGTATCAGAGCAGGTCACTCCAGAAAGAGCCTAACAGCTTGGAGAAGGATCTATCAGAGGAACATATAAATTCAGAAAGAAATGAAGAGGTTGAGTTCGATCTCAAAAGTGAATTCTTCTTGGCCTTGAGAAAGCTTGAGAAACTCAGGGAAGAGAATTCTGTTCTCAAGCATAAATGTCAGGAAGAAGAGATAGCAAGATCAGAATTGTCTCAAAGTGTTATAGATTTCAAAATTCTAGCTGAAGAAGGGAAGAAGGTTGAACAGGTTCTAACAGAGGCTCTAAAAGGAAAGGAAGTTGATTGTGAGAAACTAGAAGAAGAGATTATGTCTCTTAGAGTGAAGTTGGAACAGTTGACTCTCAGACAGAATATTTCGTGTGAAAAGAAGGATGGTATCACCATTCATGAAACAGGGTCTTCGAGCAAGATCAATCTTCATCCTGAAGAGCAGTGGATTCCAGTTGATCGCAAGAAGAACAATCATCCAAGGCATCAAAACAGGTTACATAATACCTTCCATGGCTATTGTTTTTCCTGTAAGAAATTTGGTCACATAGCTATGCATTGCAATAAATCTCTGAATAGCCATAGTAAGGAAAATGTTAACTCATTTGCACCTCTTATGAATAAAAATATCATGTGTTACAAGTGCAAGAATTTTGGGCATATAGCAAGGATGTGCGGTTTGAATAGATTTAGCTTTGAGTTCACTAAAAAGAGGAATGAGATCAAATCTAAGTCAATGATAGTTCAAACTGCTTTTCATGCTCAAGACAAAGTAGAAAAATGGTATCTTGATAGTGGTTGTTCAAAACATATGATTGGTGAAAAAGAAAAGTTTTTGGTTTTCAAAGAAACAAACAGAGGAACAGTCAGTTTTGGAGATAACAGGTCCGCAAAAATCTGTGGTAAAGGGACTCTTAGTTTGGATGGGAAATCCAAAACAGAGAATGTGCTCTATGTAGAAGGCCTAAGACATAATCTTCTTAGTGTGAGTCAACTTTGTGATCAAGGGCACATAGTATCTTTCTTTTCAGATAGATGTGAGATAAGTAAAGAAAAAAATGGAAAACTCATTGCTAGTGCTACAAGGACTCCAAACAATCTTTACATGCTAAGTGAGATAAAAAGGGAAAAGTGTTTTATAACTCAAGAAGATGAGAGTTGGTTATGGCATAAAATATTGGGACATTTGAGTTTTGATAATCTTGTCAGTATTAGTAACAAGGAAGCAGTCAGAGACTTGCCTAAAATAAAAAGGCCCCATAACATCATTTGCGGTCCTTGTCAACATGGTAAAAAGACCAGAACCAGTTTCAAATCAAAAGGGTATACTTCTTCCAAACCATTGGATCTTATTCATACTGATTTGTGTGGCCCCACCAGAACTCAGAGCATTCAGGGAGATAGCTACTTCATGTTGTTTATAGATGATTATTCTAGAATGACTTGGGTTACTTTTCTCAAAGAAAAATCTGAAGCTTTTAAAAAATTTAAAGCTTTTAAAGAAATGATTGAAAATGAGACTGACAAGAGAATCAAATGCTTAAGATCAGATAGAGGAGGAGAGTTCACTTCAAATGAATTTGTGGAATACTATGAGCAACACGGAATCAAAAGAGAATATTCAGCAGCAAGAACTCCTCAACAAAATGGAGTAGTTGAAAGGAAAAACAGAACTATTGAAAATATGGCTAGAGCAATGTTAAATGAGTCAAAACTTTCAGATGGCTTTTGGAGAGAAGCAGTAAGTACAATAGTCTACATCATCACCAGGGCTCAACTCAGAGTCAATCATCATAAAACTCCCTATGAGTTGTGGAAAGGAAGACCAGCTACAATAAAATACTTCAAAGTGTTCGGGAGTAAATGCTTCATCAGAAGAGAAGATCAGAATTTGGGTAAGTTTGATCCTAGGTGTGATGAGGGAATTTTTCTTGGATATTCTAGCAAAAGCAAGGCCTACGAGATGCTTCAACAAAAGAACTCATACAGTTGTAGAGAGCATGAATGTAACAGTAGATGAAAAGACAGGGATAAGAGAACCAGTCAAGGAACTCAGTGATGAAATCTGTCAAGAAGAATTCAGAGAGGTGTCAGATGAAGAAGAGGAAAGACAACAACTGCTTCCCAAAACTCCTTCACGGTATGTTCAGAAACATCATCCCAAAGATTTGATCATTGGTGATCCAAATAGCAGGCAAACAAGAAGAAGAGTCATTCCTTCACATGATTCTGTGAATGTTTCATTGTTATCTCAGATTGAGCCAAAAAATTTTAGTGAAGCATGTACAGATGAGTTTTGGGTAAAAGCAATGGATGAAGAACTAAATCAAATAGAGAAAAGTGAAACCTGGGATTTGGTTCCAAGACCTAAGGACAAGAATGTCATTGGCACAAAATGGATATTCAAAAATAAACTCAATGAGGATGGAAAGATTGTCAGAAACAAAGCTAGGTTAGTCTGTAAAGGGTATGCTCAAGTAGAAGGTGTTGATTTCGAAGAGACGTTTGCGCCTGTTGCTCGTCTTGAAGCTATCAGAATGTTTTTGGCCCTTTCAAGCTTCAAATATTTCAAGGTATACCAAATGGATGTAAAGTCGGCTTTTCTAAATGGGGTGTTGGTAGAAGAAGTCTACATAGAACAACCAGAAGGAGTTTCTCTCATAGAACAGTCAGACTATGTGTGTAAGCTGAAAAAGGCCTTATATGGATTAAAGCAAGCTCCAAGGGCGTGGTACTCAAGACTTGACAGTTATCTTCATGAGCAAGGCTTCAGGAAAGGCGTGGCAGATAGCAACTTGTATATTAAGAATGAAGATGATAATATGTTGATTATAGTTGTCTATGTTGATGATATTATTTTTGGGGGAAATAATACTCAGATGTGCAAAGTTTTTGCTAACACCATGTCGAAGGAATTCGAGATGTCTATGATTGGAGAGTTGTCATTCTTTTTAGGGCTTCAGATTGCACAATCAAAAGATGGTATATTTCTCTCTCAGGAAAAGTATATCAAAGAAATGTTGAAGAAATTTGGGATGATGGACAGCAAACCCGTGTGTACTCCTATGATTACAGGGTGCAATCTGAGTAAAGATGATGAATCTCCAGCGATAGATCAAAAGTTGTACAGATCTATGATTGGCAGTTTACTATACAGTACAGCTACCAGACCGGATATCATGCAGGCCGTTGGATTAGTTGCAAGATTTCAGGCAGCTCCAAAAGAATCTCATGTTATAGCAGTCAAGAGGATATTCAGATATTTGAAGGGCACTATGGACTTTGGGCTTTGGTATCCCAAAGGTGATGATTTCACCCTCACGACCTATACAGATGCAGATTGGGCGAGGCAATATTGATGATAGGAAAAGCACTAGTGGTGGAGCATTCTTTCTGGGAAAGAGTCTGGTTTCTTGGCTAAGTAAGAAACAACCTTCAGTTTCCTTATCTACAGCGAAGCTGAATACATAGCAGCAGTGGTCGGGTGCACACAGGTTTTATGGATGAAAACCACCTTGGAGGATTTCAAAGTAAAGCATGAACAACCCATCTCCATTCTCTGTGATAATACAAGTGCCATAAGTATTTCTAAAAATCTGGTAATGCACTCAAGGACGAAGCACATTTCCATCAAATATCATTTTCTAAGGGAGAAAGTGCAAGAGAAGCAGGTCAAGCTAGAGTATGTGCCTACTAAAGAGCAGATTGCAGATATCTTCACCAAACCTCTTCCAAGAGATACGTTTGAGTATCTAAGGGAGAAATTGGGAGTTGTACTCTCACCTCAAAATTAATCACCTCATCAGGAGGTGGGGGAGGGACCAAGCCAAGAGGCTCTTTCTTAGTCCCGAGTCCCAAAGGTGGCCCTTTGCCATTGATGACAAAGGGGGAGAGATATGAGTAAGGGGGAGATATGAGTGAAGAGAAGAGCTTCAAGTCAGGGGGAGCAAAACTTCAAAGGCAGATTCCCAGTTGTTGGATCAGCAGGTTTCAGTTTCTGCTCTTAAGATGTGTTTCAGTAAAGGTTTGCCATCAATGACAAAGGGGGAGATTGTTGGCAATTTTGGGTACCTTGGGTACATTGTCTTTGCTCTTGTGTAGATGTTGTCATTGATGTCAAGAAGGTCTTGAAGCAATTTGGTTTAATGTCAAAGAAATTGTTTTGATGAAGGTTTCAGCATGGACAGTGAGTTTCCAAGAAGATCAGAGTAGCCCAGTTGCAAAAGATCAAGAAAAAGACAAGTAAGAAAAAGTATGCAGGTGGCTGGAAAAACTGTCACGATTTTGCGACATGTTTTAGGAGAGAGAAAGTGTTGGAAAACTGTCACGATTTCGTGACATGTTTGAGGAGAGAGAAAGTGCTGGCAAAACTATCATGATTTCGTGACATGTTTGAGGAGAGAGAAAGTTCTGGCAAAAGTGTCACGATTTCGCGACATGTTGGAAGACAGAGACGAAGCTGGCAAAACTGTCACGATTTCGTGACATGTTGGCAGAGAAGGAGAGCAAGTTGGAAAGTGTCACGATTTCGTGACATGTCGCATTTTCGCGACTCGAAAAGTGCAGGAAGGCAGAGAAGGAAAAGTGTCACGATTTCGTGACATTCTGCAAAGAAAGTTGTACGGACAAAAAAGTGTCACGATTTCGTGACATAATGCAGAAAAGAGAGTCCGCAGTGTGAACTGTCACGATTTCACGACAAGATCGAAGAGAGAGAAAGTTATTCAGGAACTGTCATGATTTCGTGACATGATGCAAAGTTCCAAGTGAGGACTATCGCAATTTTGTGACATGCTACAGAAGCTCGAAATGTGAAGCATCGCGATTTTGTGACAAGCTACAAAGAAAGCGTCGAAATGAGAAGCGTCATGATTTTACGACAGTGCAGAGAGAAAGCTTTGGAAGTTGAGAAGCGTCACGATTTCATGACAGGATGAAAGAAAAATGTACGGATGCAGAAAGTGTCACGATTTCATGACAGACAAGAAAGAAAAGCGTACGGATGGTGAAAGAGTCACGATTTCACGACAGAAACTGGAAGCAAGTCTTCTATAGGAGAAGTGTCATGATTTCACGATAGAAGCAGAGAGGAAGGCTATGAAGACAAAAGCGTCACGATTTCGCGACATGTTCCAGTTTCACGGGTGTAAGGCAGAAAGAAGCTCAAGGTAGCATAAGTGTCACGATTTCATGACAAAAGCTGAGAGGAAGGCCTTGAAGACAAAAGGGTCACGATTTCATGATAGAGTTAAAGATGACGTCAGTAGAAGCAGATGTGTCATGATTTCATGACAAAAGCAGAGAAGAAGGCAATGAAGACTAAAGTGTCACGATTTCACGATAGGAGTGAAGATGACGTCAACAAAAGATAGAAGTGTCACGATTTCGCATGACAAGGACGCAGTCAAGGCAGACAAAGGCAAAAAGTGTCACGATTTCGTGACAACAGGCAAAAGAAGGTGTACGACAGGCAAAGGTGTCGTGATATCATGACATGTTGTAGTTTCATAGGAAAAGCTACAGAACCAGAGGCGGTTGAAGGATAGAGTTAACTTTGAGCCGACAGAGTTAAATCTGGGCCGACGCAGCGTAGGGTTTTGCAACCGACGTAGTTTGAGGGTTATAGCCGACTAAGTTTGAGAGTTTTGATCTTGAAATTTATTCTATAAAATGAGGGCTATTTCGAGATTGAAGGTATCGAATGTATGAATCAAACTTGTGCAAGCAAATTCCGTAGTGCGTAGAGACCGAGTCGAATCGATTCGTGCGAAGTGTGCGAGATGCAGCCATAACAACGCAAATAGCGCAGAAGTGGCGAGTTGATGCACATTGTGAGAAGTTCGATCGTAGAGTGTTGAATGCTGCTATGTTTGCGTAGAGGTGCAAAGGTCGATGTTCGATCGAGTGCAGCTGTAATTGTGTAATAAGAGCGAAGGACTATGTTTTGCAGAACAGAGGAAGAGGACAATTTGTGCCAGACCGAAGGACTGTGTTTTGGTGCAGATCAAAGAAAGAGGAAGAGGACATTTGTGCTAGATCGAAGGACTGTGTTTAGTGCAAATTCGAGGACCAGCTTTGAGGTGATAGAGTTGAGGACAGAGGTCTCCAACCGAGAGCGGGGAAGACAGGTGTCTTCCGTGGATAGAGTTCCACTTGCTAAGGGCGGAAGAGGCGAGAGGTCTTCTAGAGGATCACCACCGAGAGCAGAGTTAGGGGAAGGTATCTCCTTTGAGCAGAGGCTCATAAACATTGTAATTGGGAAGGTTTCCCAAAGAATTTGAAATAAACTTTTAGAGAAAAGTTTTGTGGACGTAGCCCGACCATTCCGGGTGAACCACGTTAAAAATGAGTCTTCTATGTGTGATGCTTTCTGTCTTGTTTAATATTGTGTTGATTCCACTGCTATCCGAATTTAAAATTATTAAATGGTTAAGTCTTATACTGTTCACCCCCCCTCTCAGTATAAGTTCATGTTCTTCATAGGGATTGAAAGAAAGAAATATTTAGGATAAAACAAACCAAGAATGAGATTCTTGAAGATTACCTAGATAGATTCCTTTTTGTTTAGAAAATATGTGGGGAAGGGATGGACTAAGAACTTATCAAAGTAATATTCTTACAAGGATTACAAGATGAGTCAAGGGACATCTTAAACCTCATGGGGAAAGGTGATGTGAATAAGCTAGATCTTTTTGACATTATGGAATTATGTAGAAACTACTCTAGAACAAGGAAAGGAACATGTAGACACTGAGTAGGGAAGAGTGGTAGTGAGGTAGGAGAACTATTAGAAAAAATTGCCAATTTCAAAATGTAGAAACTAAAGTCAAGCATAATTAAACACTAATTAATTAGTATATTTAATATTAATTAAAATTAATTAATATTAAATTAAGGTGCAATTACCTAAGGTATTAATTAATTGATTAATTAATTTATTCATTAAATAATTTATTAATTATTACCTAAGCTACACAACCAATCACCCCTCCTCAATGGGACCACTCACCCTTGCATCCCTCATGGTCACATCATCTATAGTTAGCTTTAGTTCCACCTCAAATCCTTCATCCTAGTTACGTGTAGGAAGAGATTACATCATCCATAAATAAACACAAGTTAACTCCACCTCTACCTTATCCTTATCTAGATGGGTGAGGATTGTCCTCACCCAAATCCAATATCCAATTAACTGCAATCACACCTCATGCAAGTTAACTGACACATAAAATATAAGGAGGTTAGCATGGAGAAAATAATTAAAAATTCAAAGATAATATATTTCACTTTAGTTTCACAAGTTAACTGAACTCAGTGGATAAATAAATATTTATTTAAAAATAAATAAATAAGCATTCTAATGATCAAGCATGTTAATATTGGTTGTTTACTTGAGTGGAGGAGATCTCGAGGTGTCTTCATCCATGCATGCATATCATTTGCATGAGGCCACCCTCCTCCATCCCAAAAGCTATAAATGCACCCCCTATGCTCTCATTACAGAGAGGATGGTTCATGCATCGAAGTGCTACTAAAATATTGAGCACACTTTGCATCCCAAACACCCCAAAGCAAATACCATAAAAGCATCCCCATCCTATTATAGATCCCAAATGTAACATTCTATAGACCCTGATCAAGATTTCATCAGTGAAAGGGTACCATAGCTCGTAACCATTTGACCCTGGATGGTCTCAGTTCGTGGTCATCTAGACCTAGATGGTAATATCCCAACCTATGTAAAAATATCTAGACACAACACGGTGTAGCTCAACTTATATTTATGCAACCCAATGTAGTGTAATGATAGTAATAGAGACATCAATGACAATTAAATGAGGGTAAGATCTATGCATACTTGATTTAGTACTATTCTTTTATAGGTCTTTATTCGCTTTCTATATCTTTGGTTTTTAATACTATTTGAAAACTAGGCCTCACTTTGCGAGACCTGACTAATTTTACTAATTATTTGTATTTCATGTGTGTGTAGGCGTACAGGTTCAGAGCAAGAATACATAGATGTAGTAGAAAACCTGGGTGTAGTAGAAGACTCCAAAACCCAATTGTTCAACCTTAGATGGTCAAATATCGTAATTGTTCAACTTCGAGTTGGTCAGAGCACATGACCGTCAACTTCCCTAATGGTCAACATCTAGGCATAGTTCCAACATATACATATGAATATGCAAATGTAGACGTAGATATCCAGATCCAAAAACAACAATGGTTATGACAAACCCTCCTTCCAATGCTATAACGATGAAAAGATCGAGGTACCATAATACGTTGTAAAAAGAGAAATAGGTCCCTTAATACATGTGTAATCCCAATGAGGGTCATTATTGTAATTGGATAGAACGAAAGATACAATACAATACAATACATATCTTTTATGGCTTTCATTTACATTGCTCTACATGGCATGTCTTTTTATTGTCTGCAATATGACGATCATGGTGGGACCATGCGACTAACTTTGTTGTTTGTGTAACATTTTTAAGTTATTCACTATTTTATATGATTAATACATATTTTATTGCTGCATGTTGAAAAGTTCTAAAATTTCTATGTTTTGGTATTTTCATAGGTTGCAAGCTACACACAAATGAAACTGTGTGACCCAAGACAACCTTAGACTGCAATCATCTAGCTAGGGACAATATCAAAGAAAAATCGTTCGACCCAATATGGTCATAGAACATAGTCGCCAACCACTTTTATTCTTTGACACAATGCAAGATCATAGGTAGGGGGATATTAATCCTTTTTGGCCTAAGTTTTTATTTTCTATGTTTTTACGTTTGTATGGTAGGCAATAAATAGTTTCTTTTGCTTAGGAAATAAAAGTTAGTGATTTTTTCTTTTGTGCAAAGTTTAAAATTTACATCACACACTGCATATTTTTCATAAACATCAATAAGTTGGATTTCTTCACCAACCGTTGGTTGAGACCAACGATGTTGAAATTCATCTCCTTTTGTTGGATCACCCTGTAGATACCGTAGTAGCTCCTATGAGTGGTTTTTTACGAATTTCATCACTAGGAAATCTCCCACTCTTGAGGATATCTTGGGGTGGGTTAGGTTAGATACTCCTTTGTTCATGGGGTTTAATAATGAGTGGATCCATAGTTGTCGTTATTGTTCAATCTTACTCAAGGGTGAATCAAAAGCCTAGTTGGGCAAGTAGTAGGACTTAGACAACATGACCTCCTTTGGGAGGGTTATTTTGTCCCCTTAGGTTACCATAAGCCATAACCACCTTAGGAATTTATTTTACTCGTTGTTTTATCACTTATCGTTAGAGAAGTGAGCATCACCACGCCCATTAGATTGTATGCCACCATAAAATTATTAGTTGTAGGTTAGGGGCATCAAACACACAAAACAAGAATCCAAATAAAAAATAAAAACAAAATAAAAATCAATTTTATTTTCAAAAATATTGAAAAAAATAAAAAACAGTTCCAAAAATATAACAAACACATCAAATCAAACATTGTCACACTGAAACAAAAAAAATTAAAATAGACAAATCCACCATTATCATCACACTTCCAAGCCCACATTCCATCCATCACCCATTTAGCTTATGGTCTTGAATCAAAGTCAAGTCCAAGCCCAAGCTCAAGCTCAAGCCGTCACCCAAGTTGCAATAGACCAATATAGTTTGACCTCCCATCCATCCATCACTCCTCCAACATAGCAGGAGGTAACCTCACAATCACCCCAAGGTAGCTTGTCTAGATACATCCATCAGACCACCATTGACCCACCTGAGACACACAACTTGGGCATTATGTACTATCACATCCCCACTAGCATCCCCGAGTCCACTAGTCCAGGGACACCTATGTCATCATTCCACATCACTTACATTGACCTTGATGTTGTGTAAGTCTTCCATGGGTCTCATTTCTCCCACTAGATTCACCACAATCATCATTATCATTGTTGACCATACCACACTGTTTGGTATCCCCAATGCCATAAGAGTATGTGTATACTCATGTAAACTATCCTACTAAGCCACATCCTAAGTATGACATACTTGTCTTAGACTTCCCACTTGGGAGTTCTAACCTCCAATCCAATACACACCACATATCCGCATCCATGGATCCAAACCATTACCAACGGGCCTATGTTATATGGCATCTCAATTTCTTGTGTCTAATCCACCCACCTCATCCTATCTACCACAACCACCACCCCAAGGGCCAAGCCACCCAGATTCTACAGCTGGCCAAGAATTATTCTTTACACAATATCCATCATGGGACACCCGATTGCTAGCCATATAGGATTTAATGTCTTTACAATAATATCAACAACAATCCACTCAACCACCAGAGCTAAAGACCTATAACCAAATATCACACCAATAGCGGTATAAACTACCACCACAATAGTCCTACTAGTAGCAACTTCCTCCCACAATAGTACCAATAACTACTATCGTAATAGTACTACGAACCACAACCTCCACCCATACAATAGTACCAAAAATTGCTGCTGCAATAATACTACCAACCACAACTTCCTCCCACACAATAGTACCAATAACTACTACCACAACATTACTACCAACCACAACCTGCAATCATACAATAGTACTAGTATCTACTACCGCAATAGTACTACCAACCACAACCTCCACCCACACAACAATACTAGTAGCTTCTACCACAATAGTACTACCCATAACAACCTTCACCCATGTCATAACATCATAAAGAACCACCCATCCAATACCAATAATAGCAACTACTACAACAACATCCACCCACACTACAACCACTCATTGAATACCGATAACATCAGCTACCACAACAACCTTTTCCCATGGAAAAACATCAACAACAATCCCCCATTTAGTACCAAAACTAGTAGCTACCACAACAACCTCCTATCATGCCACAACATAAAAAAAAATCCCCATCTAGTACCAACAAAAACATCTACTACAACAACCTCTACCCACGTGAAATCATAAACAACAACCCATCCAACATCAACAAGTCATCCTGCATCAACATCAACAACCCATCCAACATCAATAAGTCATCCCACATAAGTACCAAAGACCACCAGTTCAATATCAACAACAACATCAACAACCACCCCTCACACACCAATAACCTTTCAACTAGCACCCATCGATTCACCCCACATGCATCCATCACCAATCTATCACTAATCTGTACAATACGATCAATATCCATCCTAGAGTTTCCAAGTTGGCACATATCATACAATCATCCTAGGTGCCTCAAACAAATTTCAAATGTTGGTCGATAAAATTGATAATTTGGCATTGCAAGTTAGGGGCACTGGATATCAAAAACATATGCTTAATCAATTATATAACTACCCCATTCACCCTTCAATACCATTGCTTCCATATCCTCCCCTATTTTTAATGCTAAAATTTGAAAAATTCAAGGGGAAGGAGGATCCCCAAGATCACATAAGCTCATTTATCAATGTATGCTACCTTATCAATGAGATTGACCCCCTCATGCTTCACACCTTCTTGCTATCCCTTGGAGGAGCCTTATATTGGTTCAACCATTTGCCTAGACACAACCTATATACTTTTGAGCAATTGGCCAACCTATTTTTGGAATGTTTTACCATTATTGTTAAAAGTAAAATTACACTAATTGATCTGTATAACCTCCATCAATTTTATGACGAGTCTATATTAGACTATGGTGCATGATGGAGAGCTGTAATAACCGAAATCCTCTTTGCTCTTCCCATCATAGATCTCACTCGATTATTTATAAGGAGCTATTCAAAACCAATATCATTACTACTATAACTCCAGTATTATCTTACACTTAAGGAAGCATTATCACAAGCTAAGACCACTAAGGATATTAAGATCCAAGAGGGTGAAATAAAACTAAAAAGAAAGAATGGCCAAATAAGAATTCTAAGGTTACTTCTAACAACCAATCAAAAGACTGTCAAGTTAATCAGGTGGTATTGAGTAGCCCAAGCATACCTAATAAAAAATCCCATCAATTGTAGAATGTGTAACTAAAACAAGAACAAAATCCATTACAGTGATCAACATACCACACCATGCTATCTCCCATCCAACTGTAAAACCCCCAACTAGACAACTACACCAGTTGTCTTACTATGCCCCTACAAAATTTCACTCCACTTCTTGAGCCCTACTCGATAATTTTAAATGAATTTATGAGGCATAGGTAATATCATTGCCATAAGTAAGACCAAAATATCCCAATAGGCCTAATCCTGCATCATATAAAAAATATCACCATTGTGCTTACCTAGGTGATAGGGTCATGATATCAATGATTGCATTTCCTTCAAACATCTGGTCCAAGACCTTATCAAAAAGGAGGTCATTGTCATAGATAATCCATTTTCACCACCCAATCAAAACTTTACTATTTATCAGGATCCCTTGCCATAGCATGGGAAAAATCAATAAATTCAGGCAACATTAACTACCAACACCCCCAAAATAGGTCACCCACCTCAATACCATGCAACATCACAATTTTTTAGGGATGATCCACATCATTACTCAAAATCAATGCTATATTTATTGATAGATCCCATCATGAACTGCTCTCAACATGTAGTCAACCTATACTATGCCACCCCCACTAGTGTAGGTCATATTGCACCCCCATGAATAGTCATATCCCTCAAAAACCATCTCACACAGAACCTTAGGATGGCATCAACCAAACTATCAATATATGAGTTCACACAACAGTCATCCATAAATCATGAGGAATTGATGAAAATATTAAAATCTATTGACCTTCACACTCAAGATCCAAATGCCTTCACAAATTTTATGGGTAGCATCAAAACTTGCATGGAGCCTACAATAACCTTCTATGATTGTGAGATCAAAATATTACCGATAGAATTGCTAGATCCTCCATTGCATATTATAGCTCTTATCGATTGCAAGCCCTTTAAACAAGTTTTATTTGATATTTGTTCCTCAATAAGCATCATAACATCTGTGGCACTCTAACACCTCCACTTTCCACCCTCACATAGCCTCATCCACCTTCACTCTATGGGCATTTAATGATGCATTGTGCTCAACACTTGGGATAGTCGTTCTACCTATTAAAGTAGGTGTGAAGACTATTCATACTTTGTATCATATCCCTAAAGGAGAAATACAATACAATGTCCTACTTGGAAGGCCATGGATTCAGCATATGTGATGCATCCCCTCAACGTTATATCATTATCACAAATATGTGCATGAGGGTTGCGTACACTGCATCCCTACTAACAAGGAACCTTTCAAGTATTGTAACTTGATTTCCAATTCATATGAGCCATTGCTACCATCCACACATCTATATCTCATCCTAGATTTGCTTGAACCAACCCCCCAACTAATGTCATAACACCTTGACCCATATTTTCCACCACTAATTACCTATCCACCCACCCACCCTACACCATCCGATTACCATATACCTCCCATTCCACCACATCTGGCTCACTACATCACATCGGCCACTTCACACAGTCCACAACCTCCACCATCATTCCACCATCCACTGACCCTCAATTACATCCAACCCCATACCATTGGGTAAAGCCAACCCCATCCTAACCAGCTTTTGTATACACAAAGTGTCCCTTTCATCCACACATCCATCCCATGTCTTCCACAAAAACCCAACCACTTTCAAACAACCCAACGACACCTACACCACCACATTCCCCACCTTGCTCATTCGTAAATCACTTTTTCCACCAACCTCGACCAACCATAAACACTTAACCATCGCTTTCATCCACTGAAGTCTAAAATATACCTTGCACAATGGAACCCAAGATGCCACCTCAACCCGTTGCTAGATAATCTACTGTAACTCACACCTCCACCTTCATCGAACTATAGTCTACCACAATACTCCTAGCCACTTCCTTTTCCACACAACTTGATACACTGCCACCACCAAATGCATCTACCATATATCCATCCATACCATACATTATGCCATGTCTATCTGTAGCATCGTCCCATCCAGAATAAGATGTTGGACTATCTCTCGCATCCCCTTCCTAAACTGCGCAGGTTGTAGTCCACATAACTAGTTTAGAAATAGGTAAGTATCTAGTACACAACATCATATTTATGCCTCACACCATCGAATTCATTAGGGATTTTGGGTTCCCATGCATAGGTGCCATTATTTCCATGGGTCTTGCATATAATGCTATAAATTTTGTATATGCCAAAGTGGATACCTCCTCCAATGTCCCTCTTGATGATAGACCTGAATCACCATTTTATGGTGATATCAACTTTCAAGAAAATACCTCCTTTATGCTATGATATTTTTGATGCTTCTATTAGAGAGGATTTGGCCTTGGTCACTAGGAGCAGGGAGCTCACCACATCATCAAATCACATTAGCAGTTCCCTAAATAAAATTTAATATTTGGTTAAGACAACCATTTGTGAGATGATCCATTTGAGGAACATTTCCAATGCATTACCCTTGATCCTAAAAATAATAGAGATGATGAGTACATTGATCATGAGTGTATTTATTGTCAAAAAAATGGTTTCTTCCAAGTTACCACCATTCATACCATTCCATAAGATACCTCGAAAGATGAATTAGACAAACTACTAGAGGCACTTTCAATTTATTCAAATAGCTTCGAATAAGACTCTTACCCCATAGTCCCCATCAATGGAGTTCCTATATGATGATGATATTTACCAATGAATGTTCCCATACCACTCCCTAGTTTTTCCCATGCTCCTTCCTTAGGAGCATCCAAGCCAACAATAATATCCACCACCACCACAGCTAAGCCAGTTGAACCAGTGTCCACCCATGGTGGAACAACTCTTTCCACATGAATATACCCTTGGGAATCCTCCCTCTAATCCACCAAATCCCATCACCCCACAAGCCAACATGGTATCCATTGACCTATTTACACTCCTATGCAATCTAAGAAATCCATAGAATCCCATCCACATTGAACCAAGTATCATCAACTTTGAGAATATTTCTACCTTGCCATACCCCATTGATCTCCTTCCATACAACTAATTGATCTATCAAGCCAATACCTACATTCCACATACATCATTGCCTTCTTTGTTTGCCATTTATCATGTTGACATGAGTGATTCTAAATAACCCATTTTTAAAAATTTAGCGGATGACATCCACTTCATTCCCATGCCTCACCAATTAGAGGAAGGTTCCCACATGCTCATTGAGGACACAATCGATATAGACCTTAGTTCTAATACAAAACACCAAAAAATTATTAAGCTTGGCATAAGCCTCTATTTTAAAGAGTGATAATAGTTTGTTGCTCTGTTTAATGGAATATAAGCTAGTGTTTGCATGGTCGTACAAATATATGCTAGACCTCAATCCTAATTTAGTGGTCCACAATCTCATTTTGAGCTTGGATGTAAAATTTATAAAGCAAAAACTATGAAAGCGTCATCCTACCATAGCCCTAATGGTTAAATAAGAGAAACAAATTATTATACATGGGTTTCTAATATGGTACTCATTAGAAAGCCTAACTAGGGCATACGCATTTGTATAGATTTGTGTGATCTCAATAAAGTGTGTCCTAAGGATAATTTCATACTTTTAAATATGGATACACTCATGGATTCTACCACTAGCCACAAAACGATCTCCCTAATGGATGGTTTCTTGAGGTATAACCAAATTAGAGTTAATCTTTAGGATCAACATCAAATAGCTTTCACAAAACCTTGGGGATCATTTCACTACAAAGTCATGCCATTCATCCTAAAAAAAAAGGTGCAACATATCAATGTGCCATGACTTATATCTTCCACGATTACATGCACAAGATAGTAGAATATTACGTAGATGATCTATTGGACAAATAAAAAATACATCATGAGCACATTAACATTGTGCGAAATTTTTTTGAATGGTTACTCAAACACAAGGTGAGACTTAATCCCAAGAAATGCATTTTTGGTGTTACATATGGAAAACTCTTAGGGTTTATAGTCTTCAAACAAGGCATCAAAGTTGACCCAAATAAAGGTAAAATAATTATCGAGATGCCACCCCCTATGAACCTCAAAGAGTTACGTAGTTTATAAGAAAAAATCCAAGTAATCCGTCACTTTATCATTTAGCTATCTGATAATTGTAAAGCTTTTAAACAACTATTGAAAATGGGGGTCTCCTTTACATGGAATCAAGAGTGTCAATATGCTTTTGATGCCATCAAGCAATAGCTTGCTTTCCCACCTGTGTTAAACCACCTCGACTAGTTATTCCATTTTATTTGTATATATCCACCATGAACTTTGCCCTTTAGACAATGCTAGCACAAAATAACAAAGTAAATAAAGAGTAAGCCATATATTACATTAGTTGGATGTTGGTGAGTTATGAAACCAAGTATGCATATGTCGAAAAGCTAAGTCTAGCAGTTGTTTTCACAACTAATAAAATTCAACATTACATGACATATGTCATAGCTAAAGAGAATCCTCTATGTTATATGATGAGTTACACTTATACAAATAACAAAACTTTCAAATGGATAATACTTTTGATGGAATTTGATCTTGAATTCATTAGACAAAAATCCATTAAAATCCAGGTAATCGTAGATCAACTCACTGAAGCTCCATTACCAGATGAGCACCCACTTATTATCGAGTTTCTTGATAAAAACATATTCAATATCACAGAGAAAGAGGAAAATATTGAACCTGAGGAGGAGGTTGATGTTGTCCTCTTCTTTGATGGTTCCAAGTGCAAACATAGGGAGGTGTTGGAGTTGTCTTCTTCACACCTCAAGGAGCTCCTATACCCTTTCCACTCAAACTCAGTTTCCCTTGCACCAATAACAACATAGAATATGATGCCCTGACCCTAGGCCTTTAGACTGCTATTACCCTATACATTAAACGAATCAACATTTTTGGTACTCCCAATTCAATTTCTATCAAGTTAAGGAGATATGCCAGTGTAAATACCTCATTTTAAAGCAATATAAGCAAATCATTGATAAGCTACTTAAGCTCTTTGACTAGTACAAAATCGATAACACACCTAGGGTAAACAATAAATTCACAAACACCATGTCCTTTCTTGGATTGCTCATACCCTAGAATCTCATCGATAGAAATACATGCATCAAAATCAAAACACTATCTCAATAAGCTATTTATGGGAATCATCTCAGGTAGAAGAGAATATGAACTTCATTCAAATCGAGCCATACAACGATAAATTTTCACAAATAATTTTTTTATAAAAATGGATACTATACCTGCATATTTGTCCATAATTTCTAAATACATGTTCAAACAAAAAGTGGTTTGTTACACACTCTTGGGTGATATCTTTTATCATTGTAGATTTTATGGGGTCCTCTTACATTGTGTTCAATTGTAAGAGGTAAATTGGGTCATTGCTCAAGCACATGATGGAACATGTGGTGGTCATTTTAGTGGGATGGCCATCACAAAGTATATTCTATGCATGGGTTACTATTGGCACACCATGGAACATGATTATTGTACATATATCAAGAAATATCCAAAATATCAACATCATGCTAATTTAACCCATGTACCATCACATGCATTGCAACCAATTCAAGCTCTTTGGCCTTTCTTGTAATGGGGTCTCAATCTTATAGGAAAGATATCTCCTTCTTTATTAGGGCACCATAGATTCATCATCACCACTACTGAGTACTTTACCAAATGGGTTGAGGCAATTCCTCTTACTAGTACAATCGGATCTCAAATCACAGAGTTCATACTCCACAACATCATTTGTCATTTTGGTATCCCATCAAAACTCATTTTGGATAATGACACTCCATTCAAGAATAAGGAGGTTGCATCATATAGAAGGCTGCCATCCCCAATTTTGTAGAAGTATGCTACAATTGATGCCCACTTTTCTACGATGTGTGATCTGATATAGTTCATGATAGAGATGTGCTAAGAGAGTACTCCCCACGCTAGAATAAGAGGTTGCTTGGTCGAACTAACCATATCCTCCCTAGTCCTATCCAGGAGGTTCTAGGGGAACCTCATGCCTGATGAGTCTAGGAGGACTATCTAGATAATCAGGTGCATGAATACCGCCTACCACTATGAAAATAAGCCAACTTGGAACCACTCCTGAATGTGGATGCCTCCATGGTCAATGCGGCCATGTACCTCAAAACTCTATCTACCAAAGATCGAATCAAACACAGCCTTCCTCGTCATGGTAGGAGAGGAGGTGATGGGCTCACCATCAATAGGTAGGTAGAAGATGTGGTAGACATCCTCTAGAGTAACAATAATTTCACCCGTCGACAGGTGAAATGTGTTGGTCTACGTATCCCAATGATGAGCCAAGGCAGTCATGTATGACTGATCAAATTGGATGGTGGGGAGATCCAAGATGTAGCCAAACCCCATAGCGGTAAACCAACCCTGCTCCATAACAGTGAGAGTGCAGAACAGGTTCCAAAAGAGATCAATCTCCCTTGCTCTGTTCGTTAGGGCCTGAGTAAAAGCAATCAAATAAAAACAAGAAGAAAAACAATTAAAAATGACTTAAAAATGACAAACAAATCAAAAATCTCATGAAAATGTAAAACATGCAAAATCATGATCGAAAAATTCAAAAAAATCAAATAAAGCACTTCAAAATTGCAATAAAATGCATTAATTCCCAAAATTGCAAAGAAAAATGGGAAAAATTGAAAAATTTTAAAAAATTTCCTAAGGGTGTCACACCGCGGGTCGGAACTACAGTTGACAAGATGGTCAAGAATATGACCGTTGGGATTTAAATCCCACCACGGATGATAGCCACGGTCCTTAATCTGCCAATTGGGAACCACATTTGCCACTCATGGCTAGGGAACATGACCTTTTCAGGGTCATTCCCTCCTAGAATAAACCCTAAAAATTAAAGTCCTCTCCTCTAATCTAATAAATGCTAAACCTAGCTAGGGTGAGGGTCGTTACCGATAGTTTAATGTGATTCATTATCCCATTATTTAGTGTGGTTTATTTTTAATCCGATAATTTGCAAGCATGGTCTCTATTTGTGTGTTACCTTGGGTGTACCGGCTCCTCCATTGGTTGAAGCTTCCGGTTGGTCGGCCATTGGTGTGGATAAAAGAGAGTTTGTGACAACGTTCCATGTAAAAATTCACTTTTTACCTCTCAGAGCTCTCAGTTTTACTGGTAGTTGTAGGTAAATAATGAAAATTTTCAAATGGGAAAACCTTATATATTTTTTGAATTCGGTTCGGACTACGTTGACAACCGCGGTCCCAAAATTAGGGTTTTTTTCTAGTGGATCTAAGCCACGGTCAAGGTATTTGACTTTATTAACTGCTTCTGATAGGTGCGGTCAACAAAATGCAATAAATTCTCTCAATTCCAACCATGGAGAGGTGTAAAATAAAACATTAAAAATACCCACAAGACCAGATAATTAAAAAACATTCAAATAATTTCAAAAATACAAAAAAAATAATATAATATTAAAAGCCAAATGTGCCTCATATTTAGTTATTTACCCTATACACTTGGCAGTTGAAGTGACTTGTGATCCATGCAATCCTGCAAGTTGAGTAGATTACCATAAGGACATTTGGGGCCAATTAGTCATCACTGAATTGTATGCTTCATTTCAATACCTAAGGAGGCCCTGACGACCGGACTGCTCCAAGGGAACAATATATTCATCACAATTATCCAATGATATTTTCAGTAGATCATTGACAATATGATTCAACACAAGCATCAGTGAAATTTTCCTTATTTCAATTTCCTAAGAAGGCCTTCAGGGTTGGACCGCTCTATGGGATATAAATAGTCAATCGCTATTAATAGATGTAATCATAGTTGATCAGGCCTTGCCAATAATTCAAATGCTAAATATTAATTTGTTCAAATATTTCATAGTGGTCAAGTGACCTCGTCTCTTCATTTAATTATCATTACCCTCATCTACTCGTCGCTTGAGGGGGTAGTCATAATATCATAATCATAATCAAAATCAACAGAATATCCCTTGATCATAGATCCTTTGATCTTGTCAAAATTATGTTCATCTTATGAATTATTGCCAAAGACTATCATAAGCTTACCCTTATTCTTTGGAAAAAAGAAAATATGATAGTTTTGTTTGTAGCTCTCCTCCTTTTGGTTATATAGGCCTAAATCCTATTATAGCACAAAAGCTACCCAAATGTTTGATGACGAGTGCAAACTCTTTCAAATTTAAGTTTTCCATCCAGTTGGAAGTAATGATTCTAAGATGCGTGTCCTTTGGCAGGACTAGGCATATAATGTTGATCATACCAATGATCATCATCCAACCTACGACATCATTTTAGGTCTATTTTTTCTTAGAGTTATTCGATCTCACAACGCATCTCAAAAGGAGCATCTGTAGATACCTAAAATGCGTCATGTCGAGGTGACTACTCATATGGGACATGCTAACAGACCATATGAATGATCTTGGACCTATCCAAGGCAAAAGTAGTGGTTCTAACCTCTCAATTTGGGCATTTTGGCCTATTTAGCCTTAGCCGTTGGTGTCACCCGTGGCTAGGATTATTAGCCACTGGTGTCACCCACGGCTAGTGTTTTTAGCTGCTTTTGAGACTCATAGCTAGCCCTATAAAAACCTCAAGAAAATAGAACTGAGTAAAATTAGTTGTAACAACCATTTGCGATGGTTTTGGAAGCAGTTCGAGCTTGGAAGCATTGAGAAGCTTCCTCCCAACTGCCAAATCTTATTCTTGGCTTCTCCATGAAGTTAGAGTAAGGATTTTGGGAGTCTATTTAAGACCCCAATTTCAAAGAGCAACCATCTGGATAATTAATGTGTCAATCACATAGCGAAGCCCTATCAAATTGGAGAGCCAATTGCACCTTGTGAAGAGTAACAAGATGCTGCCAAAATCCAATTTGATCATCAACTTTGCAACAATGGAGATCTCAAGAGCTTGAGAAGCAAGCTTGACAATTGACATACTTCCATTGCCAATTCTAGTGAATTCAACTGCCAATCTATATCAGAACACCGAGGTAACCCTTGATCATCAATTCCTTGGAGGATTTGAGAGTTTATGGCCCTGGTTTCAAGAGAAAGGACACTTTCACCTTAGCCGCAACTAACAGTGCCAACCGCTTTAAGCACCCTCGACTAGGGTTTGATGCTCTATTTCCTCCATTTTAGCAGTAGATTTCCATTTCCAGTTATGCAAGTAGCTTAATCTAGCATAGGTTTAACATTTTTAGCAGATATTTGACCGATTAATTTAGGAATTAGAGGTAGATTTGCTTCCATTTTCCTTGCATTTGTCAATTTACAATAGTCTTGTTATTTCATTCCATTCAAGTTTTCTAATGATTAATTAGGATGTTTCTTAGCTATATTCATGTTTCTTTATCCGCTTTATTATAATTTCCTCATTTCTTGCATAGATTGATAGTTTTACAAGCTTTCTTGATTTCATGACATGTTTTGTGCAAGATTCCTTAAAAAGACTTATCAAGAGAGGCATCCTTTATTACTAATGCTTCTTGTTGTTTATTACATGCATGATCAGTAGGGTTTTGGGATGCAAGGCAACAAATACCTCTAATCATGGAGAAGAAGGTCATCGACACCTTGGAGCAGTTCGTGTCATTCTAAAAAGTCTACGGATTACACCTACCCTTGCGAGGGATTTCTTATGATTGTAACATTGTATCACATTGGGTATCCCTAAGAGGGACGAATTTGTAACCTTGAATTTATGGAAATTTAATAAAAGAAACCTTTATTTATGGTTTATTTTAATTTTGTTATTTCTTGTATGCTTTATGTGATTTCAATTGTTACTATATTAGGGTGTATGCTTTCGAGGACCGTACATAAGGCTTTTTAGCAATGCTTATATGTACTAGAATTAAATCAACATAGCATATAAGAATTGCTAAAAATCCTTCTGTACAATCCTAAAAAGCATACACCCTAATCTAGTAACAATTGAAATCACATAAAGCATACAAGAATTGACAAAATTGAAATAAACCATAAATAAAAGTTTATTTTATTAAATTTCCATCAATTCAAGGTTACAAATTTGTCCCTCTTAGGGATACCCAATGTGATACACCTTTACAGTCATAAGAAATCCCTCGTAAAGGTAGGTGTAATCTGTAGAATTTTTAGAATGACACGAACTGCTCCATGACCTTCTTCTCCATGATTAGAGTTATTTGTTGCCTTGCATCCCAAAACCCTACTAATCCTGCATGCAATAAACAACAAGAAGCATTAGTAATAAAGGATGCCTCTCTTGATGAGGATTTTTGAGGAATCTTGCACAAAACATGTCATGAAATCAAGAAATCTTGTAAAACTATCAATATATGCAAGAAATGAGGAAATTATAATAAAGCATATAAAGAAGCATGAATCTAGCTAAGAAACATCCTAATTAACCATTAGAAAACTTGAATTGCATAAAATAACAAGACTATGCTAAATTGACAAATGCAAGGAAAATGGAAGCAAATCTACCTCTAATTCCTAAATTAATAGGTTAAATATCTGCTAAAAATGTTAAACCTATGCTGGATTAAGCTACTTGCATAACTAGAAATGGAAATCTACTGCTAAAATGGAGGAAAGAGAGCATCAAAACCTAGCCATGGGTGCTTAAAGTGGTTGGCACTATTAGCCGTGGTTGACAGCCGTGGCTAAGGTGAAAGTGTCCTTTCTCTTGAAACCAGGGCTAGAAACTCTCAAATCCTCCAAGGAATTGATGATCAAGGGTTGCCTTAGTGTTATGAAATAGATTGGTGGTTGAATTCACTAGAATTGAAAATGGAAGTGTGTCAATTGTCAAGCTTACTCCTCAAGCTCTTGAGATATCCATTGTTGCAAAGTTGATGATCAAATTGGATTTTGGTAGCATCTTGTTACTCTTCACAAGGTGCAATTGGCTCTCCAATTCGATAGGGCTTCGCTATGTGATTGACACATTAATTCTCCAGATGGTTGCTCTTTGAAATTGGGATCTTAAATAGACTCCTAAAATCCTTGCTCTAGCTTCATGGAGAAGCCAAGAAAAATATTTAGAAGTTGGGAGGAAGCTTCTAGACGCTTCCAAGCTCGATATGCTTCCAAAACCATCACAAATGGCTGTTACAACTAATTTTATGTAGCTCTGGTCACCCGATTTTGTTACAGGTCTAGTCGTGGGTCTCAAAAGTAGCTAAAAACCCTAGCCATGGGTGACACTAGTGGCTAAGAATCCTAGTCACGGGTGACACAAATGGCTAAGGATAAATAGGCCAAAATTCCCAAATTGAGTGGTTAGAACCATTACTTTTGCCTTGGATAGGTCCAAGATCATTCATATGGTCTGTTAGCAGTCCTATATGAGTAGTCACCTCGACATGACACGTTTTAGGTGTCTACAAATGCCCCTTTTAATATGTGTTGTGATATCGAACAACGCTGAGCAAAAATAGACCTCCTAAAATGATGTCATAGGTTGGATGATGATCATTAGTTTGATCAATATTAGATGCCCAGTCCTTCCAAAGGACATACATATTTGAATAATTGCCTTCGATGAGTTGAAGAACTTGATTCTAGAAAGTTTAAGTCAAAATCCTAGCCTTAACAACAATTAGGAGATAAGCTTAAGTCAAATCCTAGCCTTAGTGGCAATTAGGAGACAAGCTTAAGTCTAATCCTAGCCTTAGCGAAAATTAGAAGATAAGCTTAAGTTAAATCCTAGCCTTAGTGGCAATTAGGAGATAAGATAAAGTCTAATCCTAGCCTTAGCAACAATTAGGAGACAAGTTGCCCAGTTTGCTTGAATTTGATCTTGAATTTTACCTATTTGCCCCAAGCAAGGAGGGTGCATGATTGTCTTTGACAATGGTTTATAAGATGAACACAATTTTGACAAGATCAAGGGATCTTCTATTGATTTTGATTATGATTATGATATTATGACTACCCCCTCAAGTGATGAGTCGATGAGGGTAATGAAAATTAAATGAAGCGAAAAGGTCACTTGACCGCTATGAATGATCCGAACAAATTAATATTTAGCATTTGAATTATTGGCAAGGCCTAATCAACTATGATTGCAACTGTTAATAGCAATTTTCCATTTTTATCACATGGAGCGGTCCAGCCATGAAGGCCTTCTTAGGGAATAGAAATGAAAGCAATTCCAATTATGCATGTGTTGAATCATATTATCGATGATCTACTAAAAATATCATAGGAGAATTGTGATGAATATCTCGTTCCCCTAGAGCAGTCCGACCGTCAAGGCCTTCTTAGGGATTGAAATGAAGCATACAATTTAGCGATGACTAATTTACCCCAAATATCCTTATGGTAATTTACTCATCTTTCCGGATTGCATGGATCGCAAGTCGCTACAACCACCAAGTGTATAGGGTAAATAACTAAATACGAGGCGCATTTGGCTTTTAATGTAACTTGATTTTTTGTATTTTTAAAATTATTTGAATGTTTTTGAATTATCTGGTTTGGTGGGTATTTTTAATTTGTTATTTTACAGCTCTCCATGGTTGGAATTGAGAGCATTTATTGTAGTTTACTGACTGCGCCTATCAGAAGCAATTATGAAAGTCAAATACCTTGATCGTGACCTAGATCCACAAGCAAAAAACCCTAATTTGGGGACCACGGTTGTCAAAAATGGTCCGAATTGAATTCAAAAAATATATAAGGTTTTCCCATTTGAAAAAAATCATTATTTACCTGCAACTGCTAGTAAAACTGAGAGCTCTAAGAGATAACAAGTGAATTATGATACATAATACTGTCACAAATTGTATTCATTCTCTTTTATCCACATCGATGGCCGACCAACTAGAATTTTTGACCAACGGAGGCGTCGGTGCACCCAAGGTAACACACAAACTGAGACCACGCTTAAAAATTACAAGATTAAAATTAACCACACTAAACAATAGGTTAACGAATCACATTAAACTGTCAGTAACGAACCTCACCCTATCTAGGTTTAGCATAGATTAGATTAAAGGAGAGGGCTTTAATTTTTAGAATTTATTCTAGGAGGGAAATGACCCTGAAAAGGTCATGTTCCCTAGCTGCAGGTGGTAGACGCGATTACCAATTGGAAAATTGGGGACCGTGGCTGTCAGCTGCGGTGGGATTTAAATCCCAACGATTATATTTTTGACCACCTTGTCGACCACGGTTTTGACCCGCGGTGCGACACCCTTAGGAAATTTTTCAAAATTTTTCAAAATTTTCCAATTTTATTTGCAATTTTTGGAATTAATGCGTTTTATTGCAATTTTGAAGTGCTTTATTTAATTTTTTTGAATTTTCAATCATGGTTGTGCATGTTTTTACTTTTTCATGAGATTTTTGATTTGTTTGTCATTTTTAATTATTTTTCTTCTTGTTTTTATTTGATTGCTTTCACTCAGGCCCTGATGAACAAAGCGAGGGAGACTGATCTCCTTAGGAACTTGCACTGTATTCTAACTGTCATGGAGCGGAGTTGGTTTACTATTGTGGGGTTCGACTACATCTTGGATCTCCCCACCATCTGAGTTGATCAATCATACATGACTGCCTTGGCCCATCGCTGGGATGCACGGACCAACATATTTCACCTATCAATGGGTGAAATGACTATTACTCTAGAGGATGTCTATCACATATTTCACCTACCTATTGATGGTGAGCCCATCACCTCCTCTCCTACCATGATGAGGAAGGTCGTGTTTGATTTTTATCTTTGTTATATAGAGCATTGAGGCACAAGACCGCATTGACCATGGAGGCATCCACATTCAAGAGTGGTTCTAGATCGACTTATTTTCATAATGGGAGGCAGTATTCATGCACCTGATTATCTAGATAGTCCTCCTAGACTCATCATGCATGAGGTTCCCTTGAAACCTCCTAGCTAGGACCAAGGAGGTTATGGTTACTTTGATCGAGTGACCTCTTATTATGGTGTGGGGGAGTACTCTCTTAGCACAACTCTATCATGAGATGTATCATATCACACACAACAATAGAGTGGGCATCAGTTGCAACATACTTTTAAATATTTAAGGTTGGTAGCACATTTTGATAGAGCATCCAGTTGATTTACCCCTAGAGGTTACTGCTATCCCTATGAATTCTCAGTGCTATGCAACCTACTAGCCGTAGGAGTAGGAGGGTTTCAAGAGTAAGTCTCATACAGGAGACCTGGACCACTACATATCTTGATTTATATAGCTTTACCCTCAACACATATAGTGGTGACCATACATGGGCTTCCTGGACTGGATAGAGGCAGACAACTACTTACACCAGGCATGCCGAGATAGGTGGGTTATCAACTAGAAGGCCTACATACGTGAGTATCAACACTTATCTCATGTCCTGAGGAAGTTTAGGATTTGACAGGATGTCCCAGAGGTTCCCACTATCTATAGATGCCTGGTCCTAAAGAGGGACTTGACCTGGCCCCAGGTGACTCCACTGGAGGATGCTAATGATGACTTCCAAGAGTCAAGCCTAACGGATGCAGGCACAAATGTTTATTATGATACATGGTGGTCTGTCTTATAGTGGCACAGAGAGGTACCTATAGGTCAACTAACATATGACTTCATAGCAAAGGGTGCAGAGGTGGACCCTCATGGGAGCAGGACCCACCAGAGTATGGAGGGCACATGGGGCACAGGGGCTGCTATAGAGGAGGGCCCACAGGTAGAGGCAAAGGAGGAGGTATTCAAGTAGGGTGAGTCACCTCTTGATAGAGAGGTAGGGTAGCTTAGGGCACAGGTTTTTGATCTCTACATCTAGGTTAGGAGACTTTAGACTCAGATCTTGCACAAGGATACTACTATCACCACTTTAGAAGTGAAGCTATCTCACGTCCAGAGCTAGTGGCGCGACTATGAGGGGGAGAGGTCCACTATGCAGGTGAGGATTACCATGGTAGATGCAAATATACAAAAACTCATAGGGTAGTGCACTCTTTTGTAGCCCTAGGTAGATGCTTATGTAGTACTACTCATCACTTACCAGGTTGGGGGATCAACTCCTCCATACTCATAGGTTACTTTAGCACCCCTAGTTGTTCTAGCAGTACTAGAAGTGCCAACAATATCGGTGGATCAGGGGGTCAAGATTAGGAGGCTTTAGGCTTTGATTGAGTAGCACATTAAGGATACCTCACTCATATCTACCTACATTACCACCTTGAGAGGGTGGATTGGACTACTCGAGGGTGAGATTCTAGAGATGCCCACGGCTTCAGGGTCTCAAAGGACTCGCACTCGGGAGATAGGATAGTCATCAACTAGCTTGATTTGCAGGACTCATAGGTCTGACAGATGTTCTGGTTCCAGCTCATGGAGGATCCATCGGGAGGGTGGAGGTGACGATGGTACCTCATAGACTGGGGGTGTAGGCCCTGGCTAGTACAAATCGTATAGATGTCATTGTACCTTTTTTGAGTGTAAGATCGAGGACCTACACATATGTAGCCTATGGGTATTTTTGACCATGTTGATGTACTGTACATTATTATTATTTTTGGTACACACACACACATATATATATATATATGATCTGATATTTGAGACTCATTATATGTGTAGATTTTATTTGTTTTATTGTTTATATTTTATGAGATGCACATGGATGCAATGCTTATATTGATTTGATGCTATATGATGTGATGTATGGATGACATGCACTAGCTAGATGATGGATGTATGATTTAGATGCTATGATATATATGTGTAGATGGACTACTTATGATGGATGCATATGAATGCGATGTTTGATGTTAAATGCATGTGTAATTTACTATACTTGTATGCATTTAATTTATGTTGTTATGACATAATCTATGCCATGTATGTATTGCATAATTTTTCTATGATGAATTCTATGTAAATGAACATGTATGCTTTAATCACTTAAAACATAATGTATGCATGTAATATGAGTTTTAACAATCTAATGGATGACACCACAGAATGTATAACAATCATGGATTGTAATTGCTATATCTTTTTATGAAAATTGATAAATTGTACACCCATATGTGAGATGCAATGATATATGGTTTCTATTCATAAGCTTTTGTAAATTAAAAGAATATGTATAACATAGTCAATGGCCATCTAAATATCATTTCTGACATCCATCCGGTATCTAACATATATTACAAATAGTTCTAATAAACAAACTCTCATAAAAGAAATTGATGTTTTGATGATTGCATTGAAAATTGGTTGTTGCTATTTGGGAATTTTTGAGGTTTTCCATGAGACTCAAACACCCTAGTTGACTTATCAAAAGTTGTATACTAACCATACTAGACTTCTAAAACATAAGGCTTTCGCTAGGATAGGCCCTAACTGTTCATTATCCCTATGTGTGCAAATGAGTATATTTAGATAAGGCATAAGCATACCCCGATGTCAGGCGGGATTCTTTCAGCCCATTGCTAAGATTGGGGATCCTCAAATGTCTATCCAATCCTAGGTTTAGATTTCAGTTGGACTAGACCACTAGGCGATACAGGACACCTGAAGCTAGCTCTTCCACATTCAAACATTGGTCTACACATAAGCAAAATGCTAATGTATCAGACATATCATCATGCATAAGGTACATTAGTGTTGGCAGTTCTAGGGATTCAAGCTCACCCCCTTATTTTCTTCAATTTTTTGGGATACTTGCTCATGTAAAGTGATAAAAATCACTATTTATTTTTGTACTATAGTGATAAAAATCACTGTTTATTTTGTACTTTTATTTGAGCAAGGGATTTGATACTGATTTGATTTCTTTGATAAACTTGATCTTGATTTGATTTGACTTCTGAGAACTTAACTTTGGGAGTTTCACTTTGGGATATCTTTTAGGGATATCATTCTGGGATATTGCTCCTTCATTTGTAAGCAAGGGATTTATTCGGGTAGGGGGAAAGCTTGTCCTTTTTCCAATTGCCAACATTTCCCAAACCGTCCACACAGGGGGATAAGCAAGAATAAATATTTTCACCTCAGGATACCTAGTCCTGCTTCGTAGCTTTCATCTTCCCCTAGTCCTTATTAGGATTGTTTAATTTGTTGATTAGTGATAGGATTCTGATATGCTAAGGGCTATACAAACTAGACCTCATCTACAAAAGCAAAGCAAGCTTTCTATCAACTCTTGAGAAGACCTCTAGGTATGGTTGAATGACCGAAAACCCTAGTATATTCTTCATAGCAACAAGATGGGTTGTGTTGAAAAACACAATTACTCACAAGGGTGATGAATGGATGAAAAATATAATGCATAGATGCATGATTGAAACACAAACGTGGTGTCGTTTGTAAGATTGCAAACACAATCTATCCTAATGCAAGTGCGACGGATGGAAATGCCTAATGCAATGCAATTAAATGAAATGCATGATGGAAAATGAAATGCAATAAATGAATGTAATGATGCAAAATGAAATGCAAATGTTTTTGGATTTTGATATTTTTCTATTTTTTATGGATTTTGACATTTTGACCAAGGGATTTTAAAACTTGGATTTTTGTGCTTTGACCAAAGGGCTTATGGATGCCTTTGGGGCCTTTTTGGAGTTGACCAAAGGGCTTACAAATGCCTTTGGAGCCTTTTTGAATGACCAAAGGGCTTAGAGATGCCTTTGGAGCCTTTGAAACTTGACCAAGTGGTTTTGAGAACCCTTGGAGCCTTTTAGGATTGACCAAGTAGTTTTGAGAAAACCCTTGGAGCTTTTTGGGATTGACCAAGCGGTTTTGAGAAACCCTTGGAGCTTTTTGGGATTGACCAAGTGGTTTTGAGAAACCCTTGGAGTTTTTTGGATTGACCAAGTGGTTTTGAGAAACCCTTGGAGCCTTTTGGGGAAAGGTAAGCTACCTTAGGTGCCCCTAGTGTGTGTGCCATTCAATGAAAATGAGGGAGGTGCGATACCTCTAGAATCCTCACTTTGCCTCATTGAATTTAGTGTGGATGGTGGGGAAGGTATGCTACCTTGAAGACCCCTAGCGTGCATGTTATCCACTGAAATGTAATCAGCTTGCTTAGGAAGAGTGACAGAAATCAACTCTCTCAATTGAAGCATGGACCTCTGTGGGGTGCCTGTGTCCTGAGGAGGTAGTAACAATGACCCATATGTGGATATGATCTTTCCATCGATAAGGTCCTGGACTACATGTTTAAAGATATAACAATCATTAATATCATGACCCCTCATTCGGTGATACAGGTAAGCTTGTTCCCTTCTATAAGTTTTAGATCTGGCCCTATATGGGTTGTACAAGGGTACATCCGACAATGTGATTGTATTCATTTCTCGTAGCTTACGAACGATGGTTGACATCGATTCAGTTAAAGGTGTCCAAACATGCTGGTCACGCTCTTGGTGAGAAATAGGATGTTGAGGCTTATGAGGTGACAAATGACCTTGGGGTCGCACATGAGAAGATGTGGCCTCTACTTTGGTAGACTTAGGCACTATGGATGAACCATCTATGGGATAAACTCTGCTATCTATGAAATCTTGAACCACATCCCTAAATCCATAACAATCATGAATGCCATGGCCCTCTATTCGATGATAGAGATAGTAATGATCCTCCCTATAACCCTTAGGTTTAGCTCTATTTGGGTCTATAGGTTTGATGTCAGGCAAGGTGATAACCTCAGCTTCTTGCAGCTTCTAAAAAATGTTTGACATGGACTCGTTTAAAGGAGTCGAAATGTGTGACAACTATTTTGAGCGCTTAACCCGCATTGGTTCGGTTTGATGACCCGATGGTTGGGTTGTTTGAATTGGCTCTTGCTTTTGCTGAGGCTTTTCCTATGACTGTACAGGAGGTGGTTCGGCCTCAGATGCGGGTTGCTTTTGTAATGCCAAATTTTTGAGTTGGTTCATGATACTGTGCAATGCCTTATCTTGCTCATCCATTCGATGCTCCATTCTATCTAGATGACTTAGAATGGATCACAAAACTGACAAAGAATTCATGTGTATTTCCAACGATTGATTCGAAATACCCTTGTCCACTAAATAAGGTGAAAGAGTGGGTGCTAAAGATACAACAGATAATTGTACATCACCCATTCCCTTCCTCTGAGCCGATGTGGATGCTTTTTGATGATCCACTTTGTTAGCGGCATCCACATGCTCATGTTCATGACTCAGTTCATATCTCTGTTTCACTTTAGGATTTTGAATTATGTCAGTTTTAGTACCCCCAACCTGATGTGGGGGAGACACCTGTTCTTGTTCTTGAGAGGGTGCTATGAGAAATGAGTCAGGAGTGACTAATTTCAAAAGTTCTAGCTCCTTCGATGTGGAAGCAACATCTGATTGCCCCATCTCTTGTTTTATCTATTTCAAAGTCACTTGATCCTCTGACTTAATGTCAACCATTCCCACAAACTCATGAGAAGAGGTCTCCATAGTTGCATGATTTGTAGGTGACCCTTCTACCTGCTGAGGTTGTTCTATTTCAAGTGCAACAAATGAATTTTCCTCATGCTTGGGTGGAGCATCAAGTATGGGATCAACAAATAGCAACTCGATAGAAGGTTGACCTAAATCCTCAATGGACTCAATGATAGGTGTAACCGTAGGGTCCACCTCTACATGCTCTTTGACTTCAATGTCGTCCAAATGAACTCTATCTTGTGACGTGGTGGATGAAGATGGTATGACCTGATATGATCCATCCATGACCACGCTAGGTTCTTCCCCTTTGATAGGAGTAAGAGAGTCCTCTAATGACATATTTGCAACAACTATGAGCATCTTTGTGGTTGTTTTGGTCAATATCTCCTCATTGGGTGAGACCAAATATGGAGATGTAATGGGTGAAACCATGGGTGATGGCGGTGGTGAAGGTAACTCCACAACAGACCATGAGGTTGCATCCAAACTTTGGATAGGATCACTATGTTTAATGTTCGGATGTGTGAGCGACACACTAGGTCCCTGTGGATAGTCCACTGGTTTGTAATACTTGAAAGGATCTGGGTCCGCCTCAACTACATAAACCTTATTTGCATGGATGTACTTAATGCACTGATGCATTATGGATGGTATGCACTCCATGGCTCTTATCCATGACCTTCCAAGTAGTATGTTGTATTGTCTTGAACCCTCTAAAATGTAGCACAATGTAGGGATAATATTTTGTCCCACCTCAATGGGGAGGACTATTGTGCCTGTTGTAGGGGATTCCACATCATTAAAGGCTTGCAACATGAAATTCGATGCTCTGATGTGAGAAGGTGGAATGTTGAGGTGTTTGAATGCAGTGGTAGTGATGATATTGATAGATGATCCTGTATCAACCAACACTCGCTTGTAAGAAATCTGATTGATCCTCGCTATGATGTGCAATGGGGGATCAGACTCCTTGATAAGGATAGGTTTGATTTCCTATTTATGGAAAGTAATCACAGGTTCCTTGTATGTCAGAATAGACTATAATTGCAACAAAGGTTGTGATGACTTTCGAGCATTGGCATTGCTCCCTTGTTCCTTTCGATCTTCCTTAGCCTCGTGATTGGGCAAGGGATCTTTGAACATGTTTGTTCGTTGCTTATCTATAGCCAAAGTTTTGTTTGTCTATCCAAAAGGATGGCTATCTACTTGCTTAGGAGGCAACTCTTGATGATGCATTGGGTGCATCACATTGATTTGTTGCCTAGTGGTTCTAAGTGTGAGCTTCTTTTTGGGAGTTACCCTACATGATTGTTCTTCACGTAACTTCTGTTGGTAAATCCTTTCTTCATGTTGTTTAAGCTCATCCTACCTACGCTGTTGCAAAATTTTCTCTTCTAAGTACTCTTGTTCTAGGCATTCATGCTCAATGCGTGCTTCCTCCAATTGATCTTGGAGTAGCCACTTTCTATGGACTGCATGAGACTTAGGTTCCCTATACAACCGGCTTGTTGTGCAAGATCCACAACTTTCTATCTCACTAGGGGGAGATCTAATGACTTTGGTTCTTTCCACGTGTGTGGAAACCCTATCACCTCCATAGGTGGACCCCTTGTGTGAGGAAGGAGTCTCGCAATGACTATCAGAGCGTCGTGCGAGGAGGATGAGATCCTCAGGCGAGTGATGGGTGTGATGCCTAGCAAGGTGGCACACGAGGTTGGTAAGATCCTCAGGGTAATATTGGGGGCGTTCCACATTGTGTTGTGCATTAGGTGGAGCTTGGGCTTCGATCTTGGGTCTATGCCCGGGTTGACCCCTCCGTGTTTACACCATTATATTATCCTATGTCTAGATTAAATTTTATTAACAACTAAGGTAATACAATGATGATTATCTCCTTTAAATTTTAAAATGAGCCCTAAATTGTTTGATGTATTTTTAATTTGTTGTATCAGTAAAGTAACTCTTGTCGTGTTTTGCAAAATGTTGATGATTTTCTCAATTTTTTAATGGCTTTCACTTGTATGCTCATAGCTCGACAACTTGGATATGAACTCCAGGTCATGTAATCCCCCAAAATGTGGAGATGAAATTCCACACCCGGGAAGGGAGCACAGGTCCTCCCAGGTCCTCACCCATTTTCACCCAGTCAACGTCATACCCTTCGAAGAGGAGTATATGCAATTTTTTTGGGCTACAAAAGGTTCTTGGATCTGGTATTGGTCTAGAACATAGGGTATGAGGGAGTTGGGCCAATGGATGGAAATCACCTCCACCATCGTTGAAACCCTACTAGTGGTTGGATGTGACTTCCAAATCACTAGCGTTTACTGTGAAATGTGGTGTGTGTGGTTCCTTTTAATTTGCATGAAAATAAAGATGCATAATACAACATTCAAATGATTCTACATGCTATGAAAAAGGAATGTTTGATTTCAGAAGTATGCATGGTTAATCTACATGATATTCTGACAATGCATACTAACGATGGTATGACCACTAATCGGGCCTCATGCAAGAAAAACTAACATACAAGAGGGGCCTAGACCATTGGATACTAGGGTGGACTGCACTCAGAGGTCCGCTGTTCCTAGCAGCGACTAGTAGATCCTAATAAAAAGACCTAAGGACTCAATGCATTTAACATATTTCCATTGCCTTCCCTAATTATGCTAATATTTTGCACTTTGGAAAAACATAGATAAAGAACAAAAAAAATAGAATGACAGTGGGACCTACCTCAGATCCTCATTTGATCAATATTTTTTTCCTTGATGTCTGATTTGTCAAATTTTAACCGCGGCTCTATGGCACGGTGACCATTGTTGCCCACGGATGTCAACCGCAGTGACAAATTTTGACCGTGGCTATCAACTGTGGTGAGCACCTATCATAAAAAATGATAGAAGTAAAAAATTTGTGGCATGAAATGCGGAGTTCCACCATGATCGCCTTCTATCTGATCCAAAAAGGGCTCACACCTATCGGTTCCTATTGCAAAAATTGAAAGATACACAAAATGCATACAAGAACAAGAAATTGACAACAAATTGACAATAAGAAATATGCTTTATTCCATTATATTTGAATCCAAAGTCAAATTACAAGTACATCCCTCTTAGGGATAATAAATTTGATACAATTGTTACAATAGGATGTAATGTTTCCCTCTCAAGGGTAGGTGTGATTTCCAAGTGCCTTTCAAGATGACACGAACTACTCTAGGGTGTCGATGACCCTCTTCTCCATGATTAGAGGTATTTTTTGCCTTGCATCCCAAAACCCTGTTAGTCCTACGTGCAATAAACAACAAGAAACATTAAAAACAAAGGAGGCCTCTCTTGATGAGGCTTTTAAAGGGTACTTGCACAAAAGATAATATGATAATCAAGAAATCAAGAAAGTGATTCAATGCATGTAAATTGATCTAAATCATGATGATATACCATTAGAAACATGAAAGAAACTAAGATGAATCTATCTAAGCTCCTAATTACTCAATTGAAGACATGAAAGCATGAAAAATATTCGTTATACCTACACTACAATAATGAAGGAAAATTGCAATTAGCTCCTAATCTATCGGTCAAAAGTCTCTAGAATATTGAATTAAACCTATAACATGATTAATCTAACCTAGTTAAACAGATTGCAAAATAGAGAACAAGGAAATCAGGGATTACCCTCTGATCGTGGGTCCTTAAAGTGGTGGGCACTATTCACCGAGGTTGACAGCCGCGGCTGAGCCTGAAGTAAGTTTTCCCTCCAAATCAGGGCCAATTTCTCTAATTCTCCTTGCCAAATTGATGGTCAAGGGTCACCTCTATGTCCTCTGACAGATTTGGTGGTTGAATTGCTCAATGAGTGCATGGATTACATGGATTAGCATTTCTTGGCTCTCCTATCCTCCTAGGACCTCCATGGCAATGTGATCTCCAATTGGGTAGCAAAAGTATTCCTCTCAATGCATGTAGGTGAGTATGCAATTCGATAGGGCTTTGCTACGTTTCAACTTAGGATTCATCTCTCTCTTTTCCCCAATTTGGAGGGGGGTTATATAGCATTTTCCAAGGGCTAGGGGTGGCTTCATGAGGAAGCCAAGATCAATATTGGGTGGTTGAGCTTGTTGGATGGAAGGATCTAGAACCTTCCTCACTCAAACCACTCCAATCCACAACCAATTGGTCGTTGCAACCAATTTTGGGTCGGATGAAGGCCAACTGATTCTGAGTCTTGACCATGGATGATAGGCGTGGTCATATCTGTTAACCATGGGTGTCAGTAGCGGCTAGCACTAACTAGGCAAAGGTGCCCAAATTGAGTGGTAAAAACCACTACTATACCTTGGTATCTATCCAAGGTCTTCCATATGGTCTTCTAGCATGTCCCATATGAGTAGTCACCTCGACATGACATGTTTTAGGTGTATGCAAAAAGATATCTCCTTCATTAGGACACAATAGATTCATCATCACCACTACTGAGTACTTTACCAAATGGAGCTCGAATCACATAGTTCATACTCCACCACATCATTTGTCATTTTGGTATCCCATCAAAACTCATTTTGGATAACGACACTCCATTCAAGAATAAGTATGTTTGAGCACTTTGCACTAAGTATAACATTCAACACAACTTATTGACTTCTTACTATCCATAGAGTAATGGATAAGCTAAGGTAACCGGCAAAACTATCATTGCCATTCTAAAGAAAATAGTCAAATAAATTCATAAATATTAGCATATCCAAATTTCCTTGGCATTATGGGCTTGTCGAACAAGCATACACACACCAATTGGGGCAACACCATTATCACTAGTCTATGGTGTCGAGACCATCATGCCTCTTGAGCTTAAAATCCTATCATTGCGTATATTATTACAAGATTGCATTGATGATGATACTGCAAGGAAAGCACACATTTATCAATTGAACCTACTTGATGAATGATGAATCAATATGCTTGAGCACCTTCACATTTATCAAGATAGGATCAAACGTGCTTACAATAACAAAATGCATCCTCAAGAATGAAAATCAACAGAATTCAAGCCTTTTGTTGTATATGTGTGACAATTTTATAGCCAACTGGCTTGGTCCATTCATCATCATGCAAACATTTGGCACCGAAGCATTCAAACTTACCACCCTTGAGAGAATTGAGGAACTTACACCCATTCAATATCCTTCATTTGTATGCCTTCTATACCTAGTTCATAGCTAGCATTGTACATACACAAACAAAAATATTAATAATCATTAAGAATACAAAAAAAAATCATTCAAAATACAAAAACATCACAAAATCATTCAAAATACAAAAACATCAGAAAAACCAAAATACAAAAACATCAAAAAAAATAAAATACAAAAACATCAAAATACAAAAAACATCACAAACATCATCAAAAATACCAAAACATTGCAAAGTCTAAAAATAAACAAAATCAAGAAATAAATTTTCACACCACTACAAAGCATGTTGTCTTCACACATTGCATTATTCATCAGCACTAATAAAACTTTGGTCATCATTCTATCTATGCTTTAAACTGTTTTATAGGATTAATTTTTTCACATTAATCAAGGGCATATTCCTTATGGTTAATATATTGCATCATCCTTCATTATTTCCATTGGTGCTACATCCACAACAAATCCCCATCATTCATCTATTTACAATACACAAATGACATCTTGACTTTTTTAAGAATCTTGTTTGGATATTCTTTAAGTTATGTCACTCATTCAGCCACACCTAGTGTCTCATTCAACCTCCATTGAACATCATTCATTTTTGAAATACTATAGGTCTTCCTAGTGACCTTAATTTTTCTCTAATACCATGCACAAATCACACATTAACAATATTTTGGTGCCTATAAAAGATGAATTCATGAGTCACTATCACCATAAAGTGAACGATTTCCCCTGCTCACCCTATCATGCACATGAGCTAACCCTAAGAATTGGAAAAAGGACAAGCACAAAGCCAAAAGACATCTATTAAAAAAAAGAGCTAATAAAATCTTGAATCCCTAGAATTCTCAGGTCCTTAGATCATGGGATTAACATCCATCAAGACTATAGACATCTGAATGGTAGTGGAGTACACCCTGCATGGTGATATGTTAATCACATTAGCAACCTTATTTTGCACAAACCTATGTACACTTGCAGATGAGATAGCTTATCAACGTAAGTTACAAATGATGAGTTTAACCTCACTCAAAATTGGTAATGAACATTCACTACATACACATTGGTATTTGAGCAACTTGAATAACTTGGTGGATCTTAGCATTTTCAAGTGCCTATTTGATTTATAGATGAGTTTGATCTATGTCACTAGGGTTTTTTAACATTATGAAAGCACTTTCAGAATCTTAATCCCTAGGACACACAAAAGTACAAATCATGTCATCTTGGCCTTCATAGTAGCACTGTTATTGTAGCACACAACATAATATTCCACAAAATCTATTTCATAACAAGTCAATACCCTTGATTTGATGCCCTTTATTAATTGATTAAAATCATGAATAACATTATAGGTTTATGTGTTCTTCAAAATATAATCAAAATTATATGCATACATTCATTTCATTCATCAACATACATTCAATCATGCAATAAAAAATTACATCAAAACATAAAAAAATAAGCATTACACACAAATTAAGCACAACATTGCATCAATAAATGAATTATATATATATATATATATATATATATATATATATATATATATATATATATATATATATATATAGATATATCATCATCATCATCATAATAAATAAGATACATATACAAGTGTACCCATAGGCTACATATGTCAGAGCTATAAAAGCTCATCAAAACTATCAAGAAGAGATATGAGGCATCTACAAAAACATATATATAATTTTTTATGTCCACATGTCACTTCCCACCCTCACCACTATCACCACTACCCTTTGCCTAATATCTTTAGGTCTATCCACTACCATTGCCATGTCACTGACTCTTGCCATGAGATATCCTTGACTCTGAAGCTTGGGAGGTCGATGCCCCTGAAAAATGAGGTACAAATGGGATAATTGAATGACTACCTGAAGCCTTGCTCCTTTGACTCTACATAAAAGTAGAGGATGATGGTAGTGATGATATTATTATACCATTTAGCAAAAGGGTGTTCTATAGCAGCCTTACTCTATCTATATCCCACTCAATAATATCCCTCTACTACTCTAATTGGGCTAGCATAATCCTTGCGACTTGGCTCCCACAGACCCCTATATCTATCCTACCTATAGATCATATTTCTCTACCCTCAGTGCATCTAGATCTACCTATAAAGAATCATGATCTACCCTTAACACATCACCCTCAATCTATAGAGCATCTTGCTCTACCACTCTCTTGGCCCTATCTATCAAGGATTGGTCATGCTCCTTGACCAACCTCTCTTGCTCCTCCTGCAAGATTTGCACCTGAGCCTATACTGTATCATGTTGCTCCTATCAACCCCACCATATCTGGAACTTCCCATCCTACTAACTCTAATATAGGCAATAGAAGTCTCTAACTCTACCTTTTACCTCTCTAGCACCTACACCTGATTTGACATAACAATGTACTCTATTGTAGCTTTTCTACTACTACTGTGACCATCCCCACCAGAGATATCCTCTAAAATTACCTTCCTAGCCTCTTGTGATGATCTTGCCCCAAGATCCATCCATCATTGTACCTACCATCCTATAGGCTTTGAAGGTCTTACCTCCCTGTTGCCTATGGCACCACCCCTACCTTTGGTTGGACTACCTATACTCCAACCCATACATCATACTCTAACATTGTGCTTTCATCATTAGCATCCACCACAACTAGCACCATATCCACCTATGCTCCTACAGGCTCATACTCTGGATAGATGGCTACCTTAGTATACCATCGTTTGTATATCACAAGAGATAGAGGAACACCTTGGGGTAAACCAAAATATCATAACACACAACCATATCAAAAAAACTTATACTCGATCCTATGGTGACCCACCACCCATCTCCTCCATTGAACCTATCCCAAATACAATGCACCCTTCAATTAGCTAGGACCCTCCCTATAAGACCTCCACACAACATCCTCTAGATGCAATCATGAAAACAAATCATCTTAGTACATCCATACACTTGTAAATGATTAGCTCCTATCCTCATCCTGATATTTACTCCATTAGCATCCATATCCCATACCTCTAACCATGATAACCCCTTAGGTTACCCAACTATGAAATACTCCCATGCCCAAATCTATAGTAGCAAGCTATAGCCCAAACCAAATTTTCTTTAACACCATATCTCATACAACTCCTGGTAAGTTTGCACCAACAATATTGGAGCCCATACCATCACCTTGGGATCCTCCACCAAATATTATACCAGCCTAAGCAGGTTCCATGGGAATCAAGCACCTGATGAATTTAGTAAGATGACATTAGAGATCAATGTCATAAAAATGGTATGCCTCACTAATAACCACCTTTGTTGATAATGGCTATCAACATCCACACCCCTACTATCCACATTAATCAATGATGCATTATTACTATACAACTACTATAGTAGTGCATCCCTCTGATGTGTGGGGGTCATCTCATTCCGATTACCCTCAATGAGTATTCAAAAAATTAGATACATGTCCTCAAGTGTAATGGTGATCTCTCCTATGGGCATATGGAAGGTACATATGTTGGGATCCCACATATCAACAAATGTTGTTAGGTATGCATGATCCACATACACATTCTCCAACCTAGCTACATATTGTAGCCAAATTGCATCCATCCACTTCCAATTCACCTCTGATAATTGATGCTGAGCTTTGTAAAACACATCCTTGAACCGATGCCTTGATCTCAATAATCTCCATTGCAAAATACAACAAAGTCATATCAAATCATCAACATCATGCTCTAAAAAAGGAAAAAAAAAACATACAAAATCCAAAAGCACATTGACCATCCAATAGATACATGATCTTTGGCCATCACCATCTGGAAAATGGATAGTCACCATGACAAAAATACAATTACTACCTGGCAAGTGGATGGTCATCAAACATAGTCATTTAGACATATGAAGATCACAAAAATTCAAGAAAAAACCAACACCAAACCAATCATCTGACAAATGGATGACCTTTGAGTAGCACCACCAAGTAGAAGATGGTTACAAAAAGAAAAAATAAACAAAAACAAACAAGCAACCACATCAACCATCTGTCAAGTGGATGACCATGGGCCAAAATCGTCTGGCACTGAACAATCATAAAATCAATGATCATTTTCAAAAAACCAAACAAACAAAATTGATCATCCGTGACATGGATAGTCTCAATTGATTCACCATCTAGCACACATACGGTAACCACTCATGGCTTTAAAAAAATAAACATACACAATGATAATAAAACATCACACACAAGTAATGCACACACACAATTGCACATAAATAAATATTTAAAGGATTCATTTTATCCAACATAAAATTTAGAATGGGTAACTTGTGTTACTTATCGATCTTACACTCCTTCTAGTGCCAATCGCTCTGCCACCCAAATCCATCCAATTTGCTCCACTCAAAAATTTACAAGACCTTTGTGTCAAATTTGTACTCACATGCCTCACTCTCCACCTATTCCTCATTCACAATGGTGAAAATGATCAACTACACACCCAAAAGAACCATTTATACCCTTCATAGCATATCATCTTGGATGATCACATCACGGTCATCTTAGATGGTCTAGTATATTGACTATCCTATACGGTCGTATTTTTTACAAAAAAACAAATTAAAACCAAAATTACCATTAGCCACATGCCATCTATCTGAAAAGTACCCAATATATTTGAGGTTAGTTGCCTTGTCGCTATCATCCATTTTGTCCTCTGTTGACTCGTCACTTGAGGGGGTAGATAATACTAGCTAAATCATAAGCCAAAAAAGTTTAATGATAAAACACCTATGTTGGACTTGACATTTGTTCGAAAAATCTATTCAAGACTATCATGTACGTAATATCATTCTATTTTTTTTCCCAGTGATGCCAGGTCACATTTGCATAGAGACTCTAGGTTTCAGTAGTTTAGTTATTAGTTAGCATTTGTATGCACTCATCGATTTGTCAATGACAAGTTTTAAGGATATTTATTGTCTCCATCATCGGGGTATCTTACATCACTCTTGAACTGGGGTAATAAAACATTAACACCTCAAGCACAAGTCGTTATTCATTTGCACAATGATAGGTGTCCATTATTTTTGCATCACATTGTGTTTCACACAACACGATACAAAATGGGGCATCTATAGACACCAAAATCAAGCATAATTAAATACTAATTAATTAGTATATTTAATATTAATTAAAATTAATTAATATTAAATTAAGGTGCAATTACCTAAGGTATTAATTAATTGATTAATTTATTTATTCATTAAATAATTGATTAATTATTACCTAAGCTACACAACCAATCACCCCTCCTCAATGAGACCACTCATCCTTGCATCCCTTGTGGCCACATCATCTGCAGTGAGCTTCAGTTCCACCTCACATCGTTCATTTGAGTTGCGTTTAGGAAGAGATTGCATCATCCAAAAATAAACATAAGTTAACTCCACCTTTGCCTTATCCTTATCTAGATGGGTGAGGATTATCCTCACCCAAATCCAATCTCTAGTTAACTGCAATCACACCTCATGCAAGTTAACTGACACATAAAAGATAAGGAGGTTAGCATGGAGAAAATAATTAAAAATTCAAAGATAATATCTTTCACTTTAGTTTCACAAGTTAACTGAACTCAATGGATAAAGAAATATTTATTTAAAAATAAATAAATAAGCATGCTTCTATTTAGATAAATTTAACTAATGATCAAACATGTTAAGATTGATTGTTTACTTGAGTGGAGGATATCCTGAGGTGTCTTCATCCATGCATGCATATAATTTGCATGAGGACATCCTATCCCATTGTGAAAGCTATAAATACATCCCTTATGCTCTCATTACATAGAGGATGGTTCATGCATCAAAGTGTTGTTGAAATATTGAGCACACTTCACACCCCAAATACCCCAAAGTAAATACTATGCAACCATCCTCATCTTGTGCTAGACCCTGATTGTAACATTCCATAGACCTAAATCAAGATTTTATTAGTGAAAGGATACCACAACCCACGACCATCTGACCCTGAACGATCTTGGTTCATGGTTGTCTAGATCGATACAATCGTTTGCTAGCTTGTGCAAAAATCTCCAAATGTAGTATGGTGCAGCCCAATATATCATGATGTAACCCAATGCAATGTAATGATAATAATAGAGACATCAATGGTAGAAAAACAAGGGTAAGATCTATGTATTCTTCATTCAATACTATTCTTTCATAGCTCTTAATTCCCTTTCTATATATTTGGTTTTTAATCCTCTTTGAAATAGGGTTATGCACAACGACGAATATTCGCCAATAGGGTGAATATTTGCATTTTCAAAAATTCAAATTGGCGAGTTTGGGGGACCCTAGACGTCGGTCCTTTCACCCAAAATTTTTGGATTTTTTTTTAGGTGTCGGTTCGCCATTCGTTGATAATAGTATTACATTTTTTTTTAAACTCGCCAACACTCCCACCTAAATTGTGGACCATTTTCACCTTAAATTTCTAAAATTTTTAATTTATCCCACCCAACTCGCCAACTATAACACTATAAATAACTAACACGCCAGTGATACTTTTTCACTTAACCGAACCGAAGAGTACATTCGATCTATTGCAGAATTCCACCGAAGTTCAGTCGGGTCTAGAAACCTGTCGATCCGGGTCAAAACTCCACTCGAACCAAAATGGAAGCCATATCTACACCCGAAATGATAGACAGGCACATTTCTTTACCCGAATCGACATCCAAGTTTTGTTATGCACCCGAGCCAAAATTCATCCACCTGACATAGTTCTGCACACATACCGACATAAAGATCGATTGCACAGATATTCACCCGGACCGACATCCGACTTTGTTCTGTACCCGGACCACCACATGAAAACTAATTTGTAGTCGTTCCAGTATTCAGATGGCCTAACAAAGTTTTGATTTTGGATCGACATCCTGTTCCTATTCTGTACCCAGATCGACATCCGATCTCTATTCTATACACGGATCGACATCCGGTCGCTGTTTTGTAACCAGAACGACATCCGAGCTTTGTTCTATACCCGGACCACCATTTGGTACTAACCTGTACACAGACCGACATTTACACAAACTACGGATGACCTGACATAGGACTGCAACCGACACTATTCTTAAACCGGGCTGACTATTGATCTTTTTTCCAACCGCATCTACCTCCGGACCTTTTTCTACACCAGGTACTCTATTTCTTAAAACATTGTGAATCTGTGATGCTGTTTTTTTTCTTTTTTAGAGAATATGAGTTGAAGCAGTTGTAGAAATAAGATATGTTTTTTGTCATCTCATTGCAGTTTTTCTTTTATTATTTTTTAATCATTTATTAAAAATAAGTCAATGCTCTGTTTCCCATGTTATTCTCTATTTCATCCTGTTCTCCATGTTTTCCCGTATTTTCTCTCTTTCTGTTAACACTCTTTGATTCTCTGTTTCTATTGAGATATGCTTTTCTGTTACAATATTATGAGTAGGTAATTGCTTTGGTTCTCTAAGGACATTGTGATGCTCTGTTTCACATACACAAGTTTTTTCTTACATTGATTTGAATTTGTATATTGATTAGTTTTATGCTCTTCTTAGTTACAAGTGCTATCTCTAGTGTAGTGGCAAAAAGAACACAATAAATCATGTCTGGAAATAGGTATGTATTTTCTACCAAACCACCATCTGTTTATTCTAATTACTACATTATCTTGAGCCCTCACAGAATTAAAATCTCTTCATTTTATTACTTTTCTAAATTGAAAAATATTTTCTTTACAAGTAAAATGTCACCTACTGGCAATGCAAAGAAGGGGGCCAAATATCCTACTGAAAAGAGTATCCTGAATTATTTTAGCAATATATCGAAATCCAATGAGCCATCGACATCGAAGCAAATTAAAGGTACAAATGATTTTTGACTTCTGAATAGTTAGTTGTATATTCAATGATTATTTTAAATAATGCTTTCTTTCTCAAATAGTTAACTCACAGTATGTGCCTCTATCCATATTTCATGATGATATGAATCATATTCTTGTTTGTAAGTTTTTTTTGTTAAATCCAAAAATGATAAAGAATATTATTGTATGCTACTATGCAGAATACCCTATTGACCCTGATATGCCTCCACTTGAAGATATTCCTCACCAAGAGATGCCTTCTAATGAAAATTCTCTTAACAATGACATCCAACAAACACTTGAAGATATTCCTCAAATGGACATGCCAATTGAAAATGAAAGCGATAAATCAAATACATTAAAATATTCTTTTGAATCTTCAAGCAAAAATACTAAAAAGAGAAAGACATCTAACTGGGCTATTGGAAGGGCATTTAAATATGAATGGGTAGAAAAATTTCGTGGATAGAGCCTATCCCTTCCATGGACAACCAATTTGAACAAAAAGAATGTAGATGCAAAATTTGTAGTTGGAAACTAGGTAAGGATCACAGGCTGCAAAATAAGAAAGATACAATAGAAAAACATGTTGGCAAAGTTTATGTAAAAGTTTGAGGAAGTGATGGTAAAATTAAAAAATAAGTTAAGTGGAAGGATGCATCAGAATGTATGCATGTCAGATATGCAATAGAATATGAAAATCACTTAAAGCAACAACAATCTCTTGTTGGGAAAGGTGGAATGATTAAATCCCAATTTCAAAAAATTCATAAGACCACTTTAGCTTCAAAAAGTTTGTAGTTGGTTGTTGTATATAATATTCTCAAAAAGGGTAGACCCATGTCTGATTTTAGTGATTATAAGCACCTATTTGAAATAGTCGATGTGCAAAACCTTCCTAGTTCCCATTGGTCAGATCGAAGTGGTTGGGAAATGGTAAAATATCTATCATTAGTTGAGAAGGAGGACCTGAGGGAGAAAGTAAAACATGCCAGATTCATATCACTTTCTATTGATGAGGTGATGATTGTGGACAACACATCATGGATTTGCATGCATGTGTACACATTTCAAAATCATGTAAGGCAACCTAGTTTGCTAGGATTACATAAGATGGTGGAAAGTTCAAATGCAGAAAATATCTATAATGTTGTTGTGAGTAGTTTAAAGGATATTGCAGGAATGAATGATATAGAGATAGCCACAAAGTTAATATGCATCAGAGCTGATGGTGCTGCTATAATGCAAGGGCACATGAATGGTCTTTGTGTTCATCTCCAAATGTCAGTTGCCCCATATATGATACCCATTCATTGCATGGCTCATAGAGTAAATCTAGCATATAAAATCATGAGCTCTTTTGAAAATATTGCAAGAGTAGAAGACCTTATTCATGAAATACATTCTTATTTTTCTTGTAGTCCAAAAAGGTTTGCAGAGTTTCAACAGTTTGCACTAGGAGTTACAGAAGGAAAAAAATTGTTAAAATATGTGGATACAAGGTGGATTTCAATGTATCAACTTGCACATAGAGTTTTTAAAGAGTATCAATCATTAACAGGGTTGATGTACGCAAATCGTAGGGCTATTGATAAGGCAAAATATCTGTTGTTCCATTTGACTGACTTCGAAACCCTTTTAACATTATGTGGTATTCTTCCAATGTTACATGAAATGAATAGGTTGATTAAACTTGCACAAGAGAGATCCATCTATATCGTTGATTTCATAAGGATGAGAAAGCAAATATGTGTGATTATTGATAGGTTATATGTTTCCAAAAAATATTTTGAAGATCCCTTGTTTGATAGTTGGAATACATTGACAAACGTAAACAATCCAAAAAGCTTTTTGAAGTTTGACATCAGTGATCATATTTGTATTAATGTTCATGGAAATATGATACCTTTGTATTATTTTGAAAGGCAGGCAAGTATAGTTGTTGATGATGTTGAACAAGTTCCTGTAACACACAATAGATTTGAAGTTGTTTTACACAAAATAAATATAAATTTGTTTAAAATAGTAGAATCATTGACAAAAGAGATAAGAGAATGGTTTCAAAGAGATGAGTTGCTTGAGGCAATGGGTGTGGTTAACCCCATGTTTTGGGGTCCTTGTACTGAATACAATTATGCACATGAGTTGTTTGTTAAATATATGTTCATACTTATTAAGCATTTCAGTAAAAGTGTGGAATTCAATGGTGTTGAAATCAAAGGTATACTCAACAAAGATCTTTTAAAACAATAGTCATCACATTTTGGTGGAACAATGGTTGAACAAACATCACTTTTGAGTAACATCCATGAGACTGGTTCCATTGCACGTTTGTGGCAAAAATTGTATCCAAGTAGTGTCTTGCAAGATACTATTAGTGAATACTTTTGTTTATATGAATTATGTCAAACAATGATATTGGGATCTATGGAATATGAGAGGGTTTTCAGTGCACTATCTTTCATTAAATCTAAACTCCGTAATAGGCTGGACAAAAATTTAGAAAATTGTTTGAGAATTTATGTGTCATCGTATCAATTGAACACATTTCCTTATGATAGGGCATTGACATATTGGAATTCCCTTGTAGGCAGAAGGGGTATCAGGAATGATAATGATGATAATGATGATTTTAGTGATCATATTGTGGGGACACAGATAACTGCTATGCATAATAGTGATTCTGGACAAGTTGAGAAGTGTTTGTTTTAGCTACCTGATTTGTGAATTTTCTAGTATTGTGATTTTTCTAGTATTTCACAACATTAATAAATTTGAATTTATTTGATATTAGATTTCACAATAGTGATTCTGGACAAGCTGAGAATGTTTGTTTTAGCTACCTGATTTGGGATTTTGGACAAGCCAAGAATGTTTGTTTATGGATCCTAGTGTTGTTTTTGAAATAGTTTTAATTGCATTTATATCATAGTATTTGTTTGTTTCAGTTACCTAAATTGTAATTTTTACAAGATTTTACAACCTTGTTCAATATGAATGTGTTTATTTGTCATCACAAGATTGTTTCATCTATCTGAATTGTAACTTTATTCTTTATCACACAACATTGTCTTTCAAATTATATGTTTTATGATTTAAAATATAGAATTCTCTTTCATAATCGATTTACAACATATTTTTCAAAAATATAGTGTACTGATATTAATGTATGGGATAACTGAGTTGAATGGTGAATATAGTTTAATCGTTCATTTCTTTTCATATTGTAATTGTGAATATAGTTGAATCATTACAAATTTAAAAAATAACACATGAATATAAATAGAAACAACCAATGAGTGATAGAATTCAAATTAACAAAAGCCTTTTTCATTAATTGCATAGAAAATATATAGTACAAAATTGTTTACAGAACCACCATCCAGAACTTTCTTTCAACAATGAAATGTTTTACAACAAAGCAATTTTTTCAAGGGTGAGCAGGGGTAGATTCAGATGCTCCTTGTGCACATGGATCACCTAGGCCTTGAGATTCAGTATTTCCTTGTATATCTGCATCTCCTTGAGTTTGAGATGCTCCATGTATATCTGCATCTCCTTTAGTTTGAGATGCTTCTAAAGTTGTAGGTTCTTTTCCCTTATCTCCTGTACCAATAACCTGCTCAGGTTATTTTAGTGCTCCCATTCTGATGAGGCCTTCCTCTACCTTTTGTAAGCTCCCCAACAACAATCTATCTTCTTTGGCTGGATCCTCAAGGACTACATGTTCATTTTGTTTAAGCTTCTTCTTAAGCAAGATATTTGGATCCATTTTGTGCTCGAGGATAATTGCTTTTAAATAATTATTATCCCTGACCTTAGTCTGTAAGGTCTCCTTCATTGTTATCACATTTAATATTGATTTCTTTGTAGCCTCAAGATTAACAACCAAGAAATTAACTTGTTTCTGTAAATTTTAGAAATTTACCTACATAAAAATTAAAGAACACCTTAGTTAGTCGAGAGTTATATTACAAAATATAATGATAAATTTGATTGCATCTAAAGTCTCACCTCTATAGCATCTCTTGCAGCATCAACAATTAAAACTTTCTTCTTATCAGAAGCCCATAGGTTGTAATACGCCTGGGCTTCAACATTCAGGTTCTCTAACTTGCTCAACATAGTCTTTAAAATTTTATCATCATAAGAAATAGAAGGGTTCACCGATCTTGATTGGGCTTGATGTAGCAACCCAACAAGCTTCTCAGGTTGGTTTCTGATAGGGGTAAAAATTTCTTCCCTTTTATCATAATTTTTATAGCGGGCATTTATTTCCTTGATAAGGATCTTTGCCCGCAATTACCAATCCTTCAATTCATTCACATTTTCAAGCAAAACATCCTGGATCAGTGAATAACAACTATCAAAAACCAAATTATCTTCAGATAAAGTAACTTCTTCATCCTCAGGATCAGGATCGGAGGTGTTAGAAGGTGATGATGAAATTATCTCAGCTTTAGGTTCTTGTTGCAAATTTACCATCTCTGACACTTTTAACCCTTCAATGTTCCCTTGAAAAAGAAAATCATGATCGAATTCTGGCACATCTAAATTGGAGGTTGAAACATATTTCAAAGAACAACTAGTTGTTGAAAATGACAATGATGGAAATCTAGATGCCTGTCCCTGTGTCTTCGATTGTGTGGGTCCCACCCGTGATCTCGGTCCATCAAGATTTTTTCTAGCAATTTGACCTCGCATTAATTGTTGTCATTTTTGAGATTGTCATGTTGTTGGTGTTGGTGGTGGTGGACCTGGTGGTGTTGGACGGTGGTGGTGGTGGTGGCATCATTTTCTTCCTTCTTTCATGAAATTATGGGGAGGGACCTAAATATATTATAATAAGATATTATTAAACAAAATTAAAGGAGATAAAATTTATAATTAACAATTAAAAAACTCACATACCCGACGAACAGATCTCGTGCTGCCCTTCAGCCTGTGGAGACAACTGGGTGCGAGTGTTTGTGGTGGTTTGGCGTAAAACTGAAAAACATACCAAAAAATGAAAAATAGATATAATTTCAACTAAACAAAAATGGTAATGAATCAAGAAAAACTTGAAATAGTAAACTTACCCATCATTGGTGTGACATAACTGGATTCACCTTCCATGGCATTTGCTTGCACATGTTGATGAGAAGCGGGAGAAGAAGCTGGCTTCTAGCGTTTATGAGGTCTCTATGGTTGAAATTCAATCATTGTCCCTTCTGAATCACCATCGTCCTCTAGCATGTGACTTCTAACACCAACATCCTTTTTTCCCATGCGATGGCTGCCTTACTCTGCATTTAGATGCAAAAAAAAGTTAAAACATAAATTAAAAACATCTTAAAATATAAAAATTATTATTGGTGAAAAATAGAATAATTACCTTCAACTCTTCGATAGTCATAGCAATGCTTTGTAATTTAGTGTGCAATACAGTTGGTGAACCAGTATCCTACAAATTATGAAAACTTTCATAATAAAGAGCTAAAATGTAATTTATCAAGGCAACCATGAGAGGTTTGTCTGATTGGCTAGTCTGAATAGTATAGAGTTCTGATCTGATTCGATCAGAAATATATGTACACTAGTCGAATCTCTCATGGTACTCTAAACAATGAATAATATAAGCCAATGACTAGAATGGAATCTTCGATCTTCCAAGCAAAAATAGTCTTGCTTGGAAAAATTCAAGAATTGCCTTGAAATCATTGTTTGAAATAGAGTTATTGGTTAACCCTCTCTTGGACTTCATCGTAGAGGCTGCAAAAAAAATAATTAGGTGACAACAAATTTTAAATTATGAAATTTAAGATAATCAACTGAAGAGAATTATACCTGACAACAATTCTGAAGAGATATCGAAATGCTCCACCAAGAAAGCCTTATCATTCTTTGAGAGAAGTAGCTTATGTGTAACTACAGCGAGACCCTTCTGTGGAAGTCCAGTCAATCTCTGGATATCAGAGGGTTTGACTATAAAATATATTTTTTGATTCTGTGTCGACATAGTAACGACCCCAAGATCATTGTCGTAGGCATCGATGATATTGTGTAGAACAAATTTATCTATTCTAAATTGGGGCATAGAAGCCAAACCCCCAAAACCTGCATTCTGAACCCATTTACGGTCTATCCCATCTGTCCCAGCTAAGTACTCTAAAAATGCGATGCAACTTTGATTTTTGAATGCAATTTTTTGTGCGGTTGTTGACATGGTCACCATCGCTCTGGAAAGGTGTGGGGTAATGGTCTCTTGGGGAAGGGAAGTGTTAGCAGCTTTGCTCTGATCTCGTGCAATGGAAAAAAGTCTATAAAAATAACTATTGATGCCTTTTTATAGACGAGACTGAGTGGGGTGGACACGTGGCAGCATGTTATTGGACATGCATGTGGGGTGGACACGTGGCAGCATGTTATTGGACATGCGTGTGGTGGTGTCCATCTGCATTACTACACCCGATCCATCTGCATCACTACACCTGGTCTGTCTACATTATTGCACCCGATCCATCTACATTTTTTGCAATCGGTCCATCTGCATTTCTGCACCCGACCCATCTGCATTTATTCACCCGGACCATCTACATTTCTTCACCCGGTCCACATGCATTGTTGCACCCGATCCATCTACAATACTTCACCCGGTCCATCTACATTTTTGCACCCGATCCATCTGCATTGTTGCACTCGGTCCATCTACAATACTTCACCCGATCCATCTGCATTTTTGCACTCGGTCCGCCTACATCAGGGTTATGCATAAGGGGTTGGACTCAAAATGTACTTGTAAAAAAATGGTGAATCCTAGTCAAAATCAAAGTGAATCATGGCGAATCCTAAGCAAATTAAATCAATCACTTTCATACCAAAATTTTGGGTATTTGAATCCCTAAAAAGTAAGGTCATATTTGGGATAAATTTTGACCTATTAAATCACCTTATAACTTCATAAAAACACCACCATTAGATCAGGCTCGAAAAGAGCTTTCCAACGAGTACAAATATACCTATGTTTGGATATATATTGTGGCAAATTAACCCTAAGAAAAAATTGGTCCCAAAAATTTTAGGTGAATGGGCCAACGTCGAGGGTCCTCATATTCGCCAATTTCCAATTTTAAAAATCCTAATATTCGCCCAATTTGTGAATATTCGCCACTATGCATAACCCTAGTCTACATTATTAGTTTCACCAAGTCCATCTTCATTAATTGGTCAAAGTTTGTTATCAACCTGGTCTGTCTGTCGGGCCCTTCTTCCACCCAAACCGTTCATATTTTCTTTGCACACGATCCATTTTCTAGATCATTTTTTCATACGATTCGAGATTGGGTCATGTGTTGCACCCAGTTTGATCTCGAGTCATGTGTTGCATCCATTCTAAGCCTAGATTGTATTTTTGCACACAGTACAGGACCAAATATTGGTTTACACCCAATCCGAGCCCGGATCGTGTTTTACACCCAACCCGACAAAACCGAAAACATTCAACTCACCAAATTTTTACAAATTTTTATTAAAATATAAGGTAATTCACCATTTCCTTTGATGTGAGGTTGGCCAAGATTTGCCATGGTTTTGAAATGGATTTGCAAATTTTCTACAAGTACATTTTGGGTCTAACCCCTTATGCATAACCTTGCTTTGAAAACCAGACTTTATTTTGGGAGGCTCGACCTGTATTACTAATCATCTATATTTCACGTGTGTGCAGGTATACAGTTTCAGAGTGAGAAGATACATATGCAACAAAAAACTTGGATGTAGGAAAAGACTCCAACACCTGGATGTCCAATCCTAGATGGTCGAATATTGTAACCATATAGCTCCTAGATGGTCAAAGCACATGACCATCAACATCCTTGACAATCAACATCGAGAAACAGTTCCAATAGACACATATGAAGACATAGACCTAGATGTAGATATCTAGATTTAGAAATAGCAACGATCATGACAAACCTATATTCTAGTCTTGTAGTAATAAAAATATTGAGGCACCATCATACGTTGTAAAAATGAAAATTGGTCCCTTAATACTTGTGTAACCCCTGTGAGGTTAATTATTGTAATCAGATAAAATGAAAGGTATAATATAATACATATTTTTTATTGCTTTCATTTACATTACTTTACATGGTGTGTGTTTTTATCGTCTACACAAAATTGATATTCTCCTATGCTTAAACACAATGTTGGATGAATTACAAGCTAAAGCTAAAGCCAATGAACCATTGACTATATACTATCCAAGGTGTAGGTATAAGCATGCCTTAAAAGAATACCCTCTTAATAATACCAATATTTGTAGTATTTGTGAGAAATGTCACCCTACAGATCGGTGTTATCTCTTACTAGAAACAAAAGCTACCCTTGGAAGGAGTTATCCCAATACAGAAAAACTCAATTATGTGAAACAACGAAACAAATTTTCCCACAATCAAAATCCATGGAATATACCCCCACCACAATAACAATGGGGTTAGTACCCCTAGATTCCATATCTAAAGTGGGGTAGTCAAGGATGGTTCAATCCAACATAGACATAAGTAGTTCCTAACCAGTCATGGTCAAACCAAAACCAGTAATGATCAAGATCATCCCACTCTAATCAATCTTATGGTGGGCAATGATGAATTTAAATTCAACAACAATCATTGCTACCAACACCCATGGGTGCTCCTCAAGAAACATAGTCATAACCACCTAAGCAACCTCCACTACTAACCCAATCTATGGTCAACCCAAATAATAATATGTAGGTAGCCCGTATCTATAATACAAAGCATTTTGACACAATCAATATCAACACTATTGACCGTGATCACTCAAGGAAAGTTGTACCTGAACTATAACCTCCTAAGATAGAATAATTATAGGAGTAAAGGCAAATACTTCCATTGGACCTTGAGCCAACAATAAAAAAGTAAGAGGGCCTTCTAAAAGGTAGGCCTTTAGAGACTCATAAAGCACCATATATTAAAATATTGGAACCCAAGGAAGAGCATTATGAGGAGTCTAATCTATTGGAGGAACTAAAATACTTAAACATAACAATCCCTTTGCTTCAAGCTATTAAGGATGTATTGATATTCAACAAGGTTATACAAGAAATGTGCATGAAGAAACGTGGGAGAAAATGAAAAGCTTACAAAACAACCATACAAGTGGATGAAAAACTAGATGATATCTTAGCAAGAAATATTATCCCACAAAAATATGGAGATCATAGAAATCCAATATTTACTATTTGTATTGGTGCAACATAAATACCAAATGTATTAATTGACTTAGAAGCAGTAAAAAATGTCAAGACCACAAAAATAATGAATAGATTATCTTTGACAAATATGCATCCTACCTCTAAAATCCTTCAATTCGTAAATCAATCTATAACTAAACCTAAGGGAATAATATAAGGTAATCCTATAACTATATAATCATGAGACTATCCTATTGATTTCATTATTCTCTAGCCAAGGATTAAAATGAATGGTTACCCACTGATCCTTGGACAACCTTGGTTGGCTACGACCACAACCTTCATAAATTGTCATTCTAGGGATATGACCATCTCCAATGGATTGAGATCTAAGAATATATCTCTACCCCCTAGCCAAACATTCCATGGATTTCTCTCAAAATATATGGGTGGATGAGTTTGAGGAACAAAACAATCTTTCTTGCTTAGCAACAGTCAAAGTAAAAGATAATGTTGAAGATCTAGACTCATTAGAAGAAGCTCTCTCCAAGGATAAAATTATTTTTATGGATTCTTCAAGTGAGTCTTATTTAAATGATGAGAGGACTATAGTCCATAGGTTTCTATGGAAAGACGAGGATGAAACCTCTAAGCCTTTATCACTCTATCACAATAGGATAGTTCATTTACTTTACCACATAAATAATGTTGGAATATATTTTATTATTTTGTATATGCTAATGTACCACCTTGGGTACATATTTAGATCAAAAAAGAGTGTCCAATATTAGAGGATGAGTATTTAATTTATGCAATGTATTATTAAATTGTGCAAAGTATTTTAGTATTGTAAATATGCATAATAGTCCATGTGCACATGAGTCCATAGAATAAGAATATGAAGAGTCTCTAGAATATTTAAGGCCAAGAGTGCTCTATATGAAGACTTACATACCATTGTATATGTATCTATGTGTGTGTGTGCACGATACATGAGTTGTAGTTGGAGAGTGATTATAAGTATGGGTACTTGATATCTATTCACTAGAGATAATTTTTGTGAGAATTTTTTAATGGTAGTAATATGAGTTGTTCTTGAATTTATTTATGATTTTTACATATTTAGAATGTTATCATTATCTTATGTTTCATATTGCAACTTTATTTTAGATCTTGAAATTATTTTATCTTTAGTATTTAGCCTCAAAAACTAATAGTGGTATTAGATTCACAAAAAGGCTTTGGCTTGCATAGGTTTTAAAGTTGCAAAGGATATTTCCACTAGTTAAAGAGAAACCAATGAAGTTAAAGAAATTACCTCTAGAAAAGAAAACTAGGGAAGTTTGAAGATTTACCTATTCCAAGAGCAAATTTGGAATAGAAGGAAATTACAGGTCTTGAAGATAGACCTTGACATTAAGAAGATTAAGAGACCCAAGAAGGAGGTCCTATTGAAAATTTTGATAGATTGAAGGAGATTCTATATTTCTATTTTGCTAGAGTATTTCCATAGGGTTGGAGGAGAACTCATGAAGACTAGGACTCAACATAGATTTCTTTCCACTAGTTTTGAGAATAACTAGTGAAGTTTATTCATTTTAGAATTATGGAAATTTGAATGTATTTGGTTGCTACTATCTAAGTTTTTGTTGCAAAAAAATAGTTCTCATTAGTTGAGAAGCTTCCTACAATAGATAGAGAAGAATTTCATCTTCAGTTGCCTAACAGTCTATGTTCTTTCATCGTGCAGGGTTTATATTTTGAGTTGCAGCAAAAGAGTAGATATTGCAGATTAAGGAGGTCCAAGAAAGAGGTCTCATTGAATATTGAGGAGACCCATGTAGGAGGTCCCCATAGAATATTGAAGACTATATATTGAAGCTAGAAGAGACCTAGGAAAGAGGTCACATTGAAGAACTTCCAGATTTGGAAGATTGAATATTGAAGATTGAAGATTGAAGAAGGACTATGAAAAGGTCATATTACAGAATTTAGAAGTAGCAGATTTTGGAGATCCAAGAAAGAGATCTCATTGTAGAATTCATATAGTTGGAATATTAAAGATACCAAGGATAGGTCTTGTTGGGGTCTGAATTGACATCAAGGGAACCTTGAACTATAACTATGAATATATGTCTTTTGGTAGGTTCATACCTTCTAATCACAACTCAAACCCCGATATTGGATGGTTCAGAGATATACTTAAATCCAACCTTCAGAAGAAGTTGATACCTTGTCAACTTTTCAGATGTTGAGTCAACTAATCTCAATTAAAAAGTGTAAGTTTAGGGATAGAAATAGGGTAAGGGTTAGAAAAAAATTGAGAAATTGGGTGGTCAAATAGAGCTAACAACATTGAAAAATGACAAGAATCCGCTAATCAATGATATTTATAGTATACCCCAATTGAGATTAACAATAATCAAAACTCAGCATCTTCACCATTAAAATGAGGAAATGCTCAAAAAACTATTTCAAACATCTAAATGCTAATAATCCAACTAGCAAAATTAGATCAACACTTAGGATAACAAAAATATTAGTCTTTTTCAACATTTATTCAAGCATGAACTATTCCAAGGTGCTCTAAATTAGCAATACAATATCAGTAGAATTGACTAATCATAAAGCAGTAACATAAATGCATTCACAGTTGGTAAAGATGAAAAGCTAGAGGTAAACATCCAAGTAATGCTCTTTCTATTTATCTCACAATAGTTATAGTAATATATCAAGCAAACACTCTAGAGCTGATCCTTAATCATGTTGTTTTGATCTCTTTATATATATTTTAAAATTATTAACACACTGGAACATTACAAGGACTTTCTTTGTTGAAATAAAAAAGTGCTGAGGTGGTGGCCTCTCATGAATCTTCAAGAAGGGAACTAAATTGTGCTCCATCGATGTTGTATTTCTACAATCTGCAAACACTCAACTCCTCAACTAAATTCCATGGCTAAAGAGGTTACAGATCAATCTGGACTGCTCTTCGTTATTGCAAGAATATTTCACCATTAATTTACAACTAAAAATATAGTTGGATCTTAATTTCAATGATATTTGGTCTTCCCAAATATTTTATGTTGCCTTTGTCAAGTTCAGAATCCACTGGTTCATTATTTGCTAGTCCTGGCTTGACCATATTGACTATGGAGTATGGGTTTTTAAAAATATATTGCAACTTTTCAAAGAATCTGCAACTTTGAATTCCATCAAGTAAGGTTTGACTACACTGACTACGAAATTGGATTTTGTGGCTACCAACAACTTCTTGCAAACTCCACTACTTTGATTTCCTCTAGGTTGGGTTTTACTGGTTTGACTGTGGAACTCTTATTCTGCTTAGGTTTTTTTGGAAGATGTTAATACTACTTTCCAAGATCTGTAACTCCGTGTTCCATCTTGCATCATTTGACCATGCTGAGTGCAGAATTTATCTTTTAGCAGATTTTAAACTCTCACTTCTTTTGACATTAAAACTTTCCACACATTTTTTTTTTGTTATTTTGAATTATGCTTGTCCAAATTTGACCTTTATGACTATGGAATTTGTCTCCAACATAACTTCACATAGCATTTTCCATCTTTACTGATTACTTAGAAAATTTATAATTTGGCTAAGTATGTAGTCTTTTGGGGTCTATATTTTGGTGCCTCCTAGGGAGCATTGCTAGAAAGGCTACGAACTCAGATCTATGAGACAAGCAAAGTCTCCCCAAGATCGAAGAATGCTCCACAAGATCAATCACACACAAAAAAGAAAAAACCACAACACCAATATTAAGTGGTAAAACCCTACTTCAAATGAATAAGGGAAACATCCACTATGAAGCTCACTATATTACTCAATGATTCAATAGTACAAGAATGCTTCAATGTTATGCAACAATATGCATCAACATAACCTACAACACAAGTCAATATGACAAGATACGATAAGATATAATTAATATGTAGTAGAAAACACCCCAATTTAAAGAGAAGCTTTTCTACTACAACCCTAAATCTTATCACAATCTATCAAATATTAGAAAGTGCTTTAGTTACTTTCTAATTTTATCACAATCTAATCTTTGAGATATGTGATAAGTGGCATCTATCAAATATTATAAAGTTATTAGTTACTTTCTAATATTTGCTAGAAAAGGGGGAATAATTTTTTTTCATAAATTAAATATTCTTAGCACCCTTATTTTATTTATTAATTGGGTGGGAATATTTTAACATAGAATTATTTTCTAAATATTATTCTTTAGACTTTATATTTTAGTCCAAGAATAATTTACACAATGTTGCATTACATATTCCAACAAGATCCTTATCCATTAGGCACTGAAGTCAAAAATAAATTTAGTTATTTCTACCCTCGTGAGTCTTCTATAATCCGTTGCTATCCATTGGTTGTAGACTTATGTTTCCAAAGAAAAATTTCCTATAAACCCCACTCTCTAAAGTTGTTGAAAGAATACTCAGAGAGTAACACACATGGAGGCCGTATTTAGGAACATATGTTGCCATACTCAAAATACATGGGAGTATGCTCTTTATCATATATATACACGATCGGGATAAGCCTCACACCTTTCACATGTCTGGGTAAACCCATGCTTCTTTTGTTCTCTGACAGTATCAGGTTCAAAACTGCTCCTCCCAAAAATGATATTTATTTATTACTCTAACTCTATGCAAACCTTGAATTAAAAGCACAAAAAAATTGTTGGCATAATCATGCCTTTATTTTTGATCTTGTTCTTAGGAAGCATCTTTTGCTACCTCCTCTTCTTGCTCTTATGCCTGTTCATCCTCTTTATTTTCTTGCTTATTTTCTTCCTCCTCTTCTCCTGAATGTTAATGCGTCACTTTGTCCTTGGCCCTTTCTGATTTTGGTTCTCCTTTTAGAATGTGTTTCACAAAATTCAAAATATCCATAGCATTATTCCAGGATGCTAATGTAGGATTTTGGATTTTTGAAAGCTGATGATGAACATATCGCAATTACACCATTGTATCATAAGAGGAGGAAGCTCCCCTTATACTAGGTTAATCATCAGATCCTTTAGTTTGGATACATTCTTCATTAGCTGAGTAAATTTCTCTTGATCAATTGGCTCCTACCATGCATCTATATCTAATTCTTATTAAATCAATGCTTGTATACTCTTATGGAAATCCTCATTTGATATCATCAAGTCATCTTCCCTCCAAAATCCATTGAAACTACATTACACCATCTCCTGATTGATATCAAAAATCCTTTGCAATTCTTCATCCAATTTTTCAATTAATGGCCACCCTTTCTAGAGCAGATTATTCTTCTTAAGAATGATTCTAGCTACAATTCTTGAAGTGCTCCAATCCTTTTTGGGAATAGGCTTACCCAACTAGATGCACGTAGCTTCTGATAGATTTAGGAGCTCATTGGCCTTAGGAGTAATTAGTCATATGAGTTTAGTGGTGGCTTATATAGCTTCTCTTGCTACTAGAAACACCTCACTAGCCTCGTTAAGGAAGTAAAAAATGTGATGTATTTCAAAGCACCTCTCCAAGACCTCGGATAGGATTTCTCTCCTGACTTGTTTTACCTTAACCTTAGAAATTTTGGCAGACTTTATTTTATCCAACTGTAGTTGTTGCTCTAAAACTTGTATCTACTCTGCATACTACTTATTATTGCAGCTGTTGTACCTATTACTTGAAATCTATCATCTTTTCAAACCTACTCTACCATTTCTTAACATCATTTGCCAAGGCTTGCATCTCCTTCTTCTGGTCCTTGATGGTATCTTGAATTCTAGTAATCTTTTCCTCTAATTTAGCAACCTTCTCCCAATAGATATCAGTTTTAATAAATATGATTTATATTTCAGTGTTGGTTGTAATCATACATCTTATGTGGCTAGATTATCTATATCTTCTATTTTCTCCACTGTATTATAGTCTTTGATTGTCATATCTTTCGTTGGTTTGTCTACCAAAGGAATCATTTTAAATTTCATCCTCTACCGAGACATAGGATCAAGTACTATTGTCTTCCTTACCCTAGTCATTCCTTTGGATGATTGGGCCAGCTTCATGCTCCAAATATTTTGAGCTTTCAGTGAGGAGCTCATGATATTCTAAAGATATGCCACTATGGGATGATCCATGGGAGTAGTAGGAGTGACATTGGTGGGAAATGAAGGGACCATTGTAGCAGAAAGAGGAAAAGAGGAAGTAAGCATTTGAATATGTATTTACAATGGAAATGACAGCTGGAATAAATCCAGTTGCTATTGTTGATGGAGGGGTAAATGGTAGTTATATCACCACTGTCACTAGAGGTAATGATAATGCAGGGTTTGGATTAATGGAAGTTAGAGGTGGAGAAGACAATGGGTTATGCAAACATGGATTTGAAGATGAAACTTTGGATATTTTGGTGATGTTAGGTGGAAAATTGACCGAACGAAAGGGGGAATGTGGATGATGCAGACTCGACTAAGGGGAGTCTAGTTCATATGAGGATAATTTCACAATATTATTAACTTGAGAAGGGGAATGAGACTTCTCTAGGGAATAATTAGGAGAAGAAGGTGGATTGAGATTAGAAATCATATTTGAACCTACTGTTGTAGCTTGATAGAGAACATTTTTGGCACTTTTATCTCTATCTTCTTGAATCTTTGGTCTATCAGACATCATGAGAGATTATGCCGATCTTTAAATTTTATCCAATCTCTACTTCTTTAGGGCTTCAAAATCCATATATAGTACTACATATTTAGCCTTCCTTTTGAATGGTATAGCCAACTATGTTTTTTGTTGAGGTGGCATTTTAGCAGCATCTACAATTGGATCTTACTTACCTTTTCTTGTAGAGGGGGTGACAGTCATTTGGTCTAATGCTTTTCCCTTTTAATTTTGACTTTATTTTATAGGGTTCTTTGCCTCTACAAATTTGAATTGGTATCTTCTCCTCCTTAAAGTATCCTCTTCTGCCCCAACTTCTTGTACATTTTCCTCTTCCTATTGTAGAGAAGTGGTGGATGGCGGGGTAGATTCTTACTACTTCTTGGCTATTTTGGACCTTTTATATTTTGTTTTACCCCTTTTGGGCTTGCTTGTCTCCGCTTTCCCTAGAACCACCGCTAAGATTTTCTTTGGTTGAGCCTTCCAAGTCACAACATGTTCATCATATATTTTCTCAAATTCCTCGTCAATTTTAGGAGTGGGGTATTTGTTCTTCATTGCATTTCTTTCCACTCTCATTTTCCACCATTTGGGGGTCTTGGCTAGAGGTCACTTGTGAGTTTCTTCCATTTCTTTTTCTCTTATTTGGTTGAGCTGGTGAGAGACCTTGGTTGGATCGTAATCATTTGCATGCACGTAAAAATATCTCCATGGTGGAAGTGGTTCTATTTTACTCACATTCCATTTAATAGGAGACTTCTCTCTATTATTTTTGTTTTTCTCCATATGCATGCGCTTAGATTTCACCAGTTTGACCATTTTTTCTCCATGCAACTCCTTGATTCTTACTACAAACAAATCATTTGGGTCATACCCCCATTTATGCAGAAGCTGGATGAGGCCTAATATTTCTATGGTTATGATTTGATCATAATGCTATTTTTGTCACACGATGTTTTCACCCTCATTGAAACCATATTCAATGGTTTCCCTCCTTTTATTTCTAGAACTAAATTTACAATTTATATAATCAAAATGCCTGCAATATTCTAGTGCAAATAAGTGGTGAATGACATAATGTGGCAATAATAAGGGCTTCTCTGTAAAACCATATAATCTAATGACTGTACCTTATGTTAGAATGCACCAGTCTCCTTCTACCATTTACCTTGATTCTCTTTTTAATTTTTGGGGCTATTCTAGGACAATCACCATACATAACCTTGAGAGTAGGCACAATAAATTTTAAGTTGAAAGGGTAATATAACCGAGTTCTACTCAAAACCCTAGTCCAATGATATACTGGAAATACACGTCCATTTGCATCATTATCATTTATTGATATCCATGGGTATTCCTATCTGGTAGCACCAAAGAAAATCTAGATCGGATTAGAATAATATCAAAATACCAGATTTTCTTCTTCCAGCTATATTTCCACCAACTACTCATGCATTATTCTAGTGAGGAATAAGGGCTAGTTGAAGTAAATTGGGATGCTACTATTATCACCTAGATGCGGGACGTACATCCTACTATTGGAAATATAATATGCAATAGCTAATTGCCAATCATTCACCTCTATATTCAACTCAAGGCCAACTATAACCGCTAACATTGAATAAAGCTCTGCTTCTATAAAATCACTCATTAGAAGGGGAGTCATAGGTAGGGCTTGACTAGGCTTGGCGTTCTTGAGCTAGATGTATACCCAATCTCTAAAATGACTCCCATTTTGCTTTCGATTCCTCAAGGTATAATACTTAGATTGTTGCTCTAAGCTAAAGTCTCTAGGGGATGTTTGGGGTTTTTACCCTATTGCGAACATCTCTCAATAGGTTTGTTCAATGATATGGAACAAAAACCTACCATGGAATATCCTTACAGACCTTGACTTAGGGTCATAAAACTTAGATATACTAGAGACTAATTTAGGGTATGGATGTACTGCATCACAAATGTAATAGGCGAGGAAATAATACATGGCTCCCATACCTTGGTCTGAAAGCAGCTCGCTCTTAAAATTTCTCTTTGTACTTCAATATTAGGTTGTCTCTGGTCATATATGTCATCTTTGTATCCACAACCCCTGCTTTCTTGTCTGTGTAGCATGGTTTGTCTGTCTATTTTGTCAAAGATGATGTCATTTTAGCTTCCACTTTAATTTTTTCTTTCACAAATTCCCTAGTGATAAGTTGCAGACCGTTCTCAGCATTTTCTACTTCTTCTGATCAGTTTCTTGTAAATGACTAAGTATTTGAAATTTCCTTTTAAATAACCCTTTTTGCATCCCTTCATCATTAATGAAAGTGAGTGGGCAGTTGCCCTCCCATGATTTCAAACGAACAAATAGAGACTCAGAGTGTGGCTTGTCAGTGAAATGCGAGTCTCTAATTTGATGAGGTTTAAGTTAGATGGTGGTAAACTTACCATTGGTATGCTTTCCAAAATGTATTTTATTTCCATATCTTATGGAAAAATATCGAACAAAGCAGGTTTTTTTTATGTTAAGCTTTCCTCTCTTGAAATTCTGCCAGTTTGCAATTCCGCTATGCCACTTTGACTAATTGGACTGCAGATATACCCCTTGAGTTACCCTCTTGCAAAATGTATCATAGTATTTTCCAGGAGCAAAAATTTACTTCCCCCATTTTCATTTTTTTATTACCTTTTGTTTTTTTCTTTTGAATGTGGTATGAAAAATACAATACAAAATGCATACATAAATAAAATATAATACATCATATGTACATATATTAAAATTAGAGGACTTTATCTAACTAAAGTAGAGTTTGATATGGTACCCATTTACAGGAATCGGTTGTATGTTTCCTCTTTGATACTAGAGTTGAAATACATTGCTATATTTTAATTCAATGATCTTGAATGGTCCTTACCAAAAAGAGTCAAATTTATAATGATGGACTGGCTTAGCCTTTTCAGCATTCTATCTTAGCACCAAGTCACCTTAAAATTTTTGAACCTTGCCTTCTTGTCAAACCACTCCTTGGTGTTTATGGAGTACTTATGAAAGCTTTCGTACTCCTAAGTTCTTTGGTCCTCTAAATGTAGTAGATGCATCAATCGAGCCTCCAACAGACTTTGATCAAGTTTTGGATCATAGCTGGCCCATATTAGAGCCAATATTTCTAGGTGAGTGGGTAGGAGAGCCTCCTTACCATAAACCAATGCATAAGGGAATGTTTTGATAGATCTCTTGATGGTGATTCTGTTTACCCATAGAACTTGGTCAAGCAATAGATGCCAACTCCTTTTGTTCTCCTCTAATACCCTTTTCATGATTCTAAGCAAGTTCTTATTGGTGGATTTCGCTAACCCATTTCCCTGAGGGTAATAGTTAGAAGAGTTCTTAATATTTATACCATAATTGCTTGTGAACTCAATGTATTTTACACCTATAAAATTTGGGCCATTGTCACTCACTAGTGCTCCTGGGATTTCAAATCTTGTAATTAGATTCTCTAGAAAAATCAATCACTACCTCTTGATCAGATTTCTAAGTTGGAATAACTTCAACCTATCTAATGAAATAGTTCGTGGTGGTAAGGATGAACTTATACCCTACTGATGAATTTGGACTGATAGCTCCAACAAAGTCAAGTTCCCAATACTGAAAGGGTTCTTCTCCTTGAATCAGTTTGAGTGAAAATGTTGCATTCTTGGTTCTTCCCACATATATTTGACATTTGTCACAAGACTTAGCTACCTTGAAAACATCTGTGATGGTAGGCCAATAATATCCTACCCTTATTATTTTCATGGTAGCTACTTTTCCAGAAAACTGACCACCTGACAAACCTTTATAAAAATCCTCGACGACCTTCTGTTTATCAATATCCTTTAGACATCTTAAGCCCACTCCATCCAAGTTTCTTTTATACAATCCTTCTAGAAAAAGTATATATTTAAGATATTGCAACTTGAACCTTCTCCTTTGTGAGGGGTTGATCCCCTAAGGACACACTCTTGACCAAAAATAAATTGTCAATTGATCTACCTATTGAGTGGTATTTTCACCCAATTGTGAAATTACACTCTTCCTTAGGATTTGGGTTCCAAATCCCCTCTTGCAAAGAAGTTAAACAACCAACTTCTCCAAGGTATCCGCTATATTAGCATTTGCATGTGTATTAGTAATCTCAAATAAATATATTCATTTTAAATGCTTGGAACACCTTAGTGATTGCAAGTAACTATAAACAAGGGGCAATGTTGGTTTATTTTACCATGAAACTTTAGTGATTGTTCATTGAACCAAAATAAAGCAAATGTGAGTTGGCCCTCATATGACCACGATGTAGTGCCTTTATTCCTTTTATCTTGAGAGTTTTAAGGTAGATTTTATCTTCTTTATTAAGTCCAAATATGGCTTCTTACCATGAAGATAAAGATAGCTTTCAATATGATCGATAAACTATCCCTCTTTGGTGAAATGAATTTTCACAAAGAAGCAATAATTTATGGCCTTAGATAAAGGGCTTTAAATGTCACTTTAACTTATCCCTCTTAAATGAAATCAAATTTTCATCAAGATGAACAATTAAGTGCTTTGAGGAAAAGACCTTCAATGTAATACTCAAATTACCCCTCTTTCGTAAAATTAGAATTTTTATGAAGAGAGGGTAATTTTAGGCTCAAAATGGAAATTTGTGAAAATGCCATAAAACATAACTCCTTCAATGAAATTGGAATTTTCATGAAGGGAATGTCATCATAGGCTCATGAGTGCGAAACAAAATTGAAAAAATGAAATTTGACCTTAAAATGGAAACTTTCTATTTTTGGATTTTTAAAATCTGTAACAAAACAACAACTTCGATGAATTTTTAAAAATACTAAACAAATCCGAAAATGAAATTTCAAAGTGCGTAATGGAAGTATGATAGGTGCTCTACATAATGGTGCAATTATTTTTTTGATTTTAAATTTTTTTACTGTTAATTTTAATGCCTGAAAATAAGAAAAAGTTCTGAAATTAAAATTTTGGAAAACAAAAAATTAAAATTTTGCATCAAAATAATTGCTGAAAATGCAGCGAATGCAAAAAGCTCCTTCAGTCTGATAGCACCCCATCCTGCAAAACCGAATACGTGTGAGTTTCGTACATGCAACCTAGCCTATTTGACCTGCAAAACAAACACAATCAAAGTAAACTAGGTGCTAGCTCCTGTTGATAAGCAACACACCCCCACTGAAAAATGAGATTCCATCCTTAGAAAATTCTGAACTTTCATTTTTTGCGGCGGGGACCCTCTTGATCTTTTCGGGTTTTAAATCCAAATTTGCTTGCCTCCTTTTTAAAGTTGTGCTTTTTCTTGCATTCTAGTTGTGTTATCCAAGAATTCACTTTTTACATGCTAGAATCATTCATGCACAAGCAAAATCTTGCACCGGTACCGAGAAAATCCGAAAACGAGTTGCATAATTCATCGAAAAATCAAACTTTCCATTTTTGGTAGTGTCGCGATATCGCGACACTTCCATTTTCGAAAATGTCGCGATATCGCGACGGGTAAGTAAAAATGCGGCTAAGTGCCGAGAAGGTCGCGATTTCGCGACATGTCGCGAAAATCGCGACGATTTTTGGGAGAGAGAAGCAAGCTGTACGGAGGGCGCGATTTTGCGACATGTCGCGAAATCGCGACATGTCGCATTTTCGCGGTAGGAGAGAGAAAGTGGGCTGCAGAATGAAAAATCGGCTAAGTCGCAAACATGTTCCAAAATCGCGGTCAACGCGGTCAACGCATGCAGGTACGGAACTGTCGCGATATCGCGACGTGTTCTAGAATCGCGGCTGAAAATCGGGATAGCGTACGGAGGCCAGGAAGGGTCGCGATTTCGCGACATGTCGCGAAATCGCGACATGTCGCGTTTCGGCCGACGAGGGAGGAAGTTGCCGATGCGTTGGCGGGTCGCGATTTCGCGACATGTCGCGAAATCGCGACATGTCGACGAGAGAGAGAAAGTCATGAGAGGGCCCGAAAGTGCATTTCGGCGTGAAGCGAGAAGGCTTCCTGGGGTAGCGACACGTGTCAAAGCGTGAATGGGACAAACTGAAGCCGACATGCAAGCTTATTTTGCGGTTTTTAATCTGTTTTTAATGTTTTAAGCTTCTGATTTAATTAAAATGCTAATCTAATGCATCTTTTTGTCTTTCATGCGGGATTCCACCGGCACTTACGGGACAACCGGGAAAGACCATAAAGGCAAAGATAAAGTGCGGATTTAGTCAAGGACCGCCATGCTAGAAGAGAAGAAGCCGGTAAATGCATTTAATGGAGATTTATTGCAGACTTGATAGCATGAAGACCATTTCAACTTCGGGATGGATTTGCGGAGATCGAATTGATGGAGAAGTGGTGACTCATCCGGCTCACCGGCGAGAATTAATGGAGGCATTTATTTGCGGACTGCGGATGAATGCAAGTTGCATTTGATTTTATCTTCTCCATTTATGGCGGTAGTCGCACTGATTTGCCGAAGGGTTAAGTTCTATCCGGACTTTGGTTTTAAATGGATTTTTATTGTAAAACCCGGGTCCTAGGGTTTAAGTGCGATAAGATTTAGGGTTTGAGAAAGATATTTTGGAAAAGATCAGGGTCTGTTCTGAGTCTATAAATACGAATTCTAAATGTAATCGCGGGAGGCGGAGACTTAGAAATAAAAGGCTTATAAGCAATTTCTTGCAAATTTTGTGAAATCCTTTGTTTTCGGACTTGGAGTTGATGTGCTTTAGCTTTTACGTGATAGCATGGCCGGGGAGCCTAATCTTTTGCGAGTGTGATAAGTGTATTTTCTTTTGTTATCCGTTCCATTTAAAGTTTGTTAGATATATGCTGTAAATCTGCCATTGTCAAGATTAAATATGCTGTTAGGCTTCAGTTGTTCTATTGTCTGCTAGGGGAAATTACAGATTTCAGGTGTAAGTTTGTTCTAATTGCTCTGTCTTCACTATGCGAGCTAGGCTGTCGGTGAAAGATACCGATTTTAACCAGCTGCCCTTGGATTTATAATTTTCTGCTAGATCTGTTTCACTCTGCCTTGTGCTCTTAGTTGAAAGTGATCTTAGACTGATTGGACACTTTCTTCTTTGATTTGTTCCGTTGTGAAGTCGATAGCATAGATAAGATTGGTAGTTTTAAGTTTTACAGTTTAATGTTTGATAAGCTTCTCTTTTCTGCCTTACCCTACCCTCTCTTTGCTTACCGTGAATGATCCATTTTTATTTTCTTTATTTGCCTTTTATTTAAATCTGTTGACCCATGAGAGCTAGATCAAAGAATTCAAGTTAAATCTGATTGTCAACAACTTTTGCAACTACTGAACAAGTTCAGGAACCCCCTGTAAGGTAACAGAGCAGTCCATATTGAAATCTATTCCAGAAGTGGAAAAGAGTGAATTGCCATTCGACCCAACTCTGTAACTCGCACCTTGGATAACCAGCTAGATCCTAAAGATGAGTGGGATCCGTCCCGTGGGTGTCTCCGGAGCTTTCCTTGCCTTCATCCCTTTTTCCGGGGTGTGCATGAAAGCCGGACCAACATCTAATTGGCGCTAGAAGGAGGGCATGAACTCGGTTCAAGTATTGTAAGGGCATAACGACAACATTTGAAGGACCCACAGTGAACTCCGGACAGTTTTATAAATTGTCAGTACAGTTTTATAAATTGTCAGTACAGTGTTTTGTGAATTGTCAGTGCAGTGTTTTAAATTTCCAAATGCGAACGTATTAGAGCGTAAAGTGTTGTATTTTATCCAGAGTCTGGCATTTTAACATTTAAAAGTGGCTCAGTTTCATAAATTGTCAGTGCAGTTTTTGAAATTGCCAAAGAAGGCCTTAAGTTCAGTGGTTTGTTAAGAACAGTTCTATCATCACTTGCAGTTATCCAATTACAAATCAGAACATCACTGTCAGCCAAGTAATAATGGCAAATTGGTTGGGCTCCACCGCTTTGAACATTCCGGGTATAGCCCATGACACTGCCAGAAGTCCAGAAAGGTATCTCCCCAGGTACAAACATGATGGGACAAGAACTGAGAAGAACATCTGCTAGCTTTTAAAAATGCTTTAAGATTGTTAAATATACAGCATGAAGATGTTGCCTGCCAGATTGTTCCCGTTCACTCTCTGGGAGGGAGCTTATGACTGGTTTTTAAACCTCACCAGCAATTCCATTACTAGCTGGGATGATCTAGAGAAAGCTTTTATATCACAGTTCGGTGAAGTGATAGATCCCAACATTTTATATCAGCAATTTTCCAGCATCAAGAAAGAGTCGGGAGAAAGCTGTCAGGTCTTTCAATATGAGGTTCCAAAGAGCTTACGGTAGAATGACTGGCCATTACATCCCAAATGCAAATCTGGCCTTAGAAATCTACAAGAATGCATTGGATTCGGTGACCTCTATTTTCCTCAAGAGAGACATTAATATCACAACCCTGGCAGAGGCTTATAAAGAAGCCTTAATTCTTGAAAGACAGTTAGGGCCTCAAATTTTGAGCAAGTCCTTTGATATCCTATGTTACACGGAACATGCCCATTCCAGGACCCCATTCCACATCATGAGTTAGTGCCAACATGTCATGCTCTACCCAAGGAGACTCCGTTAAGCTGTCACATCCACTCGGCATGTGCAAAATACGAGAGAAAAGTTCGACAAATTCAAAGTGCGGGTGCTTGAAGCGAACGGTTGTGATACGGCACCACCCAAATCCGAAGTTTTTCCTGGTGAGTTAAATTTTCCTGGAGATCAAAGAAATATTGATATTTCTAGTTCACCCAAAAATAGTACAACCGGGGTTTCGGATTCTGTCACTTTTCTTGAAGAGACGAGAAAGTCTTGTACGGACTCCGTGGATGAAATGCAAGATTTTCAACGAGTTCAAAATGAGACGGTTATGACTTGAAATGTGAGAGTCCAGAACTTAATAATGATCCTTCCTCATGAGAGGATGATGAAAGTGAGATTCAATCTCACTATGCGAAATAGCGAGGAGGATAGCATCATTGAGGATATGAGGGAACTTAAAGCTGACATCACCCTCTATGAACTGCCTCAGATTGTTGGACAAAACATTAACTTGATTGAGGCTTACTTTGGACCACCTGTTGGATTTCAAGAAAAGGAGGAAAAGATAGTAAATATGAATGTGGTCAGCCAACTTGGAATTGATGAGCTGTCTCAACATAAGCACTGCAACTTCGAACATAATGTCAAAGAGGAGGCTATAAAGTGTGTTGATGCAGATATTGGAGTTTATGATTTGGCAACTGAAGAGGTGGGAACAGTTACAGCTCTAATCAATCACAACAATGATGTTTGGACATTGCACATTGATGAGGTTAAGTCTAAGCAAGGCTCAGGTGAAAAGGAAAATTGTAAGCATCCTTCTAGAGGGATAAAAATTGAAGTCCTGGATATTGAAGCAGTGCAGCAACCACAAAATGTTCAAGTTGTTAAGAACCAGGGCATACAAATAAAACATGATTTCTTTCAGTTGTCACATAATTTTGAAGATGTGGTGGTCTAGGTCTGTCAAGGTTTTAAAGTATTTGATCCTGGGGGTTTTTTACATTCGAGTCCTTTTGAAAGAACTACTGCAAACCCTTCAATTAGAAGCATAAACATGTTATCATATGATTTGTTATTATATGATTTGTTTAATTTGAAGGAGTTGCAGATTTGTTTTTCAAATGGGACGGGGAAGACAGTAAACCCAAGTCTTTCCCGGATAGCAAATTTTTGAAGCACAGTCTGGAGTGCATTTCGTCAACAGGACTTGAAAGGTAATTTTTTTTAAATTACTTGCATGGTCAAAATTTTTTTAAAGCACCATTTCTCTGCTTTCCCAACTGCTGCATTTTTTGAGTATGAAGGGAAGTTGTAACATATGTATGCATTGTAAATAAGCTTTGAAGTTTTTCAGTTTTATTTCTTTGTCAGTGCAGTTTTTATTTCAATGTACGTGCGGTTTTAATCTGTTTCGAGTTTAATTTTAATGCTCTGCGATTTTAATTTATTTGTTTTTCGGTTTATTTCTTTGTCGGTGCGGTTTTATTTTTAAATGTACGTACGATTGCGATTTTCGATTTTCTTTAGTTGTTTTTCGTTTTAGCTTGTGCAGTTTATTTCTTTTGTCAGTGCTTTTTATTTCCTTTCTTTGTCTTTTTATTTTAGCTTGCTTTTATTTTAGTCTGTACAGTCTTTTCTTTATTGCAGTTCTTTTTCTTTCCTTTGTCTGTACAGTTGCAGTTTAATTTATTTCAGTTGTTTTTATTTTAGATTCTTTTAGTTTATATGCTTTGTCTTTTGTTTTAGTCTTAATTTTCTTCTGTCTGTTGTGCTTTGCATCCTTTGTAAATAGCCTTACGGTTTGTTTTATTCTTTTGTATACAGTTGTGCGATTTCGGTGTTTAGTTTATTTTATTTGCGATCTATGCGGTTTTGATTCTTGTTTTGCTTTAAAGCCTTGTGCTGTCCTTGGAGCTTTGTACAAAGTCCTTTGGCTTCTAAAATTTTATTTTTTAACCTTTGCCTGAGCAATCAATGAAAAGTCAGCCTGCTGAAAATTGTTTTATTCCTAGCTGATAAATCCGGTTTCAATCCAGTGCCCCCCCATTCTGCTCATTATTCTAATTGAGATAGTCTGCTTGCACTAAACTGTGGAACTATTTTGTTATCCAGGATGAAGGTAGAGAGATGATTGGATCTTGTGTCTTACTTGCCACAGTTGTTTTAATGATAGAAAAACTGCTATGCTGTTTAGTTGGAGGAACTCCCGGGGAATCCAAGAAAAGTTTGGTTATAAGAGGGGACTATGGTTCATGCAATTATTTGGGTGTCACCGGAGGCTATCAATGCCTAGACTGAAGCAGTTCCAGATTGATCAAATATTAAAAGAAAATTGTAATTTCTCTAAGGTCTTCCAGATAGTGATATATTTCAAAAAGAAGAGAGATAAAAAAAGAGAGATAAGAAAAGAAAAAAAGAAAAAAGAAAAAAGAGTTATATGATCAAAAGAGGCGGCCAATATTAGATTACGCCCTACGGTTGTAAATTGGGTCGTGTAAATCTAAAGGGTAACTTCTGTCTAAGTTTGTAAAAAGCTAAACTAGTAAACAGAGCTCTACTCGGTTTCCCCTTTTACAATCTAGAAAAGTTGATTAATCCAAGTTTATCATTCAATTCAGTCATCCTTGAAGAAAGTTCTATACCCTTTGAAATTGCACATCAGAAATCTTCCTTGAAGTAATCCGACCTGAGTATGTCCTTGGGAAATTTTAACGGTTGGCGGTTAGCGGTCAATTTATTGTGAAGAATGTCCGTGGCAAGGCATGATGCATGGTCTTTTTGTTTTGAAACCCGAGTCTTGGGTTCTAAAATAGTGCTACTATTTTACCCGTGAGATATCGCCATTTGTTGATAAGCAACACACCCCCCCTGAAAAATGAGATTCCATCCTTAGAAAATTCTGAACTTTCATTTTTTGCAGCAGGGACCCTCTTGATCTTTTCGGGTTTTAAATCCAAATTTGCTTGCCTCCTTTTTAAAGTTGTGCTTTTTCTTGCATTCTAGTTGTGTTATCCAAGAATTCACTTTTTACATGCTAGAATCATTCATGCACAAGCAAAATCTTGCACCGGTACCGAGAAAATCCAGAAAACAGTTGCATAATTCACTGAAAAATCAAACTTTCCATTTTTGGTAGTGTCGCGATATCGCGACACTTCCATTTTCGGAAATGTCGCGATATCGCGACAGGTAAGTCAAAATGCGGCTAAGTGCCGAGAAGGTCGCGATTTCGCGACATGTCGCGAAATCGCGACGATTTTGGGAGAGAGAAGCAAGGCATGTACGGAGGGCGCGATTTTGCGACATGTCGCGAAATCGCGACATGTCGCATTTTCGCGGTAGGAGAGAGAAAGTGGGCTGCAGGATGAAAAATCGGCTAAGTCGCAAACATGTTCCAAAATCGCGGTCAACGCGGTCAACGCATGCGGGTACGGAGCGTCGCGATATCGCGACGTGTTCTAGAATCGCGGCTGAAAATCGGGATAGCGTACGGAGGCCAGGAAGGGTCGCGATTTCGCGACATGTCGCGAAATCGCGACATGTCGCGTTTTCGCGGCCGACGAGGGAGGAAGTTGCCGATGCGCTGGCAGGGTCGCGATTTCGCGACATGTCGCGAAATCGCGACATGTCGTAGAATCGCGGCAGGAGAGAGAAAGTCTTCAGAGGGCCCGAAAGTGCATTTCAGCTGAAACAGAAGGCTTCCTGGGGTAGCGACACGTGTCAAAGCGTGAATGGGACAAACCGAAGCCGACATGCAAGCTTATTTTGCGGTTTTTAATCTGTTTTTAATGTTTTAAGCTTATGATTTAATTAAAATGCTAATCTAATGCATCTTTTTGTCTTTCATGCGGGATTCCACCGGCACTTACGGGACAACGGGAAAGACCATAAAGGCAAAGATAAAGTGCGGATTTAGTCAAGGACCGCCATGCTAGAAGAGAAGAAGCCGGTAAATGCATTTAATGGAGATTTATTGCGAGAATTGATAGCATGGAGACCATTTCAACTTCGGGATGGATTTGCGGAGATCGAATTGATGGAGAAGTGGTGACTCATCCGGCTCACCAGCGAGAATTAATGGAGGCATTTATTTGCAGTTGCGGATGAATGCAAGTTGCATTTGATCCTATCTTCTCCATTTATGGCGGTGATTGCACTAGATTTGCCGAAGGGTTAAGTTCTATCCGGACTTTGATTTTTAAATGGATTTTTATTGTAAAACCCGGGTCCTAGGGTTTAAGTGCGATAAGATTTAGGGTTTGAGCAAGATATTTTGAAAAGATCAGGGTCTGTCCTGAGTCTATAAATACAGATTCTAAATGTAATCGCGGGAGGCGGAGACTTAGAAATAAAAGGCTTATAAGCAATTTCTTGCAAATTTTGTGAAATCCTTTGTTTTCGGACTTGGAGTTGATGTGCTTTAGCTTTTACGTGATAGCATGGCCGGGGAGCCTAATCTTTTGCGAGTGTGATAAGTGTATTTTCTTTTGTTATCCGTTCCATTTAAAGTTTGTTAGATATATCTTTGTAAATCTGCCATTGTCAAGATTAAATATCTTTGTTAGGCTTCGGTTGTTCTATTGTCTGCTAGGGGAAATTACAGATTTGAGGTGTAAGTTTGTTCTAATTGCTCTGTCTTCCTTTGTGCGAGCTAGAGCTGCCGGTGAAAGATACCGATTTTAACCAGTTGCCCTTGGATTTATAATTTTTTGCTAGATCTGTTTCACTCTGCCTTGTGCTCTTAGTTGAAAGTGATCTTAGACCGATTGGACACTTTCTTCTTTGATTTGTTCGTTGTGAAGCTGATAGCATAGATAAGATTGGTAGTTTTAAGTTTTACAGTTTAATGTTTGATAAGCTTCTCTTTTCTGCCTTACCCTACCCTCTCTTTGCTTTCCGTGAATGATCCATTTTTATTTTCTTTATTTGCCTTTTATTTAAATCTGCTGACCCATGAGAGCTAGATCAAAGAATTCAAGTTAAATCTGATTGTCAACAACTTTTGCAACTCTCGAACAAGTTCGGGAACCCCCTGTAAGGTAACGGAGCGAGTCCATATTGAAATCTATTCCAGAAGTGGAAAAGAGTGAATTGCCATTCGACCCAACTCCGTAACTCGCACCTTGGATAACCAGCTAGATCCTAAAGATGAGTGGGATCCGTCCCGTGGGTGTCTCCGGAGCTTTCCTTGCCTTCATCCTTTTCCCGGGGTGTGCATGAAAGCCGGACCAACAGCTCCTAGGGTTTAAAATAATTTTCAGATTGCAGACATTCATATGAAATAACCCAAAACAATGGCATGAATTTCATTTATAAATCTGAAATCTGAAAGGAGAAAAATAGAACAGTTAAAATGAAGCATGCAGAAAATTTCTCATCCTTTCTTGCTAACAAGGCCTGAAATTTCTGAAGAGAAGCTTTAGCATTGAAATTATATTTCAAGTTTTACATCTCAAAATCTGCCGCATTTGGCCATGCCCAAAAATTCTAGCCCCTTGTGCATGTTTTTCAATCTGTTTTTAAAGTTTCTATTTTCACTCCATGGCCCTTCGTTTTTCGTTTTCCTTCCCTTGATGCTTGGTTTCCGCTCTCTGGTTTTCTGCCCTTTCGTTTGATTTCAAAACGCCTTTCGTTTCGCTTTCCCAAAGAATTTTTGTTTCCTTTCATTTCTGTTTGGATGTGCATCTTGATAACGCTTCTTCGACAAGCCACCGCTCCTTACGAAACTACCACCAACAATCGTCTTACAACAAGCACCCTTTATTTCATATAAAACAAACTGGCCTTGGTCACACCTTTGAATACCTTTTGCCTTTTTGACAATATGAAAATTAAATTGATAATATGTGTATATGTGGGCCCAATCAAATTAGAAAGCATATTTGCTTCCTATTTATGTTCGCTTCAACCAATCCCTTCTTTGCCCCCTTTGATTTCGTCTTTTAACCTTCTAATTGAAAGGTTAGAGGCTCTGGACCTATGGTAACAACTGTGCATCCACTATGATGTGATGTCGTCCTTTTACATAAATATTTTCTTCTCCAAGGTCTATTGGTCACCGACGGTCGCTATCAAAAAATAAATCTCGCCTCCCCACTGCCGTTGAGCCGGATGTTATCTACCTGTCATCGTGCGGGCTCTATGAATCCTTCAACTTATCGAATCTATCTGCATCTTATCGGCAAAAAGTTTCGCTGGGTTGATGTTGTCTAAGTATATCCTCCAGTACATCCTATCGCAAGATCACCCACTCATCTAGGTAATTGACGTCGGCATGTTGAAAATTGAATTTTAAAATCGCATCTTCCAAATTCGGATATGATCTGCCTTCATCAGCATTCCATGATGGAGTTCATCTCCCCGTTCGTGGCACTATCCGGTTAAACGTTAACACCTCTAGCTATGAGCTACCTTTCCATTTAGACATCGACAATAGTATGCCGCTACTTTAGAACTTTTCCCCACCATGATGACATCGAGATCTCTGCCAATGACATTATCCCCTGGCCAGCTCGACTAACTTTGCCTATGCTGCTATCACCTTCGTCAGATTTGGTATCCACGTCGAGCCGCTTCTATTACCGGGATTGCACGTCGTCACCGAGGTCCAAACACACTCTACCAAAAATAAAACAATCGTTGCTAGCTGCCTTTGTCGAAGGATGAAACCTCGCTCCCGGATGACCACCAAGATCTCTCGAATGCCATCTCCATCTATGGAGTATAGGTACGCCAGTGATTCGCGTCCATGGCTCCGATGTCCTCCCTGCTGACCTCGCCGTGACCATGTTCAAGTCATCAATGTATGACCTTGATTCAATGTTCGATGCTTATTCGGGTCACCGTGTTGGTCTAGGTTGATTCTTATCCGTGTGTCGGGCCATGTGGTATCCTCCTCGCTCCATGCTGTTTCCACCTTATCTGCACATAAAACAAATAGGTGAATTAGCCTTAAAACAAACTTTAAAAACAAAATAAATTAGACTAAAAACATAAAGTTAAACTATAAAAAACAAACTTTAAATTTAAACCATTTTAAAACGTAAACTAAAACGTGGTGAATGAAGCCACCATGACTTCATTCACCTCTTTTTATTTTTATTTATATTTTATTGTTTTTACTTTTTTTATTTATTTTAAATACATATATAAAGATATATATTTAAATTTTTATTTTTATTATTTGAAACATACAAATGAAAGAGAACACAAAAAAAAATAACGATAAAAAGGCTAGCATATAATTTGACGATAAATAATCATCTACAAGAAATTGACAATAATTTGACAAAAAATTGTTGACAAGAATTTGACAACAATTTGACGATAAAAAAAAATTGTCGTCAAGAATTTGACGATAAAAAATTGTCGTCAAGAAAAAGTCGGCGACAATAAAATATCGTCGATAAGAAAAAGTCGTCGACAATAAAATATCGTCGACAAGAAAAAGTCATCGACAATAAAATATTGTCGACAACAAAATATTTCTGACAAAAACTGATGACAAAAGCAAATTCAAAACAAACTGATCATTAGACACTCGAAACCAACACGCAAACACCCAAATACCAAAAATAAAAAGGTGGGTCCCCAATTTTGGGGTACGTTGTGGAGCAGCCACAACACTACCCAATCAACACCTTCTAAGAGAGATCATATTGATCATCCTCAACCTCCTTATAGGCCACTATTTTCTCTAAATTTACTTTAGCTGCTACTCTTGGCATAGTGCTCTTCCCTTGACTAGCTTGGTAGGATGGATCTCCATATCATACTATTTTATTTTAGTAATCCATCCAACCCTTTTATTACCCAATTCTCCTTGGAGGATGAATTTTCTCACATATGTATGAACCACGTAGACTAGGGTTTTGCTTTGGACCAAGTATTGCCTAAAATTCTTCAAAGATTTCATAACATGAATACTTGTCTTTCAATGAAGTTGTACTTAGTATGATACTCATGCAATGTCTGACTCTAGAATAATATGTGGTGTTCCTCTCCAGTCTCATCCTTTTAAGTAAGTACAAATGCTTAGATTTCCTCAGCTCCATAGGCATATACAATAAAATATTTGGTGAAATCCAAATTTATCAATACTGGTGCAGTGGTAACTGCATTTTTACTAGCCTTGAAGGATTTTTTCTGCTTTTTAGTCCACTTGAACTCCATATTTTTCTTGAGTAATTTAGATATAAGCCTGACTACCTGAGTGAAGTATGAAATAAACTTCCACACAAAGTTAATCTGCCCAAAGAAGGATTGTAAACTCTTTTTTTTTTGTGGGCAAGGGAAGGGCTAGGATTGACTTTACTTTATCTGGATCTATTGTCATCCGTTCTTTGGAAACTATATGTCCGAGTAGTTTTCCCTCATGAACTGCAAAGAAAGATTTCTTGGGATTAAGAGATATACCAAACTCTCTATATTTTTGGAAAACTTTCTCTAAATGTTCAAGATGTGACTCTTTTTTATGAGAGAATACTATCATATCATATAGGTAAATCAAAATTATTTTATTGATGAGTTCATCGAAGGCATAAACCATTGCCCTATGGAAAGTGGCTTCTGCATTGGATAGACTGAATGATATCCTCTGACAAGAAAATTTCCCTCATTTGATAGTGAAAGCTATTTTGAATTGATCTTCATCCTTAACCCAAATCTAGTTGTACCCAAAAAATCCATCCAATAAAGAGTATCTTTCCACTACTGACACCAAATGAAGGATCTCATCCATCTGAGGAAGAGGATAGTGATATTTTAATGAGGCTCTGTTTAAATTACTAAAATCCACACATAGGCGAATGTCTCCATTTTTCTTTCTCATTAGGACCAGTTGGAGACCCATGTGTAATGCTTAATGGGATATATGATTTTATCTTCCATAAGTTTAATCAGTTCCTATCTCATTATGGATTCAATTTTTGGATTGACGGGTCTTTGTCTTTGCCAAAAGGTTTTACATTACGTTCCATATCAATAGTATGTTGAATGATCTTATCATAGACTTTAAGGTCATCATAGGACCAGGCGATGATATCCGAATATCTAGAATATAATGTCTTAACTTCTTCCACCTCTTCGAGAGAGGATCTTAATCCTACACTGATTTTATTATCTACTCCTATCTCCACCTCATTGCATATTTTATCATCTATTTTCATAGCCTTTAGTTTTTTGCCATCCTCATTATCAAATAAAATTTCTAATGTGATCAAACATTTAGGAATATAATTGTTCTTGAGATGTATCATATCTTGTTGCTCTATTTCTTGAACAAGCTCTTATTGAACTTCTGATAAACAAGATTCTTTGACTAGAAAATCAATTATATGGTCATCTCTTTTGAAGAATTTCTAGAAGATCTAGCTATCTAGGATTATGGGCCTAAAGACTAGCTTGACCTTCTTACTTGCAGTTGTGCCCAAATATGAGGAAGGATGGAAATTAGCTCCTTTAATAGCTAAAGCATCATCTAGTGTATTCTGATCTCTAGGAATGGAGTGGATATTCAACACATCAAATGACTCCATTAAATCCCACACTATTTTCATATAAGTCCTCAGATAGTGATGTTTATTGTTGTATTTTTTGTGACTTGGTTGACTACTAGCTCTGAATCACTAAATATGTCTAATATTTTTATTTCCATTTTTCCTGCTTGCATCAACCCTAAACACAAAGCTTCGTATTCCATTGTATTATTTGTACAAGACCAAGTGAATATGAAGGAAAATATTTTTACTCCTTATGAGGGAGATTTTAGCACTATACCAGCTCTAGCTCCATTTTTGCACCTTGATCCATTAAAATGCATAGTCCAAACCTCTGTATGTCTTAATGATTGATTGGATATAGTAGGGACGTTATTTTTGGGCTCAGTGGATATATTGTATGTGCCCAACCTAGTCTCTGCTAGACTGTAGTCACCTCTGAAGGGTAATTCATCTTCTATCTCTAAATCTTCTAAGATTTCTACTATTTTTAGTTCTTCCATCACTGAATTATTGCATAAATCTTCTTCAATTTTTCCAATGTGGAAGAACATCAACTTTTATGAAGTTATTCTTATTATTTTGCCTTTGTAAGGAACTATCATTGCAGAGTAATCAAGATAAATTATTCCATCAATTTTGGTCGTGAACTCTCTCGAAAAGCAAATACTAAAATACGACTTGAGGTATACTACAACAATCTCCTAGATAATTTTAAGTTTCGGGGCCTTGTGTAACCTAATAAATACATATTATAAAACTCCCATAGTATTTACAGGGGTAGCATCAAGCTATAAAACACCTTGGTAAGACCTTGTGTAATCCATCCCTATTTTATCACAAAATTATTTTAGAATAACATTTGTTGAGGTCCCTGAATCTATCATACCATAGTGGACCACCCATCCTTCCATTTTGAGAGATATGTAGAATGGTGGTGGTCTATTCTTCAGGGTGGCAAGAGACATATTTTCTCTATCTTGTGCTATATAGAAAACCGTGGTTGTTTCTTTTTCTTGAGACCTTTAATGCAGGGAGGCTTTCAACAAGTCAATTTGGTTGGGAAGGAAAAGAGTGTCATATAGGCTTGCTCTAGCTAGAACTCTTTTTAATTTATCAACGATATTATATTTCATCTAAATTGGTGAAGGTCTTTCATACCTTTTTTCTAGATCTCCATAGTTCTTTATGTACTTTTGTATAGCTTCGATCCTTTGGCGCTTCGCAATTGAAGGGAAAATTAGCTTTTCTTGGGACTCTTTTCTCGCACTTTCTTGTTCTCTATTTCTTTATTTCTCACCTTGAACTGGAAAGATCACCTCTTTCTTCTATCTTATGGGGACTGCATTACTTTTATCTACTTCTTGCATAATGAGAAATTGATCCTCACTTTGTAGCGGTGTTTCTATCCTCTTTTGTGAAGGAACCTAGAAACTACTCATCTTCTATGGGTTCACTTGCATAGGCTTATTTTTAGACCTCGTCATTACCAAAACTTGATCCTTCTCGAAATAAATTTGTCCAATCATGACTTGATCATACTGTCACAGCATGTTGACTCTTCCCTTTTGGTTTCTTTCTACCTTTTCCATGGCCTACTGCACATGGTGTTGGTACATGACACAAGATTATAAATCATGTGGATCATTGCATACTAAACACCATACATTAAAAATATTGGTCTCAAAAATGTGATCGTGATCATCCTGATTTGCATTGACTCTGATTCCAATACTATTACTAAGACCAAGCTTTTGATATCTGCTTATATAAGGGAATCTTATTGGTTGAAATATTTCTATCTCTCTCTTCTCCATAGCATTCATTTTATTACTGAGTGTCTTGAACGTAATTTGAATGTCAAGAAGCATAGTGGACTCTTGAGGAGCTTGAGATGGGAGTGGCGAAAAGGAATTTACAAGCATTGGTATTTTTAGTGGTAAAATGGGAGTCATCTGAGGGAAGGGTGATGACAGAGGAGGGGGATCCATGTATGAAGATGCATAATACTGACTTAAGGCATGAGATGTCTCAAAACCATAAGGCATGATGGTTTTTGGAGGTAACCTTCCTACATTAATTAGGATATTATCAACATGTACAACTACATTGTAGAACTGAGGGAAGGTGTTGACTTCGGACTGTTGTGTTTGTAACCCAAGATCTGAATCCAAAGCTATGATATAGTATATAAAGTGAGAGTGAATGTGGGTCTATATTTCGATGGAATTCTTTGTCAAGTTCTTATATATCTCAAGTTAAAGTCCAAAATAGATTCTTGATGATGTTTTTGCATAGATGTAAACTGGTTAAGGAGGGAAAAAAGATCAAATGACTCATTGAAATCTTCTACAAAGGGTTCCACTAAAGCATGCCATGAAGTAATGGTGTTATCTTCTAAATTTTTGAACCCATACAAAATTTTCCTTCTAAAGGATAGGGCTAGGAACTTGATAATGGCATCCTCATTTTTTATATTATGAATAGCTGCTAAATTTAAGATATCTTGACAATACTCGTAAGATGTTTATATACGACACATCATATGTAGGTATCTATTTTTACACAACCAATATAATATCATGCACATATGAAAGTCTCAGAGGATCGGTTGAATTCCAACTAGGGTATTTTTGCAAGGGCTGATTTGGAGGTACATTTTGAGCCATATTTACTGGTGATATTCTAGTTGGAGGTGGCTATAAAGGTGCTACAAGGATTTTTTTAGGAGTCTAGTCTGAATGGAATTTCTAGTTTAAATATCTTAGGATAGTGGATCCTTTTAGAGGGAGCTCATAATAAATGAATGACCCTAGATTATTCTTTGTAGTTGACCTAGTATTCATGAAAAACTACAAGATGCTGGAATGGTTTTCTAGATATTTACATTTAGGGGAGTCACCAAATGATTTTACAGATCACCGCTTAATGAGGTCAAGACAAATCACTAAATCTTCATTCCTTCTGGTGGTGTAAAGAAAATAAACTATTATGGGTTAACTAATGCTTCTTGTAAGCAGGGTCCCATCGGACGTGCCAAAATTGTTGGAATCTAAATTGACATCAAGGGAACCTTGAACTGTAACTATGAATCTATTACTTATGGTAGGTGCATACCCGCTAATCACAACTCAAACCTTGACATTGTATGGATAGAGATATACTTAAATACAACCTCCATAGTAGGTTGATACCTTGTCAACTTTTTAGATGCCGACTCAATTAAGCTCAATTAAAAAGTCTAAGTTTAGGAATTGAAATAGGATAAGGGTAGAAAACAATTGAAAAATTAGGTGGTTGGATAGAGCTAACAATATTTAAAAATAGCAAGAATCTGCTAATCAATCATATTTCCAATATACCACACTTGAGATTAACAACAATCAAAACTCAACATCTTCACCATTAAAATAAGGAAATGCTTAGAAAACTATTTAAAACATCTAAATGCTAATAATCCAAATAGTAGAATTAGATCAATAATTAGGCTAAAAAAAATAGAAGTCTTGTACAATATTTATTTAGGCATGAACCATTCCAAGGTGCTCTAAATTAGAAATTCGATATCAGCAAAATTAACTAACCATAAAGCAGTAACAAAAACACATTCATAGAACGAATTCATAGTTGGTAAATATGAGAAGCTAGATGTAAACATCCAAGTAATGCTCCTTCTATTTATCTAATAGTATTTACAATAATATATCAGGAAAATACTCCAGAGCCAACCCTTAATCATGGGGTTCGATCTCTTTATATATATTTTACAATGATTAACACACTAGAATATTACAAGGAATTTATCTATTAAAACATCAAAGTGCTGAGGTGGCGACCTCTCATGAATCTTCATGAAGGGAACTAAGCTATGCTCCATCGATGTTGTATCTTTGTACTCTACAAAATCTAAGCTCCTCAACTAACTTCCATGGCCGAAGAGTTTATAGATCAATATGGACCGTTCTTCATTCTTGCAAAGCATCTTCCATCGTTAATTTACAACTAAAAATGCACTTGGATATTAATTTCGATGACGTTTGGTCTTTCCAAATCTTTTTCACTACCTTTTTCATGTTTAGAATATAATGGTTCATTTTCCACTAGTCCTAACTTAACCATATTGATTGTGGAGTATGGGTTTTTAAATATCTCGTAACCTTTCAAAGAATTTACAACTCTAAATTCTACCGAGTAAGATTTGACTATGCTAACTACGAAATTGGATTTTGTGGCTACCAAAGGCTTATTGCAAACTTTTAAACTTTGATTTTTGCTAGGTTGGATTTTATTGGCATGACTGCAAAACTCTTATTCTACTTAGGATTTTTTGGAAGATGTTAACACTACTTTCTAGGATCCGTAACTCCATGTTCTGCCTTAAATCATTTGACCATGCTGATTACAAAATTTATCTTTTAGCATATTTTAAACTCTCACTTCTTCTGACGTGCAAAATTTCCACACCTTTGTTTTCTACCATTTTGAGTTTCACTTTTCTGACTTTGACCTTGCTGACTGCAAAATTTGTCTCCAGTGGAAATTCACATAGCCTTTGCCATATTTTTGATTACGTAGCAGATTTATAATTTGGCTAAGTATGTAGCCTTTTGAAGTCTACAATTTTTATTAAATTTTTGAGAAGAGGAGTTGAGTATCTACTGAATTAGAAGACCTACGAGAAGAGATCTCAAGATTATTTGGAGAAAGAGAAGAAGTCTAGAGAGAGCCTTACTTCAAAATTGAAGAAGTGGCCATTATAGGACTTGAGAAGAAAGCTAGAGGAAGGAGATTATAAGCAAGGAGAAGTTTTTATTAAGAAGGATTTGTAACAATTATTGCCATCTAAAAAAAATCCTAAGAGGAAGAAGTTTTTGGCAAGAAGGTTGCCAAATTTTGGAGAAGGATTTTGAAGATCTCAAGATATTCAGATTATTGAGGAAGAAGATAGCGAAGGAGATCATATTTGAAGTTAGAAATTGACAAGAACATTGAAGGAGAAGGGAAGATTGAAGAGGCCACAATTTTGGGAAGTTTAAGGATAACCACAATATTTTTAAAGGCTGATTTGAAAGGAGAAGGTTGCTGATTTTTGAGGAAGAAATCGAAGGGTTATAGGAGAATATATTGAAGGAGGTATAGAGTTGTGGTTTAGAAAATATTTAAGTGCATTTTTAAGTGTGCTTGAATAGGATATTGAACAAGGTTATAACAATTAAAGAAGGCAGCATCCTGGAGAACTTCGAGGTATCGAGCAAGTTGGTATTTGAGCAAAAATTAGAGCTACAAAATTTATATGCTTTGAAGTAGTAAATAGAAAGGAAGTGAAGGTGCAAATTTTACAAGACAAAGATAGTAAAAAGGGTGAATCAATCACCAAAGATGTCAGCTATGAAAGGAGATAAAAAAAAGTATGTGATATTGGTGCAACATAATTTTATTATTAGAGTATTAAAAATAGTCTACATTAAGTATTTGAGAGCACCATATTAGATTTATTAAAATCTGAAAAACATAGTTGAAAATAGAGTCTTCAAGCAAAAGGAGTTAGTAGTATTTGCACCCTAAAATCTACAAGATAGAACAACAAAAGTCTAAGTTAAAGATTTACTTAAAAAGAAGAAATAAGAAGGGAATAACATTAATATTGGATGTTGTTTTTTGCTTATAAAAATTGTAGATTTATTAGTGTAAAAGGAAATAAAATAAGGGTATTCTTCCAAGAAAAATATAAGATCAAAGAGATCAGATTTTATGTGTCTAAAGATACTAATAAAGCCACAGTCCAAAGAAAAAGTGAAAGCATCTATTTAGAGTAGTAAAGAACCACCAAAGCTCAAGGAAGAGCCACCATCAGTCAAGTAAAAGCTACCACAATCCAAGGAAGCACCGCTATTGATCAAGGAAGAGACACCACTGTCTAAGGAAGAACCACCACCAGAAATGTAAAGCAAAGTTGAAGGTCCATTGCCATAATTTCATCCAAGGAGTCCAATTGAATGTAACTAAGATGCTTTTGAAAAAGAAAGTGAAAGAGTATACGTACAGGTGATAGAAAATTTTGGAAATTAGGGAAAATTCCAAGTGTTAAGGATTGGAGGAAACGTTACATACAATGGATATGTGTTAAGAAGACAAAACACTTTAGGTGTAAAAATTATTCCAAGGCTAAAAGGAGACATTACATCTTCATTGTAAGTGAGACAGTTACAAATAGTAACACTCACAGTGTCATAATATCAACAAAAAGGGAAGTTATGTTATAAAAACTTGAGGAGAGTAAGGGAAGCAAATTTGGAGTGTTGGAAGCATTTGAGTGCCATGTGGCACATGTATAGTGGAAGGTCAACAAGTTAGAAGTATTTCAAGCACCCATAGCAAGGAAGATAATGTATTTTAGGAAACCAAATATACAAGAGTGTAAGAGCATTTGCAGAGGAGTGTTAGAAATAGGAGTATGTGCAAGAAGGTTTATTAATTGAATACTAAGTACATGTAAGAAGGATATATACCACTTGGCATTGCAAGGGATACATTCAAGTTATTTGCAACAAGGGATTCAAAGGATCAAAGACTGTAAACACATTACAATAGTAAGGATACAATGTGAATTAGAGTACCTTTGTAAAGGTTGAAGTCAATTTACCAATCAAAGAGGAAAGAGAATAGCATTTCCAAGGTAGGCCAAAGTATAGTAGAGAGTCCATACATACAACACATAATAAAGAATGTCTATTAGAAATCAGTAAAACTCAATTGACCAAGAGAATTACCACATTCAAGGCAAAAGGTAATTAATTTTATTTAATTTATTTATATGCTCAAGATAGGAGGTATAATATTGCTTACAATTATTATTTTCTAAGGTTAAAAGTGAAACTATTTATTTTGGAGAGATATGAATTAAGTTGTGAAACCTTAGATATAAGATTAAAGTTATTTGAGAATTTTATAAAAAAATGAAATTTGGTTTGAAGGAGTTGAAGGAATAAATTCTAAAGTTTGTAATTTGACTATTTGAATTTATAAAACATTTTTGAAATATTTGCAATTTAATTAGATTGGAGTAACTAAGTTTGGAGTTATAAGGAATTCAACATCAACATAGGATTGAGAAATTTAGAATTAAAATAAATTATATTCTTTTGAGATTAGGGAAATAAAAGGTTGTCAACTTTAGGATCAATAATTGAAAATTGTTCTTAGACTATCAACCAAAACTAAGGTGAAACAAAAGTAGAGTTTTTTGAAATTGCATTCAAAATTATCTTTAGTTTACTATTCATAACTAGGGATTCATAAGGAAGTCAACCTCAAAGTTTTTTTTTTCTCAAAAAAATTTCTATTCTGATGTCTACTCCAAAGGTTTCATTGAGTAATGAAATGGAAAATGAAATTAGAAAAGAAAGAGTACAAGTTATAAAATATAGAATTAAAAATTTGGTTGAAAAATCTAAAGGAAAATTAGACTAAGTTTCAAGTTTCATTTATAAGTAAGCACTAGAAGAAAATTTTTAAGCATTACAATACTATCTGCATGTAAGAATATTTGAAGCAATTGACAATAAAAAAGATAGTGTTATGATTCCTTTAAACATTTCTAGCATAGTATACATGGGACTGCTTACACTAAATATCACAAAGAGAAGAACTTGAAGAAAAGGAGTTGATTATCTCTTAAGAAGAAAACAAAAATTGATGAATCGTTCTTAGAAAAAATATTTCATTCATGTAATATTAATGCTTCAAGTTCATCCAATTCAGGACCTTATTATGATGCTATAAGTGAATGCTGATAAGGTTCTGCACAAAAGAAGATTTATGATCTAAAGAACAAAGGCAAATAGAAAGTGTTTTTGGAGTAATCAAATGACAATGTGACATCATCTAAAAACTTATAGATTATCATTAATGATGAATACAATCAAGATGAGAAAGATCCTGATCAAGAAGGTATTCAATGCAAAGTGAATTAAGAGATGAAGATCCTTATTGAAGACTAAAATCTTCATTAATAACCAAAAAATATAATACAAGGGGATGTTATAATATATTATACTATTTGGTAAATTCTAATGTACCACATTGGGTACATATTTAGATTAGGAAAGAGTGTCCTAGATTAGAGAATGTGTATTTACTTAATTCAATTTAATAAAAGAACAAGTGTGCAAAGTATTTTGGTAAGCAAAGGAGTCAATTCAGTGCTACTAGGCACTATGCAAATAGAATTACAACCAAGAAAATTTGTTAACATCAACAATTGGTTTCTAGAGACTGAAGAGGCTAAACTATTTTATGTCATAACCTGACATATTAATGCCTTTGCATGGGAATACAATGATATTAAGGGAATGCATCTAACATATTCACTCATAGGATTTACACCACCAAGACAAAATGGTTTGATAACCTCAAAAGAGGATATATCCTACTTTCAAGGACACAATGAAGACAAATATTGAAAAGTTGTTATATATAAGATTCATATATCCAATATATAATATCCAATGGATATCACCATTGGTTATCATTCCCAAAAAGAATAAGTAAATGCAAGTGTGTGTTGATTATAGAGAGCTTAGCAAAGCCACTCAAAAAGACCATTTTCCATTGTTGTTCATAAATCAGGTACTCGAGACCCAGGTGTTGTAGGTGAGTTGGAGAGGAGAGGTCAATCCTCTAAGGGAGGTCCCAGGTTCAAATCTTCACCCTACCAAAAAGCTGAATTGGGTATCCAAAATCCAATTGATAATGTTGATGTGGGCAGGGTCGGGTGCAACTCTTGGGTGACTTTGACGGTGTAGAACCCCCTGTTCATGGTCTCTCAGACCAAGGCGGCTCGCACGGGGTTTTTCCCTTAAAAAAAATAAAAAAATAAATCAGGTACTCGATACGCTCTCTAGAAAGAAGTAATATTTTCTATATGAATTTAGTAGGTATAATAAAATAAGGTAGAACCAAATAATTAAGACAAAATTATTTTCATGTGCTCCCAAGGAACATTTGCCAGTGGAGTCTTACCTTTTGGGTTGTGCACCGCTCTTGCAAATTTCTAGCAGGTGGTTCTCAATTTTTTTGCATATCTTAACAATGAATGCATTAAGGTATACATGGATGAATTCATAGTATATGGAGAAACCTTTGATGAAGCTCTACATAATCTATATTGAATACTTACCTAATGTGAAACACATAATCTATCTCTAAGCAACAAAAAGTTCTTAATGATGATGGATGAAGGTATTGTATTGGGACACTATATTTTGGCAATAGGCATAAAAGTAGATCCTAAAAAATAGATGTTATAAACCAATTGCCTCCATTAAAGACTCAAATGAATGTTAATAATTTCTTGGGACATGTTGGTTATACAATTATTGAAAATTTTAGCAAATTTGTGGCTCTATTGTTCACTCTTCTTACCAAGGAAGTTGAGTTTAAGTGGACCCCAAAATGTCAAGTGGTGTTTGAAGATATCAAAGAAAATTGATATTGCACCTGTATTAAGGGGACTTGATTGGAAGCTACCATTTCACATACATATTGATGCTTCCAATAATGCAATTTATGTAGTCCTTGGTCAACAAGACAAGGAAAAATGGAAAAATTATGCTCATTTTATATTAGTAAAACATTAATGGGTGCAAAACAATACACTACAACTAAACATGCATTTATAGTAGTAGTATATATGATCTATATGTTTCATCGCTATATGACATATTACCATATATAAATACACATGAACCAATATACAATAAAATATCTGATGAGTAAACCAATGGTGAGTGGACAAGTGGTCAGATAACTATTATTGCTACAAGAATTTGATATTACTATTGTAGATAGATCTGACAGGAAAAATGTAGTTGCCAATTTTCTATCAAGATTAAATACTACAAGAAAGAAACAATTAGAGGATGTTTCTTTTCATGATGAACATTTTCTTCCAATCTCAATACTCTTTTTGTGGTTTGTAGATATTTCTAACTATCTATTAATTAGGAATATTACTTCCCACCTTACTCCAAATGAGAGATGCTAGCTAGTTTTACTAAGTTCATATTTTCAATGGATAAAAGGACTCTTGTTTAAATGTGGACCTGATCATGTTTTATGAAGGTGTATAAGGGAAGACAAATTTATGATATCATTTGGGTGTTTCACGATGAATCTTCTGGAGGGAAGTATTCTATAAAATAAACCATATAAAATGTTATTGGAGTAGGGTACTTCTGGCTTTCACTTCATAAGGATGTGAAGAAATATGTATTCCATTGTGACCAATTTCAAATAATGGGAAAACCTACAACACAAAATGAGATACCTTTGAATTCTTGAGGATGTTTTTCGCAGGACTGCCCAAACTGCCAAACTTGTTTTGGCCATATTTCACTCATCCGGACTCGGATTGAGCTGAAATTTTGAGGGTAGATGCCTGACAAACCCTAGAATGTCTCCACCAATTTTTAGATCATTTGGAGCAACACAGATCCTAGCGCATCCCTATGTGTGAACGATATTTTTGGCAAGCGACTATGCGAGGGTTTCATCTGGGTTAAGTGCAAGCAGCTCCAGAGGTTGGTTTTTGGGGCCTTCGGGCCCTAGCGGCCAATATTTTTGTGGTTTCTTGCTCAATATTTTAGCAGGAAATGTTGCAGGGGATCCAAGATGGGTTAGAAATCTATCTTTCAATAGATCTTCATGCTGTGAACTTGAGTGACAATGGCTTCCAATTTGCTGCACAAAAGAAAAGTGAAAATCATACCTTTCCACGATGTCTAGGGCATGGATTAAAGAGATCACGAAACAAGTTTCAAGCAATTGATCAAAAAATGGCTCAGATCTCAAGTGAATCTGGTGCTAAGGTGCACCCACAAAATAAATCTACTATGGAAACCCCTGTCAAGGGTAAGAATTTCGAAGAATCAGCCCCAAAAATGAATTTTAGGGATGCCCTCCATGGTGGACAACCTCAGCCTAATGCTAATATTAATCTTAGGGCTTCCCGTAAACCTCTAAGAATGCCTAAGATTGATCCTAGGAAAATGGAGTCAGGATGTCTTAAAGTAGTTGATGGAACTCCTATTGTTAAGCTTGATATGGGCAACATTCAGACTGGCATTGAAGATCTGGAAAAAAGAGGACTAATTTGTCATTTCATGGGTTTTCATCCGAGCCTATCTGCTTTCAAAGTCTGGGCTGCAAAAATCTGGAAAACTAAAGGTGAGTTACAAATCTCTATTTATCCAAATGGTTATTTTCTTGTTTTATTTTCTAATAATGAAGATAGAGAGAAAATTTTTCAAGGGGGTCCCTGGTTCTTTGGAAGGGCAGGGCTTTTCATGAAGCCCTAGCATACTAAATTTAAAGTCAAAGAAGAGATGCCTTCTACAGGTCCCGTGTGGGTTAGACTCTTTGGCCTCCCAATTGAATTCTGGAATCCAACTATTTTTTCTTCAATTGGAAACTCTTTAGGAACATTTATGATGACTGTTGATTGTACTAAAAAATTTGAACATATTATTTATGCTCGGATTTGTGTTTTAATGGATTTTGACAAACCCCTACCTAAAAATATCACTTTACAATTTGGGGAGGACACTTGGGAGCAAGTAGTGGACTATGAGAACATTCCTTTTCATTGTAGAATTTGCCATGAATATGGTCATTTGGCTAGTGTTTTCCCAAATAAAATTCTAGATCAAAAGAAAGAAGATATAAATTCAGTAGGTTTCCAAATGCCTAAGAAGAAGAACACTCAAAAAAAACTAGTTATGAAGGATCAATCAAAGTTATCTGCTAATATGTTTGAAATTCTTTCCACAAATGATGTCCCAAGTGAGGAAGAGGAAATAATGGAAACATAAATCTTAGAAACACAATTTAAATATAAAGGGAAGAACTCAGAGACAAACCAACAAATCAAAGGATTTCAACAGAAAAAAGGGAGAAAATATTCACAAGAAAAACAATCTTTTAAATGTTAAAACTTCAAATAATACAGGTCCCAATATAGACTCTGTTGAACCTTCTGGTAACATTTTGACTATGTACAAGCATTCTTCAAGGCTAGAAGCCATCTCAGATTCAATTGGAGTAAGTCAAGAAATAAGGAAAAAAAATTGAAGATGGATTCTAATCAAAAGGCAGGTCGCAAGACTAATCAATATCATATGGTAAAAGAAGGTGAAAAGCTTGTAGAGGAAGGTAAGATTAATGCCCTTCCCAAATTTTTTAGCCCTAGTATTAATGAAGATCATCACTTGGAATATTAGAGGACTCAAAGGGAGTCTTTCAAAACAAAATGAAATTAGAAGAATGATTCAGATAAATCATCCACATCTTGTTTTCCTTCAAGAAATGAAGATGTCAATAGAGGATATGGAATCAATTGCTAGTAAAATTTGGCCAGCTGGAAAAGTGGTTTCCCTCAGTTCCCAAGGGACTTCTGGTGGCATTGCTTGCCTTTGGGACCCAAAAGAGGTAGTTATTCACCATATGGTTGGCATTTGGGGTCTTTTGGCTATAGCTATTCAAAGTAGACATTCCAACCAAATTATGCTCTGCATTATTGTTTATGCTCCGACTAATTTGGAGGAAAAAAGAAGATAGTGGAAGAATATTACTTATATTATCTCTCATTTTCTTGAAGCTTGGATCTTGATCAGAGGAGATTTCAATACCATCCTCTCTCTAGATGAGAAAATGAGGGGAAATAGAAATTTGGATAGGAGCACTGACCTCATGAGCGAATATATTACAAACCTCCATCTTGTGGACATCCAACTAGATAATGGCCTTATGACTTGGTCTAATAGAAGGCAAGGCTTAGCTTGTATAATGGAGATATTGGATAGGTTCTTGCTCTCTGACAATTTCTTAATCCATGGTCACATTCCTAAAGTGAAGACTCTTAACAATGCTGGTTCGGATCACTGGCCTGTCATGGTGGAAATGTGGAAAACCAATGTGAGTTTCTCTCCTTTTCAATTTTAGTTAATGTGGCTTAGAGACAGTTCCTTTAAACCTCGAGTGCAACAATGGTGGAAGGAAGGTAAACCTAGGTATGGGACTAAGATGTTCTATTTTTCCAAAATATTGCAATACATTAAATCCAAAATCAAGACTTGGAACTGGAAGGAGTTTGGGGATGTTCATAAAAAAAACATGAAGTTATTGCTCAACTTGAAAATTTGAATAAGAAAATCCATTTAGATGGCCTCATAGAGAGTACAAGTGCAGATGAAATTAAACTCACAGCTCAGTTAGAGGAATGGGAAAAAAGAGAAGAACTCTTATGGAAGCAAAAATCTAGAATTCAATGGCTCAAAGAAGGTGATCGAAACACAAATTTCTTCCACAAATATCTTCTAGCTCAAAGATCTCACAACTTTATTTCTTCCCTGAAATCAGATTCTGGAGATGTTGTCTACACTTGGGATGGCATGAACTCTATTGTTGTCAATTACTTTTCCAATATTTTTACTGCTACTCCTCTTGACTCGACTTCTCAACAAAATGTTCTTCAAGCAATCCCTTCTCTTATCACTTCTGAGGAGAACTCTATTTTGACTGCTCCTATTACTATCAATGAGCTTCAATAGGTAGTTTTTAAAATGCAAAAAGGGAAAACCCCAGGTCCTGATGGTTTTCCCATTGAGTTCTACCAAGAGTTTTGGGATATCCTTCATGCTGATTTATTAGAGGTGGTGGAAGAAGCCAGGAAAGCCAAAGAAATTTTGAAGGTTATCAATAAAACTTATATTACTCTTGTTCCAAAAGCTCAAGAGGCTGAACATATCTCAACTTTTAGACCTATTGCTTTATGTAATGTTCTTCTCAAAATCATTACTAAGATCATGGCAGAAAGGTTGAAGCCTCTTTTGCATAAGATTATTTCCCCTGAACAAGGGGGTTATGTGGAAGGGCATCAAATAGTTGATGAGATAGTTCTTGCTCAAGAAGCCATCCATTCCATGGATATGCAAAAATCTCCTTCCATGTTCATTCGGTTAGACTTATCCAAAGCTTATGATAGAGTGGATTGGCACTTCCTTATCAAAGTTTTGAGGCAATTTGGTTTCTCTCAAGATTGGATGGATTGGATTATGGGATGTATCTCTTCAGTTTCCTACTTAGTTCTTATCAATGGCAGGCCTTCTCAGTTGTTCCCAGCTTCCAGAGGTATTAGGCAAGGTGACCCCCTATCCCCTTATTTATTCATCATTATTGTTGAATGCTTAGGTAGGGCTATAACCAAAAAGAGAGAAGACAAAACCCTTGAGGGAGTTACCATTGCTCATGGAGCTAGACCTATCTCTCATCTTCAATTTTTTGATGACTCTACTCTTTTAGGTAAAGCTATAGTTAAGGAAGCTTCTACTATTAAGCAAATCATTAGCTATTTTTCTAAGGCTACCGGGCAATTGATCAATGAAGATAAATCTAAAGTCATTTTCTTTCACTGCTCTTCTATACAGGAATCCATGGTCTTGGATAAATTAATATATAATAAGACCTCCCTTCCAATCACTTATTTAGGTATTCCCATCAATATTTAAAGATAAAAAAAAATATTGGAATTGGTTGTTGGACAAAGTCAAGAAGAAAATTGGAAAGTGGACCAATAGGTGGCTTTCTTCTGGGGGTAGAATCACCTTGGTAAAATCAGTCCTTCAGGCTATTCCTATTTATGTTTCTACCATGTTGAATATCCCAAAGGTTGTTCTTCAAGAACTGGATCAAATCAGTCATCGGTTCCTCTAGAGTGGTACTAAGGAGAAAAGAAAATGGGCCTTGGTGAAATGGGACACTTTATGTCTTCCTAAGAATGAAGAGGGGTTAGGATTTCGGTCTGCTATTAATAACAACAAAGCTTTAGCTGCTAAATTATATTGGAGGATTTTGCATAACCCCAATGCTCTTTGGACCAAGAATCTTCATGCTAAATATGTTGAGAACAAAAGTCCTGAAGACCTTGTTCGCTATCAATTGCCTTCCAAAGGTTCTCCCATTTTAGCAGTTCTTAAGACTAGTGAGGATTTGATAAAGAAAAAATTATTTTGGATCATTCATAATGGTCAATAGGTAAATTTTTGGATAGATTCTTGGGATGGTCACAAGCCTTTGATAACTCAGTTTCCCGATTGGAGGCCTTGGATGGAGGAGCTTCACCAAGCTAACTGGATAAAGGTGGCTAATTATTATCGGTACCATACTGGTAATTCAGAGGTTGGTAGATATTGGATCCCTATTGAGGACTGGCCTATTCAAATCCTAGAAAGGTAAAGACAAGATATCCAATGCATCCTTCATATGAGATCTCTCTCTTGGTCCCATGATAAAGATTATTTTGGATGGAACAACACTACTAAGGGTGAGTATTCAGTTGCTCAAGGTTATTTGGCCTTATGCCATAATAATCCCAACCAATCATCTGACATATTTTCTCAGTTGTGGGCTCAAAATCTCTGGCCTAAGGTGAGGTTCTTTACTTGGATTTTATTGCATCGTAGGGTGCTTACTGGGGAGCATCTTATGAAGCATGGTTTTCATGGCCCTTTTAGATGTGAAATGTGTGAAGAGAATGTGGAAACTCTCAACCATATTTTTATTGAGTGTACTTTAGCCTCTGAGATTTGGAGGAGAATGGCCACTTTACTTGGCTTACAATGGTCCAATTTTTTTACTTTTGAACAACTTTGGAGGGATTGGCCTAATCAAGAGGGTGTTGATCATTTTATTAGGCAGTTAGTTTGGATGGGTTCTACCATTCTTCTTTGGAATATATGGAATGAAAGGAACAACCAAATTTTTAATCAAGAAAGGAAGGATATTCACTATATCTAGAAAAAGACCATTGCCAACTTAGTTGAATCAGTCCATCAACTCCTTAATCACCCCCAAAACTCCCACCAAATATGGGATCAAGTGATGCAAATATTGAAGATTAACTCTTCTAAGAGAAACCAACTTAAAGGGAATGTGAGTAATTGCAAGATGGATAGAACAAGGAATTGGCAACCTCCTCCTAAGGATTTTGGAAAATTCAATACTGATGGAGCCTCTAGAGGGAACCCTAGAAAAGCTAGTGTGGGAGGAATTGGTAGACTTTCAGATGGCTCCCTAGTTTTTACTTTTGCTAAGAATTTGGGTATTCTATCCAATAACCTTGTTGAGGGGTATGGTATCCTTAGAGGCCTTCAAGAGGCTACTAAGGTTGGATGGGAAAAGGTACTAGTTGAGTCTGACTCTCAACTCATGATTAATATTTTGAAGACTCCTTCTAAGAATCATAAGGTTGATTGGAGAATAAAAAGAATTATTGAGAAGATTCAGTTAATCTAGATGGGATTTTTGAAAGTTGATTACAATCATGTGGTCAGAGATCAGAACAAGAGTGTTGATGCTTTAGCTAATTGGGCTTTGGACAAAGGTGATCTTACTTGCTACGACCACCCTCCTAGATGGTGGGCTTCACAAATAAGGGAAGCTCTTCTTTCTATCATTTCTTTGGATGGCTCTAGTTCTGAAGGTACCTAGTTTCTTCTTGCTTTATTTTTGCTTCTCTTTGGTTCGGTCAGGGTATTTTAGTTCCCTAGCTCAAACTAATATTTCTTTTGTTTCCTCTGTTGATTCTTGCCTTAATAGTATTTTGGTCTAGAAAGGTCATTGTTGTGTTCTATTTTTTTCTTTTTTCTTTTCTATTTATGTGTGTGTTTTTTTTGTTTTGTTTTGTTTTTGTGTTTTTTTTGTTGTTCTTGTGTTTTTGTTGTTTTGTGTTTTTTGTTGTTGTTCTTGTGTTTTTGATGTTCTTGTGCTTGTGTTTCTGTATGTTTGTGTTAATTGGTGTTTTTGTGTTTTGGTGTGTGAGTGTTTTCTATGTTTTTATTTTTCTCTGTTGTCTATTGTTGGTTGTTTTTTTATTTTATTATTTTTTTTTATTTTTTAGGTTTTGGTTGTTTTTGTTTTTCTTGTTTTTGTTGGTTGTGTCTTTGTAGCATTTTGTTGTTTTTTGTTATGTTTTTGTTATGTTGTTCTTGTGTTTTTTGTGTGGTTTATGTTGTTTGTTTTTTATCTTATTGTGTGTGTGTTTGGTTGTGCTTTATCTTTTTGACACACTCAAGGAGCATTTTTTTATTTTTTTTTTTTAATATTTTTGTGTGTTTGTGTTTGTGTGTTCTTGTTTTTTGTTGTTTCAGGTTTGCTCCTTGAGTATGTCAAAGGTGGTAGGCCAGGTGCGAGCCCTGGGTGATTTTGGTGGAAGAGATACCCCTGCCTCCTTGGGTCTTACCCAAAAGTGGCATCCCTTCTGGGATGTTTTCCACAAAAAAATGAGATACCTCTTCAATTTGAGAGAGTTATAGAATCATTTGAGAAATGGGGTATATATTTTATAGGACCTATTGATACACCATCACAAGAGAATAATCACATCCTAGTATGCATGGACTATGTGACTACATGGGTTGAGGTAGTGGCTCTCCAATATGATGACAAAACAAAATAAATTGATTTCTTATATGAACTTATATTTTAGTGCTTTGGTGCTGCTCATGAGATTGCGTCAAATAAATAACTCTAGTTTGCATCAAACATCATCCATTCATTCATGTAATATTTCCAATGTTGTAATCCCACATAGCTACCTAGTTTACATCAAAAATCATCCATTCATTCATGTAACATTTCCAAGTAACATTGTAATCCTACACAACTACTATTTTACGATATTATTTAAATTTTTGTGGGATTACAATATTACTTAGAAATATACCATTGGAATCACCCATTATAAGCTATTATATGTAAATAAATCCATTTGATCAGTTGAAGTTGAATTATAAACTTTACACATTTCACTTGATGTGGGTATTGTGTTGTCATAGGAACAAGTTACAACTAAGAAAGGATTCTATGAATAAATACACTTGATGATTTGTGAAAGGATGCCATTCTACAAATGGATGTTATTTAGAAAAAAAAAAATCATGGCATGATAAGCACATAAAATCCAATAACTATAGGCTGGTGATTGGGCACTCTTTTTTGATTCAAACTACCTTACTTTAAGGGTATGATCTAGACTATATGGATTGGACCATATGATATCAGTCAAGTGTTTGATAATGGTGGTATACAGTTGATACCTATTTATGGCTCAAGGAGAAAGATGATTATGAATGGAGATCGGCTCATGTTATACTACAAACCAATGACAAAGGAATATTTCTCCACCTATATACTTTTGTAGTATGAAATGTATGTTGTGGGGGAATCCTATTCTCCCAATATGAATGATAGATGATTGTGTTACTTCTATTTAAAAAAAATAGATCTAGGGCTGAAAACCCTTTTGGGGGTGCCAGTAGGCCAACACTAGTCTAAAAATTAGTTTTTGGTATACTAGTGTTTTAAATAAGAACTTGATTGTGAAAATCCCTTGTGGAGCAACTAGGGCAAAAGTTGATTGAAAACCAAAAATGGCAATCCCTTCTATTTCAAACAAAAAGTACAAGACTATTGAAGAATTAGCTCATTCCATAGGGTGCTCAATAGATCCTATTCTTTTGAAGTATTCTACATCATCCACTTTAATGAGGCACATATTTTTCTTGTTTGTTTTGGCTTAGTCTAAATATTTAGTATGAGTTGTGACTAACTCAACATGTTATTCAAAAAAGAGATATCATTTGATTCACAATTAGAGGCTATGACTTAACCCTCACTATAGTGCCATATTCATCTTATGGAAGGACACCTTTCATATTATAGTACTAGGTGCGTCCTACACTAACATATAAAAAAAAAGCATGATTATCCAATACATAAGAAAGTGACATAACTCTCATCAGTATGTAAGGTTCATAAACAAAGGGGACAACATATAAGACCATGTGGATGGAGGATATTGTGCACCACCCATACTCACCGCTACTATGGTACCTCACACAAAATATGATAGGAAAGTGATCATGTGATGGAACGTGACACACGATGAAGTCTTTGCAAAAGTGCATGTATGCATTTCCTATGATAATGGGGAAAATTTCAAAACGTGTAGCCATAGACACCTACACAACAAAGATTATATTTGAACCCAATATGGATATCCCATTAGAAGAATATCTCTTCAAGGATAAAATCATTTTGATGAATTATTCATGTGAGACTTATTCATATGATGAGAGGACTATAGTCCATAGGTTTCTATGGAAATACGAGGATAAAACCTCTAAGCCTTTGTCACTATATCACTATAGGATAGTTCATTTACCTTACCACATAGAAAACAAAGGAACCTCCTCACATCTTTCAAATGTCTTCTAAACAACAACATTCCTACAAGGATTGCTTTTCAAGAAAATACCATAGTCTTTCATTCCCTTCTATCCCACCATTTTTCTCTAAACTCATTGGTAAGCAAAGGAGTCAATTTGGTGCTACTAGGCGCCAAGAAAATAGAATTACAACCAAGAAAATTTGTTAACATCAATAATTGGTTGTTAGAGGCTAAAGAGGGTAAACTATTTGGTGTCTTAAGACAACATATTAATGCATTTGCATGGTAATACAATTATATTAAGGGAATCCATCTAACATATGCACTCATAATATTTACACCACTAAGAAAAAACCAGTTTGGTAACCTCAAAAGAGGATAAATCCTACTTTCGAGGACAAAGTGAAGACATATTGAAAAGTTGTTAGATGTAGGATTCATACATCCAATCTCTAATATCACCATTTGTTATCATTCCCAAAAGGAACAAGTAAATGCGAGCGAGTTTTGATTATAGAGAGCTCAACAAATCCACTCAAAAAGACCATTTTCCATTGTTGTTCATAAATCAACTACTCGATACCCTCTCTAGAAAGAAGTACTATTTTCTAGATGGATTTAGTAGGCATAATAAAATACAAGCAACACCAAATGAAAGCACGAGATTCCGGACAAAGGAAACACTAATTGGGATGCAACCAAAATCAAATGCGCTTAAGTCCTAGAAATGTAAAATGCATGAAACAAAAAGAGACACATTTGAGAAATGAGAGAAAAGCAAATGGAAAGAAATCACAGCCCTCTTTATTCAAATATCTTATCCTCTGTTACATAGACGTCTCCTCCCTTTTTGGGGGCTAGGAGCGTTAAATTCGTATTTGTTACAATATGTGACTTAGTCTTCCTCTTTCCGCGTGCCCACGATTGCAATGGGCGGGCCAAGATGATGTCGTCGCTGATGTCGATGAGTTCTTCACCTCTGCTGCTCCTCCTGCGAACAAAGAAACAACCAAGATGTCAGTAGCACCTGCTGCAAGTGAAAAGTGTTTGTTCTTCTAAAATCATCAAAATATGCATGCAAACATTTATCTAAAACAGTAAACAAAATGATTCTAAACGGCTTGAAAACTTGACGAGAAGACGAGAAAATGTTACCAGAAGGCCATTGCCACCGAGACAATCGGCCAATCTGCCTTCAACTGGAATTCGTCCCCGGGTGGGACGATTCGATCGCAATTCGTCCCCGGGTGGGACGAATTCTTCGTGTTGAAGAAGCCGACCTGCTCGCTGCTCCAATGTCGATTCCCGAGACCTCCAAAATGCCCTGCAAACAAGGGGGTTATGTAATTGGGGCCATTTTGGGACGACCCAGATGGTCGGATTCTCCCAATTTGGCCTCTACCCTCGGGAATTTGATCTCGCCACCTGCAAGTCAGTGAAACAACAAAGCGACACAAAACATACTAGAATCTGACCAAAAGTTACGAAATTGCAGCTGTGAGTTAACCAAACATGATAACACAAAATGCAACTCTGAAAAAGTAATCTAGAATGCTCTAAAACTTAGAAAGTGCGGGGGTGCCCAAGTGGGCCTCCCACCGTTGGCACTTGATTCCGGCGCCAATCCACTAGGGATGGGCCCAAAACCTCTTAGGATTGGGGGGTCGGCGAATTGGTTGGTTCAGGTGTCCATGTGTTGGATTTGGGTCAGGTTCAAGCTTCCAAAAGCCACCCAACAACCTCCCTTGCAAAAGAGATTGGTGGATGTGGGAAGGTGAACCAAAAGGGATGCAAGTGGGTCTTCAACTCGGCAAGCACTTCGTTGCTTGAAAACTCCTTCAACCTTGTATATCTTGGGTGAGAAAAGTCCCACCTTTTATAGACCCATGGGGTCTCTTTTGAGAGGGAAGCACAAATGCCATGTGTTGGTCATAGGCGCCATGTGGCAGTCTTGTCTTCCCATGAGGGAGGGGAGTCCTCCGTTGACTTGGGCTTTGATAAATGCCTTTTGTGACGGTCTTCTAACGGCCCCTCTGTCCACCTACACACGCGTGCAAGGCGAGAGTCATCAACCGACTCGTTCTGGGCTGCCACTTGGCGCCATTTGTCTTTTTGCTTGTTAAGCTTAGAATTCATCCCTCCCAAGGACGGATTCAGAATTCGTCCTGGGGTGGGACGAATTCTATTTTGAATTCGTCCCTGGGTGAGACGAATATCTGGGCAAAGTGTCCAAGTGTGCCAAATTGCTTCTTGACCTTACAAAATTGCTATGAAAGTGGTTAAGACCACTTGTTTAACCTCCGAGGGCTGCCCCGGGGGCTGTGTTTGTCAAAGCGATCAGTGTTTGCGGTCACATAATCGGATTGGTGCTGTTTTGGTGTCTACAGATGCCCCTTTTTGGGAAGCGCTACGGGTGACGCGATGCTTGAGCAAAAATAGATAACCAAAGCACTAATGATTAGGGTTTCTTGGTAACCTAACCAACTTTTGATGCCCCAAGTATGGAAAGGGCATGCATTCTTGAATCCTTGCTTCGACGAGCTAAGGAATTTGATTTCAAGTATTAACCTGTTTTGTTGAGGTGTGACTTGAACTTAGACATTGATCAGTCATGAACTAGGCAAAGGGCGTTTTTATCCTCAGGGGGAACCTTGTGTTCATGATTCACGAAATGCCAAGTGTTTGATTGATTTGATTGTTGCTTGTTTACTGCCCCAAGCAGGAGCGTGATTGTCTTTGTCAATGATTCTTTGAATGCATGTCATTTTCCTTAATTGGGTGTGTGATTGTTGGTTGGTGACTAAGTGTGACTACCCCCTCAAGCGACGAATCGATGAGGGAATGACCTTCGTGAGAGAAGCGACGAGTCGCTTGACCCAAGATGACTTGTGCAAGGGTGCCTTTAGAGGGTTTACCGTTAAGCGTGTGCAATTTTTCCAACATTTGGACCTATTTTTGGTGGGTGTTAACCCTTTTGGTGATGCCGTAATGAGGTGAAATCATCGAAAACCTAACTTCCCGTGGAGCGGTCCGGCTATTGTAGCCTTCTTGGGGAAGTAGGAGAGCGATAATTTGGACCTCGACATCGATTTTCTTTGCCAAGAGGTTAAGTGCAAGAGCACTTGTGTCTGGCAATGTTTATTGCTTTGGTTTTATGTTGCATGTTTTGTTGTTTTTGTTGTTTTTTTTGTGACACCATTTGGGGATTAAATTTTCGAAAATCCGTCTCCCGTGGAGCGGTCCGGCTATGGTAGCCTTCTTAGGGAGTAGGATAGTGATAATTTGTGACCCCGATGTCGATTTTCTATGCCAAGAGGTTAAGTGCAAGAGCACTTGTGTCTGGCAATGTTTATTGCTTGTTTGTGTTGTTTTGATTTTCTTGTTGTTTTTGAGTGGGCTTTGACCTTTTGTGACGTCATTTGGGGATTAAATTGTCGAAAATCCGTCTTCCCGTGGAGCGGTCCGGCTATGGTAGCCTTCTTAGGGAGTAGGATAGTGACAATGTAGACCCTGACATCAGTTTTTCTATGCCAAGAGGTTAAGTGCAAGAGCACTTGTGTTGCAATGTTTATTGTTTTTGTTTTTGTGACATCATTTGGGGATTGAAATTGTGAAAAATCCGTCTTCCGATGGAGCGGTCCGGCTATGGTAGCCTTCTTAGGGAGTAGGATAGTGACAATGTAGACCCCGACATCAATTTTCTATGCCAAGAGGTTAAGTGCAAGAGCACTTGTGTCTGGCAATGTTTATTGCTTGTTTTTGTGTTGCATTTTTGTGATGTTTTTGTTGTTTTTGTGACACATTTGGGGATTAAAATTGTCCTCTGTATGGTAGCTCTTAGGGAGTAGGATAGTGAAATGTAATATGAGAGGTTAAGTGAAGAGCACTTGTGTATGTTTATGTTTTTGTTGTTTTTTGTTTTTGTAATTGGAATCTCTTCCGTGGAGCGGTCCGGCTATGGTAGCCTTCTTAGGGAGTAGGATAGTGACAATGTAGACCCTGACATCAGTTTTTCTATGCCAAGAGGTTAAGTGCAAGAGCACTTGTGTCTGGCAATGTTTATTGCTTTTTGTTTTGTGTTGCATTTATTTGTTGTTTTTGTTGTTTTGATTTTCTTTGATCTTGTGCATGATGGTTGATGAATATGGATGTATGCATGTTGATTTATTTTGATGGATGCATATGCTATGATGAATGCAAATGGTTTTGATTTATATGTGATATGCGAGAGATGAAATGGATGAATGGGGTTTGTGATGTTTGGCTATGGCACCAAGGACTGTTTAGAACTCTGTTATTTTGTTTTTAGGCGATTGTTGTGATGTATGGCTCTTGTATGTATTTCATGTGGTTTTTCTTTTTTGTATTTTTTGATGGTATTTGTAAGGATGAAAAGTAGCGCAATTGGTTTAGAAATGTAGCTAAGGTTTTCTGAGACTCAGACGGTTTTAACTCACTAGCCATGACTGTACTTTATCTTACAAGACTTTTGAACAAGGTATGAATCGGACTTGTTTTTGACCAAGTTATTTCACATCCCTGTGTGTGCAATTGAGTTCATTTAGTGGTATTTGTTAGGATACCGCCAGTGCCAGATGGGCTTTCAACCGAACCTGTATTGAGGATCACCTAATTAGCTCCACGAATTCCTTTGTTGTATGTACTAAGATTAATCTACGGTGTAATCCAGGATGCCATAAGCTAGCTCATCCACATGCAAACATTGATCTGTACGCAAGTTAATGTGACGAGATATATCGTCATGCGGGAGGTTTACTTTCGTTACCGATAGGCTATCAACCAAATTGGTACTAAAGCTTGCCTTATGACCTTTTAGAATGCTGAGAGTTCCAGGGATTCAAGGTCCACTCCCTTCTTTTCTTCAATTGTATTGGGATACTTGCTCATTTGTAGTGATAAGATCACTGTTTATTTTGATTTGTTTTTCTTTTGAGCAAGGGATTGGGGATATGGAGTGATGAAAATCACTATTGTTTGTGCCCTTTGATGTGTGCACTTGTAAGATGTCAAATATTTGAGTTTTGACATTTTGCAAATTTTTGATGTTTTGCAACTATTGAGAACTTTAGGGATTCTTAGGGAATTGGGTAGGGAGGATGCTTGTCCTTTTGCCAACTCTCGAGCATTCTAGGGGTCATTCGCACGGGGGATGAGCAAGATAACCGTTTCGCTTGTGGTGACCTGGATTACTACAGAGGTTTCATCTTTCGTTCACACAACTTGGGAATTGTTTTATGTGTTTTAATTTGTGTTGGGATGTTACGTAACAAGGTGTATTTCAAGTATGACTCTACCTTCGTAAAATCTGTTCGACTTGATACACTACATGGCTAAAGAGGAAAATGATGACTGAATCACTGAAACTCTTGGTACATTCCCAGACCATTGACTGTAGTGTGGTAAAAGTTATGCATGGTGTTTTTGTTGTTTTTGTAACATGAGACAATGCGGAACAAGATGGACTATCAGAGCTATTGCAGCCTATGGTGCCTTTGACCTGTATGACTACAAATATGCAATGTATGGATGCAATGCTTAATGCAGCTATGTATTTTTGTAATTTTGATGGATTGTTTTTGGTGAAGGTGAAGATGAGGTGCGAGAATATGAATTTTTTGATGAATTTGAGTATGCCTAGAATTGAGATGCAAATATTTGTTGTTTTTGATGATTTTTGTTGTTTTGTTTTTTTGAATTTCTTGATTTTTTTTGACCAAGTGATTACGATAATCCTTGGAGCTTTTTGGTTTTGACCAAGTGATTGCGATAATCCTTGGAGCTTTTGGGGTGACCAAGAGATTGCGATAATCCTTGGAGCTTTTGGGTGTGACCAAGAGATTGCGATAATCCTTGGAGCTTTTGGGTGACCAAGAGATTGCGATAATCCTTGGAGCTTTTGGGTGACCAAGAGATTGCGATAATCCTTGGAGCTTTTGGGTGACCAAGAGATTGCGATAATCCTTGGAGCTTTTTGTAGTGACCAAGAGATTGCGATAATCCTTGGAGCTTTTTGGAGTGACCAAGAGATTGCGATAATCCTTGGAGCTTTTTGGGTTTGACCAAGTGATTGCGATAATCCTTGGAGCTTTTTGGGTGACCAAGAGATTGCGATAATCCTTGGAGCTTTTTGGGTGACCAAGTGATTGCGATAATCCTTGGAGCTTTTTGGATGACCAAGGGATTGCGATAATCCTTGGAGCTTTTGGAGTGACCAAGAGATTGCGATAATCCTTGGAGCTTTTTGGTTTTGACCAAGTGATTGCGATAATCCTTGGAGCTTTTTGGTTTGGATTATGGTTCTTCAGGGGATAGAGGTACCCCCAGCTTGATGGTCTTTGCACTTCGGATCCGGCTCTAGAGGTATGGGCATGAATGGATCAGCCCTATGCACGGAGATGAGGACAGGGTCCGCCCGCGGCACTGATGTTGCTATGATGTCTCTTGGTGGAAGTTGCTCTTTGTGTGCCCAACGTGGCGGATGTAATGCTTGGTCCCACTGTGGTGGGTTAACGCGCCACTCATGCCCTAGTATTATGTTTATCTGTTGACATGCTTCCTCAAATTTTATGGGATGTCGATGTTGTCTTATGTGATTGCTATGGGCTATGTCTGTTTCATCCTCACCTTCGGACAATGTGTATAGCTCATCAAAATCTAGAGATTCTGAGACATGGAGGACTGCATCATCAGGTAGCCCTACGGTTAAAGGTTGATCTTCTTCGAAAGGAGCCTTATGTAAGTTGGGCCTTGGGAGCTCCAAAATCTTGGTCTCTACCAACTCTAAGTGCTCTAGTGCTTTGCATGTATCGGGAGATTTGAGTTCCTCCTCTTTGGTTGGTTCTTGTTGAGGAACTTGGGGCTTATGGAGGGGTAGCTGGATAGCACCCCCCATGCCTTGGTAGGGCTTTTCATCTCGCTCTTCTTCTCGCTCTGATTCCTTAGAGGCTTCTTGATGAATTTCTAAGGGTGGCTCATAAGCTTGGGTGGATGTCTGAGGAAGGCACCCATCATTGGTTATAGGAGCGGCCTCCCGCTCATGTCTAGGAGGCATCGGGGGTGATGCTTGATGAGGTCGCGATGACTCGTCTTGCACCCGTGGGTTGTGCCTCTCATAATGTTTTGTCTTATGTGTGTGAGGGGTTGGAGTCTTCTCAGGTAGTTTATAGCACAACTTTACTGCTTTGCGCTGCATGTATAAGTCTTCTAACTCCTGACGACCTTGCTCTATGCGTAACTCATCCGCTTCGCGTTGCATGCGCTCTCTATCCAAGCGGTGTCGATACTCTATCTCCTGATGACTTTGTTCAAGCCGCATGATTTGGGCTTGACGGGTGGTATGTCTGGCGACTATCGGGTCAGTTCGGTCTACCCTATTTTGCTCAGGAGGCTCGAATGTTTCTCTTATGTGTTGGCCTCGATCTTGATGATCTAAAATTTCAATGGGTCGCTTCCCTCTGTCGATGTAGGCGGCATGTACTTGAGGCCGCACTGTTTGTTGTCCTCGAGGAATGCGATGATTTTCCTCGTACTCCCTTTCATGTTGGCTCTCCTGCATAGTGTGTTGGAACAACTCATCCTCCTGGCGTTGAAGGTGCTCTTTGTTAATATAGTACAGTTCCTCTAAATGTAGTCGCTCTAGTCGCTCTAGCTCAAGTTGCGTGAATTGCATTTGGCGTGCGACGTGCTTGACATATTCTAAGATGGTTGGTCCTGTCGCCTCATGTCTAGAAGGCCTAGATGCCTCTCCTAGATATTTTTGATCGTAGTGATCCAAGATCTCTATAGGTGACCTCCCTTTGTTGGGGGTAGCGGCATTCCCTCGGGGCTTTGGCCTCAGTGAGTGGTCCTGATAGATAGCAGGTGCAGAGGCATATTGCTCCCGCACTGTATATTGCTCTCGAGGAAGGTAGGGATCTTCCTCTTGCTCTCTTTCATAAGTGAAAAAGGGATGGACGGAGTTAGTTCGCCCCGCCTGAGGAGCCTTGTGCTCTGGATTTTTCTTTGTAGTCCTGACAACTAGAGGGGGTGAAGGAGGGATAATGTAATCATGTGGTTCCTCCCGTCGAACCCTATGTTGACCTAGCGCTTCATCGCGCGATGACCGCTCATAGCGAGCTTCTAAGGGAGCTCTCCTATGGATGTACCCCTCATGGGAGGGTTTGTGTTGAATGCTATGTTGAACAGGAGTGCCCCTCGAAGAGGTGTCCCTGTAGTCCCTTTCCTTTAAGGTGTGGAGGGGACTGCCTTGTGTGTTAGGTCGCCAAGGTGGTATGACCAAATCCTTGGGATTGTAATGGAGGTGACTCGTGCCTCCTGGGACATTCCCCATAGCCTCCGCCCGTGATTGGGCTTGGCTACGGGTGAGCACCATGACGATGTCTCTCTAAAAAAACCCTAAAATTGAAAATGAGTCAGATGGGGCCCAAAATTGGTGTGCGCATCCCTCTTATAGTAGATAAGACAAAAATGAAGTTTCAAGTCCTAGCTCTAAATACATTAGGAGATATTGACATCCGAACAGCTCAAAAAGTGCAAAAAAATGGGCACGCAATTTTAAAACCTAATTTCGGGGCACTAGATGATGGAATTTGGCCCCGAAAAATTTCGTGTCAAACGGAGCTACGGTTGAGAAGTTATGGCCCCGACAAGATGCACTAAAATTTAGAGAAAAATACAAGATTTCCCATATTTTGTTGGATGGTCCTGCATCACTTATGGGCACATTTGGGGTGATTTTGGGTTGACCAAAGGGTTCATGGACACCTTTGGGGCATTTTGGAGTGACCAAGCGATTACGGGAATCCTTGGAGCTTTTTGGAAAAAATGACAAAATGCGTAGATTTTTATCTTTTTGTTTATGATGATTTTTTTTTGTCTACACTAAGCAGAAATGAACACACGCATACGCAAACCGTGATTATCTCTTTTAAGGATTAAATGGTGTGTCCTAAACTGGTTTAGTGCATTTTGATGTTTTGTTTTGTTTTTGTAGGTTTTGAAGATCGTTTAAATGCATTATGACGGCTCATATAACTCCCAAAACGGTAGCCCCTTCAATATACCAACCAGGCCGATATACCAACCTCTCTATATACCCGCCCTTACGAGAGGGAGACTATAGGTACGTGAGAGCAGAAGGTACGTGGTACGTAGGCGGTACGGAAGGGGGATTGTCCTGTTAATGGCACCTACCATAGAAAACTTATCCTCGCGCGCATGGGAATCACCCCAGCGACACTCGGTCTGTCTTCGTCAGGATTTACGCCTAACAACAGTTGACAATCGGGAAATGGATGCAAATCAAGCCAAGGTGGTGATGAAATCCACCGATGGTCTTGATCAAGGGCTGGGGTCTTACGACCAGCTCCTTGGTTTAAAATTGTTGCGTGGAGTGTGTGGGATTCATTTTATTTAGCGAAAATGAAACAAGCATGAATGATTTTCCCTAAGCAATGCAGGATAAAAATGAAAACAGTCAAAGAAACAGAAACAGAAACAGAAAATTTAACAGAGATTATAAAAATCCCTACCTCTTCTCTCGCTGCTCTAGTTGCTTCTGAATTTCTGCTCTGAAAATCTATAGGCGAGAATTCGTCCCTCTCGGGAGACGAATTGCGAACGCAATTCGTCCCTCCCAGAGACGAATTTGAATTCGTCCCAGGGTCAGACGAATTGCAGAACAGAATTCGTCCCTGCCAGAGACGAATAGCAGTCTGCAACAAAAAAATGTACCTGTCAAGCACAAAACACAAAAATTTAATCAGTTTCTATGATTTTAAAAACAAGGGAACAGGGTCCCACCGTGATCGCCACTGAAAGCACGAGATTTCGGGCAAAGGAAACACTAATTATGCAACGAAAATCGAAATGTAACGCTTTAAGTCCTAATGCACAAATGCATGAAAGAAAAGAGACAATTTGAGGAAATGAAAGAAAAGATGTAATAGAAATCACAGCCCTCTTTATTCAAATATCTTATCCTCGGTTACATAGACGTCTCCTCCCTTTTTGGGGGCTAGGAGCGTTAAATTGATATTGATTACAATATGTGACTTAGTCTTCCTCCTTCTGCGTGCCCACGATTGCAATGGGCGGGCCAAGATGATGCCGTCGCTGATGTCGATGAGTCCTTACCTCTACTGCTCCTCCTGCGAACAAAGAAACAACCAAGATGTCAGTAGCACCTGCTGCAAGTGAAAAGTGTTTGTTCTTCTAAAATCATCAAAATATGCATGCAAACATTTATCTAAAACAGTAAACAAAATGATTCTAAATAGCCTGAAAACTTGACAGAAGACAGAAAATGTTACCAGAAGGCCATTGCCACTGAGACAGCTGGCCAATCTGCCTTCAACTGGAATTCGTCCCTGGGTGGGACGATTTCTGACTGCAATTCGTCCCTGGGTGGGACGAATTCTTCTGTGTTGAAGAAGCCGACCTGCTGCTGCTCCAATGTCGATTCCCGAGACCTGCAAAATGCCTGCAAACAAGGGGGTTATGTAATTGGGGCCATTTTGGGATGACCCAGATGGTCGGATTCTCCCAATTTGGCCTCTACCCTCGGGAATTTGATCTCGCCACCTGCAAGTCAGTGAAACAACAAAGCGACACAAAACATACTAGAATCTGACCAAAAGTTACGAAATTGCAGCTATGAGTTAACCAAACATAATAACACAAAATGCAACCTAAAAAAGTAATCTAGAATGCTCTAAAACTTAGAAAGTGCGGGGGTGCCCAAGTGGGCCTCCCACCGTTGGCACTTGATTCCGGTGCCAATCCACTAGGGATGGGCCCAAAACCTCTTAGGATTGGGGGGTCGGCGAATTGGTTGGTTCAGGTGTCCATGTGTTGGATTTGGGTCAGGTTCAAGCTTCCAAAAGCCACCCAACAACCTCCCTTGCAAAAGAGATTGGTGGATGTGGGAAGGTGAACCAAAAGGGATGCAAGTGGGTCTTCAACTCGGCAGCACTTCGTTGCTTGAAAACTCCTTCAACCTGTATATCTTGGGTGAGAAAAGTCCCACCTTTTATAGACCCATGGGGTCTCTTTTGGGAGGGAAGCACAAATGCCATGTGTTGGTCATAGGCGCCATGTGGCAGTCTTGTCTTCCCATGAGGGAGGGGAGTCCTCCGTTGACTTGGGCTTTGATAAATGCCTTTTGTGACAGTCTTCTAACGGCCCCTCTGTCCACCTACACACGCGTGCAAGGCAGGAGTCATCAATTGACTGTTCTGGGCTGCCACTTGGCGCCATTTGTCTTTTTGCCCGTTAAGCTTAGAATTCGTCCCACCCAGGGACGGATTCGGAATTCGTCCTGGGGTGGGACGGATTCTATTTTGAATTCGTCCCTGGGTGAGACGAATACTGGGCAAAGTGTCCAAGTGTGCCAAATTGCTTCTTGACCTTACAAAATTGCTATGAAAGTGGTTAAGACCACTGTTTAACCTCTGAGGGCTGCCCTGGGGGCTGTGTTTGTCAAAGCGATCAGTGTTTGCAGTCACATAATCGGATTGGTGCTGTTTTGGTGTCTACACCAAATAATTATTTTCATGTGCCCCTAAGGAACATTTGCCAATAGATTATTACCTTTTGGGTTGTGCAATTCTCCTGCAAATTTCCAGTGGGTTATCATAATTTTTTTTGATATTACCAATGAATGCATTGAGGCATACATGGATGACATCATAGTATATGGAGAAACCTTTGATGAAGCTCTACTTAATCTAGATTGAGTACTTCCATGATGTGAAACCCATAATCTATCTCTATGTAAGAAAAAGTGCTTAATGATGATGGATTAAGGTACTTGAATAAGAAAAAGTGCTTAATGATGATGGATTAAGGTATTGTATTGGGGCACTATATTAATGTGATCCTATTGTGAATAATAAGGATTGTACATGGTTTGTGAAGAATGATATGAAGTAATGGTAGAAATGGTAGAATTGATAGACGAAGCATTATTTTATTGATTTCAATATGCCATGTTATGAGGAGAATATGGAAGTGGTTGTGACTGTGACAATGATGGGAAATATTAAGATGAAAAAAATTGTGAAGTGATTGGTTGAAAGGGATAATATGGGATAATATGAGGTTGTGATAAGGGTAATATTGAATATGGAAGAAATTGTGAATGGATTTGGTCATAATCAACTAAAGCAACTAGTGGAATACCCCTGACATTATTGATTGAGGTTGTGACATAGACAGGTTTATATTGGGTTGGAACATTTACAAGATTCATGATCTCTTTACCATTCCAGAAAGTGGTAGTCATTTTTATTTGAAATAAAATAACACACTCCAAAAAAAAAAAATATCTTCCCTCTCCTATTGATCGCACCTATAAATAAGCCATATAAAAATCCTTTTGAAACTGTGGAAGAAGTTAGATAGGCTTAGTTGTCTTGTTTGAATTAAGGCCTTCACCTGGATGCCCGCATATAGATGCTTGATGATGAAGTCCAAGTCATGATGAAGCCCAGGTCCTACCAAATCTCACCCAGTTCACTGTGGTCAACAATACACTTCAAAAAGAAATGTGTGCTCTATTCCACAACTATGATGGTTTTTGGACCAACCAAATTTTAAATATTGATTAAAGGTTTTAAGTATTCCAAGCATAGGTGAAATGATAATCCCTTTTCGAAGGTTTTTGGGTGTGGCTAATCCTCTTCACTATGTGTTCTCATTATGTCTAACCCAGCTGAAACTACGAAAAATGTGTTAGATGTTGTTCTTTTTAAGGAGTGATGTATAAAAATAAAAATAAAGTGAATCGATCTAATTTATTTATTTTTATGTTTTCTAATCTAACCACACAAATTTGAATGGTCTTGTTTATTTTATTTTTTGAAAAATAAAACAAAATAAAAAGGGTTGGTGTTTTCACTATTTGTCACATCTTACCCGCGAATTTGTGATAGCTAGATTCATATACAAATTTTTGTCATTTTGAAGGATCAAACAGTGTCATAATAGGATGTATCATATACTTATGGAAAGATATTTTCAAGCTTGATATAACGGTATAATTTTTGAGAGTAATAGATATGGCTTGATTAGGTAAAAGTTGGCTCAAAGATGACATTTCTTTTCTAAGAAGAAAAATGTGCTAAATGCGAAATGCAATTGTAAAAAGTTAAATGGTGATGCTAAGATGATCTAGATCTAATGTATAAAATAAAATGCTAGATTTGAGGATAAAATTTACCCCTAGACTTATGTTTATGCAAATTCACTCTATGTGAGCGAATTTACTCCCAAAGAATGTAGGGAGCAAAATCACCACTTAGGAAACAAATTTGCTCTGTGTGAGAAAATTCGCTCTCTGTTGAGAAAATTCACTCTGTGTCATAGCTTACTTGCGAATTTGCTTAATTTTTATTAAATTCAAATGTTTATGTAAAAATGCGACTAAAAATATTATAAAAAAATTCAAAATAAATTCACTTAAATCACTCAATCGTTCAATGTCATAGGGTGATGGTGGGAAGGTGAAGTGGTTTAGTGGTGAAATGAGCTCCAAAGATACCATCTAGCCACTATAGAATTTGCTCTATAACTCCACTTGCAAAACTCCATCTCAAAAATTCTTCGTCAAAAGGAAAACAAAAAACAATCTAATGGATTGATTTTCAGCATCAGGGCATCAAGATTTTATGGACAGCCAAAGGGATCCTTACATAGTTTTCACAACCACAGAAAGACAAAAAATAGTAAGGTTAGTTTGAGTTGTCATTTGTCTGTTAAGCCAGACTAGGTAAATTGCTAATATGGGCTGATTTGCAAGCCATGTTTGGGAGTCAATGCAGCATGGAGATAGGAAAACTGATTTTGTTAGAACAAAATCCGCCAGTTTGCCAAATTTAGGTAAACTACTAAGTTTAGTAAATTCACTCCCAAGCTACGTAAGGAGCAAATTTGCTCCCTAAAAATGCAGGGAGTGAAATTGCTAAAAGGAGAGCGAAATTACAAAAATAAAGGAGATGTGTGCAATTTATTGGCACTTTGAGGGGCCAAATAGTGTCAAAATGGGTCATATCATAGTGTGGGTTAAATATTTACGTCCGTGTCTTCTAGAATAGTGTGTCATAAGCTCATAATATTTAAAAAAGAAATTATCTAAATTTGGTGTGATTTTTTTTTTAATTATGGAATATTTGAAGATATTTCAATTTATATATTATAATTTAATTTTGTTGGTGTGATTTTTTTTTAAATTATATTTTGTAAGATATACAAGGAGTTGGTTACATTCATATTATTTTTAGAAACTGTTAAGTGCAAGGTTTACAATGACTGTTTTTAACAAACCTATACCACTTCATTATTTTTCTTTTTTTATAATACTTCTTATTCATATTTATCATAGGGATTGAACCAAGGTCATATCATAGATAATGCAATGCAAGTGACATCCTTATTAATAAACTACACTCATGAAAATACCACTTCATTATTGATTAGAAAAATATATAGGGATAAAATTTAATTATGTCTTCTACTATAATATCCTCCTCGTTTAATAAGTTTCCTCCGTTTCCATCGTTATGCCGGCATTTACACACGAGACAGAGACAAACTATATTGATAAAGACGTCACATAAAAATATTTTGGTGCGATGGATGTGTTTGGTTGGATGGATTGATGTTAGATGGTTGTTTATGAGAATCGTGTTTCCTAAATTTGACAAGTACATGCCTTCCGGAAAGGAACCGTTGGGAATTGTTCGCCCTTTTCACACGGTCATTCCTCTCGAAGATTCGAAAGATTTAAAGTCAAAACATTACTTCAGGTATATATTGGAATGTTGTCTTCTGCATCTTTAGATGCCTCTTGAAATTAATCGACAGTAAATTGTAATTGTATTACTAAAACATGACGTGGTGGGTATTGACTTAGTCTTCTTATGAAGAGGACTCATGACTTCTACGTTGAGGTATAACGACAACTATTATGTAGGTCTTTTAGTAGGTTTAGATTTTTAAAGATCGTGTATATGGGTTGAAGTCAGCTATTATATAAGTTTTATTAGATTTAGATTTATAAAAAATTAATTCTGGTTGGTTTACATATTCCCTTTTATGCAAGGGAAGTTTTATTTTTAAGGTTTGCCGTAAATATAAAACTATAACAAAAATTAAATAAAGAGTTTTCTTTTTGTTGATTTAGGGAACTAGCACCACTAGACATACTACAAATAGGGTGATTTTCAAAAGGTTAATGTAGTTCCGTGTTTAGTTGTATAAAATTATAATATATGTTATTTGTTTTTTCAAAAGGTTAATGTAGTTGTATAAAATTATAATATATGTTATTGGGTTTTAAAATAATATTAGGAAGTAATATTGCTAGTAGGGGTTTACTAGGTTCTCATTACTTGCCCTTTATATAATTAATTTTAGTTAAATAATATAGAATTTTAATATCTTTAAGTATTGAATATATCTAATAATAATAAAAATATTTATATATTTTACAGTTATTTTAATTTGATATGAATTTTTCTTTTAGATCAAACATATAATTTTTTTAATTGTTTATTCATAAAGTAATTAATTTATAGTTTTTTATTACATTTGGGAGTTGGTTGCAATCATTATTTTTAATAGCTGACAAGCGTAGGGTTCAAACCACATGGGCTACTCTCAACAAGTTTACTCATCTTGTTGTTGTTGACTACTCTCAACAAGCTTATTCATCTTGTTGGTTTTGACCCGACATGATATGGAGATCACCAATCGCTTGAGGTTCATACTATCATCATCGGTATGAGGTGCATTCAAAGGATTCATAATAGATTACTACCTTTGCTAAAGTTGGCAGTGTGCCCCCAAGGTTTGAACCTAGGTCTCTTCTTGGTAAGTACTTAGTCAGTCAAGCCTTTGCCAATCCACCTAGCCCTTGGAGAGTAACTAATTCATAGTTATTAATTAATTGGTAGTTAGTAATTAATTCATAGTTAGTTTCAAGTGGATTTAGCATACATATATGATGATGTAATTTTAGAGGTTTATATTTTGTTAATTATCTTAGTTTTCTTATGTTAAATGTATATTTATGATTTAAAGTTGCATGTTTCTAAACTATCCAAAGTGAATGTAGTTATTATATATTTATAATATGATTATTCATAATGTGTAACATAACATAGCAAAGAATATTATTGGCACCCTTTGGTGACTTTCACGAGGTGTTTGATTGAAATTAGAATAAATACTAATAGGAAATGATATGTTTTAAAAAATGTGGGTAAGATTAACAAGATTTTGAAATTCAAGGACAACTAGCTTCAAAATTACATAATAGATCACGAATCGCTTGAGGTTCATACTATCATCATGGGTCTGAGGTGCATTCAAATGATTCATAATAGATTACTACCTTTGCTAAAATTGGCAGTGTGGCCCCAAGGTTTGAACCTAGGTCTCTTCTTGGTAAGTACTTAGTCAATCAAGCCTAAGGTTTTGACCTAACGTGATATGGAGATCACGAATCGCTTGAGGTTTATACTATCATCATCAGTCTGAGGTGCATTCAAAGGATTCATAATAGATTACTACCTTTGCTAAAGTTGGCAGTGTGCCCCCAAGGTTTGAACCTAGGTCTCCTCTTAGTAAGTACTTAGTCAGTCAAGCCTTTGCCAATCCACCTAGCCCTTGGAGAGTAACTAATTCATAGTTATTAATTAATCGATAGTTAGTAATTAGTTCATAGTTAGTTTCAAGTGGATTTAGCATACATACATGATGATGTAATTTTAGAGGTTTATATTTTGTTAATTATCTTAGTTTGCTTATGTTAAATGTATATTGATGATTTAAAGTTACATGTTTCTAATCTATCCAAAGTGAATGTAGTTATTATATATTTATAATATGATTATTCATAATATGTAACATAACATAGCAAAGAATATTATTGGCACCCTTTGGTGACTTTCATGAGGTGTTTGATTGAAATTAGAATAAATACTAATAGGAAATGATATGTTTTATAAAAATTAAAATTTATTTCTGAATGGTTTGCATTGGTAAACCTCAAAGTTAGTTTTTTTTATGCAAGAAAAGTTCTATTTTTATAAGTTGCCTCTTCCTTCTCTGCAGGCGGGCAGACGTCTGGATGATATCGAAGTGCCATGTGACGATATGCGCTCTTGATATCCCGCGCACTCGCATTGTAAGGGAGACGCAGCACATCGTACAATGAAGATGAGCAGGAAAGAGGAGAAGCATATTGAAATGCACTAACTGCAACTGTTCTAACTGATGATTGTTTTGATCTCACCGCCATTTTTACAGGCAAAGAAAGGCGATGTGTCGTAAGGTGCTTGCGGCAACCTCCAATCGTTGCGCTGCACTCCATCAAAGACGAGAGCTCCAGACCGCTAATTCCTGTTAATTAATTAGCAGTAGTGAGAGGGGATTGTGAATAGGAACGGAGACAGGGCTTCAGTAATGGAGTGAAGTGAAGAGGTCAGGGCTTATACGGTGGAAGAAGAGGGCATAATTTCCCCTAGGTATAAGGCCGCGGTATCCAGTTTTCCTTTGAATATAAAAGGAATGAGATGTGACCCGACTGTAATAACGTGGATGAGCAAGATTAGCAGATTAACTTCTTGGTCCCACGGATCAGAGAAGTGTGGGCTAAATATATTACGTCTGTGTATTCTAGAATAGTGTGTCATAAACTCATAATATTTAAAAAAGGAATAAACCACATCAATTCACTAGCCATAATAAGCATAAAGAGACGTGGCAAATAAAATATAGGCATGAAAAATAAATAAGATACCTTGCGAAATAAATATCTTATTCTATAACGATTAAAGAATACAAATATTTTGGTGAGATGGACAAGTTTGGTTGGATGGATTGATGTCAAATAGTTAATTATGAGAATCGTGCTTCCTAAATTTGACAATTACATGCCTTCCGGAAAGGAACCGTTGGGAATTGTTCACCCTTTTCACACGGTCATTCCTCTCGAAGATTCGAAAGACTTAGAGTCATTTATTGGTCTGTTGACTTCTGAAAGGAGCTTCATCTGTAGATTGTAATTGTATTACTAAAACATAACGTGCTTGGTATTGAGTTAGTTTTCTTGTCAAGAGAACTCATGACTTCTACGTTGACGTATAACATAACATGCTTGGTATTGAGTTAGTCTTCTTGTCAAAAGAACTCGTGACTTCTACGTTGAGGTATAACGACAACTATTATGTAGGTCTTTTAGTTGGAGGGCTATTATATAATTTTTATTAAATTTAAATTTATAAAAATTTAATTTTGGATGGTTTAAATATTCCCTTTTATTAAGGGAAGTTTTATTTTTAAGGTTGGTGTGTAAATATAAAACTATAACCAAAAAAATATTAAATATAGAGTTTTCTGTGTGTTGATTTAGGGAACTAGCAGCACTAGATATACTACAAATGGGGTTATCTTCAAAAGGTTAATGCAGTCCCGTATTTAGTTGTATAAAATTATAATATATGTTATTTGGTTTTAAAATAATATTAGGATGCAATATTTTTATTAAGGGTTTATTAGGATCTCATTACTTGCCCCAAATATATATATATATAATTAATTTTAGTTAAATAATATGCACTTTTAATATCTTCAAGCATTGAATATATCTAACAATAATAAAAATATTTATATATTATATAATTATTTTAATTTAATATGAATTTTTTTTTTAAATTAAATATATAATTTTTTTTATTGTTTATTCAAAAAGTAATTAATTTATAGGTTTTTATTATATTGGGGAGTTGGTTTACAATCATTATTTTTAGTAACTAGAAAGCATAGAGTTTAAACCATAGGGACTACTCTCAACAAGCTTAACAAACTTATTCATCTTGTTGTTTTTAACCCGACGTAATATGGAGATCACTGCTTGAGGTTTGTACTATCATCATTGGTATAAGGTGCATTGTACATTGTCCGTCTAGAGAAGAAGTGGAAGAAGAGGCTAAAGTAGGTTTGGAAATTCATATTATCTGCTCAGCTCAAGGTTTTTCTTTGGCTACTTATTTTCCAAGGTATCCATTACAAGGTAAGGTTGGCAAGGTGGATGAATATCTTAGAACTCTATAGAATATGTGGCAGAAAAGAAACTGTTAATCATATATTTTGGGATTATAATGTAGCAAGGAATGTTTGGAAAAGATTGAAGTGGAACTATTATCCTATCCTAGGTGATAGGTGGAGTTGGAAATTGGTTCTCTTGGGATATGCCTTTGGTTGACCTTAACATCTTAGGGGTGTTTGGAATGTTATCAGAGCAGCGACTTTGTATGCTATTTGGAAGGCAAGATGTAGTTTAATTTTTTTGAGATGAAGTTATTCCTGCTTATGGGATTATGTCCAATGTTGTTATTGATATTCAGTTCCAATGTAGAGCCTTTAAAAGGCTTATAATCAAAGATATCAAAGACTACTCTGCTAAGGACAAGTCAGATGGTTGGATGTCCTTGAGCAAATTTTTGTAATTTATTGCGATGTCTTGTATTTTTTTTTTTGTATTAAAATAAGCAATATTGTTTCAAAAAAGAAGATGAGGTTGTGATAAAGGGTAATATTGAATATGGAAGAAATTGTGAATGGAGTTGGACATAATCAACCAAAGAAACTGGTCGAATATCCCTGACATTATCGATCAGGCAGTGACATAGACAGGTTTATATTTGGTTGGAATATTTACAAGACCCATGATCTCTTTACCATTCCAGAAAGTGGTAGTCATTTTTAAAAAAAAATTTAAAAGAAAATAAAACACACCAAAAAAGAAAAGATATTTCCTCTCCTATTGATCACACCTATAAATAAGCCATATAAAAATCCTTTTGAAACTATAGAAGAATTTGTATAGGCTTAGTTGTATTGTTTGAATTAATGCCTTCACCTGGATGCCCGTATATAGACACTTGGTGATAAATTCCAAGCCATGATGAAGTACAGGTCCTACCTATCCTTACCCAGTTTACTGTGGTCAGCGATACACTTCTTCGATAAGAAATGTGTGCTATATTTCATAGCTATGATGGTTTTTGGACCGATACAATTGTAAATATTGATTAAAGGTTTTATGTTTTCCAAGCACAAGTGAAAGGATAATCCTTTTTTGAATGTTCATGGGTGTGGCTAATTCCCTTCACTATGTATTCTCAATATGTCTAACCCAGTTGAAACTACAAAAAAATATGTCAGATGTTGTTCTTTTTAAGGAGTGGTGTATAAAAATAAAATGTGAATCGATGTATTTTTTTTATGTTTTCTAATCTAAGCACACAAATTTGAATGGTAATGTTTAGTTTTTTTTATTTTTTATAAATAAAATAAAAAAGGTTGGTGTTTCACGTCGAGTTCACCAAATAATGTAGACCAAAAATTTCGTACTCATTTCCCTCAAGTGAATGGATCTATTCCTAGAAGGGGGGTGAGAAATCGAAGGGCTACACCTCGATATAAGGGGCACTTGGTGTCATGCCTCCTTTGGTGGTTACTGATGAATTATGGTAGGTTCACTAGGAAATGTTTATAGACCGCTTCCATGTGTAGATAGAGTATGATGTTTGATGAATCTTTTTTATAACATACACCTAGGTATTTGAATAGCATGAAGCTAAAACTTACATTACATGTAATTCGATTTCATGAAGGCAACAAACAATAAGAAAATGAACTAAGTGAAATGCATTACGAATTTATGCAATCTATATGTTTCTTTTATATTTTTCTTGTTCTTTCAAATGTTTTAAAAAATAGGAAATATGAAATAGATAGGAGAACAAGAATAGAAGTGAATTAGATACTTACCTAATTGAGATTACTGAATGAAGTAGATTCGATTCTTGCTGAGCGAATTTGCTCCCTGTGATCAAATTCATTGTCTGTTTGAATCAGAAAATGAATTTGCTATCCTGAAATCAAATTTGTGATAGACCTCCAACTTATCAAGTAAACACTAAAATTTGAAATTAGGATTTGAGGATATGCATAAGCAGCTATGGATTTAAGAAATAGTTTCAAGAATAGATGAACAAGGTGGATTAATTTAGTGGGTATTGACTACATAATGATAGTTTTGCTACCATCAACATTCATGATTTTAACCTCAACACCATGAATGCATGACATGTATTGGTTGAGGTGTGGGGGAGTGATGAGGTATTGAATTACATCATTTGTATGTAGTTTTGAATATGTTTTCTCTATTATATACTCTTATCATGACATCATACTCCACCTAACTAATTTGGAAAGCATGGTAAATGAGAAAGTTACAATACTAATTTAGATAGATATATGTATGTGCTTTTTAAGAGTCAATTAGATGAAATTTACATCTAACTATTGAATTATTGACATTGAAAAGTACATCAAAATTTTTACAAGATATCAACAAGGGAGAATTGTAGATAGGAGCATTTAGACTCTAGACATATTGGATAGTTAAATCCTTGAGAAGCATAGGATTGCTCATGCACTACTACTAGAAAACATTGATACCAAGAACCATAATGGATATGAGGTACTAAGTTGGATTCATAGTGGACCTTATGGATTAAGTTGGTGCCAGGGGATGAATGTGAATGATTGTTGACTGATGAGTGCAAAAAACTAGTGCTTGAGGAGATTCCATGATGATCATCGAGGCACGTGAACAATATCACCTAACATGATGGTAGTCATGATATTTAAGGATATGCTAAGGTGGCAACTATTTAGTTTGGCATCATCGAGATTAGGGAATTTAGTTCTCATAACAACTATGAGGCTATTTGATCTCAAATGGCTATAACAGGAAGCAACCCACTGACATGAAAACTATTCCATTCCCAAACATGAATATGAGTTAGAAAATATCTAATAGCCTTATTTGGGTTGCTATTAAACAATTATTACCTATTCTCACCAACTCACAACTCAAATGTTTGGCTTATTCTCCATTCGTTAGTAATATATTGTAAATTGCTATATTATAAATAATGGCATGTGTTATATCTTAGAGCTTAATCCTTAATTGTATTTTCATTCTCACTTATTGAAGTAGTAAGTGTTATCCTGTATTTCACCTTGGTGTGAAAACTTTTTATATGGGATGCTATTGAAAATAATAAAAAGTTTTAGAAGTTCTTTGTCTTGCTAAGTTAGAATTCCTTTTCTACCACTACGAAGCTTGGGCTCACTCTAGCAAGGAGGAAAAATATTATTGTGTTGCATTTTGCGTGTATGCCATACTATTATTTTCATTTGCATTCTTTATTATCCATTTTTACTTCGTTTTCCAATCTAGCGTAAGTTGTGTAAGTTGTTTAGAGTATTCATTATATTATGATTGTTTTGCTTATTGTCATATCTTGTTACATTGTAAACCATGCATTTCTAAGGAGTCCTTTATGTTCAATTATTTCCTTTTTTGAAGCATTGCTTATGGGAGAAATAGATTAGTACTCGATCATATTAGTGAAATTAGTTCAATTATAATATATGTATTTTTCTTTTTATTAAATTTGAACTTAGTTTAATTCCATTATTTCCATTTTTTTATTAAAAACATAAGTGAATATTGATTAATTTAGTTTCCATATCTTAGAATTTTACTTTTATTTCTATAAGCTTGGATTAAGACTTAATAGGTATTTTACTTTCCACGTGTATGCACTATAGAAATACCATACCAATAGCATTATCATCGAATAAATATTAGCACATATAGCCTTGAGAAACCACCTCAAATTTGACAAATTAAAATTGAATTAATTAAAGCGTTGTTTAACAACACCCATCATCGAGCAATTATTTCTCTCTCTTTTATTTTCTATTCTCTTACTAACAACTCTTCTAATTGTCTCTACAATTAAGATACTTTTTGATCTAGTTTGTCTACTTGTACTTGAATTTATTTTAGCTATACGCTTAATTTATCTAAAATATGTGCTAGCCTAAGCCCCTCTATTTATTTCTTTACCATATATTGTAATGTCCAAAATTTTAAATTACTTTAACCATACCACTTTATTATTTGATATGAAAAATCAACTCTAGTTTAATTAGTAATAAAATCAAACCTAGAGCCTCTTCCATTTTTTGGTGTTGAACTTCATCACCAAGAGCCACTACTTTACACTCACGAAAGATGCACCACACATTCTTACTTTATAGTAGACTGAACATTTGAGTTGATCAAATACTATAATTTTTTCATTAAGGTGAGTAACTAGGGCTTTATGATTTATATTACATAATATGACCCTTAACACCATAGAAGATATCTAAACAGATGTCATTAGTGTATTTAGCTCAAATAACTGTATGATTTAAAAAGAAGACATCATAATTCTTCTTTATGCAAAAGTTATGACCTCCAAAATATTTTTCCTAATGGACCCTGAAAAAAAAGCTCCAAATATTAGAAGAAAAATAGGCAACTGCATATTACCACTTGATAATTTATGATTTGCAAATATCATCAACTTATCTTTCATCAATTTAGCAATATTAACCCAATGCACCTATGATACTTGTCTCCTTCTAACAGGTTGGATAAGTATATAAGGTTAAAATTGGTTTGTGAAAAAAAGGAGTACCACATCAGCTAATATGTTGGCCTTCAAATCATATTTTCCTTTCATAAAATAGTATTGCTACAAATAAAACCTAAGCATGCTTATCACCAAAATATTTGCACTAACCAAGTTTCCAACTTTTTCATTGTGATTGGTTTTCACTTGCACAAAACAAATTCATTTACCTTCTCCATATCATGGGCTATCAACAAGATCAAAAGACCTGCTTTATAGGATTTGACCTCTGATCATATCATTCCAAAAAAACCTTCATTATCTAGTAGAGTATCTATTGATCAACTATGTAAAATGGAAGTTCTTCCAGGAATACCATGCTCCATCCTATGAAAACCAATGCTAATGCAAAAGAGTCAAGGATAGTTGTTGAACTAGTGACCTACTATTCCATGCACTCAAGAGCAAACCCTATTCATTGGGCTACCATGACTTCATGTTAGACATAGAAGGTGAAAGATCAAGCTGAGAACACTTACAAATGAGGACTAAGAATTTGGATGCACCATGGGATTTTAACCCTAGATCCATTCAAGTAGTAAAACCTAAGTATATTGCACTACTTATTTTGGTCATGGATATTGATGCACACCACTCTTGACAACATACTAGAAGGCGCATCTAGGAGTGACAAAAACTATGAAACAGATGCATTGGTGAAAATCAAATTAAAAAATATATATATTCTCTCTTGTTGTTAAACAACTTTAACCATTCTAATTTGAAAATGGAAACCAATGAAAATGAAGAAGAAAGTAATAGGTTATCTCCAAAAGGAGGAATATAGGATGACAAAAGGATAATCTCTCTTGTTTTAAAGTAGAAAAAGATTATAAAAATTGGAGAGAGAATTTTCCCTAGCATTTAAAAGAGGAATAAAAGGCTCTAAATTGCACTTTTGTATGACCAAACAATGTTGTTTCATAATCACTCTAATACCATGATGAAATTCACAATGATCTAGAAACAAACACAAGTAAGGCATACATTTAGATCTTATATATAAAATAAAAGAGATAAAAAATAATTGGGTTGTACATAGGTACCATAAATAATCACTATTCCTTTTAGCATAAGGGGATTCAATAACAGAGTGCAGAGAGATGACAGATGGCAGCCCCATCCTAGGGGGTTCTTAAGATTAATACTGATGGGTCTTCAAGAGGTAATCCTAGAAATGTTGGTATTGGTAGAGTGGGACGTGATTGCAGTGGTGTGGTATGTTTCTTTTTCTCATGTTTTAAAGGAAGGTATACCAATAATTATATGGAAGCCCTTGCTATTCTTTATGCATTGGAGCAAGGATATGCTTTGGATTGGTGCAGGATAATTTATGAATCAGATTCTCAAATTATCATTAATTTTTTGAATACTTGTAATCTTACCAATGTTAATTGGAGGTTGGCAGGGGTGGTTAGGCAGATTCTTCATTTTCATTTTCATATGGAGTTCATCGCTTTTACTCATATTCCAAGGGAGTGGAATGGTGTTGTTGATTGTTTGGCTAAATGGGCCTCTAAATTTCAAGAAGGTTGGAGTGTTAGGGAGTGGCATCAACTTCCTTCAGCGTGCTCTCAAACTCTTACTAGTTTATTGAAAGATGATATGCCTAGATGAGGCAGTTTTGTTGTAATATGATTCTTGAATCTTGTATGTTTTTATGATTTCAATAAAAATTGTACCCCTCTTTTTATTAAAAAATAAAAATAAATAATCACTATTCATAGATTATATTGCACAACACTTCAATAAGAAAGAAGGAGTGTGAGGGGGTATTTATAGCAATACAAAAAACTAAAATTATATCATAAAATTTAACCTAAGCCAACATAACAAGTGGGCTTTAGGTTAAATATAAATATTAAATAAGGTTTAACAATAATAACGTTAACCATGGCTCACTAGACTTACATAACAAAATTTTATGAAATATTAAATACATTGTATAATGAAATGCCCATAGACCTTTTGAACATATCACACAATGTTGGCCATGAATAAGTCTACTTATTCACACTGTAATGGAATATAAATTTTATTCCAATGAATGATTTCTTTTTTCATATTTATAAGTTTTATTGTTGTTGTTGCTAATCTGGGATTTGTTTCGTTATATGATCCTCTATAGTAATCACTATCTTATGTTGCAATGGATATCCTAAATTTTCATGGATATCCTCCATACACATTTCTTTATTATATTGCTTGAAACTTTAAAGTGTAAGAGATACACATTCTATTAATTTTATTTTTATTGCAAGGAGAGAATTTTATACTACACCAGGAAAATAAAAATGATATACTTGGATTAAAATTGACCTCTCTTACTAGTTTTAAAATATAATGGACTTCATCATTTAATGATGTAGAGGGGCTTTAATTATTATTTTTTGAAAGTTATTTGAAGAGGAAAATACTTGATTTGACCTAGATTTTACTATAATATGATATCCTTGCATCATATTGAAGTTTGTTCCATGCCCAAATTTTTTAATCTCTTTCCTCATCATTTTTACTTTGCAATATCTTGGTATGTCTTCATTCTCATAACATTTGTGACATTGAAATGCAATGTTTTCATAATCCTCTTGTTGATCTCATTCTCTTGACTTAGATTTAAATTTAGTGGATTGTGGTAAAGATTTTGAAATATCCATGAGAATACATATTCTGTTGTATACAACATGCCTAAATAGAGATATGAACCAACTGCAATGCATTCCCCACACTTAATTCTTATACTAAGCATGTACATGGTTCAATGAAGTGTAAATTTTAAAATTAAAATTTACACATATAAGGAGTCCGGGGTTTGAACTTGGATCACTTAAAAGAAAACCTAAAAACTTACCACTACAATATTTTTTGTGAGTCAATTTTATTTTAATTATAATAATTTTATTATTTATATTAAATTAAATTAAATTTATTAAATTTATATTTTTATATAGTAATATTACAATAAATTTGATATTATTAAAATTTAAATTTCACCAAAACTATTAATAAATATATAAATTATAATTTTGCCCGTTGATTTTAATTAACATACCAAAACTCACCCATAAATGACATTTACTAAATGAGTAACAAATTTTAAATTGCATGCGGCGTAGCTGCCAAACATCGACCTAAAGCAGAGCCTCTTTCATCGAAAAGCACGATCGTAGTCCCCATCAACAAGTGGAAGAAATCAACTTCAACTTCAATAGGATTTCTATTATTGCACCTTATGATCATATGTTTCTGTGTTCATCGCGAATGCTCACTTCTGTTATAACTTGAAGCGATGCGCACATGGGAACGACAAACGTTTCCGCATCTCGCAATTATGAAAATAAAACTCAATTAAATGAATGGAATGTTCTCATCAGCGTGCGGCCATTGCTGGATCTGCTTTATGTTGGTTTCATTTTCTTAGTAAATAGACGAAACTCCCCTGTGTTACCGGGTTATACTGGATTGAATTCATTACAGATTTCCTGATACCAGGGTGAGGAATTCTCTGCTTTTAAATAGATCAGTTCATAAAATAACAAGATGCAGAAAAAAGGTCCAAATATCTGAATTCAGGAAGGTCATTAATACAAATTTCGTGGATCTCAAAACTCTTTCCATAGTAACATTAATCTCGTTAATGTTTATAATATTGACAGAAATGACATGTAAAACAAACAACTGCGAACCAGACAGCCCCAGATGTCTAAATTAGCTTTAGATTCATGTTATGTGTAATACTTTTTATATATATTTATTATAAAAATTAAATAGAAAGATTGAACTCGAATTACATTATCACAAAAGATAAAAAATGAACGGAATATGCTCTTCAAACAGCAAAAGAATTCCCGGAAAGGAACCGTTGGGGAATTGTTCACCCTTTTCACACGGTCATTCCTCTCGAAGATTCGAAAGTTTTAGAGTTAAAAACATTAATTCAGTCATTTATTGGTCTGTTGTCTTCGGAAAAGGACCTCCATCTGTAGATGCCTCTTCAAATTAATCGACAGTAAATTGTAATTGTATTACTAGAACATGACGTGCTTGGTATTGAGTTAGTCTTCTCAAAGAGGACTCATGACTTCTACGTTGAGGTCTTTTATAAGGTTTAGATTCTTAAAGATTGTGTATGGGTTGAAGTCAGTTCTCTTAAGTTGAGGTAGGATGAGGGCTATTACATAAGTTTTAATAGATTTAAATTAAAAAAAATAATTAGATAGTTTGTTTTATGTAATAAAAGTTTTATGTTTAAGGTTTGGTGTGTAAATATAAAACTATAACAAAAATTAAATATAGAATTTTAATTATGTTGATTTAGAAAACTAACAGCCTAGACATACTACAAAGAGGGTGATTTTCAAAAGGTTAATGTAGTCCCGTATTTAGCTGTATAAAATTATGAAATATGTCTTTTGTTTTAAAATAATATTACGACCTAATATTTTTATTACGGGGTTTACTAGGTTGTCATTACTTGCCTTAAAATGTTTATTGTAATATATATATATATATATATATATATATATATATATATATATATATATATTAAATAATATAATTTTTAAGTATTAAATATATAAATTAATAATAAAAATAGTTATACATTTTATAGTTATGATTTTTTTTTTAACTAATCAAACATATAATTTTTTGGGTTTATTTTAAAATGTAACTAATTCATAATTAGTTTCAAGTGGATTTATCATGTATATACGGTAATGTAATTTTAGAGGTTTATATTTTGTTAATTATTTTAGTTTGTTTATTTTAAATGTAGATTTATGATCTAAAGATGCATGTTTCTAATTTATTCAAAGTGAAAGTAGTTATTATATATTTTTAATATGATTATTCATAATGTGTAACATAACATAGCAAAGAATATTCTTGGCACTCTTTGGTGACTTTTATGAGGTGTTTGGTTGAACTTAGAATAAAGATTAGTAGGAAAGAATATGTTTTATAAAATGTGGGTGAGATTAAAAAGATTTTAAAAGTGAAGGAAAACTAGCTTCAAACTTGACATCAAAAACAAAGGGGTAGGATCTAACTTACATTCCTCCATGAAAAACTACTACAATAAATTCAAGACATGTTATGATTGAGAAAGAAATATATATGAAGAAAATTGAATAATTAATTTTCCTATGAAGTAGTGAATTAGGCCTAGATATGTCATCTTGAATGATTTGTGAAAGGATAACTTCAAATCTTGAACCATTGAGGATAAATTATATATAATGATTAGATCATCAACGTAAAGCACATGTAAACATCATGATCCTCTTGATTACAAGAAAAACTACATATAAGAAATAAGGTATGGATCTATTCTAATGAAATTTTAACTTGATTCATGACTAAGGTTGATATTGTATGATGAAATATCTGTTAAATAAAAGGGTATTCATTATTCAATGTGTTGAATTTATTATACTATTTTATTATGTAATTCATATGGGTTGTGGTTGATTTTGTTATGAAACCCACTTTATAACTTGTAATTAACCTTAAGCCCTTTTTTTATGTCAACTTAGGTTAAACTTTATGATATAATTGGGGTTTTGGTATTGGTATACAAACTCTCATAACTCCTCATATTAGAGTGTTGTGAATGTAATATTTGAAGTGTGTAATAATTATTTATGGTTCCTATAGGAACCCTCATATCTTTGTATTTCTTTTATTTTTGTATAAGATTTGAGTGGGTGGATTGCTTTTACTTATTTTTGGAAAATATTGTGAATTCCAACATGGTATCAGAGCAGGTATGGAGCTACCTCACTTAATCACACAAAAATATATTTTAGTGCCTTTGATATTTTTTTTGAACTCTTGGGAATTTCTTCCTTATTTTCCTCATAAGCATTTTCTACACAAGAGAGGGAGAGATTTTATTTTCCATATATTTTTTAAATGATTTTGCATCTTCTAATGACCATTTTATGTCTTTGTATTTTGATCTTAGGGTGTTGAATGCAAGAAGAACATGACTAATGAATAATTTGTAGAAATAGAAAGAAAACTCAAATTTAAAATTAACACACATTCGTGTCCACACCCTACATTGGTTTGGTGCATGAATCCCTACTCCACATGAAAGAGGTATTCAACCATCCATGTGGGATAAATACCATTACATCTAGGTGTGGAGTTCTAAGGTGTAGTAGGTAGAATGTTGTGGGTTCGATCTACCATCCTCCATTTTTACAAGATAAAAATAATCCTCCTCCTTGTAAGTCAAGTTGCCTTGAATTTAAAGGACCCATTCCATATTTTAACACTACTATAGCATGGTGGCTCAAGCTAATGGTTGAAGGTAGTAGGTTATAGGTTTAAAAAAATCTATCATTTGTTTGAATATCATAAGAAGTGAACTAATTACTCTTCGCTGGAGGCATCTTGGGTACATTGTATCAAGTTGCAATGGAACACTAGTTTATGTATTACTTCTACAAGAGCAAGGTTCTATATTTGAGGCCTTTGCTAGCCATTTTGTGACACTTTTAAGGTAGATATAAAGACAAAAAGTGAAGTGGTGGTTATTCCTTTCTATTTGTTGTTGTGGCATTATGACTAGCACACCATGTTTAGCATAAGAGAGACCCAAGTTTCATTATTTTGATCACATTTTAGATTTACTATTAGATGAAGCTAACATGGACCCTCTTGATGCATGCCAAACTATATTTTTTATATTTAAATTGTATCAACCAATAAAATTACTCCATATATCACAACCACACAAGAAAAGAACTTCTAAAGTGAAAATATATGAGCAGGGAGTATCGACATATTATAGCCTGACAATGGTAGTGATCAATGGGATGTCATATTTCTATAGGTTAGGAGCTTTAATTTTTTATTTTTTGAGATCCATTAGGGAAACACTTCTACAGGTCATGAATTTTGCATATGAAAGTATTTTGATCTAATTTGTTTTTAAAATTGCATAATTTTTTAGCTCTACACATTGGTGACATTAGTTTAGGATTTTTTATGGTGTTAAGAGTTGAATTTTGTAATATAAATAAAAGAAACCTAATTACTTGCCATAAAGGACAAAATTATAGTATTTGGTCAACCCAAACGATTGACCTATTATAAAGTAAGAACCTATAGTGTATATTTCAAGAAGATGAGGTAACTTTTCTTGATCAAGAAATATTCCATCAAAGAGAAGAAGAAACTCTTGGCCTATTTTTATTGTTTATTAAACCAAAGCTACTTTTCCACGTCAAATAGGATAATGAAACTATCAAGGTATGGTCAATATTGCATGAATTATTTGGAAAGAACACTATTGAAATAAGTCACTTCGAATTAGATCTCTTGTCTCATAAATTGACTAAGTTTGATAATTTGGAGGACTATATTGTAGGATTCAAGGCATTGACGGTAGATATCACATATTCTAGAGGTGAAAAGAACGATGGTGCATAATGCATGAAGATTGTCCTTGCTAATATCTCTCTTTATTTTCATATATTGAAGCTAATGATTCATATGATTTCTTTGTTCTTGCAATATCAAAAGCTCTTGATTAACATTTTCTCTCCTAGTTCATTTTTAGGTAGTAGTGCAAAATTATGGTGGAACTCTATAAATACATGCATATGCAAAGAAATTTAGATCTAAGGAGACTAAGACCTAGGGGCTCAAGGGCTAGGCTAAGTTGTCAAACAAGTTGAATACCGCTTATACATACTATAATATCGAGGGACATCCAACAAAGAATTATTTTCTAAAATTGCAAAGGATTTAAGCTATGTTTCCAAAGATTAGTGCACATCTTCTAGATGATGAGGCAAATTCTAAAGGATCTTCCTCAAGTATAGAGAATCACTAGAGAATTAATTATGGGGGTAAAATATATTATTGTTATTAATGGATGCTCTCCTTAGACCTTTAGTTTAGAATATATGGGGTGTTAAAATTATAATCTAATTCATATCGAAGGTCTACATTGTATGTTACAGTATTGGTTAGTCCTAAGGGCCTTTATTATATAATTTATTGAATTTATTTTAATATTTTATTATGTAAGCCCTATGGTCATGGTTAACCTCATTATGGTTAAACTCATATTATAACTTGTAATTAACCTTAAGGCCCCTTTTGTTATGTCAACTTACGTTAAACTTTAATATACAATTGGGGTTTTTGTAGTGGTATAATTTCCCTCACCACTTCTCATATAAATTATCAAAGTGTTATAAATGTAATCTATGGGTTATACAATGGTTATTTATGGTTCCTATGAGTTCCCCCAAATATTCATCTCTCTTTTACATTTTTTATATAATATTTGAGTGGAAGGATTAGTTCTATTTGTTCCTAAAAAATATTATGAATTCCAACATTTTTTATACCAAGCACAATGTGCTTATTTAGGCCCATAGAAGGATTTCTTGAGATCACAAATCAAGGGTATAATAACATCCTAAAAAAATCCTAGAGGCTAATTCATGTAGATCTCCTATTGGAGGTCCCCATAGAAAACATAGTCAATCATCCATTTAATGAACCTCTCAAGACTATGGAAAATTAAAAAAATAATCATAAGGATTGGGTCTATGCTAGCTACTAAGATAAAATTATAATTGTAGTGAGCTTTATAAAAAAAACATTTGGTAACTAGATGTTATTATGCTTCTCAATTGGACCATCAATGCCATAATTGGTCTTATAAACCCATCTCCATCCAACAATGTTCTTTCCCTTATATAAGGAAACTAACTCCTTATTTGATTATTTGTGAGAGAATCATACTCTACCTACACTATTTATTCCTATTTGTATCTCTTAGTCCTATTATAAGTGATTATACCTCCATAAACATCCATATTTTCAAGCAAAGCATAGAGTGGATGAGCTAGATAAGCTATCAATATTCCTACTAAAGGGGAGACTCATAATGTTACAAGCTACTCGTATCCCATTTGGGCATAGGTTGAGCTAGAGGAGTAGGAGGCTTAAGAGAAGGAAAGTCATTAGGAGAAGACAAATTGATAGTAAAACGATATGAAACAAAATAAAATGAATAAAAAATATTAATACTAGAAACATATAAATATTGAAGGACAATGCCTTCCAATGAATATCTAGAATGAAAAGCCCTGTAAACATTGGATAAATAACTTTAAATGATGGAATATGGAAAAAATAAACTCAAAAAAATGCTACATTGGAGCATATGTCACATACCTTAGAGAATATACTTGCATTACATAAAGGAACTAGAACTAACACAACAATAATAGAAACTATGGTTGATGCAGATTTCCATATGATGGAGAACTTGAGAGAATAGAAAATTAAGTACATGAGGAAAAACAAAGAAAAATATATATGAATGAAAAATAGAAAATAATAATGGTGGGATGGATTAAATGGAAATGTTGGAAAATACCTCAAGTTCTAATTATTGAAGGACTAATAGTATTTTTGCTTTACACTTGATTTCTTTCACTTGTCTCTTTTTGATTTTTTAGTCTACTATTTTGTTCATAAACTTGAGTGCATCTCCTTGTTTATTTATACAATGCAATGAATCTATTTTATTTTATTTATAATCAATTATTGACACATTACTTGTAACTTGCTTTATCACATTAAGAGTTAAACTCAATGACATGAAAAGTGAGGTTTGTGAATAAAAAGACAATGTTTCCTTCAAATGGACTATATAGCTTGGACCCATAAGAAGATGAAGAAAAACAAGATATGAAAATAGATTAAAACTTAATGTTTAATGACATAATAACAATAGATTTTAGACATATAATAAAATATATACATTATCACATTGATAAATGCACTTTAAAGATTAAAGTAAATCATTAATGAATAAAGGTGTCCAAAATAAATAATACTTTAGCTTGTAATTTTGTCATTTATCCTTCGTTGCGTTATGTTTTCTTGATAAGCCATATACTATATTTTACATTATGTCATATGAAAGTCATATAGTGGAATCTCTAATGCAAATGTCATATGAATGGTAAATTTATGATGTTTATGTATAAGTATGCTTCAAATGCATACATAACAAATACAGGATTTATTTTGATTTATGTAAGATTAATGTGATTTCTTCAATATGATGAATCCAATATCAAATATGTTAAGGGATATGATGTCCCTTATATATGAATGGTATTTCAAATGATACTATGTATAAGATATAATTAGTCATATATTTCCTTTCAACATGTGTTTTCTCCATCTCTTTTTTTGGCTATTTATGTTTTTTTCTATTGTGTGCTCCTTGTTTTCACACATTTTTATGAACCTATTTACATTTTTTATTGCATTTTTTTTCTTTTTACTTTCTAAATATGGCTAATATAAATAATTTATTTTTGAATATATAATATCTTTCTTGCCTTGTGCTACAACATACAGGACTAGGTTTATAGACATTATGGAGTTAGCATAGTCACTTCCAAAAAATCTAGGCTTATAATAGTAATATTGTTTTTGCAGGTTATTTTTTTTTGAAAGAGCCAACCCATAAAAAGTGAAATATATCCTAAAGTAACACTTTGATTATATAAAATATATGATGGTGTTTTTTTTTTTAAAATAACATATAAAGATGACTTCGATATTTTGAAGGTCAAACCTTTTTTTTCAGAAAATAATAGATTTTATATTCAACATATCTTTTGTCCTTTTTCTTTGATTTTCTTTGTAATGATTTTTCTTCTGATATAGATTCTTTTATGATTTTTTTTTGTTGACTGAACATCACCTTCTTAGAATCTTTTATGGATTCAAAATAAAAACATTTCTTATTTCCATGATCCAATCAATGAGCTTCTCAAAGTTTAATCTACAATGAGTTTCTCAAGGTTTAAACTAACCTTATATGATGGGTTTCTAACTTTGACTTCCTATTTATGTTAGAAATTGCCCGATTTATCTTTCTTTTGGAAAACAATTAGGTAACGGTCCAAACAGTTGGCCTTCTAGTTTCGCAATCAGAATGCTCCCGTATCAAAGTTGAAGTGATGCATACATGGGAACGACAAACGTTTCCGCGTCTTGCAACTACGAAAAAAAAACCAACTAAATGAATGAAATGTTCACATCAGCGTGCGGCCATTGCTGGATCTGTTTTCTGTTGGTTCCCTTTGCTCATTAAGTAGACGAAACTCCCCCATGTTACCGGGTTCGAGTGGATTGAATTGAAGAGTCGATTCAGATTTCCTGCGAGCAGGGTGAGGAATTTTCTCCTTTAAAAGAGGTCAATGCATAAAATAACAAGATGCGGAAGAAAGTTCCATACATCTGGATTCAGGAAGGTCATAAGAAAAAGAATCAAAACCAAATAGTAATCACTCAAAGCCCTTGTGTCCAAGATAGTATATGTAGCATTCTCATAAAGATGCCTTCGGACTTATGCATTTGTGAATTGCATGAATTGGTATGTTTAATAGATTCGTAAATTTAACTTCCTGGATCTCAAAACTCTTTCCTTAGAAACATTAATCTCTTTAACGTTTATAATATTCATAGAAATTATATGTAATGTTTATAATATTCATAGAAATTACATGTAAAACAAACAACTGTGAACCAGACAGCCCCAGGTGTGTGTCGGAAACTCAAAACCACCTAGTGCCACTTTCTTCCATTTACAAGCCAAAATATGTACATAGCTATGCACAGACGGCGAACTGAAATGAACGGAATATGCTCTTCAAACTGTTCTAACTGCCGATTGTTTTGATCTCACCGCCATTTTTACAGGCAAAGAAAGGCGATGTGTCGTAAGGTGCTTGCGGAAACCTCCAATCGTTGCGCTGTACTCCATCAAAGACGAGAGCTACAGACCGCTAATTCCTGTTAATTAATTAGCAGTAGCGAGAGGGGATTGCGAATAGGAACGGAGACGGGGCTTCAGTAATGGAGTGAAGTGAAGAGGTCAGGGCTTATACGGTGGAAGAAGAGGGCATAATTTCCCCTATGTATAAGGCCGCGGTATCCAGTTTTCCTTTGAATATAAAAGGAATGAGATGTGACCGACTGTAATGACGTGGATGAGCAAGATTAGCAGATTAACTTCTTGGTCCCACGGATCAGAGAAGTGTGGGCTAAATATTTACGTCTGTGTCTTCTAGAGCAGCGACTCATAAACTCATAATATTAAAAAAAGGAATAAACCACATCAATTCACTAGCCATATTAAAGCATAAAGAGACGTGGCAAATGAAATATAGGCATGAAATATAAATAAGATACCTTGCGAAATAAATATCTTATTCTATAACGATTAAAGAATACAAATATTTTGGTGAGATGGACAAGTTTGGTTGGATGGATTGATGTTAAATAGTTGTTTACGAAATAATTATGAGAATCGTGCTTCCTAAATTTGACACTTACCTGCCTTCCGGCGAGGAACCGTTGGGGAATTGTTCACCCTTTTCACACGGTCATTCCTCTCGAAGATTCGAAAGATTTAGAGTCATTTATTGGTCTGTTGTCTTCTGAAAAGGACCTTCATCTTTAGATGCCTCCTTCAAATTAATCGACAGTAGATCGTAATTGTATTACTAAAACATAACGTGCTTGGTATTGAGTTAGTCTTTTTCTTGTCAAGAGAACTCGTGACTTCTACGTTGAGGTATAACATAACGCGCTTGGTATTGAGTTAGTCTTCTTGTCAAGAGAACTCGTAACTTCTACGTTGAGGTATAACGACAACTATTATGTAGGTCTTTTAGAAGGTTTAGATTCTGTATATAGGTTGAAGTAGGATGAGGGTTATTATATAATTTTTATTAAATTTTAATTTATAAAAAATTAATTCTGGATGGTTTAAATATTCTCTTTTATCAAGGGAAGTTTTATTTTTAAGGTTGGTGTGTAAATATAAAACTATAACCAAAAAAAATATTAAATATAAAGTTTTCTATGTGTTGATTTAGGAAACTAGCAGCACTCGACATACTACAAATGGGGTTATCTTCAAAAGGTTAATGCAGTACCGTATTTAGTTGTATAAAATTAAAATATATGTTATTTGGTTTTAAAATAATATTAGGATGTAATATTTTAATATATTAAGGGTTTATTAGGATCTCATTACTTGCCCCAAATATAAATATAATTAATTTTAGTTAAATAATATGGACTTTTAATATCTTCAAGCATTGAATATATCTAACAACAATAAAAATATTTATATATTTTATAATTATTTTAATTTAATATGAAATTTTCTTTTAAATTAAATATATAATTTTTTTAATTGTTTATTCAAAAAGTAACTAATTTATAGGTTTTTTATTATATTGGGGAGTTGGTTACAATCATTATTTTTAGTAACTGGAAAGCATAGAGTTCAAACCATAGGGACTACTCTCAACAAGATTAACAAGCTTATTCATCTTGTTGTTTTTGACCCGACGTAATATGGAGATCATCTCTTGAGGTTTGTACTATCATCATCGGTATAAGGTGCATTGTACATTGTTCGTCTAGAGAAGAAGTGGAAGAAGAGGCTAAAGGAGGTTTGGAAATTTATATTATCTGCTTAGCTCAAGGTTTTTCTTTGGCTACTTATTTTCCAAGGTATCCATTACAAGGTAAGGTTGGCAAGGTGGATGAATATCTTAGAACTATATTGTATATTTGGCAGAAAAGAAACTGTTAAACATATATTTTGGGTTTATAGTGTAGCAAGGAATGTTTGGAAAATATTGAAGTGGACCTATTATCCTATACTTGGTGTTAAACATATCTTTTGGGATTATAGTGTAGCAAGGAATGTTATGTCTAATCCAGTTGAAACTACGAAAAAATATGTCAGATGTTGTTATTTTTAAGGAGTGGTGTATAAAAATAGAAATAAAATGTGAACCGATCTATTTTTTTTTTATGTTTTCTAATCTAAGCACACAAATTTGAATGGTATTGTTTAGTTTCTTTTTTTTTTAAAGAAAATAAAATAAAAAGGGTTGGTGTTTCACGTCGAGTTCACCAAATAATGTAGACCAAAAATTTCGTACTCATTTCCCTCAAGTGAATGGATCTATTCCTGGAAGGGGGGTGGGAAATCAGAGGGCTACACCTCGATATGAGGGGCACTTGGTGTCATGCCTCCTTTGGTGGTTGTTGATGAATTATGGTAGGTTCACTAGGAAACATTTATAGATCGCTTCCATGTGTAGATAGAGTATGATGTTTGATGAGTCTTTTTTATAACATACACCTAGGTCTTTGAATAGAATGAAGCTAAAACTTACACTATATGTAATTCGATTTCATGAAGGCAAATAACAATAAGCAAATGAATTAAGTGAAATGCATTACGAATTTATGCAATCTATATGCTTTTTTTAATAATTTTCTTGTTTTTTCAAATGTTTTAAGAAATAGGAAATATGAAATAGATAGGAGAACAAGAATAGAAGTGAATCAGATACTTACCTAATCGAGATGGCTGAATGAAGTATATTCGCTTCTTGTTGAGCGAATTTGCTCCCGGTGATCAAATTCATTGTTTATTTGAATCAACAAATGAATTTGCTATCCTGAAATCAAATTTGTGATAGACCTCCAACTTATCAAGTAAAAACTAAAATTTGAAATTAGGATTTGAGGATATGCATAAGAAGTTATGGATTTAATATTGAAGGCATAACAGTCAGATCCCCTTGGTCTTTTAAACAACCATGCATAAAAAGAATGATAATCTTAAAATCTATGAGCATACAAAAATTGTACTTAAATGCAATATATGGTACGATGTACGATGCAAGGTAATTTAGATCCTAAGTATAAATTGAAATGATAAATCTAAAGACATATATTTACCTCTAGAATTATTCTTACACAAATTCATTGAATGTGAGTGAATTCACTCTTGTGTGAGCAAATTCGCTACTTGTCACAACTTACACGTGAATTCATGATAACTAGACCTATATACATTTTTTTTGGCATTTTCAAGGACTAAACGATGTCAGAATATGACAGATCATATACCATTGGAAATCACTTTTTGAGCCTGATATAATGGTACCGATTTTGAGAGGAATAGAGATGAGTTGATTTAGTAAATTTTAGCTCAAAGATGACCTTTATTTTTTAAGAGGAAAAATGTGCTAAATATGAAATGCAAGTGCAAAAAATGAAATGATGATGCTAAGATGATCTAGATCTAATGTATAAAATGAAATGCTAGATCTAAGGATAAAATTTACCCCTAGAATTATGTTTATGCAAATTCATTCTAAGAATGTAGGGAGCAAAATCGCCACTTAGGGAGAAAATTTGCTCTATGTAAGCAAATTTTCTCTTTGTTGAGCGAATTCGCTCTTTGTTGAGCAAATTTGAATTCGCTCTATGTTGAGAAAATTCACTATGTGTCATAGCTTACTCATGAATTTACTTGTTTTTATTAAATTCAAAGGTTTACATAAAAATGTGACTAAAAACGTTGCAACTTTTTTTCAAAATAAATTCACTTAAGTTGCTCGATCGTTCGATGTCGCAGGGTGATGGTGGGAAGGTGAAGTGGGGCAGTGGTGAAACGAGCTCAAAAGGTACCATCTAACCATCACAAAATTTTCTTTGTAACTCCACCTATAAAACTCCATCTCAAAAATCCTTCATCAAAAGGAAACCAAAAACAAGCTAATGGATCGATTTTCAACATCAAGGCATCAGGATTTTTAGGAGAGCCAAAGGGTTGATTATATATTTTTCACAACCACATAAAGATAAAAATTAGTAAGGTTAGCTTGAATTCTCATTCGGTTGCTAAGACAAATTGGATAAAATGCTAATTTGGGCTGATTTTTAGGCAAGGTTTGGGAGCCGATGTAGCATGGAGATAGGAAAACCAATTTCGTTAGAACAAAATTCGTTAGTTTACCAAATTCAGGCAAACTCCTAAATTTAGAAAATTCACTACCAAGATATACGAGGAGCAAATTCATTGAGAAAATTTGCTCCCTAAGAATGCAAGGAGTGAAATTTCTAAAAGGGGAGCGAAAATGACAAAATAAAGGAGATGTGTGCAGTATTTTTGGCACTTTGAGGGGTCAAACAATGTCAAAATGGGTTTATCATATACCATTGGAAAGATCTTTTCAATCTCGATCCAATAGTAGTAGTTTTAGGAAAAATAAAGGGAATTTGGTTGGGTAAAAATAAGTTCAAAGATAACATTACCTTTTGGAGAGGAAAACTATAGATTTTTAAGAAAAATGACTCATCTTAATGGGTCAATTTTCCATGTCTATAAGAAGTACTAGATTATCCTTCTTGATTTTGATATCCTCTTCTATTGTTTTCTTGTCCTCATCCTCGTGAAAAATGTGCTCTTCCTCTTTGATTACCTCATTGCCTTCATGACAACTTCTTCTCTTCCTTTAAGGCATATTGGTAGGCTTCTTCTACCATCCTCATTCTCATCATACTAACTTCATCTTGTATGGACAATCATAGTCCATTGATATACTTTGAAACCTTCTCCTCATCATTTTCCATATGATCGGCCTTGATGGTGAGCTTATAGAACTCCTTCGTGTAATCTTTCATAATCTTAATCTTTTTTGGTTTGAAGATGATCCCACTACAATGATGCACAGCCCTTTAGCTTAGTATAAATAAAAATCACTTTCTTGGGATCTTTTATCGATTCAAACTACAAATATTTTTCATCTCCATGATCTAATCAATAAGTTCTTCAAGATTTAAACTTCTGATGGGATTTCTTTCCTACTCATTTTAAAAAATTTACCCAAATTAATATTTCTTTTAGAAAATAATTAGATAACGGTCCGAACAGTTGGCCTTCTAGTTTCGCAACGGTTTACCCATCGAACGGTTGGTTGTCAGAATGCTCCCGTATCAAAGTTGAAGTGATGCATACATGGAAACAACAAACGTTTCCGCCTCTTGCAACTATGGAAAAAAAACCCAATTAAATGAATGAAATGTTCTCATCAGCGTGCGACCATTGCTGGATCTGCTTTTTGTTGGTTCCATTTGCTCATTAAGTAGACGAAACTCCCACGTGTTACCGGGTTCTCATGGATTGAATTGAAGAGTCGATACAGATTTCGTGCGAGCACGGTGAGGAATTTTCTCCTTTAAAACAGGTCAGTGCATAAAATCACAAGATGCGGAAGAAAGTTCCATATATCTAGATTCAGGAAGGTCATAACAAAAAGAATCAAAACCAAATACTAATCACTCAAAGCCCTTGTGTCCAAGATAGCATATGTAGCATTCTCATAAAGATGGCTTCGGACTTATGCATTTGTGAATTTGCATGAATTGGTATGTTTAATGGATTCGTAAATATAACTCCGTGGATATCAAAACTCTTTCCTTATAAACATTAATCTCTTTAACGTTTATAATATTCATAGAAATTATATGTAATGTTTATAATATTCATAGAAATTACATGTAAAACAAACAACTGTGAATCAGACAGCCCACATGTCTAAATTAGCTTTACATTCATGGTATGTGTCGGAAACTCAAAACCACCTAGTGCCACTTTCTTCCATTTACAAGCCAAAATATGTACATAGCTATGTACAGAGGGCGAACTGAAATGAACGGAATATGCTCTTCAAACAGCAAAAGAATTAGCAGTTGTCTGTTGATTTCCTCTTCTCATTTTGCAACCCCATGAAGGCCTATAACAATCCGATAATCTCTTCCTCATTAGCTCCACTAGCTGAGCTTCCCACAGACTATTGCTATTCATTCGTAATCTTCTATCGCAATCGCTTAATTCCAACCCGTTTTGCAGTCGCCAATCGTAATCCTCACGAAGCGCAGGGTTCGACAGAGTCTCGTAAGCCTCCCGTACTTCGACAAATAGTCTGGTTGCCTCTTCCTTCTCCGCAGGCGGGCAGACGTCTGGATGATATCGAAGTGCCATATGACGATATGCGCTCTTGATATCCCGCGCACTCGCATTGTAAGGGAGACGCAGCACATCGTACAATGAAGAAGAGCAGGAAAGAGGAGCACCAAATTGAAATGCCTTAACCGCAACTGGTCTAACTGCCGATTGTTTTGATCTCACCGCCATTTTTACAGGCAAAGAAAGGCGATATGTCGTAAGGTGCTTGCGGAAACCTCCAATCGTTGCGCTGTACTCCATCAAAGACGAGAGCTACAGACAGCTATTTCCTGGTAATTAATTAGCAGTAGCGAGAAGGGATTTTGAATAGGAAAGGAGACAGGGCTTCAGTAATGGAGTGAAGTGAAGAGGTCAGGGCTTCTACGGTGGAAGAAGAGGGCATAATTTCCCCTATGTATAAGGCCGCGGTATCCAGGTTTCCTTTGAATATAAAAGGAGTGAGATGTGACCCGACTGGAATAACGTGGATGAGCAAGATTAGCAGATTAACTTCTTGGTCCCACGGACCAGACAAGTGTGGGTTAAATATTTACGTCCGTGTCTTCTAGAATAGTGTGTCATAAACTCATATTATTTACAAAAGGAATGATCTAAAGTTGGTGTGATTTTTTTTAAATTATGGAATATTGGAAGAAATTTCAATTTATATATTTTAATTTAATTTTGTAGGTGTGTTTTTTTTTAAATTATATTTTGTGAGATATACAAGGAGTTGGTTACATCCCTATTATTTTTTAGAAACTGAGTGCAAGGTTTACAATGAATGTTTTTAACAAACCTATACCACTTCATTATTTTTCTTTTTTTTATAATACTTCTTATTCATATTCACCATGGGGATTGAACCAAGATCATATCATATTTCTTTTTTTTATAATACTTCTTATTCATATTCACCATGGGGATTGAACCAAGATCACATCATAGATAATGTCATCCATAATGTGAGTAGCATCTTTATTAATAAACTACACTCATGAAGATACCAGTAAAGAAAAATATATAGGCATAAAATTTAATTATGTCTTCTTCTATAATTATCCTCCTCGTATTATAAGTTTCCTCCGTTTCCATCGTTATGCCGGCATTTACACACGAGACAAAGACAAAGTATATTGATAAAGACGTCACATAAAAATATTTTGGTGCGATGGACAAGTTTGGTTGGATGGATTGATGTTAGATGGTTGTTTATGAGAATCGTGTTTCCTAAATTTGACAAGTACATGCCTTCGGGAAAGGAACCGTTGGGGAATTGTTCGCCCTTTTCACACGGTCATTCCTCTCGAAGATTCGAAAGATTTAGAGTCAAAACATTACTTCAGGTATATATTGGTATGTTGTCTTCTGAAAAGGACCTCCATCTGTAGATGCCTCTTCAAATTAATCGACAGTAAATTGTAATTGTATTACTAAAACATGACGGGGTTGGTATTGAGTTAGTCTTCTTGTGAAGAGGACTCATGATTTCTACGTTGAGGTTTAACAACAACTAGGTTTAGATTTTTAAAGATTGTGTATATGGGTTGAAGTCAGCTATGATATAAGTTTGATTAGATTTAGATTTATAAAAATTTAATTCTGGTTGGGTTACCTATTCCCTTTTATACTAGGGAAGTTTTATTTTTAAGGTTTGGTGTAAATATAAAACTATAACAAAAATTAAATAAAGAGTTTTCTTTGTGTTGATTTAGGGAACTAGCAACACTAGACATACTACAAATAGGGCGATTTTCAAAAGGTTAATGTAGTCTCGTATTTAGTTGTATAAAAATATAATATATGTTATTTGGTTTTTCAAACGGTTAATGTACTCTCGTATTTAGTTGTATAAAAATATAATATATGTTATTTGGTCCTACAATAGTATTAGGACGTAATATTTTTAGTAGGGGTTTACTAGGTTCTCATTACTTCTCTTTATATAATTAATTTTAGTTAAATAATATAGACTTTTAATATATTTAAGTATTGAATATATCTAATAATAATAAAATTATTTATATATTTTATAGTTACTTTAATTTAATTTGAATTTTTCTTTTAGATCAAGCGTATAATTTTTTAATTGTTTATTCATAAAGTAATTAATTTATAGTTTTTTATTACATTGGGGGATTGGTTACAATCATTATTTTTAATAACTGACAAGCATAGGGTTCAAACCACATGGGCTGCTCTCAACAACTTTACTCATCTTGTTGTTATTGATTACTCTTAACAAGCTTATTCAACTTGTTGGTTTTGACCCAACGTGATATTGAGATCATAATAGATTACTATCTTGGTTTTGCTCTCAACAAGTTTACTCATCTTGTTGTTGTTGATTACTCTCAACAAGCTTATTCAACTTGTTGGTTTTGATCCCACGTGATATTGAGATCATAATAGATTACTACCTTTGCTAAAGTTGGCAGTGTGCCCCCAAGGTTTGAACCTAGGTCTCTTCTTGGTAAGTACTTAGTCAGTCAAGCCTTTGCCAATCCACCTAGCCCTTGGAGAGTAACTAATTCATAGTTTTTAATTAATTGATAGCTAGTAATGAATTCATAGTTAGTTTCAAGTGATTTTTTTTTTTTTATTTGTGGAAAACATCCCAAAAGGGATGCCACTTTCGGGTAAGACCCAAGGAGGCGGGGGTATCCATTCCGCCAAAAATGCCCAGGACTCGGACCTGGCCTACCACCTTTGACATACTCAAGGAGCAAACAAACACACAAAACCAAATTAAAAAAAGTAAATAACAACAAAAATAATAAAATAAAATAAAAAACATGCTCCTTGAGTGTGTCAAAACCAAAAGCACAACCAAACACGCACAATAAGATAAAAGAAACCACAACACAAACCACATAGAAAAACACAAGAACCACATAACAAAACACAAACAAGACAAAAACAACAGAACACTACAAAGACATAACCCAAAAAAACATGAAAAATAAACACAACCAAAACCTAAAAAATAAAATAAATAAAATAAAAATAAAAATAAAATAAAAACAACCAACAACAGACAATAAACAAAAACAAAAAACATAGAAAACACTCACACATAAAAAAAATGAAATAACACAAACAAAGAGAAACCCAAGAACAAGAACGAAAAAAACACAAGAACAATAACAAAAAACATAAAAAAAAAACAAAACAACAAAAACACAAGAACAACAAAAAACAACACAAAGAACACAAAAACAAAACAAAACAAAAGAACCCACCCACCTTAAAAAACTAAACAAAAAAACAAAGAAGACAAAAGAAAAAAAAAATGAACAAAACAATGACCTATCTAGACCGGAGACTATTAATGCAAGAATCAATAGAGGAAACAAAATAAAGAATAGAATGAGCTAGGGAACTAAAAAAACTGAATGAACCAAAGAGAAAAAAAAAAACAAGAAGAAACTAGGTACCTTCAGAACTGGAGCCATCCAAAGAAATGATAGAAAGAAGAGCTTCCCTAATTTGAGAAGCCCACCATATAGGAGGGTGGCCATAACAAGTAAGATCACCTTTGTCCAAAGCCCAATTAGCTAAAGCATCAACACTCTTGTTTTGATCTCTGACCACATGATTGTAATCAACTTTCAAAAATCCCATCTGGATTAACTGAATCTTCTCAATAATTCTTTTTATTCTCCAATCCACCTTATGATTCTTAGAAGGAGTCTTCAAGAGATTAATCATAAGTTGAGAGTCAGACTCAACTAACACCTTTTCCCATCCAACCTTAGTAGCCTCCTGAAGGCCTCTAAGGATACCATACCCCTCAGCAAGGTTATTGGAAAGAATACCCAAATTCTCAGAAAAAGTAAAAACCAGGGAGCCATCTGAAAGTCTACCAATTCCTCCCACACTGGCTTTTCCAGGGTTCCCTCTAGAGGCTCCATCGGTATTGACTTTTCCAAAATCCTTAGGAGGAGGTTGCCAATTTCTAGTCCTATCCATCTTACTAATACTCACATTCCCTTTAAGTTGGTTGCCCTTAGAAGGTTTAATCTTCAATATTTGCATCACTTGATCCCATCTTTGGTGGGAGTTTTGGGGGTGATTAAGGAGTTGATGGACTGATTCAACTAAGTTGGCTATGGTCTTTTGCCAAATATAGTGAATATCCTTCCTATCTTGATTAAAAATTTGGTTGTTCCTTTCATTCCAAATATTCCAAAGAAGAATGGTAGAACCCATCCAAACTAACTGCCTAATAAAATGATCAACACCCTCTTGATTAGGCCAATCCCTCCAAAGTTGTTCAAAAGTGAAAAAATTGGACCACTTGTAAGCCAAGTAAAGTTGCCATTCTCCTCCATAGCTCGAGAGGCTAAAGTACACTCAATAAAAATATGGTTGATATTTTCTACATTCTCTTCACACATTTCACATCTAAAAGGGCCATGAAAACCACGCTTCATAAGTTGCTCACCGAGTAAGCACCCTACGATGCAATAAAAGCCAATTAAAGAACCTCACCTTAGGCCAAAGCTTTTGAGCCCACAATTGAGAAAATATGTCGGAAGAATGGTTGGGATTATTATGGCATAAGGTCAAATAACCTTGAGCAACTGAATACTCACCCTTAGTAGTGTTGTTCCATCCAAAACAATATTTTTCATGGGACCAAGAGAGGGATCTCATATGAAGGATGCCTTGGATATCTTGTCTTTGCCTTTATAGTATTTGAATAGGCCAGTCCTCAATAGGTATCCAATATCTACCAACCTTTGAATTACCGGTATGGTACCGACAATAATTAGCCACCTTTATCCAATTAGCTCGGTGAAGCTCCTCCATCCAAGGCCTCCAATCGGGAAACTGAGTTATCAAAGGCTTGTGACCATCCCAAGAATCTGTCCAAAAATTTGCATGTTGACCATTATGAATGATCCAAAATAATTTTTTCTTTATCAAATCCTCACCAGTCTTAAGAACTGCTAAAATGGGAGAACCTTTGGTAGGAAGTTGATAGCGAACAAGGTCTTCGAGGACTTTTGTTCTCAGCATATTTAGCACGGAGATTATTGGCCCAAAGAGCATTGGGGTTATGCAACATCCTCCAATATAATTTAGCAGCTAAAGCTTTGTTGTTATTAATTGAAGACCGGAATCCTAACCCCCCTTCACTCTTAGGAAGACATAAAGTATCCCATTTCACCAAGGCCCATTTTCTTTTCTCCTTAGTACCACTCCAAAGGAAACGATGACTGATTTGATCCAATTCTCGAAGAACGACCTTTGGGATATTCAAAATGGAAGAAACATAAATAGGAATAGCTTGAAGGACTGATTTTACCAAGGTGATTCTACCCCCGGAAGAAAGCCACTTGTTGGTCCACTTTCCAATTTTCTTCTTGACTTTGTCCAACAACCAATTCCAATCTTTATTTTTCTGCCTTTGAATATTTATGGGAATACCTAAATAAGTGATTGGAAGAGAGGTCTTCTTATATCTTAATTTATCCAAGACCATGGATTCCTGTCTAGCAGAGCGAGTGAAAGAAAATAACTTTAGATTTGTCTTCATTGATCAACTGCCCGATAGCCTTAGAAAAATAGCTAATGATTTGCTTAATATTAGAAGCTTCCTTAACTGTAGCTTTACCTAAAAGGGTAGAGTCATCCACAAATTGAAGATGAGAGATAGGTCTAGCTCCATGAGCAATGGTAACTCCCTCAAGGGTTTTGTTTTCCCTCTTTTTGGTTATAGTCCTACCCAAGCATTCAACAAGAATGATGAATAAATAAGGGGATAGCGGGTCACCTTGCCTAATACCTCTGGAAGGCTGGGAAAGACTGAGAAGGCCTGCCATTGATAAGAACTAAGTAGGAAACTAAAGAGATACATCCCATAATCCAATCCATCCAATCCTTAGAGAAACCAAATTGCCTCAAAACTTTGATAAGGAAGTGCCAATCCACTCTGTCATAAGCTTTGGATAAGTCTAACCGAATGAACATAGAAGGAGAATTTTGCATATCCATGGAATGGATGGCTTCCTAAGCAAGAACTATCTCATCTACTATTTGACGTCCTTCCACATATCCCCCTTGCTCCGGGGAAATAATCTTATGCAAAAGAGGCTTCAACCTTTCTGCCATGATTTTAGTAATAATTTTGAGAAGAACATTACATAAAGCAATAGGTCTAAAAGCTGAGATATGATCAACCTCTTGAGCTTTTGGAACAAGAGTAATATAAGTTTTATTGATAACCTTCAAAATTTCTTTGGATTTCCTGGCTTCTTCCACCACCTCTAATAAATCAACATGAAGGATATCCCAGAACTCTTGGTAGAACTCAATAGGAAAACCATCGGGACCTGGGGTTTTCCCTTTTTGCATTTTAAAAACTACTTGTTGAAGCTCATTGATAGTAACAGGAGCAGTCAAAATAGAGTTCTCCTCGAAGTGATAAGAGAAGGGATTGCTTGAAGAACATTTTGTTGTGAAGGTGAGTCAAGAGGAGTAGCGACAAAAATATTGGAAAAGTAATCAACAACAATAGAGTTCATGCCATCCCAAGTATAAACAACATCTCCAGAATCTGATTTTAAGGAAGAAATAAAGTTGTGAGATCTTCGAGCTAGAAGAGATTTGTGGAAGAAATTTGTGTTTCGATCTCCTTCTTTGAGCCATTGAATTCTAGATTTTTGCTTCCATAAGATTTCTTCTCTTTTTTCCCATTCCTCAAGCTGAGTTGTGAGTTTAATTTCATCTGCACTTCTCTTCTCTGTGAGGCCATCTAAACGGATTTTCTTATTCAAATTTTCAAGATGAGCAATAACTTCATGTTTTTTTTTATGAACATCCCCAAACTCTTTCCAGTTCCAAGTCTTGATTTTGGATTTAATGTATTGCGGTCTTTTGGCAAAACAGAACATCTTAGTCCCATGCCTAGGTTTACCTTCCTTCCACCATTGTTGCACACGAGGTCTGAAGGAAATGTCTCTAAGCCACATTAATTGAAAACGAAAAGGAGAGAAACTCACATTGGTTTTCTGGCCAATGATCCGAACCAGCATTATTAAGAGTCTTCACTTTAGGAATGTGACCATGGATTAAGAAATTTTTAGAGAGCAAAAACCTATCCAATCTCTCCATTATACAAGCTAAGCCTTGCCTTCTGTTAGACCAAGTCATAAGGCCATTATCCGGTTGGATATCCACAAGATGGAGGTTTGCAATATATTCGCTCATGAGGTCGGTACTTTTGTCCAAATTTCTATTTCCCCCCCTTTTCTCATCTAGAGAGAGGATGGTATTGAAATCTCCTCCGATCAAGATCCAAGCTTTAGGAAAATGAGAGATAATATGAGTAATATCCTTCCACTTGTCTTCTTTTTTCCTCCAAAGAAGTCGGGGCATAAAGAGTAATGCAGAGCATAATCTGGTTGGAATGTCTACTTTGAATAGCTATAGCCAACAAACCCCAACTGCCAACCATATGGTGAATAACTACCTCTTTTGGGTCCCAAAGACAAGCAATGCCACCCGAAGTCCCTTGGGAACTAGGGAAACCACTTTTCCAGTTGGCCAAATTTTACTTGGCAATTAAGTCCATATCCTCCATTGACATCTTTGTTTCTTGAAGGAAAACAAGATGTGGATGATTTATCTGAATCATTCTTCTAATTTCATTTTGTTTTGAAAGACTCCCTTTGAGTCCTCTAATATTCCAAGTGATGATCTTCATTAATACCAGGGCTAAAAATGTTGGGAAGGGCATTAATCTTACCTTCCTCTACAAGCTTTTCACCTTCTTTTACCATATGATATTGATTGGTCTTGCGACCTACTTTTTGATTAGAATCCATCTTCAATTTTTTTTCCCTGTTTCTTGACTTATTCCAATTGAATCTGAGATGGCTTCTAACCTTGAAGAATGCTCATACATAGCCAAAATTTTACTAGATGGTTCAATGGAGTCTATATTGGGACTGCATTATTTGAAGTTTTGACATTTGAAATATTGTTTTTCTTGTGTAAATTTTCTCCTTTTTTTTCTGTTGAAAACCTTTGATTTGTTGGTTTGTCTCTGAGTTCTTTCCTTCATATTTAAATTGTGTTTCTAAGATTTCGGTTTCCATTATTTCCTCTTCCTCACTTGGGACATCATTTGTGGAAAGGATTTCAAACATATTAGCAAATGACTTTGATTGATCCTTCATTACTTGGTTTTTTTGAGTGTTCTTCTTCTTAGGTATTTGGAAACCTGCTTGAGTTTATATCTTCTTTCTTTTGATCAGGAATTTTATTTGGGCAAGCACTGGCCAAATGACCATATTCATGGCAAATTCTACAATGAAAAGGAATGTTCTCATAGTCCACTACTTGCTCCCAAGTGTCTTCCCCAAATTGTAATGTGATATTTTTAGGTAGGGGTTTGTCAAAATCCATTAAAACACAAATTCGAGCATAAATAATATGTTCAAAATTTTGAGTACAATCGATGAGTCATCATAAAAGTTCCTAAAGAGTTTCCAATTGAAGAAAAAATAGTAGGATTCCAAAATTCAATAGGGAGGCCAAAGAGTCTAACCCACACGGGAGCTATAGAAGGCATCTCTTCTTCGGCTTTAAATTTAGTATGCCGGGGCTTCATGAAAAGCCACTGCCCTTCCAAAAAACCAAGGACCCCCTTGAAAAGTTTTCTCTCCATATTCATTATAGAAAATAAAAAAGTAAATTAACCATTTGGAAAATAGATATTTGTAACTCACCTTTAGTTTTCCAGATTTTTGCAGTTGAGACTTTGAAAGTAGATAGACTCGGAAGAAAATCCACGAACCGACAAATTAGTCCTCTTTTTTCCAAATCTTCAATGCCGGTCTGAATGTTACCCATATCAAGCTTAACAATAGGAGTTCCACAAGTTGCTTTAAGACATCCTGACTCCATTTTCCTGGGATCAATCTTAGGCATTCTTAGAGGTTTATGAGAAGCCCTAATATTGATATTAGCATTGGGCTGAGGCTGTCCACCATGAAGGGCATCCCTAAAATTCATTTTTGGGACTGAGTCTTCGAAATTCTTACCCTTGATAGGGGTTTTCACAGTAGAATTATTTTGTGGGTGCACCTTAGCACCAGATTCACTTGAGATATGAGCCATTTTTTGATCAACTGCTTGAAACTTATTTCGTGGTCTCTTTAATCCTTGCCCTAGACGTCGTGGAAAGGTATGGTTTTCACTTTTCTTTTGTGCAGAAAATTGGAAGCCGTTGTCACTCAAGTTCATAGTATGATCTATTGAAAGACAAATTTCTAACCCATCTTGTATCCCCTGCAACATTTCCTGCTAAAATATTGAGCATAAACCACAAAAATATTGGCCGCTAGGGCCCGAAGGCCCTAAAAACCAACCTCTGGAGCTGCTTGCACTCAACCCAAGATGAAACCCTCGCATAGTCGCTTGCCAAATATATCATTCACACATAGGGATGCGCTAGGATCTGTGTTGCTCCAAATGATATGAAAATTGGTGGAGACGTTCTAGGGTTTTTTAGGCATCTACCCTCAAAATTTTAGCTCAATCCGAGTTCGGATGAGTGAGATATGGCCGAAACGAGTTCGAAAGTTTGGGCAGTCCTATGAAAAATGTCTAGAGTGCCTGGAATATTTTCAAAGCAAGCAAGGGGATTCCGTGTTTAACCATTATTGATAAGCTTAACTTTCACCCTTATCAGTTTCAAGTGAATTTAGCATACATATATGATGATGTAATTTTAGAGGTTTATATTTTGTTAATTATCTTAGTTTGCTTATGTTAAATGTATATTTATGATTTAAAGTTGCATGTTTCTAATCCATCCAAAGTGAATGTAGTTATTATATATTTATAATATGATTATTCATAATGTGTAACATAACATAGCAAAGAATATTATTTGCACCCTTTGGTGACTTTCACAAGGTGTTTGACTGAAATTAGAATAAATACTAATAGGAAAAGATGTGTTTTTTAAAATGTGGGTAATATTAACAAGATTTTGAAATTCGAGGACAACTAGCTTCAAAATTACATAATAGATCACGAATCGCTTGAGGTTCATACTATCATCATCGGTCTGAGGTGCATTCAAAGGATTCATAATAGATTACTACCTTTGCTAAAGTTGGCAGTGTGCCCCCAAGTTTTGAACCTAGGTCTCTTCTTGGTAAGTGCTTAGTCAGTCAAGCCTAAGGTTTTAACCCGACGTGATATGGAGATCACGAATCGCTTGAGGTTCATACTATTATCATCGATCTGATGTGCATTCAAAGGATTCATAATAGATTACTACCTTTGCTAAAGTTGGCAGTGTGCCCCCAAGATTTGAACCTAGGTCTCTTCTTGGTAAGTACTTAGTCAGTCAAGCCTTTGCCAATCCACCTAGCCCTTGGAGAGTAACTAATTCGTAGTTATTAATTATTTGATAGTTAGTAATTAATTCATAGTTAGTTTTAAGTGGATTTAGCATACATATATGATGATGTAATTTTAGAGGTTTATATTTTGTTAATTATCTTAGTTTGCTTATGTTAAATGTATATTGATGATTTAAAGTTGCATGTTTCTAATCTATCCAAAGTTAATGTAGTTATTATATATTTATAATATGATTATTCATAATGTGTAACATAACATAGCAAAGAATATTATTGGCACCCTTTGGTGACTTTCATGAGGTGTTTGATTGAAATTAGAATAAATACTAATAGGAAATGATATGTTTTATAAAATTTGGGTGATATTAACAAGATTTTGAAATTCAAGGACAACTAGCTTCAAAATTACATAAAAAAAAAAACAAATGGGTAGGATCTAACTTATATTACTCCATGGAAAACTACTACAATAAATTCAATGCATGTTATGATTGAGAATTAAAGATATATGAAGAAAATTGAATAATTTATTTTCCTATGAAGTAGTGAAGTAGTCCCACATATGTCATCTTGAATGATTAGCGAAAGTATAACTTCAAATCCTAAACCATTGAGGATAAAAAATATATAATGATTAGATCATAAATAAAGCACATGTAAATATCACGATCCTCCTTATTACAAGAAAAACTAGATATAAGAAACAAGGTATGGATATCTTCTAATGAAATTGTAACTTGATTCATGGCGAAGGTTGATATTGTATGTTGTAACATCAGTTAAATAAAGGGGTATTCATTATACAATGTGTTGAATTTATTATAATATTTTATTATGTAATTCATATGGGTTGTGGTTGACTTTGTTATGGTTAAACCCACTTTATAACTTATATTTAACTTTAAGCCCTCTTGTTATATAACAACTTAGGTTAAACTTTATTATATAATTTTTTAAATTATTTATTTTATAAAATAACTAATTCATAATTAGTTTCAAGGGATTTAACATGCATATATGGTGATGTGATTTTAGAGGTTTATATTTTGTTAATTATCTTATGTTAAATATATATTTATAATTTAAAGTTGTCTGCTTCTAATTTATCCAAAGTGTATGTAACTATTATATATTTTTAATATAAATAATCATAATGTGTAACATAACTTAGGAAAGAATATTCTTGGCATCCTTTGGTGACTTTATGAGGTGTTTGATTGAATTTATAATAAAGAAATAATACAAAAGGATATGTTTTATAAACTATGGGTGAGATTAACAAGATTTAAAAAGTTAAGAACAACTAACTCCAAACTTGACATCAAAAACAAAGGGGTAGGATCTAACTTACATTCCTCCATGGAAAACTACTACAATAATTTCAAGGCATGTTATGATTGAGAAATATATAATGATTAGATCATCAAGATAAAATACATGTAAACATCACGATCCTCCTGATTACAAGAAAACATTCATGTAAGAAATAAGTTATGGATCTCTTCCAATGAAATTGTAACTTGATTCATGGTTAAGGTCGATATTGTATGATGTAATTTTGGTTAAATAAAAGGGCATTCACTATACAATGTGTTGAATTTATTTTAATATTTTATTATGAATTCATAGGGGTTGTGGTTGATTTTGTTATGGCTAAACCCACTTTATAACTTGTAATTAACCTTAAGTCATCTTGTTATGTTAGCTTAGGTTAAATTTTATTATATAATTAAGGACTTGGTATTGGTATAAAAACCATCATAACTTCTCATTAGAGCATTTTCAATGTAATATGTGGATTATATAATGATTATTTATAGTTCCTATAGGAACCCTCATATCTATGTCTTTCTTTTATCTCTGTATAAGATTTGAGTGGGTGAATCACTTTTAATCATTTTTAGAAAATATTGCGAGTTCCAACATGGTAATAGAGAAGGTATGGAACTACCTCACTTAATCACAAAAATGTACTTTTATACCTCTAATATTTCTTTTGAACTCTTGGGCGTTTCTCCCTTATATGTCTCATAAGAATTTTCTACACAAGAGAGAGAGGTTTTATTTTCCATATCCTTTGTTTTTAAAAAAATATTTTGCATCTTCCATTAATCACTTTAGGTCTTTGGATTTTGATCTTAGGGTATTGAATGTATGAACCACATGACTAATACAAACTTTGTATAAATAGAAAGAAAATTTAAATTCAAAAGTTAAAACACATTGGTGTCCACACCCTACTTTGGTTTGGTGCATGAATCCCTTATCCACACAAAAGAGGTATTCCTCCATCCACGTGGGATGCATACCGTTACATCTAGGTGTGGGGAGTTCTAAGGTGTATTAGTGATAATATTGGGTTCGATCTACCATCACCTATTTTTACAAGAAAAAATAATCTTCCTCCCTGCAAGTCAATTTACCTTGAATATAAAGGATCCACGCCATTTTTGAACACTGCTATAGTATGACGGTTCAAGCTAATGGTTAAAAAAAACTACCTTTTGTTTGACTGTCATAAGAAGTGAACTAATTACTCTTCAATGGAGGCATATTGGGTACATTGCATCAAGTTGCAATGGAGCACTAGTTTATGTATTAGTTCCACATATATATTTGAAGCCTTTGCTAGCCATTTTGTGACACTTTTAAGGTAGAGATAAAGGAAAAAAGTAAATTTGTGGTTGTTCCTTTCCATTTGTTGTTGTGGCATGATGACTAGCACATCATGTTTAGCATAAGAAAGACACAAGTTTCATTCTTTTGATAACCTTTTGAATTTACTAATAGATATGAAGTTAACATGAACTCTCCTGATGCATATCAAACAATATTTTTCATATTTAAATTGTATCAAACAATGAAATTGCTCCATCTATCACAATCTCACAAGAAAATAATTGTTAAAGTGAATAGATATTTACAAAGAGCATCTACAAATTTTGGCATGACAATAATAGTGATGAATAAGATGTCATCTTTCTAAAATTAGGAGCTTTAATTTTTTTATTTTTATTTTTGGATCCATTAAGAAAAAACTTCTGGAGATCACGAATTTTGCATATGAAAGTATTTTTCCCAAATTAATATTTCTTTTAGAAAATAATTAGATAAGGGTCCGAACAGTTGGCCTTCTAGTTTCGCAATCAGAATGCCCCCGTATCAAAGTTGAAGTGATGCATACATGGGAACGACAAACGTTTCCGCGTCTTGCAACTATGAAAATCAAACCCAATTAAATGAATGAAATGTTCACATCAGCGTGCGGCCATTGCTGGATCTGCTTTCTGTTGTTGGTTCCCTTTGCTCACTAAGTAGACGAAACTCCACCCATGTTACCGGGTTCGAGTGGATTGAATGGAAGAGTCGATTCAGATTTCCTGCGAGCAGGGTGAGGAATTTTCTCCTTTCAAAGAGGTCAATGCATAAAATAACAAGATGCGGAAGAAAGTTCCATACATCTGGATTCAGGAAGGTCATAAGAAAAAGAATCAAAACCAAATAAATACTAATAACTCAAAGCACTTGTGTCCAAGATAGTATACCTTGTGAGCAACTCTCCTAACTGCCGATTTTTTTGATCTCACCGCCATTTTTACAGGCAAAGAAAGGCGATGTGTCGTAAGGTGCTTGCGGAAACCTCCAATCGTTGCGCTGTACTCCATCAAAGACGAGAGCTACAGACCGCTAATTCCTGTTAATTAATTAGCTGTAGCGAGAGGGGATTGTGAATAGGAACGGAGACAGGGCTTCAGTAAGGGAGTGAAGTGAAGAGGTCAGGGCTTATACGGTGGAAGAAGAGGGCATAATTTCCCCTATGTATAAGGCCGCGGTATCCAGTTTTCCTTTGAATATAAAAGGAATGAGATGTGACCCGACTGTAATAACGTGGATGAGCAAGATTAGCAGATTAACTTCTTACAAGTGTGGATTAAATATTTACGTCTGTGTCTTCTAGAATAGTGTGTCATAAACTCATATTATTTACAAAAGGAATGATCTAAAGTTGGTGTGATTTTTTTTAAATTATAGAATATTGGAAGAAATATATTTTAATTTAATTTTTGTAGGTGTGAATTTTTTTAAATTATATTTTGTGAGATATACAAGGAGTTGGTTATATTTTTATTATTTTTAGAAACTGTTAAAGTGCAAGGTTTACAATGAATGTTTTTAACAAACTTATACCACTTCATTATTTTTCTTTTTTTTATAATACTTCTTATTCATATTCACCATGGGAATTGAACCAAGGTCACATCATAGATAATATCATCCATAATGTAAGTGACATCTTTATTAATAAACTACACTCCTGAAGATACCAGTAAAAAAAAATATATAGGAATAAAATTTAATTATGTCTTCTTCTATAATTATCCTCCTCGTTTCATAAGTTTCCTCCGTTTCCATCGTTATGCCGGCATTTACACACGAGACAAAGACAAAGTATATTGATAAAGACGTCACATAAAAATATTTTGGTGCGGTGGACAAGTTTGGTTGGATGGATTGATGTTAGATGGTTGTTTATGAGAACCGTGTTTCCTAAATTTGACAAGTACATGTCTTCGGGAAAGGAACCGTTGGGGAATTGTTCGCCCTTTTCACACGGTCATTCCTCTCGAAGATTCGAAAGATTTAGAGTCAAAACATTACTTCAGGTATATATTGGTATGTTGTCTTCTGAAAAGGACCTCCATCTGTAGATGCCTCTTCAAATTAATCGACAGTAAATTGTAATTGCATTACTAAAACATGACGGGGTTGGTATTGAGTTAGTCTTCTTGTGAAGAGGACTCATGATTTCTACGTTGAGGTATAACAACAACTAGGTTTAGATTTTTAAAGATTGTGTATATGGGTTGAAGTCAGCTATGATATAAGTTTTATTAGATATGGGTTGAAGTCAGCTATGATATAAGTTTTATTAGATTTAGATTTATAAAAATTTAATTCTGGTTGGGTTACCTATTCCCTTTTATACGAGGGAAGTTTTATTTTTAAGGTTTGGTGTAAATATAAAACTATAACAAAAATTAAATAAAGAGTTTTCGTTGTGTTGATTTAGGGAACTAGCAACACTAGACATACTACAAATAGGGCGATTTTCAAAAGATAAATGTAGTCTCGTATTTAGTTGTATAAAATTATAATATATGTTATTTGGTTGTTCAAAAGGTTAATGTAGTCTCTTATTTAGTTGTATAAAAATATAATATATGTTATTTGGTCCTACAATAATATTAGGACTTAATATTTTTAGTAGGGGTTTACTAGGTTCTCATTACTTCTCTTTATATAATTAATTTTAGTTAAATAATATAGACTTTTAATATCTTTAAGTATTGAATATATCTAATAATAATAAAATTATTTATATATTTTATAGTTACTTTAATTTAATTCGAATTTTTCTTTTGTATCAAGCATATAATTTTTTTAATTGTTTATTTATAAAGTAATTAATTTATAGTTTTTTATTACATTGGGGGATTTGTTACAATCATTATTTTTAATAACCGACAAGCGTAGCGTTCAAACCACATGGGCTACTCTCAACAAGTTTACTCATCTTGTTGTTGTTGACTACTCTCAACAAGCTTATTCAACTTGTTGGTTTTGACCCGACGTGATATTGAGATCATAATAGATTACTACCTTTGCTAAATTTGGCAGTGTGCCCCCAAGGTTTGAACCTAGGTCTCTTCTTGGTAAGTACTTAGTCAGTCAAGCCTTTGCCAATCCACCTAGCCCTTGGAGAGTAACTAATTCATAGTTATTAATTAATTGATAGTTAGTAATTAATTCATAGTTAGTTTCAAGTGAATTTAGCATACATATATGATGATGTAATTTTAGAGGTTTATATTTTGTTAATTATCTTAGTTTGCTTATGTTAAATGTATATTTATGATTTAAAGTTGCATGTTTCTAATCCATCCAAAGTGAATGCAGTTATTATATATTTATAATATGATTATTCATAATGTGTAACATAACATAGCAAAGAATATTATTGGCACCCTTTGGTGACTTTCACGAGGTGTTTGATTGAAATTAGAATAAATACTAATAGGAAATGATATGTTTTTTAAAATGTGGGTAAGATTAACAAGATTTTGAAATTCAAGGAAAACTAGCTTCAAAATTACATAATAGATCACGAATCGCTTGAGGTTCATACTATCATCATCGGTCTGAGGTGCATTCAAAGGATTCATAATAGATTACTATATTTTCTAAAGTTGGCAATGTGCCCCCAAGTTTTGAACCTAGGTGTCTTCTTGGTAAGTACTTAGTCAGTCAAGCCTAAGGTTTTGACCCGACGTGATATGGAGATCACGAATCGCTTGAGGTTCATACTATTATCATCGATCTGATGTGCATTCAAAGGATTCATAATAGATTACTACCTTTGCTAAATGGTAAGTACTTAGTCAGTCAACCTTTGCCAATCCACCTAGCCCTTGGAGAGTAACTAATTCGTAGTTATTAATTATTTGATAGTTAGTAATTAATTCATAGTTAGTTTTAAGTGGATTTAGCATACATATATGATGATGTAATTTTAGAGGTTTATATTTTGTTAATTATCTTAGTTTGCTTATGTTAAATGTATATTGATGATTTAAAGTTGCATGTTTCTAATCTATCCAAAGTGAATGTAGTTATTATATATTTATAATATGATTATTCATAATGTGTAACATAACATAGCAAAGAATATTATTGGCACCCTTTGGTGACTTTCATGAGGTGTTTGATTGAAATTAGAATAAATACTAATAGGAAATGATCTGTTTTATAAAATTTGGGTAAGATTAACAAGATTTTTAAATTCAAGGACAACTAGCTTCAAAATTACATTAAAAAAAAAAACAAATGGGTAGGATCTAACTTATATTACTCCATGGAAAACTACTACAATAAATTCAATGCATGTTATGATTGAGAAATAAAGATATATGAAGAAAATTGAATAATTTATTTTCCTATGAAGTAGTGAAGTAGTCCCACATATGTCATCTTGAATGATTAGCGAAAGTATAACTTCAAATACTAAACCATTGAGGATAAAAAATATATAATGATTAGATCAAAAACATAAAGCACATGTAAACATCATGATCCTCCTTATTACCAGAAAAACTAGATATAAGAAACAAGGTATGGATATCTTCTAATGAAATTGTAACTTGATTCATGGTGAAGGTTGATATTGTATGTTGTAACATCAGTTAAATAAAGGGGTATTCATTATACAATGTGTTGAATTTATTATAATATTTTATTATGTAATTCATATGGGTTGTGGTTGACTTTGTTATGGTTAAACCCACTTTATAACTTATAATTAAATTTAAGCCCTCTTATTATATAACAAACTAGGTTAAACTTTATTATATAATTGAGGTTTTGATATCGGTTTAGAAAACCCTCTTAAATCCTCAAATTAGAGTGTTGTGAATGTAATCTATGAATTGTTTATTGATTATTTATGGTTATTATAAAAACCCTCATATACTTGTCTTTCTTTTATTTCTATGTAAGATTTGAGTGGATAGATTAATTTTACCCATTTTTTAAAAATATTTTGAATTTCAACATGGTATCAAAATAGGTATGAAATTATCTTACTTAATCACACAAAAATATAGTTCAATACCTTTAATTTTTTTTAAACTATTAAAAATTTCTTCCTTATATACTCATAAGCATTTTACACACAAGAGGGAGAGGTGTTTTACTTTCCATATATATTTTTTAAAAATGATTTTGCATCTTCCAATAACCACTTTAGGTCTTTGGATTTTGATCTACGTTGAGGTATAATAACAACTATTAGCAGGAATTTTATTAGGTTTTGATTCTTAAAGATCATGTATGGGTTGAAGTCAGTTCTCTTAAGTTGAGGTACGATGAGGTCTATTACCTAAGTTTTATTAGGTTTGGATTTATAAAAATTAAAATTTATTTCTGAATGGTTTGCATTGGTAAACCTCAAAGTTAGTTTGTTTTATGCAAGGAAAGTTCTATTTTTAGGCTTTGATGTGTAGATATAAAACTATAAAAAAATTAAATATAGAGTTTTTCATGTGTTGATTTAGGGAACTACGAGCACTAGACATACTGCAAATAATGATTTTCAAAAGGTTAATGTAGGCCCTGTTTAGTTGTATAAATATTTTTTCTTTAAATAATATTACGACATAATATTTTTATTAAGGAGTTTATTAGGTTGTCTTTACTTGCTTTAAAATGTTTATTGTGCTACATATACATATTATTTAAGTTAAATAACATAACATAATGTTTAAGCATTAAATATAAGAAACCAACAATAATAAAAATAATTATACAGTTTTCTTGATTTCATATGATTTTTTTAACTGATCATACATATAATTTTTTTAATTATTTATTTTATGAAATAACTAATTCATAATTAGTTTCAAGGGATTTAGCATGCATATATGGTGATGTGATTTTAGAGGTTTATATTTTGTTAATTGTCTTAGTTTACTTATGTTAAATATATATTTATGATTTAAAGTTGTCTTCTTCTAATTTATCCAAAGTGTATGTAACTGTTATATATTTTTAATATAAATATTCATAATGTGTAACATAACATAGGAAAGAATATTCTTGGCATCCTTTGGTGACTTTATGAGGTGTTTGATTGAGTTTATAATAAATAATTAAATACAAAATGATATGTTTTATAAACTATGGGTGAGATTAACAAGATTTAAAAAGTTAAGGACAACTAACTCCAAACTTGACATCAAAAATAAAGGGGTAGGATCTAACTTACATTCCTCCATGGAAAATTACTACAATAATTTCAAGGTATGTTATGATTGAGAAATATATAATGATTAGATCATCAAGATAAAATACATGTAAACATCATGATCCTCCCGATTACAACAAAACCTTCATGTAAGAAATAATTTATGGATCTTTTCTAATGAAATTGTAACTCCATTCATGGTTAAGATCGATATTGTATGATATAATATTGGTTAAATAAAAGGGCATTCACTATACAATGTGTTGAATTTATTTTAATATTTTATTATGTAATTCATAGGTGTTGTGGTTGATTTTGTTATGTCTAAACCCACTTTATAACTTGTAATTAACCTTAAGTCATCTTTTTATGTTAGCTTAGGTTAAATTTTATTATATAATTAAGGACTTGGTATTGGTATAAAAACCATCATAGCTTCTCATTAGAGGATTGTGAAAGTAATATGTGGATTATATAATGATTATTTACAGTTCCTATAGGAATCCTCATATCTATGTCTTTCTTTTATCTTTGTATAAGATTTGAGTGGGTGAATTACTTTTACTCATTTTTAGAAAATATTGTGACTTCCAACATGGTAATAGAGCAGGTATGGAACTACCTCACTTAATCACAAAAATATAGTTTTATACCTCTAATATTTCTTTTGAACTCTTGGGCATTTCTCCCTTATATGTCTCATAAGCATTTTCTACACAAGAGAGAGAGGTTTTATTTTCCATATCCTTTGTTTTTGAAAAATTATTTTGCATCTTCCATTAATCACTTTAGGTCTTTGGATTTTGATCTTAGGGTATTGAATGCATGAACCACATGACTAATACAAACTTTGTATAAATAGAAAAAAAATTTAAATTCGAAAGTTAAAACACATTGGTGTCCACACCCTACTTTGGTTTGGTGCATGAATCCCTTATCCACACGAAAGAGGTATTCCTCCATCCATGTGGGATGCATACCGTTACATCTAGGTGTGGGGAGTTCTAAGGTGTATTAGCGAGAATGTTGTGGGATTGATCTACCATCACCTATTTTTACAAGAAAAAATAATCTTCCTCCCTGCAAGTCAATTTACCTTGAATATAAAGGATCCATGATATTTTTGAACACTGCTATAGTATGACGGTTCAAGCTAATGGTTAAAAAAAAACTACCTTTTGTTTGACTGTCATAAGAAGTGAACTAATTACTCTTCAATGGAGGCATATTGGGTACATTGCATCAAGTTGCAATGGAGCCCTAGTTTATGTATTAGTTCCACATCTATATTTGAAGCCTTTGCTAGCCATTTTGTGTCACTTTTAAGGTAGAGATAAAGGAAAAAAGTAAAGTTGTGGCTGTTCCTTTCCATTTGTTGTTGTGGCATGATGACTAGCACATCATGTTTAGCATAAGAAAGACACAAGTTTCATTCTTTTGATCACCTTTTGGATTTACTAATGGATATGAAGTTAACATGAACCCTCTTGATGCATGTCAAACAATATTTTTCATATTTATATTGTATCAAACAATGAAATTGCTCCATCTATCACAATCTCACAAGAAAATAATTGTTAAAGTGAATAGATATTTACAAAGAGCATCTACAGATTTTGCCATGACAATAATAGTGATCAATAAGATGTCATCTTTCTAAGATTAGGAGCTTTAATTTTTTTATTTATTTTTGGATCCATTAAGAAAAAACTTTTGGAGATCATGAATTTTGCATATGAAAGTATTTTTCTCAAATTAATATTTCTTTTAGAAAATAATTAGATAAGGGTCCGAACAGTTGGCCTTCTAGTTTCGCAATCAGAATGCCCCCGTATCAAAGTTGAAGTGATGCATACATGGGAACGACAAACGTTTCCGCGTCTTGCAACTATGAAAATCAAACCCAATTAAATGAATGAAATGTTCACATCAGCGTGCGGCCATTGCTGGATCTGCTTTCTGTTGTTGGTTCCCTTTGCTCATTAAGTAGACGAAACTCCACCCATGTTACCGGGTTCGAGTGGATTGAATGGAAGAGTCGATTCAGATTTCCTGCGAGCAGGGTGAGGAATTTTCTCCTTTAAAAAAGGTCAATGCATAAAATAACAAGATGCGGAAGAAAGTTCCATACATCTGGATTGACGAAGGTCATAAGAAAAAGAATCAAAACCAATTAAATACTAATCACTCAAAGCCCTTGTGTCCAAGATAGCATATGTAGCATTCTCATAAAGATGGCTTCGGACTTATGCATTTGTGAATTTGCATGAATTGGTATGTTTAATGGATTCGTAAATATAACTTCGTGGATATCAAAACTCTTTCCTTATAAACATTACTCTCTTTAACGTTTATAATGTTCATAGAAATTATATGTAATGTTTATAATATTCATAGAAATTACATGTAAAACAAACAACTGTGAATCAGACAGCCCCAGATGTGTAAATTAGCTTTACATTCATGGTGTGTGTCTGGAAACTCAAAACCACCTACTACCACTTTCTTCCATTTACAAGCCAAAATATGTAAATAGCTATGTACAGAGGGCGAACTGAAATGAACTGAATATGCTTTTCAAACAGCAATAGAATTAGCAGTTGTCTGTTGATTTCCTCTTCTCATTTTGCAACCCCATGAAGGCCTATAACAATCGGATGATCTCTTCCTCATTAGCTCCACTAGCTGAGCTTCCCACAGACTATTGCTATTCATTCGTAATCTTCTATGGCAATCGCTTAATTCCAACCCGTTTTGCAAACGGCAATCGTAATCCTCACGAAGCGCAGGGTTCGACAGAGTCTCGTAAGCCTCCCGTACTTCGACAAATAGTCTGGTTGCCTCTTCCTTCTCCGCAGGCGGGCAGACGTCTGGATGATATCGAAGTGCCATATGACGATATGCGCTCTTGATATCCCGCGCACTCGCATTGTAAGGGAGACGCAGCACATCGTACAATGAAGATGAGCAGGAAAGAGGAGAAGCATATTGAAATGCGCTAACTGCAACTGTTCTAACTGATGATTGTTTTGATCTCACCGCCATTTTTACAGGCAAAGAAAGGCGATGTGTCGTAAGGTGCTTGCGGAAACCTCCAATCGTTGCGCTGTACTCCATCAAAGACGAGAGCTACAGACCGCTAATTCCAGTTAATTAATTAGCTGTAGCGAGAGGGGATTGTGAATAGGAACGGAGACAGGGCTTCAGTAATGGAGTGAAGTGAAGAGGTCAGGGCTTATACGGTGGAAGAAGAGGGCATAATTTCCCCCATGTATAAGGCCGCGGTATCCAGTTTTCCTTTGAATATAAAAGGAATGAGACGTGACCCGACTGTAATAACGTGGATGAGCAAGATTAGCAGATTAACTTCTTGGTCCCACGGATCAGAGAAGTGTGGGCTAAATATTTACGTCCGTGTCTTCTAGAATAGTGTGTCATAAACTCATAATATTTAAAAAAGGAATAAACCACATCAATTCACCAGCCATATTAAAGCATAAAGATACGTGGCAAATGAAATATAGGCATGAAATATAAATAAGATACCTTGCGAAATAAATATCTTTTTCTATAACGATTAAACAATACAAATATTTTGGTGAGATTTAGATAGTTGTTTACGAAATAATTATGAGAATCGTGCTTCCTAAATTTGACAATTACATGCCTTCCGGAAAGGAACCGTTGGGGAATTGGTCACCCTTTTCACACGGTCATTCCTCTCCAAGATTCGAAAGATTTAGAATCATTTATTGGTCTGTTGTCTTCTGAAAAGGACCTTCATCTGTAGATGCCTCTTCAAATTAATCGACAGTAGATTGTAATTGTATTACTAAAACACAACCTACTTGGTATTGAGTTAGTCTTCTTGTGAAGAGAACTCGTGACTTCTACATACCTCAACGTGCTTGGTAGTTAGTTAGTCTTCTTATCAAAAGAACTCGTGACTTCTACGTTGAGGTACAACGATAACTATTATGTAGGTCTTTTAGTAGGTTTAGATTTTGTATATGGGTTGAAGTAGGATGAGGTTATTATATAATTTTTATTAAATTTAAATCTATAAAAATTTAATTGTGGATGGTTTAAATATTTCTTTTTATTAAGCGAAGTTTTATTTTTAAGGTTGGTGTGTAAATATAAAACTATATAAAAAAATATTAAATATAGAGTTTTATGGGTGTTGATTTAGGGAACTAAAGCACTAGACATACTACAAATTGGGTTATCTTCAAAAGGTTAATGTAGTCGAGTATTTAGTTGTATAAAATTATAATATATGTTATTTGGTTTTAAAATAATATTAGGATTCAATATTTTTATTAAGGGTTTATTAGGATCTCGTTACTTGCCCCAAATAAATAAATAAATAAATAAATAAATATATATATATAATTAATTTTAGTTAAATAATATGGAATTTTAATATCTTCAAGCATTGAATATATCTAACAATAATAAAAATATTTATATATTTTATAATTATTTTAATTTAATATGAAATTTTCTTTTAAATTAAATATATAATTTTTTTAATTGTTTATTCAAAAAGTAACCAATTTATAGGTTTTTTTATTATATAGGGAAGTTGGTTACAATCATTATTTTTAGTAACGGGAAAGCATAGAGTTCAAACCATAGGGACTACTCTCAACAAGCTCAACAAGCTTATTCATGTTGTTGTTTTTGACCCGACGTAATATGGAGATCACCGCTTGAGGTTTATACTATCATCATCGGTATAAGGTGAATTGTACATTGTCCGTCTATAGAAGAAGTGGAAGAAGAGGCTAAACCAGGTTTGGAAATTTATATTATCTGCTCAACTCAAGGTTTTTCTTTGGCTACTTATTTTCCAAGGTATCCACTAGAAGGTAAGGTTGGCAAGGTGCATGAATATCTTAGAAATTTATAGTATATGTGGCAGAAAATAAAATTTTAAACATATCTTTTGGGATTATAGTGTAGCAAGGAATGTTTGGAAAATATTGAAGTGGACCTATTATACTATCCTAGGTGATAGGTGGAGTTGGAAATTGATTCTCTTGGGAGATGCCTTTGGCTGACCTCAACATATTAGGGGTGTTTGGAATGTTATCAGAGAAACGACTTTGTATGCTATTTGGAAGGCGAGATGTAGTTTAATTTTTTTGAGATGAAGTTATTCCTGCTTATGGGATTATGTCCAATGTTGTTATTGATATCCAGTTTCAATGTAGAGCCTTTAAAAGGCTTATAAACAAAGATCTCAAAGACTACTCTGCTAAGGACAAGTTAGATGGTTGGATGTCCTTGAGCAGATTTTTGTAATTTATTGCAATGTCTTATATTATTATTTTCATTTTATTAAAATAAGCAATATTTTTTCAAAAAAAAAAATGAGGTCATGATAAGGGTAATATTGAATATGGAAAGACTACTCTACTAGGGTTTGATGAAGAAAAAATGCTCTGCGGGGATGGTGAAAGCACGAGGATACGGAAACAAAAAGGAAAATGCCAAGTGCGATGCGTGTAAAACCAAACTTAACGCTAAAAGCCTATATATTGAAAAATGCATGAAAGGAAAGAACATAGACGAATCGACACAAGATAAAAGCAATATGGAATACGGCCCTCTTTATTGATATGCTTTTAAAGTCATGTTACAATACGTCTCCTTCCTTTTTAGGGGATAGGAGCGTTAAATATGTTTCTTATCACATCCATGGATAGCAATCCTTCTTCCGCGTGCCCACATGTAAGATGGGCGGACCAAAACGTCATCGCCACTTGTGTATATGAGTGTTGACTCCTCGCTGCTCCTCTGATGTCGAAGACCTACGTTCAAGGAAACAGAAAGGATCAGTAGCACCTGCAGATAGAATAAAACATGTGTTTCCCAAGGCCTATTGTTAGTGTATGCATGAAAATATTAAAACGATAACCAAATAACATCAAAACGACCTAAAAATTTAATAGAAGCATGAATATGTTACCAGGAGGCCACTGCAAAAAGAATAGTCAGGAAATTCCTCACAGATTTGTATTCGCTCCGGGGTGGGACGAATAAACCTGCAATAAATTATCAGAAAGCACCCTCTTCAATGTCCTATCCTGGAAGCTCCAAATGACCTGCAAAGTTGGGGTTAGCTAATTGGGGGTATTTTGGGAAGACCCAGAAGGTCATATTTCTCCAATTTGGCCTCTATCACCCAGATTTTGATGATGCCATCTGCAAGTTAGTAAAGGCGAGAAATGATAAAAACATGGTCAAAATTGCTCAAAATGAAGTGAAATTTAAACTACAGCCTATTTAAATAACCTAGAATAAGATGCAAAAGAAAAATAAAGGAAATATACCACATATTTCTATTCGCTCCGGGGTGGGGCGATTAGAACTGCGACAGTTTGGGGGCGCCGGGGCGGGGACGCCCATCGTTTGGGACTTTGTTTCGGCACCAATCCACTTGGGATGGGTCCAAAACCTCTTATGGGGTGTTGTCGACAAATTTTGTGGGATATTGTGGCCAAATGTTTGGGTTTGGGCTCCGGATTTGTGCTTCCAATAATCACCCAATAACCTCCCTCCAAAAGAGAGATCAAGGATGTGAAAGGCACAAATCAAAAGGGTGTGTGTATGGATGTAAAATGGCAGCACTTCGTTGCTCAAAATGCTCCCTCTCTCTATTCCTTTTTTGGGTGAGAAGTCTCACCAATTTATAGACCTAGGGTCTCTTTGTTTGAATGCGCATGCGAGGGCGCCACTTGAGTTGCATGTCCTATTTTGAGAAAATAGATTATTCCCTGATTTAGAGTCTCCTTGCATGAGGCCTCTAAAATCAAAGACATGCATGACTGAAGTCTCTCTCCTTGATTTGAAGTCGTTCCTCGCAATTGCATGGCCTGAAGCTGCAGTTAACTGGCGGACTTGTCGAGGTTTGACTTTTTGCCAGTCAAACCTTCTATTCGCCTCACCCTGGGGTGAATGCTGCTATTCGTCCCTGGGTGGGATGAATCCCAGTTTGTATTCGTCCCAGGGTGGGACGAGTAGAGAGCAAAGTGCCAAAAGGTGCCAAATTGACCCTTGACCTTCCAAACTATTGTTGGGAGTGGTTAGGACCACTGTTTAACCTCTGGGGGCTGCCCTGGGGGTTGTGTGTGTCAATGCGATCGATGCTTGTTGTCACATAATCGGATTGGTGTTGTTTTGGTGTCTACAGATGCCCCTTTTTGGGAAGCATTGTGCAAGGCGCAGCGCTGAGCAAAAATAGATAACCAAAGCACTAATGATTAGGGTTTCTCAGTAACCTAACCAACTCTTGATGCCCCAAGTATGGAAAGGGCATGCATTCTTGAATCCTTGCTTCTGACGAGCTAAGGAGCTTAATTCAAGTGTTAACCTTTTTTGGTGAGGTGTTACTTGACCTTGGACATTGATCAGTCATGAATAGGCAAAGGGCGCAACCTTTTGTCTGTGGGAACCTTGAGTTCATGATTCACGAATGCCAAGTGTTTGATCAGCTTGTGATTATTGCTTGTTTGCTTGCCCCAAGCAGGAGCGTGATTGTCTTTGTCAATGATCCTTTGAATGCGTGCCATTTCCATGATTGGGTGTGTTTTTGTTGATTGGTGACTAAGTGTGACTACCCCCTCAAGCGACGAATCGATGAGGGAATGACCGACATGAGAAAAGCGACGAGTCGCTTGACCCAAGATGACTTAGGTAAGGGTGCCTTCAGTTGTTTACCGTTGAATGCTTAAGCAGTTTCTGAACATTCTGACCTATTTTTGGTGGGTTTTAACCCTTTTTGTGACGCATTTTGGAGTTGAAATTGGCAAAAATCCGTCCTCCCGTGGAGCGGTCCGGCTATGGTAGCCTTCTTAGGGAGTAGGATAGTGACAATTTGTGACCCCAATGTCTGTTTTGGATGCCAAGAATGTCAGGCGCAAAGGCGCCTTCGTTCGGCAATGTTATTGCTATTTTTGGTTGGGTTTTGACCCTTTTGGTGACGCCGTTTGGGGATGAAATTCTCAAAAATCCATCTTCCCGTGGAGCGGTCCGGCTATGGTAGCCTTCTTAGGGAATAGGATAGTGAGGATTTGTGACCCCGACGTCTATTTTGGATGCCAAGAATGCCAAGTGCAAAAGCACCTTTGTTTGGACAATGTTATTGCTTGTTTTTGGTTGGGTTTTGACCCTTTTTGAGCCGTTTGGGTGATGAAATTCTCAAAACTCTTTCGTTGGTAGTTTAGGGAATAGGATAGTGGGGATCAGAAATGTTTTGTTGTTTTTGTGCATTTTGGTGCATTTTTTGCTGTTTTTGAATTTTTTTTGGGCATTTTTGATGATATATATATAGATGACTTTCTTTGTGTTTATACACTTTTCATGGTTTGTTTTTCTGTTTATGCACATTTATTTATGATGATGTATGCATGTGGTATTATGAATGCGATGTTTCTAATTATATGATGTATGCATATGGAATGAATGAAATGAGTTGTTGATAACTTGTCGATGGCACCATAGACTGTACAAGATTTTACTGGCTTTCTGTACTTATGTGATGGCTTTGTGGAATGACTTTGCATGTGAGAACTTTGTTTTTGTATTTTGCATATTTTTTGATGGTGATGGATGTAATGAAATGTACCAGTTGTTTTAAAATGTAGTTAAGTTTTTTGAGATTCAGATATTTTAACTAACTAGCCAAGATTGTACATTTATCTTGCAAGACTTTTGAACAAGGTATAAATCCGACTTGAGTTTGACCAAGTTATTTCACATCCTTGTGTGTGCAATTGAGTTCGTTTATGTGGTATTTGTCAGGATACCGCCAGTGCCAGATAGGCTATCAACCAAACTCTGTATTGAGGATCACCTAATTAGCTCCACTAACTCCATTGTTGTATTTAGTAAGATTAATCCATGGGACAATCTAAGGTACCATAAGCTAGCTCATCCACATGCAAACATTGGTCTGCTCACATGCAAAGCTAATGTGATAGACATATCGTCATGCGTTTAGGATACCACCATTGCTAGGTAGGTTGTCCACCAAACCCGTAATGAGGATCACCTAGATGGTTTTTCGAATGCTGAGAATTCCAAGGATTCAAGTTCAGGATTTTTATTTGCTCAATGGTTTAGGATACTTGCTCGTTTACATAGTGATAAAAATCACTGTTTATTTTTCTTTTTTTGTTTTTCTTTTTGAGCAAGGATTTTGAATAGTGGTGATAACCACTGTTATGTGATTTTGCATTTTGAGCTTCGTAAGGTTGAGCTTGTAGGTTTGTGGCTTTGTGAATGGCATTGATCCTTTTGGCCTTGGGGATGACTACCCATCCTGTGCAGGGACGTGTAGTATGAATCCTTATGACTTTGGGAACCAAAGGGGATTATGGAGATTATGAAGTACGGGCATTGATCTTTTAGGCCTTGGGGATGACTACCCATCCTTGTCAGGGGCATGTAGTATGAATCCTTACGACTTTGGAGACCAAAGGTGATTGGAAATGGTCATGATGATGGCTTGTGGGGATTTTGTTTTTGAATGGTCATTGATCCTTTTAGGCCTTGGGGATGACTACCCATCCTTGGCAGGGATGTGTAGTACGAATCCTTACAACCTTAGGGACCAATGGTGATTGGGATTTTTGCTAGTGGTGAAAACCACTGTTGATTAGGGGGAATGGATGGGGAAGAGCTTGTCCTTTTGTCAATTCTCAGCACTCTTGAACCATTCGCATAGGGGGATGAACAGGCTAATCTTTCACCTATGGTACCCTAGACTGCTTTGTAGTTTTCCTCTTACATTCACACAACTTGGGAATTATTTTATGTGTTTTAACTTGTGTAGGGATGTTACATAACGAGGCGTGATCCAAGTAAAACTTTCCCTTGTAAAATCTGTTTAACTTTGTACAGTTTTTGGCTAGAAATTTAAAGACAATTGAATGACGAAAACCCTATATACATTAGGAGACAACTGACTATGCTAGAAATGGGGATGGTGTTATTCTGGATGTATGTGTTTATAAAATGGATTTGATGTGGAAAATGATGGAATTGCCGAGCAATTACGAGTCTATGGTGCTTTTGACTTGTATGACCTAGCAAATATGCAATGTATGGATGCGATGCCTAATGCAACTTATATTTTTGTATTTTTGATTTTTACGAGTATGCATGGAATGGAAATGCAATTTTTTTTTTGTTATTTTTGATTATTTTATTGTTTTTGTTTGTTTTTGAATATTTATTTTGACCAAGCGGTTATGGGTACCCTTGGAGCTTTTGGTTTGACCAAAGGGTTTATGGATACCTTTGGGGCATTTTTGGGTTTGACCAAGCGATTGTGGGAATCCTTGGAGCTTTTGGTTTGACCAAAGGGTTTATGGACACCTTTGGGGCATTTTGGGTTGACCAAGAGATTATGGAGCTTTGGTGACAAGGTTGTGGAACCTTGAGAGATTTTGGTTTGACCAAAGGGTTTATAGGATACCTTTGGGGCATTTTGGGTTGACCAAGTGATTGTGGGAATCCTTGGAGATTTTGGTTTGACCAAAGGATTTATGGATACCTTTGGGGCATTTTGGGGTTGACCAAGTGATTTTGGGAATCCTTGGAGCTTTTGGTTGGACTATGGCTCTCTAGATGTGGAATGGCCTCAAATGACTGATGTTCAAGGGTTCTAGTTCCTTGATTCCTTCAAGAGAGGCGAGCCGGTATGTTCTAGGTCCTATTTTACTATCAATCACATAAGGACCTAACCAGTTTTTTGTGAACTTGTCCCTTAGATGGGATGACAAATTAGAATTTTGTTGGTTCTCTTTTAAGACCAAGTCACCAACCTGAAAGTCCCTTAGGTGAACCTTCATGTTGTATGCTCTCTTAAGTCGCTCTTGATAGATACACAAATGCTCGAGAGCATTGACGCGTCGTTCATCGAGCAACGTAAGTTGGTCTAACCGGGCCTGCCATGCAGTGTCATCATCGATGAACTCTTGCATTGAAATGCGTAGGGAAGGGATTTCCAACTCGAGAGGCATGACAGCCTCGGAGCCATACACCAACGAAAATGGAGTAGCCCCAGTGGGCGTCCGAATGCTAGTGCGATATGCCCATAGGGCAAGCGGGATTTGAATGTGCCAATCCTTATGACTATCTGCAATGGTATTTTTGAGGATGGCGACTAGCATTTTGTTTGATGCCTCTGCTTGCCCATTTGCCTGCGGATAATAGGGTGTTGAAAAACTATGCTAAATTTTGTACTTTGTTGTCAAAGCACGCACATATTTATTCTTGAATGGCATCCCATTATCCGAGAGGATCTTGGATGGAATACCAAAATGACATATGATGTTATGCAAAATAAACTCCGCAATGCGGGATCCAGTCGTAGAGGTTAGCGAAATTGCTTCCACCCACTTGGTGAAGTACTCTGTGGCCGTTATGATGAACGTGTGATGACCCGACGACGCAGGGGAGATCTTTTCGATTAGATCGAAGCCCCACTACGAAAAATGCCAAGCCGATTGAATCGGTTGCAAGGCCTGAGAAGGTACGTGTGTCAAATTAGCATGGTGTTGACACTTCACGCACTTCTTTACATATGCGCAACAATCTCGCTCTAAAGATGGCCAATAATAGCCCATGCGAAGAATGCGCTTTGCGATGGCCATACCGCTGAAGTGGCCACCGCATGTACCATCGTGGGCTTGGGTGATCGCCCAAGCGGACTCCTGCTGGTCCAAGCAACGGAGGAGGATTCCTTCATAGCTCCGATGATACAAAATGTCTCCTAACAAGACATGCTTTGCCGCTTTCTATTTGAATGATCTTTTCACGGCTTGTGTCAATCCAAGTGGGAGGTTACCTAGCTTGAGGTAATCCCTAATGGGTGTGTACCAATCCTGCTGATCAGAAACCTCGATGGTATGAATGGCCAATCCCTCTTGAAGTTCATCCCTAGCAAAATCTGAACGGGAAAGAACTTGTAAAAATAGCGTTGTGTTGCTATTAAGAGGGGTAGGGGAGAACAAGGACCCCCAGTTGGCTTGAGTCAAACAATCATGGATTCGAGAGAACCTATCATGAGATGGTTCAATCTGGATCAAGTGGATTCTTGGCGTCAGGTCAGAGCTTGCACGCTCCATCGTAGATTGCGATAATGTTTTGACCTGAATGGTTGTCATCTCACCGAAAGGGTCTTGCGGGATTAGTGACCCCAAAGAGGCCATAGTATCCGCAAAATGATTCGATGATCGAGGGAGTGCCTCGATGTCATACCATTCAAGTTGTGCCAGGAATTTGTCCACAAGGGCTTTGTAGGCCTGCAGGACTGGGCATTTACATTGGAATACCCCCTTTACTTGATTGACAATTAACAGCGAATCACCAAAGATGTTTAAACATTTGATGTTCATGGTGACTGTTGTTTGAAGACCTATGAGCAAGGCTTCATATTCTGCATTGTTGTTGGTGCACGGGAAGTCTAATTTAAATGACAGAGGCATTGGAGCCCCTTGTGGTGTGAAGAATACAATTCCCGTGCCACCTCCTTGCTCACATTTTGAACCATCGAAGAATAGGGTCATGTCGACCTGTGACTCAGGCTCATTAGAATCTGGCGATTCTAAAACATGGAAGACCCCATCATCCGGTAATTCTACGGTCAGAGGCTGATCGTCTTCAAGAGGAGCCTCTGCTAGTTGATCGGTGATGACTTGACCTTTTATGGATTTTTGTCCAATGAATTCTATGTCAAACTCCATCAACAACATGATCCATTTTGCCATGCGGCTACTATGATAAGTATGACTCATCATGTATCGCAATGGATTCTCCTTAGACACAACATACGTCGTATTGCTGAGCATGTAGTGGCATAGCTTTTTGGTAGCAAACACCACTGCCAAGCAGAGCTTCTCAACGTATGCATAGTTAAGTTCATAACTGACCAGGGTGCGGCTAAGATAGTAATTAGCTTGTTCTTTGTGTAGTTCATTTTTATGGGCTAGCATGGCGCCCAGTGCCACCTCAGTAGCTGAGATGTATAAGTAGAATGACACTCCTGGTCTAGGTGGTGCCAATACTGGCGGTGAAGCCAAGTATTGTTTAATGTCATCAAAGGTTGACTGGCACTCGTCATCCCAGTGAAATGCGACCCCCTTGTGCAATAATTTATTCATGGGTCGACACTTGTCAGATAGCTACGCTATGAAGCGCTTGATCGACGTGACCTTTCCCTGCAGACTTCTGAGCTGCTTGATGGTAGTTGGGGGAAGCATTTCAAGGATTGCCTTGACTTTGTGTGGGTCTACCTCGATTCCTCTTTTGGAGACTATGAAACCCAAGAGCTTTCTAGATGTGATGCCAAATACGCACTTCTTGGGATTTAGTCTGACTTTATGTTCAATGAGGCGATCGAGGATCTTGCTCAAGTCATCGAGATGATCTAGGCGCAAAAGAGATTTGGCCAACAAATCATCCATGTAATCTTCCATAGTTTTGTGCATGTGATCATGGAAGATGTACGTCATGGCACGTTGGTAGGTGGCGCCAGCGTTTTTAAGGCCAAAGGGCATGACCTTATAACAAAATGTCCCCCAAGGCATTGTGAACGCCATTTTGAGTTGGTCCTCGGGATTAATACGAATTTGATTGTATCCCAAAAAACCATCCATGAGGGAAAGCATTTCATGGCCCGCTGTAGCGTCTACCAATGCGTCAATGCTTGGCAAGGGGAAATCATCCTTAGGACTCGCTTTGTTTAGATCTCAAAAATCGGTGCATATGCGAATCCTCCCGTCGAGATTTTTGACGGGCACCATGTTAGACAACCATGGTGGGTAATCCACGTAGATGACAAACTGTGCATCCAACAACTTTTGTAACTCATCTTTGACCATTAAGGCTACTGTTGGATGCATCTTACGTAGTTTTTGCTTTACTGGCTTGACTGTCGGATCAAGCGTAAGATTATGCATGACTAGCTACGGGTCTAGCCCCGACATGTCTTTGTATGACCATGCAAAAACCTCCTTCTTCTCTTTGAGAAGGGCAATGTAGTCGGCTTGCTCTTCGGGGGATAAACTTACCCCCAGCTTGATGATTTGCAAATTCACTGGATCTGAGCCGATGTCTACGTCAGTCGTCTCCTCGATCGACATGTGGGATCCGTCCTCCAATTGGTGTGGAGTTGGGATCAAGTGGATATCGTTTGCTGAGTTTAGATCATCGTTTGGAACGTCAAGTTCCTCTTCAGCATGGAAGACATCCTGAGTCTGTCCTAGGGTGAAATGGAACATCCCACCACAAGGCCAGTACTCTGATGGGGATGGCGGTGTGTCAGCGTGATCCCAGTCTATAGCATCTAGGTCTAGGTGCAATGACCATGTTGGGTCGGCTGGATCATGGATGGGGGTGGTTAAATCAATGGAGATCATGTTAATGAAATGATTTTGGTCTCCATTACCGTGGGTGTGATTTCTTGGACATCCTGGATGTTCTTTGTGCTCCGGATCTGGCTCTGGAGGTACTGGCACAAATGGATCGGCCCTATGCATGGATAAAAATAGGGTCCGCCCTATGCACTGATGGTGCGATAGGGTCTCCAGGTGGAAGATGTTCCCTGTATACCCAGAGTGGCGGGTGCAGTAATTGCTATAACTACGCCTGGTTGAGGTGCCACCTATGCCTTGGCCCTATGTGTAGCTGTTCAAACATGTCATCTATGTCCAAGGGATATTGCTATTGTCGCATATGATTGAGATAAGCCATCTCAGTTTCATCTTCATAATCATTGTCAGAGATCCAAAGGCCTTCGTTGGCTCCAATAGCTATCTGCGACATATGAGGCTCATCTTGCTCGAGCAAATTAATGTGGTCCCATCGGGGTTGTTCCGCTCTCTACGGGGGGACCTGATTCTCTTGAGGTGGCATATGCTCAATTGGAGCATCCAAAGGGAACATTGTCAGGAAGCTCTCCTGATAATCATCCATGGGATGCACTTGTGAATGATTGCTATCAGACTCGAAAGGATCCCAAGGTGCTACCTCGTACTCCGACTCATCTTCCGAAGACCCTTCTTGGTCTTGTCCATATCCCTCTTGTAGGTGAGTCCTCAAATTTTCTCCCTTTTTGGCCGAAGGGAAAGGGTTGTTAAGGTCAACAAGGTTGGTTGTTAGCAATGGGAGATAATCCCCCAATGTATATGTTGTGTTAGGATTGGCATATGGATCTAATGCCAACCCATCCTTGTTGCCTATCCCTAGGCCTTGCATGTTCAGGGGCAAGGGGTGGTTGAACCCTACTCCTGACTTGTCATATGACATTTGATATCTTGGTTGGCAAAGAACACGCACTCCTTGCTCATACCTGCCTAACCCATATCCATGCCAATTACATTGGCCAAGATATCTTAAAGCGAAATCCGGGTTAGACAAATAGTTGACATCCTCAACAAAAGGCTCTTCATCTTCGTCCTCTTGCATGTAAGGTTCAATGCCATTATCCAGGCCCCCATAAACAAAGTTTGTCTGATTGGGTGGGTAGCCTAGAGGAACCACAGAGCCGATGGGGAGTCGAGGTCTCCCCATGTCCTGCATGGACTCAAGTGTGGGTGTTGCTACAATGTTTCGCACTATATACTCCCCCAGGCCCGTGTTGGCCATCTCAACGATGATCGTTGGCGGTTGAGGGGGAGCGAATGGGAGTTCTCCTAGAGTCCACTCCATGTGGGGTGAACTAGGCATCTCGACTTCCATTCAGCTAGGCATCTCTTCCGTCGAGATGGTTGAGACTGAGGGTGGTTCCTCTTCTAGGGGTTTCTTTCCCTTGTCCTTTGGTGTGGCCACCGTAGGTGGCATCGTTGTTGAAGGACTAGATGAGGAAGATGGACCCGACTGGGGACTTGATGGATTGGTCAATGGAGATGCCTACGGAATCGGACCCTGTTTAGATGGATTCAACTAAAAATCCAAATGTGTTGATGGAAGGGTCGATTGCGGCATGAATTGCACCGTATTGCAGTACTTGAAGGGCTCTAAGTCTATCGGGACTACATGCACCTGTCCTTCAAATGTATACTTTAGGCACTGATGAGCTATTGAAGGGACACACTTCATGTCCCTGATCCAAGGCCGGCCCAGCAAGATATTATAGGCCATCTCACCTTCCAAGATGTGGCACAATGTATGAATAGTCTTTTGTCCCACTTGGATGGGTAGGACAATTGTGCCAACTGTCGAGCATATTGCATCATTGAATGCTCGCAGTGTATAGGTGGAGGCCACGATGTGAGATGCCGGCAACTTTAGATGTTTCAATGTTGCTGTTGTGATGATATTACTGGATGAGCCAGTGTCCACCAACACCCTCTTATACGAAATCCCGTTGACCCATGCAATGACGTGCAGGGGTGGATCCGCCATATCACCAGTCACCGATTTCAATTCATCTTCTCTAAAGGTGATGACTGGTTCTGTACATTGTTTTACATGTCCCACGAAGTTGTTGAAAGAGTTTGCTTCATGGGGGTGCAGCTCGATAGCTTTTAATATCTCCATTAGAGCCTCCCGATGGGGCGCTGATTGTTGAATGAGCTCGTATATGGAGAGCCTAGCCGACGTGGTCCTTAGACTTTGGGTAAGTCTAGTCCGAATCATGGCCACTGGTCTAGGCGGGGGAGGTTGCGTAGGGTGTTGTTGAGGTTGTGACATCGATGGAACCTCTCTTGTGGCCATCGCGGGGGCAGCTCCTGGGTACCTCTTGTTCCTAGTCACTATGCTTATCATCCCTACATACCCCTGCATGGGGCAATTCTGTTGCACCTCATTGACTTGAAGGGGTTTTTCCTACGCATCATGGGTAGGCAAGGGGTCTCTGAAGACTCCCATGTGTTGGTTGTTTGGTGCTACGGGGTTGTCCACTGCCAACGTCTTGTTGTCAATTAGGTCTTGTACCAAACCTTTGAACTTCCAACATGCATTAAGGTCATGTCCCTTCCGTCTATGGAACCTACAGTACAAGTCCTCCCTGTACCCCTTAGGCTTTGGTGCATTGGGGTCTATGGTTTGAATCTCTGGTAGGTTGATCAAGTTTGCCGCTGACAAGCGGTCAAACAGGGAGTCCCTGGACTCTGTGTAAGGTGTAAATTGTCGCCTAGGGTGACGATGTTGATTTTGTTCTTGCCTTTGGTTTTCTCTATCATAATTGTTAGGAGGCACCGCCTGATAGTTAGCCTTTTGGGGTTGTGTTGCTTGTGCAGGCTTAGGTACGTTTATAGCAACCTGATTGACCGCAACGGGTTTCTGTTGCGTGGTCCCTATTTTGGTGTTCTTGGTCCATTCTTTCTTCTTAGGTTTGGCAATCTCGCCATCCTGTATCTTGATCTCCTCAATGATTCTGGCTTGCGCCAGAGCTTCTTCTAAAGTGGCATATTGTTGCAGCTACAATAGCACAGAGATCGATCTCAAACAGCTCTTTGAGAACATCTGAGTCAGGTCAGACATGGGAGGGAGGTAGGGCAGCTTTGAAAGCAGTGTCCTCCATCGGTTCCCATAGGCCACCATGGTCTCTTCCTCATACTTCCTGAGGCTAGCTAGGTCACTTAATGATGCCTTCTTCTTGGTGTTGAAGGCGAAGCGTTCGAGGAACGCGTCCACTAGCTGGTCTAAGTTACTGATGTTGTGCTTTGGTAATTGAGTGAACCAATCCGAGGCAGGGCCTACGAACGTGGTTATGAATGTTCTTAGTAACAAAGCATCGTTGTCCTGAATGCCAAAGCATTGGCTCAGGAATCTAGTCACGTGCTCTTGGGCATCTTCCTCCCCTCTAAAGAGTGCCAACTGGGGCAGTTTAAAGTGTTCAGGGTATGGAGGTGCCGACACTGACGGATGCACAGGATGACTACGGAGTTGGCGTAAAGTGGGCTTTTGGGGCCCAAAAGTCTTGATCTCCATAGACTCTAAGTGCTCTAGCAACGCTTTATATGCATCGGAGGATTTGATCTCCTCCTCCTTGGTTTGCTCCCTTTGTGGGTTGCGGGGAACTTGAGGCCTATGGAGGGGTAGCTGGGTAGCACCCCCTCTGCCTTGGTAGGGCATTTCAGCCCGCTCTTCTTCTTGTTCATACTCCTCATAGGCTTCTTGAGGAGTGCTTGGTCGAGACCTATAAACATGGATGGGTGCCCATGGAGGGTGCCCATCATTGTTTCTGGGAGTGGCCTCCCGCTCAGGCCTAGGAGGTCTTGGAGGCAGTACTTGATGAGGTCGCGGAGACCTGTCTCGCACCAAGGGGTTGTGCCTCTCATACACTTCTACTTTATGTGCACGAGGGGTTGGGACCCTCTCAGGCATAGTATTATGAAACAATTCGGCTGTCTGTCACTGAATGCGCTCTTTGTTAAGGCGACACAGATGTTCTAACTATTGTTGGTCTTGCCTGAGCCGCGTGATTTGCGCTTGGCGGGTGGCATGTTTGGCAAATGCCAAGTCAATTTGTTCTGTCGTCTCGTGTTTAGGAAGCCTAGATGCCTCTCCTACATGTCTATCTCGGTCATGGTGATCCAAGACCCCTATGGGTTGCTTTCCTCTATCGAGGTTAGTGGCATTCACCCGAGGCTCTGGCCTCAATGGGTGATCCTGATACATAGCGGGTGCGGAGGTGCATCGTTCCCACACTGTGTACTGCTCTTGAGGAACGTAGTGGTCTTCCTCGTACTCTCCTTTGTATACATGAAAGGTGCGGGCATAAGTGTCTTGCCCTGGCTGGAGAACCCTGTGCTCTAGATTTGGTCTAGTGTTTCTAACAGTAAGAAGGGGTAAAGGAGGGATGATGAAATCATGTGGCTCCTCCTTATGGACCCTATGTTGTTCAAGCACTTCATCACTAGGCCACCCATAACGAGCTTCTAAGGGAGGTCTCCTATCTATGTTGAGTGCCACGTGTAGGTTCTCCTCTTGAAAGGATCTATGCTGAGTGGGGGTGCCCCTCAAAGAGGTGCCTCTATAGTCCTGTTCTGTTATGGCATGATGTGGACTATCTTGTGTGTCAGGCCACCAAGGCGGGATGACCAAGTCCTCAGGACTATATCGGAGGCGACTTGTCCCCCTTGGTGCACTTTCTGTAGTGCTTGCCCATGATTGGGCTCGGCTACGAGTGTACACCATGGTGATGTGCTCCTAAAGATGCGTAGATTTTTATCTCCTTTTCTTTATGATTTTTTTATGCTACACTAAATAGGAAATATCACACACACAAACAATGTTTATCTCGTTTAAAGATTAAAAGTGTGCCCTAAATCTGTTTTAGTGTGTTTTGATTTTGTTTTTGAAAGCTTTTGTAAAGAACGTTTAAATGCAAGTATGATGGCTCTTATGACTCCCAAAAATGGTCGCCCCTTCGATATACCATTTCCAGACCGATATACCAACCTCTCTATATACCCGCCCTTACGTGAGGGAGACTATTGGTACGTGAGAGCAGATGGTACGTGGAACATAGGCGGTACGAAAGGGGAATCACTCTGTTTATGACACCTACCATAGAAGACTTATCCTCATGCATTGGGAATCACCCCAACTACACTTGGTCAGATTTCATCAAGATTTACGTCTAGCAACAGTCACGATCGGGGTTATGTATGCAGTATCTCAAGCCAAGGTGGTGATGAAATCCACCGTTGGTCTTGCTCAAGGGTTGGGGTTTTACGACCAACTCCTTGTTGTTTTAAGTTGCCACGTGGTGTGTGAGGTTCTTTTTAATTTGCATTAATGAAGGAAACAAGCATTCAAACTCTCCTATGCATGCAAATAACCAAAAATCAGAGAACAGAAAGCAAAAATTGACAGAAGGTGTTTAGGACCCCTACCTCTTCTCTACCCAAATCGGATGTCTCTGAATTCTTGTTCTGAAATTGCACAGAGAGCTATTCATCCCGGGGTGAGATGAATAATAGATTTGTATTCGTTCTAGGGTGAGACGAATTCCTATTCGTATCAGGGTGGCATGAATTCCAGCTCTGTATTCGTTATAGGATGGAACGAGCAGCAGTCCCGCGTTTGAAAACTTGGTACCTGTAAGAAAAAACAAGCAAATTTGATCAGAAAGTTAATATTAAAATCAAGGGACAGAGGTCCCACCGTGATCGCCACTGAAAGCATGAGGATACGGAAACAAAAAAGGAAAAACCCAAGTGCGATGCGTGTGAAACCAAACTTAACGCTAAAAGCCTATGTATTGAAAAATGCATGAAAGGAAAGAACATAGACGAATCGACACAAGATAAAAGCAATATGGAATATGGCCCTCTTTATTGATATGCTTTCAAAGTCATGTTACAATACGTCTCCTTCCTTTTTAGGGGATAGGAGCGTTAAATATGTTTCTTATCACATCCATGGATAACAATCCTTCTTCCGCGTGCCCACATGTAAGATGGGAGGACCAAAACTTCACCGCCGCTTGTGTATATGAGTGTTCACTCCTCTATGCTCCTCTTATGTCGAAGACCTGCATTCAAGGAAACAAAGAGGATCAGTAGCACCTGCAGATAGAATAAAACATGCGTTTCCCAAGGCCTATTGTTAGTGTATGCATGAAAATATTAAAACGATGACCAAATAATATCAGAACGACCTAAAAATTTAATAGAAGCATGAATATGTTACCAGGAGGCCATTGCAAAAAGAATAGTCGGGAAATTCCTCACAGATTTGTATTCGCTCCGGGGTGGGACGAATAAACCTGCAATAAATTATCAAAAAGCACCCTCTTCAATGTCCTATCTTGGAAGCTCCAAATGACCTGCAAAGTTGGGGTTAGCTAATTGGGGGTGTTTTGGGAAGACCCAAAATGTCATATTTCTCCAATTTGGCCTCTATCACCCATATTTTTATGGTGCCATCTGCAAGTTAGTAAAGGCGGGAAATGACAAAAACATGGTCAAAATTGCTCAAAATGAAGTGAAATTTAAACTACAGCCTATTTAAATAACCTAGAATAATATGCAAAAGAAAAATCAAGGAAATATACCACAAATTTCTATTCTCTCCGGGGTGGGGCGATTAGAACTATGACAGTTTGGGGGGCGCCGGGGGCAGGACGCCCACCGTTTGGGACTTTGTTTCAGCACCAATCCACTTGGGATGGGTCCAGTATGTAATCATACCAGGGTGGGACGAGTAGAGAGCAAAGTGCCAAAAGGTGCCAAATTGACCCTTGACCTTCCAAACTGTTGTTGGGAGTGGTTAGGACCACTATTTAACCTCTGGGGGCTGCCATGGGGGATGTGTGTGTCAATGTGATCGATGCTTGCTGTCACATAATTGGATTGGTGTTGTTTTGGTGTCTATAGATGGTAGCAGCTTCCAAAGGAGGTTTAAAAAATTGGAGGAATGTCATGATGGCATCGGTTTCGGCACAAAGAGTGCATGCTCGTGATGTTTTTTCATCTGAAAATGACTAGAAGGAACAGGATTTTCCAGTGCATGTCGGAAACCGCTTGTTAAAGAATAATGGATGTTTAGAACGATGTGAAGCTAGGCCAGTTCTAGTGGTTCAACAAGACTCGATGGCAGAAGATATGGAGTATCTAACCAAACATACCCTTATTGGTAAATTTTTGGGCATCTGAATTTCTCTCCCCTTTATGGAGGCTTGGGTCAGGAAGAATTGGAATCCTGAAGGTGATGTGGAGGTGATGCTGAGTGCGAACAACTATTTTATGGTGGTTTTCTCTTATATTGCAAATCGTAACAAAGCATTTGAAGGGGATCCTTATTTCTATAACCAAGTCGGACTCTTTATTAAACCCTGGCATGTGGGTTTCAACCCATCAAAGGAGCGGTCGTCACGGGTTCCAGTTTGGGTGCGGCTTCCATGGCTCCCGTTGGAATTATGGAGAATTGATATCTTGCATAAGATTGTCCTTCTGCTTGGGAATCCGGTTGGACCATCACAATAGATAATGGATAAAAATTTAATCTCTGTTGCTCGTATTTGTGTTGAAATTGACTTAAATAATCCTATTCCAGATTCTGTTGAAATACAATTTGGATCAACTACATGGGTTCAAAAACTTGACTATGAAGCTCTTCCATTTCGTTGCTCGATTTACCGTGAATATGACCACCTGCAAATAAATACCCTAATTTTGTCCCATCTGTGGCTTCAAATCCTAGGCCCTCTCAGTCTAGACAAAGTTTGGATAAAGGAAAATCCCCAATAAAGAAATGGGAATGAGATAAGGAAGGTTTTGTTCTGGTAAAAGCCCGAAACAAAGGACAAAGGGAAAACAAAGACCTTAATGATAGCCAGCCAGATCCTCTACTCAACCATTTTGAAATATTAGATGATCTTGATCAGTGCATGGAGATACCTGAAATTTCGCTAGCTGATGCAAATATAACAAGGTTGAATCAAATGTCTTTTCTTGAGGGGGAACTTAAGGAATCAGATCTAGGGGGTTTAAATGAAGAACAAAGGGCTTTGGATCTAAGTATAGGGGACATGGTTAGGTCTAGCCCTATAAGGAAAACTATTTTGGAAAGTGGTACAGATTTAGTTATGCCCTCTCCTACTCAGGAATTAATGTAGTCATCCTTGGACTGCAAAACTCCTATGGTGTTGGGATTACAACAGAAAATAATTAAAAAAAGTTTTTTCAGATAAAAATATGAAGGTGGGTTGAAATAAGGACCAGGATAAAATTAAGTTAATGGGGGAGACTTTGGTGGAGTCAAGCTTGGTGAGAACATTGGACTCCCATTTTTATAACCCCCAAAAATAATTATCCTCTCATGGAATGTAAGGGGGTTGAACAACATTCCTAGATAAAAATCTATTCGTGATTTGGTTTGTGTGCATTCTTCGGATGTGGTGTTTATTTAGGAGACTAAATTGGCTATTGATAGTATGTTCAATATTGCTCCCAAGTTGTGTATAAGGGGGAAATGTCAATGTATTGGTGCATGTGGATATGCTGGTGGTGTTGCTTGTTTATGGGATCTGGTTAAGATATCCCCTCTTACTTGGATTTCTAGAAGATGGTCTATTTCGATGGTCGGATATGATAATGAATCTGGTGAAATCATCCTACTTACAAATGTGTATGCTCTTGTTTACTACAATGGTAAAGGGAATTTGTGGGAGCACATTCGCTTTGTGAGAAGTTTGGTTCCCTTGTACCCATGGATTTTTGCTGGAGACTTCAACTCTATCACTTATTTAGAGGAGAAACATGGTGGGGTGGACTGTCTCGAGTCTTTTTCTTTTGTCTTCAGTGCTCATATCCAGACCCTAAAATTGGTTGACATCAAGCCAGATAATGGGATCTTTACTTGGCACAATAGAAGGTGTGGGTAAGATTCCATCTCAAAGAGACTGGATAGGTTTTTGATATCCAATTATTGGATGGGTAATAACATAAGTGCTAGTTCTATGATTCTCAAGGGTAGGGGATCTGATCATTGGCTTATCAAACTCTTTGCTTTGGAGTTAGGGCTAAAAAATAATTCCTCCTTTAAGTTTCAACTTATGTGGCTTCGTGATCCTAAGCTTCATGATTTCATGCGAGGCTGGTGGACCACTGTCAAATATCCTCATGGCACCACTTTGTATTCCTTTATGAAGTGACTACAATTTGTAAAACATAAATTGAAAAGATGGAATAGACTAAATTTTGGGAACCTTTCCTTGGCTAAGCTAGCAGCTCTTAGGAGGATGGAAGAAGCTTCAAGTAATATTAGAGATAAAGGATTCACAAAGGAGCTTCTTTTTGAGGAATCTGAGGCTGCGAAAGACCTTGCTGAATGGGAATTGAGGGAAGAAATTTTTTGGAAATAAAAAGCTTGAGTAGCTTGGCTTCAATAAGGGGATAGGAACATAACCTTATTTGATAACTTAGTTAAGGCTCGTTGTAATGGTAACCTGATTACCTCTCTTGTGAATTCTCAGGGTGCCCTGCTCTCTTTTTTCAGGGATATTTTAGAAGAGACTAAGAGGTATTTTTCCTCTCTCTTCAAGGAGGACTCCCTATCAGATGATGAGAATGAAAAGCTTATTCTAAATTGTATTCTAGCGATTGTTTCTAGAGAGATGAATGAGCACTTGATGGGTCCAATTTCCCTTGAGGAGTTGGAAAATGTTGTATTCAAGATGAAAAAAGGAAAAGTCCCAGGCCCAGATGGATTCTCGATTGAATTTTATTAGGAGTTTTGGAATTTAATCAAATTTGATCTTTTGGAGGTGGTCCATGAGTCCCAAAAGAATAAACAGATGCTAAGGGCCCTAAATGCTACCTTTGTGGTGCTTATACCCAAAAAAGAGGGAGCAAATTCCTTGGATATGTTCAGGATTATTGCTCTCTGCAATGTTGTGTATAAGATCATCACAAAAATTATTACTGAGAGGCTGAAGATATGGTTGAGCAAAATCATATCTAAGGAGCAAGGAAGGTTTGTTGTTGGCTGAAAAATCTTTGATGGGGTTGTTATTGCTATAGAAGCTATTCAATTGATGGAAACTTCTAAGGAGAAAACTATTTTTATTAATTTGGACATGACCAAAGCCTATGATCGGGTCAGATGGTCATTTCTTCATAAAGTTCTTCCTACTTTTGGATTTGAGGAGGAATGGATTAGATGGATTACGAGTTGTGTTTCTTCTTCCTCATTCTCTGTTCTTGTTAATAATGAGCTATCAAAGATATTTGAGGCCTTAAGGGGATTGAGGCAAGGATATCCTTTATCTCCTTATTTTTTTATCATTATGGCGGAAGGGTTGGAAATATTGCTCAAGTCTCAAGTCATGCAGGGTCTTATTCAGAAGTGGAAGTGGGATAGTAGTTTGCCACCTCTTTCCCACCTTCAATTTGTTGATGATACTGCTTTGTTGGGAGTTGCCACTATTAGGGAAGCTGGTAATATTAGATAGTCTCTTGAAATATATCTTGGTGCTTCTGGACAGTTGATTAATGAGGACAAGTCTTCTATTTTCTTCTTCAATACTCCTCTTATTCAAGCCAGGATTACTCACATTCTAAGATTTTAGGTTGGGACTCCCCATTCATTTATATGGGCATTCCAATTTCATCTCATCCTCTACCTAGATCTTCTTGGCGTATATGCTTGATAAGTTTAGAAAGAAGGTGAATCACTGGACTTTCAGATGGCTATCCACTGCAGGTAGAGTGTTGCTTTTAAAATGTTGTTCAAGCTTTACCAATTTATAGATGTTTTGTACAAATAGCTCCCTCTTACTTCATCAAGGACATTGATGCTTTGTCAAGATAGTTTTTATGGTTTGGAAAACTTGATCAATCTAAATGGAGTTTGGTTAGGTGGGATTCTATATGTAGGCCGGTGCAAAAGGGAGGCCTTGGTTTGCGACAGACAACTCTTTTTGGGTAGGCTTTGGCTACAAAAATTTATTGGAGATGGTGTACCTCTCAAGATCAGATTTGGGTTAAAATATTATCTTATAAATATTTGAGAGATATTTATGAGGTTGATATCCCTAGACTCATCTTGGTTGGGAAAGGTTCAGTTATCTGGGACACTCTAAAAAGAGAAGCTAATTTAATCAAGCAGGGTTTGTTCTGGATTTGCAATCAGGAATCAAATGCTCTTTTTTGGGAGGATTCTTGGGATGGCCACCCTCCTATGTTGAATAAATATCCTAGGTTACGTTCCCTGAGCATATTTTTCTTGGAAGCAGGCTAGTATCATGTGGAGGACTTAAAAAAAATCCATTCTTCTGGAAATATAGAGATGTACAGGTGGTAAGATCTGCAAGAATGGCCCCAAGGAGGACTAGCCAAGGACAGAGAGGTGCTTGCTCTTATTCTTATGATGAGGCCTTGTTCTTCATTAAGGGGTAAATATATTCTGGTTTGGAACCCTGATCCTAAGGGAACCTACTCGGTAGCCTATGGTTATCAGGTTCTTGATAAGTAAAAGTATGGGAGTCTTCCTGTCACTTGGTGGAAAAATATGTGGAACAAATTTGCTTGGCCAAAATGTAACTTCTTTCTCTGGTTGGTAGCTTGTAATAAATGCCTCACTTGGGATAATGTGAGAAAGAGGTGATTTCAGGGTCCCTCTTTTTGTGTCCTTTGCAGTAAGAATGAGGATGAATCTTCTCATTTATTTTTCCAATGCTCCTTTGCCAGAGACATTTGGCACCGTTGGTGGAGCACCTGGAACCATCCATGTTTTCATGTGTTGTCCCTGGTGGAGTTTTGGAGTAGTATGGGCAGACCTCCAGCTAAGACCCCCTTCCTTTAGGTGGATTGGAATTTGGGCCCTTCTTGCATCATCTGGAAAATTTGGCTCGAACAATCGACACATATTTTAGGGCAGTTATTTTGTTTTTCAATAGATATTGCAAACGATCCTGTATATGGTTCAGGAAACCATCCAAAGAAAATGTGATGTGGATCCTCTTTTGGATTCTAGGGAGGAGAATGTACAACAAGCCCTTGGTCTATTTGGGGATTATGTGAACTCTTCTAGCCCTAATAGGGTTCCTCAGCTCAGCAAGAAGGTTAGGAGAGATGGTAGGTGGAGGCCACCCCCTAGAGGAGTTTTAAAAATTAATACTGATGGATTGTCCAGGGGTAATCCTGGACATGCTGGCATTGGCGGTGTTGGGAGAGATTCTACTGGTGGTGTCAGTATTTTCTTTTCCATTTATAAAGGTGTTCACTCCAACAATTTTATGGAAACTCTTACAATTCTTGAGGCCTTACAGAGGGGATTTTATCTTGGCTGGCATAGGATTATCTGCGAGTCTGACTCTCATATTATGGTTAAAAATTTAAACAGTAAATGGGTGGAGGAAGTTAATTGGTAGTTGGCCTCTGTAGTCATTCAGATTTTTAAAATGAGTGAAGAGTTCGAATTTATATCCTTTGTGTACATTCCAAGGGAATGGAATGTGGTTGCTGATTACCTGGCCAAAAGGGATTTTGAGCTACTAGATCCTTGGAGTATCGATAATTGGGAGAGTCTCCCATCTGGGAATCTCAAAGCCTATGAGAGTTGATCCACAAGGATGTACAGAATTAATGTGGTTTGTTCTTGTTGTCTTTTTTGGGTGTCATTCTAGTCTAGTGGTTTTAGCCTATTTGGTTGTTTATTTGAGTCCTGGTTGGAAGCTCAGTTGTACTCTGTAATCCAAACTTTTTATCAATAAATTTTTACCCCTTTATTTAAAAAAAAATATTGAATATGGAAGAAATTGTGAATGGAGTTGGCCATAATCAACAAAAGAAATTGGTGGAATATCCCTGACATTATCGATCAGGCAGTGACATAGACAGGTTTATATTTGGTTGGAACATTTACAAGACCCATGATCTCTTTACCATTCCAAAAAGTGGTAGTCATTTTTTTTTTTAATTTTTAAAAGAAAACAAAACACACCAAAAAAGAAAATATCTTTCATCTCCTATTGATCACAGCTATAAATAAGCCATATAAAAATCCTTTTGAAACTGTAGAAGAATTTGGATAGGCTTAGTTGTATTGTTTGAATTAATGTCTTCACCTAGATGCCCGTATACAGACACTTGGTGATAAAGTCCAAGCCGTGATGAAGCCCAGGTCCTACCTACCCTCACCTAGTTCACTGTGGTCAACAATACACTTCTTCGATAAGAAATGTGTGATGTATTTCATAGCTATGATGGTTTTTGGACCGACACAATTGTAAATATTGATTAAAGGTTTTAAGTTTTCAAAGCACAGGTGAAAGGATAATCCCTTTTCGAAGGTTCATGGGTGTGGCTAATCCCCTTCACTATGTATTCTCATTATGTTTAACCCAGTTGAAACTACGAAAAAATATGTCAGATGTTGTTCTTTTTAAGAAGTGGTGTATAAAAATAAAAATATAATGTGAATCGATCTATTTTTTTTTTATGTTTTCTAATATAAGCATACAAATTTGAATGGTATTGTTTAGTTTCTTTTTTTTTTAAAGAAAAAAAAATAAAAATGGTTGGTGTTTCACGTCGAGTTCATCAAATAATATGTTTTTAGCTAACACATTGACTGTGTTAATTCTAAGAGGGAAAGTATGTCACATCCCCATTAGTAGTAATTTATTTTCTTGAAGAATATGATTCTGCATTCAGTTTTTTCGATGCAGGTGCAAGTTTCCGGATTAGTGATGGAGGCGAGCACTCACCCTAAGACCATGGCAACAACTTGGAAGTTCATGTAAGCGGATGTGATGTCGTTCCTCATTCATCATGGTCCGTGGGTACACAGAAGCCCACCGTAAAGTCTGTGTATGCATTACATTATGCTTTTCATGATTGATTGTGTATGTGTAAATGTGATTTGTTTTCTTTTGTTGGTTTGTAGATTGTTGTTTACTTTGTTTTAATATCAATTTTTGGAAGTTTAAAAAAAATTATATATATATATATAATAGATGTAAATGTATATAGAGAAGAAAATTAAATATATATATATATATATATATATATATATATATATATATATATATATATATATAAGTGTGTAATTGAGTATATATATATAATTATAAATACTCTCAAAATTAGCTTATAATAATAATATATATATATATATAGAATATATAAAAAGAAGAATCAATAAAATCATTTCTAAGAGGAATATATGTCTTTAGTATATTAAATACAATGCCTAATAATACAATACAAATGAAACTAACAAATCTAATATTAATTAGAATGGCTAATAATAATAAACAAATGAGACTATGGAGGGCCTATGTCATAAGCCGTACGTTTAAAATATTGCAATCACAAGTTATAAGAAGATCATGAATCCATTTGGTGATCTAAACATATTACACCTGGAAGCGCCAATGACATTAAACCTGGCAAACCTTTTGTGAGGTGTCAAGTAAACTTTGCTAATTCATTCTTTAAAGGGGAAGCAGTTTGGTTGTTAAGGGGACATTGGGGAAAATTGTCTTTGAACATGGGCAGAAGTCGAAGAAGTTTAGCAGATAAGCTTGGTAGCTGCATTCTGAAAAGGTCAGGTTGTTTCCTACCTCCGGAGGCTAGTATGTACTGTATTGTCTCTAATTACTGCTACATGCTTGATTTATACTGGGAAGGAGGGTAATTATTTTTATTTCATAAGTTTAGACATGAAATTATGCTAAGACTCTATTTTGCCTGTTCATTGTAAACTCTGTTTGAATAAATACGAGACAGCTCGGTTAAAAGATTTTCTTGTAAGCATTTAACAAAAAACACAATAGCTAGTGTATAGAAATATCTAATTCATTGCTAAGATAAAATACGACATACCACGAAATTAAATTTAGATGTGTAATAATTTCTTCCTAAAAAAACTGCTTTGAGTGGTCTTCATACGTTTTTCTTATGATTGATGTTGTACGTTTTGTTTAATGTTGTTTGGTTGGATTTTCATTCAATTTTAAGAGGAATATACATATATTGTTATAGTATGGCTATTGAGATATTACCAGATGATTTGGTTAAAAAAAGATAAGCACCAAGACATTTTCTTAGTTAAATATGTCATTAATTTATTGTAAGCCATAGTAGGGTGTGTAAGTCCTATGATACATTGATGTTGTGTTTATTGAATATTGTATCTGCCTGTATGCATATGATTGATTGCCATATAAGAGTCTAGGACCACGCTGATCTATCGCCTAGCCTCCAATCTCTCGCCATGGCTCCCGGGAAAGGCTTTAATCTAAAAATATTAATCCGTGAGGCAAGTCGCTACACACTTGAACACGTCAGGATCTAACCGACGGTGACAAATGGTGAAGTTAGTTGACGGGTCATAAGATTTTGTGGGCCCAATTGTTCCAATATTACCATTTCACTTCAACATTTTCCTTTATATATATATATCATCAACTGTTGGAAGTTTTAAAAACACGTTTTCCTACTTTGAGAATAGTAAATGCTATGTAGGGAGTTTGAATTCAATATGAGGGTATTATTTATTCAAATACATACTTTGGTAATTAGAAACAGACGACTGAAGATGCTATAAAAAAAATTAAAAATTTCTTTTATTTAAGAGTTTTCTCTTGTGTTTAGAATATATGGTCTAAGGAAAGCTAGTCAGATAGTCTATTAATTTTCGTGTCATGGAGTGTGTGTTCATAAGAATGTTAAATTCTCTGGTTAAGTTTTGGTAGGGTTTTATTTTGCTGAAGATTTAATTAAGCAAAAATTTGGGATTAAACTAAATTAAGTAGATTTATGGTTATGTCAATAAAAGACTATCTTTTAATATTATTCCTTAGGTCTGAGATGACTTGTATAATGTTGAATTGCAATTAGAGGAATGGTTAACTTATAAGATTAAGAAATAACTACTCTCATGTAGAAAAAGTAATTACAAAATTCTTAAGTAGTCAAAGACTTAAGACTTACAGTTTATAATCCAGAATGGAAGAAGCCGAAATGCGTGGATTAATATATTCGATATATTTAGATAAATATCATGTTCTTTATGTTACTTGATGTATTTAGTGAATTAAGAGATTTATTTAGGTTTACTTGATATAAACTATACATTGACCATATATTTCTTAGGTTAAAAATGTAGGCTTGGAAACGTATTATTCAAACTCTAATCTGATTGATTAGCTTATATTTGTAAAGCCTAGCCAGAATTGTGTATAAATTCTTAATTTTATAAGAAGTTTACGACACGTGCCATTATTTAATTAAATAAAGTATGTTTTAATTTCGAATACATGGTGTTCTACTTTTATAAAAAACCTTAATTTTTGTTTTCAAAAACTCTCCAAATTAACTTACGGTTTACTATTCCTGGGTTCTATATTAATATTTATAAAAAACCTTACCAAAATCCCAATTGTTTTCCAAGTTCTATATTAATTTTTATAAAAAACCTTACCAAAATCCTAATTGTTTTCTAAAACTCTCCAAATTAACTTAGAGTTTACTATCCTTAGTTCTATATTAATCTTTATAAAAAACCTTGCCAAAATGAGGGTGGAGGGTGGGAGTTTACTATCCTTAGTTCTATATTAATCTTTATAAAAAACCTTGCCAAAATGAGGGTGGAGGGTGGGCAGCAATAACAACTGCTGCAACTGCTGCACAAGTGTGTGCAGCAGTTGTTATTGCTGCCCACCCAATTGTTTTCCAAATTCTATATTAATCTTTATAAAAAACCTTACCAAAATCCCAATTGTTTTCCAAAACTCCAAAACCTTACCAAAATCTCAATTGTTTTCCAAAACTCCAAATTAACTTAGTGTGAATACCTAGGGTTTATTATCCACTAGGTTTTTATTATTATTTTTAAATTTTCCTTTACATATAAACATACCTAAGAAGGAATAGACTACCAAAATCTCAATTGTTTTCCAAAATTCCAAATTAACTTAGTGTGAATACCTAGGGTTTATTATCCACTAGGTTATTATTATTATTTTTAAATTTTCCTTTACATATAAACATACCTAAGAAGGAATAGACTAACTTGTTTATTGGTATTGTAATGAACGATGTTTCTTTTTGATGTTTTCCTTCCATACTCCTGATTTTTTCCTTTTTACCCTGAGTGACTCTTGTTATTGGTATTGTAATGAACGATGTTTCTTTTTTTAATCTGTATAAATGGTCCATCCCTTATATGTAGGGACTTGATTATGGAAGAGGGAAAAAAAAATATATATTTAGGTTTTATGGAAATCTTAGGCACGACCCTTACCTGATAACAATGTTTCTTTTTTTAATCTGTATAAATGGTCCATCCCTTATTATTATTTTTAAATTTTCCTTTACATATAAACATACCTAAGAAGGAATAGACTAACTTGTTTATTGGTATTGTAATGAACGATGTTTCTTTTTTTAATCTGTATAAATGGTCCATCCCTTATATGTAGGGACTTGATTATGGAAGAGGGAAAAAAATATATATATTTAGGTTTTATGGAAATCTTAGGCACGACCCTTACCCGATAACAATGTTTCTTTTTTTAATCTGTATAAATGGTCCATCCCTTATATGTAGGGACTTGATTATGGAAGAGGGGAAAAAAAATATATATTTAGGTTTTATGGAAATCTTAGGCACGACCCTTACCTGATATAGGGGATTATTTTTAGATGAAAATATAAATTTATTTTGAAAACGTATAATTAGAAAACTGAAGTCGTCTTATGTCATGGTTCCTTTATTATAGTTTTAACACGTAAATGATCTGATTAAAGCTTTCAAAACAAACCAATAGGCCACAAGATGTTGACTTAAAAGTACCCACAGTTTTAACTAGAATTTGTTTTAACTAGAATTTGTGATTCAAAATCTTGCTTGGATCAAATCGAGTGAGGCTGTCTCCACTCATACTATCAAGACATGCAGTTTCTTAAGTGGGAATTATATTTGTTTGATTTGAGACAGTCAAGGAGACTTTTTTTACCCATACCACTCAGTCACGTAGTGACTTAGTGGGGACTGCACCATCGTATTCCAGCTCTATGGAATAATAGAGCTTCGAGATGAGGAATATAACAAGTGATGGAATGGGACATCACTCTAGGTTGTCAGTCAGTTAGCGTGGTCATATTCATCATTCCGCTCGGACTGGGGAGGAGTCAACATAAGGCATGATTAGAGAGTTACTTATGTTTTTGGAAGATCCAGTGGCAAATGGTTATGGGTAGTATTTCCATTAGCCCGAGGAAGAATATGGATATCTAGTCCCTCAGCCTTGCGAAGGAGGACTCTAGCCAAACCTTAGTAGATGGTCAATGACTAGCATTACTAATGTTGGTTACAAGGCATCAAGCTAAGATCTCTTAAAAGGTTGTGAACCTTACGGCCTTGGACAAGGGGCATAGCGTATTCCGTTCAAGTGATATGGGCCTTGAACGGATAACCCTCCGTAGGATTCCTAAGAGTCTCGAGGAAGGAGCCGAATCCAATAAGGCGACCCGTGAAACCTAGCCAATTCCGAGCATTTAAGACACTAACTGTAGGAGTGAATATTGGTGTTGTGACAATTTTAAAAATTTTACCCAAATTAATATTTCTTTTAGAAAATAATTAGATAACGGTCCGAACAGTTGGCCTTCTAGTTTCGCAACGGTTCACCCACCCAACGGTTGGTTGTCAGAATGCTCCCGTATCAAAGTTGAAGTGAAGCATACATGTAAACGACAAACGTTTCCGCGTCTTGCAACTATGAAAAAAAACCAATTAAATGAATGAAATGTTCTCATCACCGTGCGGTCATTGCTGGATCTGCTTTCCGTTGGTTCCATTTACTCATTAAGTAGACGAAACTCCCACGTGTTACCGGGTTCGCATGGATTGAATTGAAGAGCCGATACAGATTTCGTGCGAGCAGGGTGAGGAATTTTCTCCCTTAAAACAGGTCAGTGCATAAAATCACAAGATGCGGAAGAAAGTTTCATTGCATGAATTGGTATGTTTAATGGATTCGTAAATATAACTTCGCGGATATCAAAACTCTTTCCTTAGAAACATTAATCTCTTTAACGTTTATAATATTCATAGAAATTATATGTAATGTTTATAATATTCATAGAAATTACATGTAAAACAAACAACTGTGAACCAGACAGCCCCAGATGTGTAAATTAGCTTTACATTCATGGTGTGTCGAAAACTCAAAACCACCTAGTGCCACTTTCTTCCATTTACAAGCCAAAATATGTACAGAGAGCGAACTGAAATGAACGGAATATGCTCTTCAAACAGCAAAAGAATTAGCAGTTGTCTGTTGATTTCCTCTTCTCATTTTGCAACCCTATGAAGGCCTATAACAATCCGATGATCTCTTCCTCATTAGCTCCACTAGCTGAGCTTCCCACAGACTATTGCTATTCATCCGTAATCTTCTATGGCAATCGCTTAATTCCAACCCGTTTTGCAGACGCCAATCATAATCCTCACGAAGCGCTGAGCTTCCCACAGACTATTGCTATTCATTCGTAATCTTCTATGGCAATCGCTTAATTCCAACCCGTTTTGCAGACGCCAATCATAATCCTCACGAAGCGCAGGGTTCGACAGAGTCTCGTAAGCCTCCCGTACTTGGACAAATAGTCTGGTTGACTCTTCCTTCTCCGCAGGCGGGCAGACGTCTGGATGATATCGAAGTGCCATCTGACGATACGCACTCTTGATATCCCGCGCACTCGCATTGCGAGGGAGACGCAGCACATCGTACAATGAAGAAGAGCAGGAAAGAGGAGCAGCATATTGAAATGCCCTAACTGCAACTGTTCTAACTGCCGATTGTTTTGATCTCATCGCCATTTTTACAGGCAAAGAAAGGCGATGTGGCGTAAGGTGCTTGTGGAAACCTCCAATCGTTGCGCTGTACTCCATCAAAGACGAGAGGTACAGACAGCTATTTCCTGTTAATTAATTAGCAGTAGCGAGAGGGGATTTTGAATAGGAATGGGGACAGGGCTTCAGTTATGGAGTGAAGTGAAGAGGTCAGGGCTTCTCCAGTGGAAGAAGAGGGCATAATTTACCCTATGTATAAGGCCGCGGTATCCAGGTTTCCTTTGAATATAAAAGGAATGAGATGTGACCCGACTGTAATAACGTGGATGAGCAAGATTAGCAGATTAACTTCTTGGTTCCACGGACCAGACAAGTGTGGGTTAAATATTTACGTCCGTGTCTTCTAGAATAGTGTGTCATAAACTCATAATATTTAAAAAAGGAATGATCTATTGGTGTGATTTTTTTTTAAATTATGAAATATTTGAAGAAATTTCAATTTATATATTTTAATTTAATTTTGTTGGTGTGATTTTTTTTAAATTATATTTTGTAAGATATGGAAGGAGTTGGTTACATCCATATTATTTTTAAAAATTGTTAAGTGCAAGGTTTACAATGACTGTTTTGAACAAATTTATACCATTTCATTATTTTTCTTTTTTAATAATACTTCTTATTCATATTTACTATGGGGATTGAACCAGGATTGAACCAGGATCACATCATCGGATCACATCATAGGTAATGCCATCCATAATGTAAGTGACATCTTTATTAATAAACTATACTCATGAAGATATCAATTCATTATTAATTACCTTTCATTATTAATTACCTGAGGTAAAGAAAAATACATAGGGATACAATTTAATTATGTCATTCTATAATATCCTCCTCGTTTCATAAGTTTCCTCCGTTTCCATCGTTAAATATTTTGGTGCGATGGACAAGTTTGGTTGGATGGATTGATGTTAGATGGTTGTTTATGAGAATCGTGGTACATTCCTTCCGGAAAGGAACCGTTGGGGAATTGTTCGCCCTTTTCACACGGTCATTCCTCTCGAAGATTCGAAAGATTTAGAGTCAAAACATTACTTCAGGTATATATTGGTATCTTGTCTTCTGAAAAGGACCTCCATCTGTAGATGCCTCTTCAAATTAATCGACAGTAAATTGTAATTGTATTACTAAAACATGACGTGGTTGGTATTGAGTTAGTCTTCTCGTGAAGAGGACTCATGACTTCTACTACGTACGTTATGGTATTGAGTTAGTCTTCTCGTGAAGAGGACTCATGACTTCTACTACGTTAAGGTATAACGACAACTATTATGTAGGTCTTTTAGTAGGTTTAGATTTTTAAAGATTGTGTATATGGGTTGAAGTCAGCTATTATATAAGTTTTATTAGATTTAGATTTATAAAAATTTAATTCTGGTGGGTTTACATATTCCCTGAAGTTTTTTTTGGTGTAAATATAAAATTATAACAAAAATTAAATAAAGAGTTTTCTTTGTGTTGATTTAGGGAACTAGCAGCACTAGACATACTACAAATAGGGCGATTTTCAAAAGGTTAATGTAGTCCCGGATTTAGTTGTATAAAATTATAATATATATTATTTGGTTTTTCAAAAGGTTAATATATGATATTTGGTTTTAAAATAATATTAGGACCTAATATTTTTAGTAGGGGTTTACTAGGTTCTCATTACTTGCCCTTTATATAATTAATTTTAGTTAAATAATACATACTTTTAATATAATTAATTTTAGTTAAATAATACAGACTTTTAATAATATGGAGATCACCAATCGCTTGAGGTTCATACTATCATTATCGATCTGAGGTGCATTGAAAGGATTCATAGTAGATTACTGTCTTTGCTAAAGTTGGCAGTGTGTCCCCAAGGTTTGAACCTAGGTCTCTTCTTGGTAAGTACCTAGTCAGCCAAGCCTTTACCAATCCACCTAGCCCTTGGAGAGTATCTAATTCATAGTTATTAATTAATTGATAGTTAGTAATTAATTGATAGTTAGTTTCAAGTGGATTTAGCATACATATATGATCATCTAATTTTAGAGGTTTATAGTTTGTTAATTATCTTAGTTTTCTTATGTTAAATGTATATTGATGATTTAAAGTTGCATGTTTCTAATCTATCCAAAGTCAATGTAGTTATTATATATTTATAATATGATTATTTATAATTTCTAACATAACATAGAAAACAATATTATTGACACACTTTGGTGACTTGTTTGATTGAAATTAGAATAAATACTAATAGGAAATGATATGTTTTATAAAATTTGGGTAAGATTAACAAGATTTTGAAATTCAACGACAACTAGTTTCAAAATTACATAAAAAAAAAAGGTAGGATCTAACTTATATTACTCCATGGAAAACTACTAATTCAATGCATGTTATGATTGAGAAATAAAGATATATAAAGAAAATTGAATAATTTATTTTTTTATGAAGTAGTGAAGTAGTCCCACATATGTCATCTTGAATGATTAGCGAAAGTATAACTTCAAATCCTAAACCATTGAGGATAAAAAATATATAATGATTAGATCATAAACATAAAGCACATGTAAATATCATGATCCTCTTTATTACAAGAAAAACTAGATATAATAAACAAGGTATGGATATCTTCTAATAAAATTGTAACTTGATTTATGGCGAAGGTTGATATTGTATGTTGTAACATCACTTAAATAAAGTAAAGGGGTATTCATTATACAATGTGTTGAATTTATTATAATATTTTATTATGTAATTCATATGGGTTGTGGTTGACTTTGTTATGGTTAAACCCACTTTATAACTTATAATTAACTTTAAGGGTGGGGGTGGGCAGCAAGTATAGCCAAATGCTGCACTTGGCTGTACTTGCTGCTCATCCCCACCTTCAAATGTTATATAACAACTTAGGTTAAACTTTATTATATAATTGAGGTTTTGATATCGGTTTAGAAAACCCTCTTAAATCTTCATATTAGAGTGTTAAATCTTCATATTAGAGTGTTGTGAATGTAATCTATGGATTGTATAATGATTATTTATGGTTATTATAAAAACCCTCATATCTTTGTCTTTCTTTTATTTTGAGTGGATAGATTAATTTTACCTATTTTTTAAAAATATTTTGAATTCCAACATGGTATCAAAATAGGTATGAAATTATCTTGCTTAATCACACAAAAATATAGTTCAATACCTTTAATTTTTTTAAAACTATTAAAAATTTCTTCCTTATATACCTCATAAGAATTTTCCATTTTCCACACAAGAGGGAGAGAGGTTTTACTTTCCATATTTTTTTTTGAAAAATGATTTTGCATCTTCCAATAACCACTTTAGGTCTTTGGATTTTGATCTACGTTGAGGTATAATAACAACTATTAGCGGGGCTTTTATTAGGTTTTGATTCTTAAAGATCGTGTATGGGTTGAAGTCCTACCTCAAAGTTAGTTTGTTTTAGTATAAATATGTTTTCTTTAAATAATATTAAAACATAATTTTTTTTGTTAAGGAGTTTATTAGGTTGACTTTACTTGCTTTAAAATGTTTATTGTGGTACATATACATATTATTTAAGTTAAATAACATAACGTTTAAGCATTATATATATGAAACCAACAATAATAAAAATAATTATATAGTTACCTTGATTTCATATGATTTTTTTTTTTAACTGATCATACACATAATTTTTTTAATTATTTATTTTAGAAAATAACTAATTTATAATTAGTTTCAAGGGATTTAGCGTGCATATATGGTGATGTGATTTTAGAGGTTTATATTTTGTTAATTGTCTTAGTTTACTTACTTTAAATATATATTTATGATTTAAAGTTGTATGCTTCTAATTTATTCAAAGTGTATGTATATTTATGATTTAAAGTTGTATGCTTCTAATTTATTCAAAGTGTATGTAACTATTATATATTTTTAATATAAATATTCATAATGTGTAACATAACATAGGAAAGAATATTCTTGGCATCCTTTAGTGACTTTACGAGGTGTTTGATTGAATTTATAATAAAGACTTAATACAAAAGGATATGTTTTATAAACTATGGGTGAGATTAGCAAGATTTAAAAAGTTAAGGACAACTAACTCCAAACTTGACATAAAAAATAAAGGGGTAGGATCTAACTTACATTCCTCTATGGAAAACTACTACAATAAATTCAAGGTATGTTATGATTGAGAAATATATAATGATTAGATAATCAAGATAAAATACATGGAAAACTACTACAATAAATTCAAGGTATGTTATGATTGAGAAATATATAATGATTAGATAATCAAGATAAAATACATGTAAACATCATGATCCTCCTGATTACAAGAAAAACTTCACTTAAGAAATAAGTTATGGATCTCTTTTAATGAAATTGTAACTTGATTTATGGTTAAGGTCGATATTGTATAATGTAATATTGGTTAAATAAAAGGGCATTCACTATACAATGTGTTGAATTTATTATAATATTTTATTATGTAATTCATAGGGGTTGTGGTTGATTTTGTTATGGCTAAACCACTTTATAACTTGTAATTAACCTTAAGACATTTTGTTATGTTAGCTTAGGTTAAATTTTATTATATAATTAAGGATTTGGTATTGGTATAAAAACCATCATAACTTCTTATTTTATGAATTATGGTTGATATCCAACCAGATAATGGCCTTATGACTTGGTCTAATAGAAGGCAAGGCTTAGCTTGTATAATGGAGAGATTGGATAGGTTTTTGCTCTCTAAAAAATTCTTAATCCATGGTCACATTCCTAAAGTGAAGACTCTTAATAATGCTAGTTTGGATCATTGGCCAGTCATGGGGAAATGTGGAAAACCAATGTGATTTTCTCTCCTTTTTGTTTTCAATTAATGTAGCTTAGAGACATTTCCTTCAGACCTTGTGTGCAACAATGGTGGAAGGAAGGTAAAACTAGTCATGTGCAACAATGGTGGAAGGAAGGTAAACCTAGGCATGGGACTAAGATGTTCTGTTTTGCAAAAATACTGCAATACATTAAATCCAAAATCAAGACTTGGAACTGGAAAGATTTTTGGGATGTTCATAAAAAAAATGACGTTATTGCTCATCTTGAAAATTTGAATAAGAAAATCTATTTAGATGGCCTCACAAAGAAGAGAAGTGTAGATGAAATTAAACTCACAACTCAGTTAGAGGAATGGGAAAAAAGAGAAGAAATCTTATGGAAGCAAAAATCTAGAATTCAATGGCTCAAAGAAGGAGATCGAAACACAAATTTCTTCCACAAATCTCTTCTAGCTCGAAGATCTCACAACTTTATTTCTTCCTTAAAATTAGATTTTGGAGATGTTGTTTATACTTGGGATGACATGAACTCTATTGTTTTTTATTATTTTTCTAATCTTTTTGCTGCTACTCCTCTTGACTCAGCTTCACTACAAAATGTTCTTCAAGCAATCCCTTCTCTTATCACATCTAAGGAGAAATCTATTTTGACTGCTCCTGTTACTATCAATGAGCTTCAAAAAGTAGTTTTTAAAATGCAAAAAGGGAAAACCTCATGTCCTAATGGTTTTCCCATTGAGTTCTACCAAGAGTTATAGGATATCCTTCATGTTGATTTATTAGAGGTGGTGGAAGAAGCTAGGAAAGCCAAAGAAATTTTGAAGGTTATCAATAAAATTTATATTACTCTTCTTCCAAAAGCTCAAGAGGTTGATCATATCTCAGCTTTTAGACCTATTGCTTTATGTAATGTTCTTCTCAAAATCATTACTAAAATCATGGTAGAAATATTGAAGCGTTTTTGCATAAGATTATTTCCCCAGAGCAAGGTGGTTATTTCCCCAGAGCAAGGTGGTTATGTGGAAGGACGTCAAATAGTAGATGAGATAGTGCTTGCTCATGAAGCCATTCATTCCATGGATATGCAAAAATCTCCTTCTATTTTCATTCGGTTAGACTTACTTAAAGCTTATGACAAAGTGGATTGGCACTTCCTTATTAATGTTTTGAGGTAATTTGGTTTCTCTAAGGATTGGATGGATTGGATTATGGGATTGGATTATGGGATGTATCTATTCAGTTTTCTACTTAGTTCTTATCAATGGCAGGCCTTTTCAATCATTCCCAGCTTCTAGAGGTATTAGGTAAGGTGACCCGTTATCCCCTTATTTATTCATCATTCTTGTTGAATGCTTGGGTAGGACTATAACCAAAAAGAGGGAAAACAAAACCCTTGAGGGAGTTACCATAGCTCATGGAGCTAGACTTATCTCTCATCTTAAATTTGTGGATGACTCTAGTATTTTAGGTAAAGCTACAGTTAAGGAAGCTTCTAATATTAAGCAGGTCATTAGCTAGCTATTTTTCTAAGGCTACTGGGCAGTTGATCAATGAAGACAAATCTAAAGTTATTTTCTTTCACTGCTCTCCTAGACAGGAATCCATGGTCTTGGATAAATTAATATATAAGAAGACCTCCTTCCAATCACTTATTTATGTATTCCCATAAATATTCAAAGGCAAAAAAATAAATATTGGAATTGGTTCTTGGACAAAGTCAAGAAAAAAATTGGAAAGTGGACCAACAGGTGGATTTCTTTTGGGGGTAGAATCATCTTGGTAAAATCAGTCCTTCAAGCTATTCCTATTTATGTTTCTTCCATTTTTTATATCCCAAAGATTGTTCTTCGAGAATTGGATCAAATCAGTCATCGTTTTCTTTGGAGTGGTACTAAGGAGAAAAGAAAACGGGCCTTGGTGAAATGGTATACTTTATTTCTTCCTAAGAGTTAAGGGGGTTAGGATTTCGGTCTTCTATTAATAACAACAAATCTTTAGCTGCTAAATTATATTGGAGGATGTTGCATAATCCCAATGCTCTTTGGGCCAATATTCTCCGTGCTAAATATGCTGAGAAGAAAAGTCCTGAAGACCTTGTTCACTATCAACTTCCTTCTAAAGGTTATCCTATTTTAACAGTTCTTAATACTGGTGAGGATTTGATAAAGACAAAATTATTTTGGATCATTCATAATGGTCAATAGGTAAATTTTTGGATAGATTCTTGGGATGGTCACAAGCCTTTGATAACTCAGTTTCTCGATTGGAGGCCTTGGATGGAGGAGCTTCACCGAGCTAATTGGATAAATATGGCTAATTATCGTCGGTACCATACTTGGTAATTCAAAGGTTGGTAGATATTGGATCCCTATTTAGGATTGGCCTATTCAAATCCCAGAAAGGCAAAGACAAGATATCCAAGGCATCCTTCATATGAGATCCCTCTCTTGGTCCCATGAAAAATATTATTTTGGATGGAACAACACTACTAAGGGTGAGTATTCAGTTTCTCAAGGTTATTTGAACTTATGCCATAATAACCCCAATCGTTCTTTTGACATATTTTCTCGATTGTGGGATCAAAAGCTCTAGCCTAAGCTAAGGTTCTTTAATTGGCTTTTATTGCATCGTAGGATGCTTACTGGTGAGCAACTTATGAAGCATGGTTTTCATGGCCCTTTTAGATGTGAAATGTGTGAAGAGAATGTAGAAACTCTCAACCATATTTTTATTGAGTGTACTTTAGTATCTGAGCTATGGAGGAGAATGGACACTTTACTTGGCTTACAGTGGTCCAATTTTTTTTCTTTTGAACAACTTTGGAGGGATTTGCCTAATCAAGAGGGTGTTGATCATTTTATTAGGCAGTTAGTTTGGATGGGTTCTACCATTTTTCTTTGGAATATTTAGAATTAAAGGAACATCCAAATTTTTAATCAAGATAGGAAGGATATTCACTATATTTGGCAAAATACCATAGCCAACTTAGTTGAATCAGTCCATCAACTCCTTAATCACCCCCAAAAATCCCACCAAATATGGGATCAAGTGATGCAAATATTGAAGATTAAATCTTCTAAGGGCAACCAACTTAAAGGGAATGTGAGTATTAGTAATATGGATAGGACAAAAAATTAGAAACCTCCTCCTAAGAATTTTGGAAAAGTCAATACTGATGGAGCCTCTAAAGGGAACCCTAAAAAAGCAGTGTGGGAGGAATTGGTAGACTTTCAAATGGCCCCTTGGTTTTTACTTTTTCTGAGAATTTGGGTATTCTTTCCAATAACCTTGTTGAGGGGTATGGTATCCTCAGAGGCCTTCAGGAGGCTACTAAGGTTGGATGGGAAAAGGTACTAAGGTTGGATGGGAAAAGGTGTTAGTTGAGTCTGAATCTCAACTTATGATTAATCTCTTGAAGAATCCTTCTAATAATCATAAGGTGGATTGGAGAATAAAAAGAATTATTGAGAAGATTCAATTAATCCATATGGGATTTTTGAAAGTTGATTACAATCATGTGGTCAAATATCAAAACAAGAGTGTTGATGCTTTAGCTAATTGGGCTTTGGACAAAGGTGATCTTACTTGTTATGGCCACCCTCCTAGATGGTGGGCTTCTCAAATTAGGGAAGCTCTTCTTTCTATCATTTCTTTGGATGGCTCCAGTTCCGAAGGTATCTAGTTTCTTATTACTTTTTTTTTGCTTCTCTTTGGTTCATTCAGTTTTTTTTAGTTCCCTAGCTCATTCTATTCTTTATTTTGTTTCTTCTGTTGATCCTTGCCTTAATAGTCTTCTAGTCTAGATAGGTCATTGTTATGTTCCATTTTTTTTTCTTTTTTGTTTTTGTTTTTTTGTTTAGTTTTTTAAGGTGGGTGGGTTCTTTTGTTTTGTTTTTGTGTTGTTTTTTGTTGTTCTTGTGTTTTTGTTGTTTTGTGTTTTTTTTTTAATGTTTTTTGTTATTGTCCTTGTGTTTTTTTCGTTCTTGTTCTTGGTTTTCTCTTTGTTTGTGTTAATTCGTGTTTTTATGTGTGAGTTTTTTATTTGTGTTAATTCGTGTTTTTATGTGTGAGTTTTTTATATGTTTTTTGTTTTTTATTTTTATTTTTATTTTATTTTTATGTTATTTTTTAGGTTTTGGTTGTGTTTATTTTTCATGTTTTTTTTGGGTTATGTCTTTGTAGTGTTCTGTTGTTTTTGTCTTGTTTGTGTTTTGTTATGTGGTTCTTGTGTTTTTCTATATGGTTCATGTTGTAGTTTCTTTTATCTTATTGTGTGTGTTTGGTTGTGCTTTTGTTTTTGACACACTCAAGGAGCATGTTTTTTTATTTATTTATTTTATTTTATTATTTTTGTTGTTATTTACTTATTTTATTTTATTATTTTTGTTGTTATTTACTTATTTTAAAATTGGTTTTATGTGTTTATTTGCTCCTTTAGTATGTCAAATGTGGTAGGCCAGATTCGAGTCCTGGGAATTTTTGGTGGAATGGATACCCCTGCCTCCTTAGGTCTTACCCGAAAGTGGCATCCCTTTTGGGATGTTTTCCCAAAAAAAAAAAACCATCATAACTTCTCATTAGAGCATTGTGAATGTAATATGTGGATTATATAATGATTATTTACAGTTCCTATAGGAACCCTCATATCTATGTCTTTATTTTATCTTTGTATAATATTTGAGTGGGTGAATTACTTTTACTCATTTTTAGAAAATATTGTGAGTTCCAACATGGTAATAGAGCAGGTATGGAACTACCTCACTTAATCACAAAAATGTAGTTTTATACCTCTAATATTTCTTTTGAACTCTTGGCATTTCTCCCTTATATGTCTCATAAGAGAGGTTTTCTTTTCCATATCCTTCATTTTTGAAAAATGATTTTGCATCTTCCATTAATCACTTTAGGTCTTTGGATTTTGATCTTAGGGTATTGAATGCATGAACCACATGACTAATACAAACTTTCTATAAATAGAAAGAAAATTTGAATTCAAAAGTTAAAACACATTGGTGTCCACACCCTACTTTGGTTTGGTGCATGAATCCCTTATCCACATGAAATAGGTATTCCTCCATCCATGTGGGATGCATACCGTTACATTTAGGTGTGGGGAGTTCTAAGGTGTATTAGCGAGAATGTTGTGGAGTTCTAAGGTGTATTAGCGAGAATGTTGTGGGTTCGATCTACCATCGCCTATTTTTTACAAGAAAAATAATCTTCCTCTTGCCTTGAATATAAAAGATCCATGCCATTTTTGAACATTGCTATAGTATGATGGTTCGATCCATGCCATTTTTGAACATTGCTATAGTATGATGGTTCGATCCATGCCATTTTTGAACATTGCTATAGTATGATGGTTCAAGCTAATGGTTAAAAAAAACTACCTTTTCTTTGATTTTCATAAGAAGTGAACTAATTACTCTTCAATGGAGGCATATTGGCTACATGGCATCAAGTTGCAATGGAGCACTAGTTTATGTATTAGTTCCACATCTATATTTGAAGCCTTTGCTAGCCATTTTGTGACACTTTTAAGGTAGAGATAAAGGAAAAAAAGTAAAGTTATGGTTGTTCCTTTCCATATGTTTACTGTGGCGTGATGACTAGCACATCATCTTTAGCATAAGAAAGACACAAGTTTCATTATTTTGATCATCTTTTGGATTTACTAATGGATATGATATGAAGTTAACATGAACCCTCTTATGCATGTCAAACAATATTTTTCATATTTCATTATTTTGATCATCTTTTGGTGTCAAACAATATTTTTCATATTTAAATTGTATCAAACAATAAAATTGCTCCATCTATCACAATCACACAAGAAAATAATTGTTAAAGTGAATAGATATTTACAAAGAGCATCTACAAATTTTGGCATGACAATAATAGTGATCAATAAGATGTCATGAGCTTTAATTTTTTTATTTTTTATTTTGGATCCATTAAGAAAAAACTTCTGGAGATCATGAATTTTGCATATGAAAGTATTTTTCCCAAATTAATATTTCTTTTAGAAAATAATTAGATAAGGGTCCGAACAGTTGGCCTTCTAGTTTCGCAATCAGAATGCTCCCGTATCAAAGTTAAAATGATGCATACATGGGAACGACAAACGTTTCCGCGTCTTGCAACTATGAAAAAAAGGATTAGCATATTGAAATGCCCTAACTGCAACTGTGCTAACTGCCGATTGTTTTGATCTCACCGCCATTTTTACAGGCAAAGAAAGGCGATGTGTCGTAAGGTGCTTGCGGAAATCTCCAATCGTTGCGCTGTACTCCATCAAAGACGAGAGCTACAGACAGCTATTTCCTGTTAATTAATTGGCAGTAGCGAGAAGGGATTTTGAATAGGAATGGAGACAGGGCTTCAGTAATGGAGTGAAGTGAAGAGGTCAGGGCTTCTACGGTGGAAGAAGAGGGCATAATTTCCCCTATGTATAAGGCCGCGGTATACAGGTTTCCTTTGAATATAAAAGGAATGAGATGTGACCCGACTGTAATAACGTGGATGGGCAAGATTAGCAGATTAACTTCTTGGTCCCACGGACCAGACAAGTGTGGGTTAAATATTTACGTCCGTGTCTTCTAGAATAGTGTGTCATAAACTCATAATATTTAAAAAAGGAATGATCTAAAGTTGGTGTGATTTTTTTTAAATTATGGAATATTTGAGGAAATTTCAATTTATATATTTTAATTTAATTTTTTTTGGTGTGATTTTTTTTAAATTATATTTTGTGAGATATATAAGAGTTGGTTACATCCATATTATAATACCACTTCATTATTTTTCTTTTTTTTTTATAATACTTATTCATATTTACCATAGGGATTATAGGGATTGAACCAAAGTCATATTTACCATGGACATTGAACCAAAATCACATCATAGATAATGCCATCCATAATGCAAGTGACATACAGGGATAAAATTTAATTATGTCTTCTTCTATAATTATCCTCCTCGTTTCATAAGTTTCCTCCGTTTCCATCGTTATGCCGGCATTTACACACGAGACAAAGACAAACTATATTGATAAAGACGTCACATAAAAATATTTTGGTGCGATGGACAAGTTTGGTTGGATGGATTGATGTTAGATGGTTGTTTATGAGAATCGTGTTTCCTAAATTTGACAAGGGAATTGTTCGCCCTTTTCACACGGTCATTCCTCTCGAAGATTCGAAAGATCTAGAGTCAAAACATTACTTCAGGTATATATTGGTATGTTGTCTTCTGAAAAGGACCTCCATCTGTAGATGACAGTAAATTGTAGTCCGAGGGTTTACGTGGATTGGTATGTTGGGGCGCTTACAGAGAGGAGACCTAGGTTCCAATCCAATCCCACGGGCTTGTCCATGCACAGACAGTAGCTCAGATCCGATTCCTAGGTTCCAATCCAATCCCACGGGCTTGTCCATGCACAGACAGTAGCTCAGATCCGATTCCTCTAAGTGGTGCAACCCCTGTGCGTCCGGCGGTCCCCATCTCACGTCGAGTTACCATGTACCGAGACGGTGGAAGTCCTGGGAGCCTTCGTAGATAGTTTGAACCCTACCAACTGTGCTGGTAGCTACTAAAAATCGTGATTGTAACCATTGCTTCTATATATATATAAAAAAATTGTATTACTAAAACATGACGGGTTTGGTATTGAGTTAGTCTTCTTGTGAAGAGGACTCATGACTTCTACGTTGAGGTATAACAACAATCAGATTTAGATTTTTAAAGATTGTGTATATGGGTTGAAGTCAGCTATTATATAAGTTTTATTAAATTTAGATTTATAAAAATTTAATTCTGGTTGGTTTACCTATTCCCTTTTATGCAAGGGAAGTTTTAGTTTTAAGGTTTGGTGTAAATATAAAATTATAACAAAAATTAAATAAAGAGTTTTCTTTGTGTTGATTTAGGGAACTAGCAACACTAGACATATTACAAATAGGACGATTTTCAAAAGGTTAATGTAGTCTTTAGTTGTATAAAATTATAATATATGTTATTTGGTTTTTCAAAAGGTTAATGTAGTCTCGTATTTAGTTGTAAAAAATATAATATATGTTATTTGGTCCTAAAATAATATTAGGAAGTAATATTTTTAGTAGAGGTTTCCTAGGTTCTCATTACTTGCTCTTTATATAATTAATTTTAGTTAAATTACATAGAATTTTAATATCTTTAAGTATTGAATATATCTAATAATAATAAAATTATTTATATATTTTATAATTATTTTAATTTGATATGAATTTTTATTTTAGATTAAACATATAATTTTTTTAATTGTTTATTCAGAAAGTAATTAATTTATAGTTTTTTATTACATTGGGGGATTGGTTACAATCATTATTTTTAATAACTAAAAAGCATAGGGTTCAAATCACATGGGCTACTTTCAACAAGTTTACTCATCTTGTTGTTGTTGACTACTCTCAACAAGTTTACTCATCTTGTTGTTGTTGACTACTCTCACAAGCTTATTCATCTTGTTGGTTTTGACCCGACATGATATGGAGATCATAATAGATTACTACCTTTGCTAAATTTGGCAGTGTGCTCCCAATGTTTGAACCTAGGTCTCTTCTTGGTAAGTACTTAGTCAGTCAAGCCTTTACCAATCCACCTAGCCCTTGGAGAGTAACTAATTCATAGTTATTAATTAATTCATAGTTAGTTTTAAGTGAATTTAGCATACATATATGATGATGTAATTTTAGAGGTTTATATTTTGTTAATTATCTTAGTTTGCTTATGTTAAATGTATATTTATGATTTAAAGTTACATGTTTCTAATCTATCCAAAGTGAATGTAGTTATTATATATTTATAATATGGTTATTCATAATGTGTAACATAACATAGCAAAGAATATTATTGGCACCCTTTGGTGACTTTCACGTGGTGTTTGATTGAAATTAGAATAAATATTAATAGGAAATGATATGTTTTATAAAATATGGGTAAGATTAACAAGACTTTGAAATTCAAGGACAACTAGCTTCAAAATTACATAATAGATCACGAATCGCTTGAGGTTCATACTATCATCATCGATCTGAGGTGCATTCAAAGGATTCATAATAGATTACTACCCTTGCTAAAGTTGGCAGTGTACCCCCAAGGTTTGAACCTAGGTCTATTCTTGGTAAGTACTTAGTCAGTCAAGCCTAAGGTTTTGACCTGACATGATATGGAGATCACGAATCGCTTGAGGTTCATACTATCATCATCGGTCTGAGGTGCATTCAAATGATTCATAATAGATTACTACCTTGGCTAAAGTTGGCAGTGTGCCCCCAAGGTTTGAACCTAGGTCTCTTCTTGGTAAGTACTTAGTCAGTCAAACCTTTGCCAATCCACCTAGCCCTTGGAGAGTAACTAATTCGTAGTTATTAATTAATTGATAGTTAGTAATTAATTCATAGTTAGTTTCAAGTGGATTTAGCATACATATATGATGATGTAATTTTAGAGGTTTATATTTTGTTAATTATCTTAGTTTGCTTATGTTAAATGTATATTGATGATTTAAAGTTGCATGTTTCTAATCTATACAAAGTGAATGTAGTTATTATATATTTATAATATGATTATTCATAATGTGTAACATAACATAGCAAAGAATATTATTGGCACCCTTTGGTGACTTTCATGAGGTGTTTGATTGAAATTAGAATAAATACTAATAGGCAATTATATGTTTTATAAAATTTGGGTAATATTAACAAGATTTTGAAATTCAAAGACAACTAGATTCAAAATTACATTAAAAAAAAAACAAATGGGTAGGATCTAACTTATATTACTCCATAGAAAACTACTACAATAAATTCAATGCATGTTATGATTGAGAAATAAAGATATATGAAGAAAAATGAATAATTTATTTTCCTATGAAGTAGTCCCACATATGTCATCTTGAATGATTAGCGAAAGTATAACTTCAAATCCTAAACCATTGAGGATAAAAAATATATAATGATTAGATCATAAACATAAAGCACATGTAAATATCTTGATCCTCTTTATTACAAGAAAAACTAGATATAAGAAACTAGGTGGATATATTCTAATGAAATTGTAACTTGATTCATGGCCAAGGTTGATATTTAAATAAAGGGGTATTCATTATACAATGTGTTGAATTTATTATAATATTTTATTATGTAATTCATATGGGTTGTGGTTGACTTTGTTATGGTTAAACCCATTTTATAACTTATAATTAACTTTAAGCCCTCTTGTTATATAACAACTTAGGTTAAACTTTATTATATAATTGAGGTTTTGATATCGGTTTAGAAAACCCTCTTAAATCCTCATATTAGAATGTTGTGAATGTAATCTATGGATTGTATAATGATTATTTATGGTTATTATAAAAACCCTCATATCTTTGTCTTTCTTTTATTTTGAGTGGATAGATTAATTTTACCCATTTTTTAAAAATATTCTGAATTCCAACATGGTATCAAAATAGGTATGAAATTATCTTACTTAATCACACAAAAATATAGTTCAATACCTTTAATTTTTTTAAAACTATTAAAAATTTCTTCCTTATATACGTCATAAGCATTTTCCATACAAGAGGGAGAAAGGTTTCACTTTCCATATTTTTTTTTGAAAAATAATTTTGCAATCTTCCAATAATCACTTTAGGTCTTTGGATTTTGATCTATGTTAAGGTATAATAACAACTATTAGTAGGAATTTTATTAGATTTTGATTCTTAAAGATCATGTATGGGTTGAAGTCTGTTCTCTTAAGTTGAGGTATGATGGTTATTACTTAAGTTTTATTAGGTTTGGATTTATAAAAATTTAAACTTTATTTATGAATGAATGGTTTGCATTTGGTAAACCTCAAAGTTAGTTTTATGCAAGGAAAGTTCTATTTTTAGGCTTTGGTGTGTAGATATAAAACTATAACAAAAATTAAATATAGAGTTTTTCATGTGTTGATTTAGGGAACTACCAACACTAGACATACTGCAAATAATGAAAATGTAGTCCCTATTTAGTTGTATAAATATATATATTTTTAAATAATATTACGACATAATCTTTTTATTAATGAGTTTATTAGGTTGTCATTACTTGCTTTAAAATGTTTATTGTGGTGCATATCCATGCTATTTAAATTAAATAACATAACGTTTAAGCATTAAATATATGAAACCAACAATAATAAAAATAATTATACAATTACCTTAATTTTATATGATTTTTTTTTAACTAACCATACACATAATTTTTTTAATTATTTATTTTAGAAAATAACTAATTCATAATTGGTTTCAAGGGATTTAGCATGCATATATGATGATGTGATTTTGGAGGTTTATATTATGTTAATTGTCTTAGTTTACCTATGTTAAATATATAATTATGATTTAAAGTTGTATGCTTCTAATTTATCTAAAGTGTATGTAACTATTATATATTTTTAATGTAAATATTCATAATGTATAACATAACATAGGAAAGAATATTCTTGGCATCCTTTGGTGACTTTATAAAAATTTAGATTTATAAGCCTCTTTATAAAAATTTAATTCTTAATAATTTGCATTGGTAAGCCTCAAAGTTAGTTTATTATATGCAAAGGAAAGTTTTATTTTTAGGCTTTTGTGTGTACATATAAAACTATTAAACAAATTAAATATAGAGTTTTCACTGTGTTAATTTAGGGAACTAGCAGCAGTAGTCATACTACACATAAGGATTTTCAAAGGGTTAATGTAGTCCCTATGTAGTCATATAAAATTATGATATATATATATATAATTACAACTTAGGGTTTATTAGGTTGCCATTACTTGCTTTAAATAGGTTGTCATTACTTGCTTAAAATGTTTATTGTGGTAAATATGCATATTATTTAAGTTAAATAATATAACGTTTAATATGCTCAAGCATTGAATATATGAAATGAACAATAATAAAGACAATTATACATTTTATAGTTACCTTGATTTCATATGAATTGACCATATATAATTTTTTTAATTGTTTATTTTAAAAAATAACTAATTCATAATTAGTTTCAAGGGATTTAGCATGCATATATGGTGATGTGATTTTAGAGGTTTATATTTTGTTAATTTTCTTAGTTTTCTTATGTTAAATGTAAATTTATTTATTTATTTATTTGTGGAAAACATCCTAGAAGGGATACCACTTTCAGGTAAGACCCAAAGAGGGTATCTATTCCACAAAAATCGCCCAAGGCTCGCACCTAGCCTAATGTACATTTATGATCTAAAGTTGTATGTTTCTAATTTATCCAAAGTGAATGTAACTATTATATATTTTTAATATAATTATTCATAATGTGTAACATAATATAGGAAAGAATATTTTTGGCATCCTTTGGTGACTTTCATGAGTTGTTTGATTGAACTTACAATAAAGACTAATACAAAAGGATATGTTTTATAAACTATGGGTGAGATTAACAAGATTTAAAAATTTAAGGACAACTAACTTCAAACTTGAAATCAAAAGCAAAGGGGTAGTATCTAACTTACATTACTCCATGGAAAACTACTACAATAAATTCAAGGTATGCTATGATTGAGAAAAACATATATATGAAGAAAATTGAATAATTTATTTTCCTATGAAGTAGTGAAGTAGGTCCAGATATGTCATTCATCTTGAATTATTAATGAAAGTATAACTTCAAATCTTGAACCATTGAGGATAAACTATATATAATAATTAGATCATCAACTTAAATCACATGTAAACATCACGATCCTCTTAATTACAAGAAAAACTACATGTAAGAAACAAGGTATGGATCTCTTCTAATGAAATTGTAACTTGATTCATGACTAAGGTCGATATTGTATGATGTTATATTAGTTAAATAAAAGAGCATTCATTATACAATGTGTTGAATTTATTATACTATTTTATTATGTAATTCATATGGGTTGTGGTTGATTTTGTTATGGCTAAACCCAATTTATAACTTGTAATTAACCTTAAGCCCTCTTGTTATGTCAACTTAGGTTAAAATTTATTAATTTAATTGGGGTCTTGGTGTTGGTATAAAAACTCTCATAAATCTTCATATTAGAGTTTTGTGAATGTAATCTATGGATTATATAATGATTATTTACAATTCCTATAAGAATCGTCATATTTATATCTTTTTTTTATCTCTATATAAAATTTGAGTGAGTGGATTACTTTTACTCATTTTTATAAAATATTGTGAATTACAACATGGTTTTAGAGTAGGTATGGAACTACCTCACTTAATCACAAAAAATGTAGTTCTATACCTCTAATATTTCTTTTTAACTCTTGGCCATTTCTCCCTTATATGTCTCATAAGAATTTTCTACACAAGAGGGAGAGAGGTTTTATTTTCCATATCCTTTGTTTTTGAAAAATGATTTTTCATCTTCCATTAATCACTTTAGGTCTTTGGATTTTGATCTCAGGGTATTGAATGCATGAACCACATGACTAATACAAACTTTGTATAAATATAAAGAAAATTTAAATTCAAAAGTTAACACACATTGGTGTCCACACCCTACTTTAGTTTGGTGCATGAATCCCTTATCCACAAGAAAGAGGTATTCCTCCATCCATGTGGGATGCATGCCATTACATCTAGGTGTGGAGTTCTAAGGTGTATTAGCGAGAATGTTGTGGGTTCGATCTACCATCACCTATTTTTACAAGAAAAAATAATCTTCCTCCCTGCAAGTCAATTTACCTTGAATATAAAGGATCCATGCCATTTTTGAACACTGCTATAGTATGACGGTTCAAGCTAATGGTTAAAAAAAAACTACCTTTTGTTTGACTATCATAAGAAGTGAACAAATTACTCTTTAATGGAGGCATATTGGGTACATTGCATCAAGTTGCAATGGAGCACTAGTTTATGTATTAGTTCCACATCTATATTTGAAGCCTTTGCTAGCCATTTTGTGTCACTTTTAAGGTAGAGATAAAGGAAAAAAGTAAAGTTGTGGTTGTTCCTTTCCATTTGTTGTTGTGGCATGATGACTAGCACATCATGTTTAGCATAAGAAAGACACAAGTTTCATTCTTTTGACCACATTTTGGATTTACTAATGGATATGAAGCTGAACCAACAAGAGTAACTGAAAAATTACCAAACATGATATCAATCATATGCAGTATCTTAGTTTTCAGTATGATATTCCTCTATCTCAGTGGAGAACATATTCTTTACTAAGAGATTCTATCATGAAATCTAAGCCTGTTATTATATATGATGAGCAAATTTTTTTTGACAAGGTTATGTGGCAAGATGGTATGAAATTTAGCAAAGTTAAACCTAAATTACTTTATAATCTGGTTATGGATAATAATGATATCATTCTTCATATCATAAACAATTGGCATCTAGATGTTAGCATTATGTTTGGGCAAAAAATGTTGAAGACTATCTGGTTCAGTATTTTACAGCCTGAAAAAAGTTATTTTCGGTGGATTTTTTTGCTTCAAAGACTTCCTATATCTAGAAATCCGAAGGATATTACATTATGTTCTATCTGCAAGGTTCCTGAATCTGTTCAGCATATATTTTTTGAATGTTTTTTTGCTAAAGAAATATGTCATCTTTTTTTTTGGGATACTTCAGGCTGAAATTATAATCTTGATATGGTTAAACAACATGTTATTTTTGGTTTTATTCCGGGGCAACAACATGTTATTTTTGGTTTTATTTTGGGGCAATTTTTATAACAAATTTTGGCTTTTACTTTCTACTGAGATTCTATGGTTTTTATGGATAGCCAGAAACAAGGATATTTTCCAGGTGGATCAGAGGTTTCTTAATGGGTTTCTTAGGAGACTCACAATTTTCAAAATTGTTATACAAGTTTTCAGGAGCATATTGTATTACAAGAACAAGTTCAGGAAGCTTCTCATGAGTTATGAAGTTTAAGATGATAGTAAGCACATTTCAGATTCTAGATAGTTTGGTTATAAGTATTTTATGTTATTTTAGCATTGTATAAATAGCTTTTAAGTATAAATTTTTTAAGTTATATTATTGTAATGATCAAAGACATATGATGTGGTCTTAGTCTTTTATAAGTGGTTTTTCCAGCTAGTTCTAATTTATATGTGCCTTTGAACTAATTTTGTATTTTTTACGATCTTCAATTCAAAACGAAAGAAATAGAATTTAATTATGTCTTCTTCTAGAATATCGTCCATGTTTCGTAAGTTTCCTCCTTTTCCATCGTTATGCCGGCATTGACACACGAGGGAAAAAAAAAAAAAGACAAACTATATTGACAAAGACGCCACATAAATTATATTGGTGCGATGGACAAGTTCGGTTGGATGGATTGATGTTAGATGGTTGTTTACGAAATAATTATGAGAATCGTATTTCATAAATTTGAAAAGTACATGCCTTCCGGAAAGGAACCGTCGGGGAATTGTTCACCCTTTTCACACGGTCATTCCTCTCGAAGATTCGAAAGATTTAGAGTCATTCAATCATTTATTGGTCTGTTGTCTTCTGAAAAGGACCTCCACCTGATGCCTCTTCAAGTTAATCGACAGTAACATGACGTGTATTGTATTCTTGTCAAGGACTCATGACTCCGTTGAGGTCTTTTATTAGGTTTAGATTCTTAAGATCGTGTATGGGTTGAAGTCAGTTCTCTTAAGTTGAGGTAGGATGAGGGCTATTACATGAGTGCTTTAAATTTATAAAAAAATTAATTTTGGATGGTTTGTTTTATGTAGGGAAAGTTTTATTTTTAGTGTTTAACAAAAAAAAAATTAAATATAGAATTTTACTTAGTTGATTTAGGGAACTAGCAACCTAGACATGCCACAAATAGGGTGATTTTCAAAAGGTTAATGTAGTCCTGTATTTAGTTGTACAAAATTATTTTTCAAAAGGTTAATGTAGTCCCGTATTTAGCTGTATAAAATTTATTTATTAGAAGGTTAATGTAGTCCTGTATTTAACTGTATAAAATTATGAAATATGTTTTTGTTTTAAAATAATATTACGACCTAATCTTTTTATTACAGGGATTACTTAAAATGTTTATTGTTATATATATAATTATAACAAAAAATATTAATCGGACTAATATTTGGGAAAGATGGAAGCGGGGTAGATTTACATCCAAAGCTCTTCAAATTGGGTGGGAGCTTGGTTTATACTTCATTTGGTGGCAAGTGTGGTTGGAGAGAAAAGCTAGAATTTTTAGAAAAGCTAGAATTTTTAGAGAAACCTTTTCCTCGCTCGATGGAGTTTGGCAGGTCATCTGGAGCAAAGTCATAGAAACTGTTGCCGTCTACGCTAAAGAGGAAACTCAGGTTGTTCCTGGGCCAATGGAAGAGGGAGTTGACCAGCGAGAGGGACAAAATAGAACCAGTTGGAAATCACCCCTAGAAGGCTAGATTAAAATCAATACTAATGGAGCTGCAAAGGGCAATCCGAGTAGCACCGGTATTGGCGTGGTCTGCCGGAATCATGAGGGATCAGTGCTTTATTGGGAACTGCAAGGTTTGGGTAGAGCCACAAATAATGAAGCAGAAGCCATTGCTATCAAATCTGCCTCTATTTGGGCAGTTACTCAGGGTCACAGGAGGATAATTCTTGAATCTGATTCTCAAATTCTGGTTGGAGCTCTAGACTACATGAGGAACTTTTCGTTGAACGCTTGGAGGTTAAGGATTCTGGTCTCTCAAATCAAGAAATTATGGAGGGAATTAGATGATGTGATTCCAGTATATGTGAGCAGAGATTTAAACAAAGCAGACAATTTCCTGGCTAAGATGGGTGTCGCGAAAGAGGTAGGGGTGCAGCTGCACAGTGACATGCCTATTGAAGATGAGGTGATTAGGTAGGGCCTTGAAAGATCCTTGAGACAATGATCAATGAAAAAGCTAAGGGTGGTTTTTTTCATGATTTCGCGACCTATTGCGCCATCGTGGCCATTGGCGGTAAGCTGTCGCGATATCACGACATGTTGCGTTGTCGCGGCTGTTGGAGAAAAGTTATCGCGATATCGCGACATGTTGCGCTGTCGTGGCCGATGCGGGAAAGTTGTCACGATATTGCGACATGTTGCGCCATTGCGGCCGTCGAGGAAAAGTTATCACGATATCGCGACATGTTGCGTCGTCGCGGCCAAGGGAGGAAAGTTGTCACGATATCGTGACATGTTGCACTGTCGCTACTACTGAGGGAAAGTTGTTGCGATATTGTGACATGTTGCGTTGTCACGGTCGATGTGGGAAAGTTGTCACGATATCGCGACATGTTACGCCGTTGCGACCACCGAGGAAAAGTTGTCACGATTTCGTGACATGTTGCTCCGTCACAGCCAAGGGAGGAAAGTTGTCGCGATATCGTGACATGTTGTGCCTTCATGGCCAAGGGAGGAAAGTTGTCGCGATATCGCGACATGTTGCGCCATCGCTGCCGTCGAGGGAAAGTTGTCGCGATTTTGTGACATGTTGCGCCGTCGCGGCCAAGGGAGGAAAGTTGTCGCGATTTCGCGACATGTTGCGCCGTCGCTGCCGCCGAGGGAAAGTTGTTGCGATATCGCGACATGTTGCGCCGACGCGGCCAAGGGAGGAAAATTGTTGCGATATCGCGACATGTTGCGCTGGCACGGCCAAGGGAGGAAAATTGTCGTGATATCGTGACATGTTGCGCCGTCGCGGCCAAGGGAGGAAAGTTGTCGCGATATCACGACATGTTACACCATCGCGGCCGCTGGAGGAAAGTTGTCGTGATTTTGCGACGTGTTGCGTCGTTGTGGCCGCTGGTGGATTTTTGTCACGATATCGTGACATGTTACGCCATCGTGGCCGCTGGAGGAAAGTTGTCGTGATTTTGTGACGTGTTGCGTCATTGTGGCCGCTGGTGGATTTTTGTCGCGATATCGCGACATGTTGCTCCGTCGCGGCCAAGGATGGATTTTTGTCGCGATTTTGCGACAAGTTGATTTTTTTACGATCAGAGGAGTCTTGTGTCACGATTTCGCGACTTGTAGCTTTTTCGTGGACAGAGGTGAAGTTGGTGTTTGCTGCGTGTTTTCGCGATAAGTTGTTGTAACAGACCTATCAGCTCTCTCAGCTAGCTTGGTATTGGTTCAAGAGATTTGGATCCAGTGCAAATCTTCCTCTTCTCTTGTAATCATGTGCTTTCATTGTTTTCGACTAGGATGTGTCTTATCCCAATTGTAACTGATCAATGTTTTAATACAAGTTTTTTCAAAATTTTCAAAAAAAAACAAAAAATATATATACTTTTTAAATTAAATAATATAATTTATGAAATATGTTTTTGTTTTAAAATAATATTACGACCTAATCTTTTTATGACGGGGATTACTTAAAATTTTTATTGTTATATATATAATTGTAACAAAAATATATATATACTATTTAAATTAAATAATATAATTTTGAATTTAAGTATTGAATATGTAAATTAATAGTAATTAAAATAATTACACATTTTATAGTTATGATTTTGTTTTTAAACTAATAAAACATATAATTTATTTAGTTTATTTCATAAATTAACTAATTCATAATTAGTTTTAAGTGGATTTTGTTAGGATTAAAGTATAAAATACGAGCAATAAAATGTGGAAATAAAACATAGAAGAAAATAATGCAATACACAATAGACACATATTTACGTGGTTCACCCAATGTGGGCTACGTCCACAGAAAAAATAACCAGGCCTTATATTTCATCCAGAAAACCCCTCTGTTACACAGTCGTGCACCAAATATTACATTTCAATCGCCATACAACATCCTATTATAAAAGTGCATTATAATTTTAGGGTTAAAAACCCACCTAAAATCTACTGTCTGATCTGTGACCTAATAACAAACGTTCACATTTACATAGAGAAAAAAGCATCTATTTTTGGCTTCAGGGGTGCTGCCCCCGAAACCCCCACCAAGGGGGCTCTAAAACATGTCGCTACCATCCCTGGACCCGCATGGCAACATTCAAGGCATTGATGCTAGATATCACATATTCTAGAGGTGAAAAGAAAGATGGTGCATAATGCATGAATATTGTCCTTGATAATATCTTTCTTTTCAGATAACAAAGCTAATGATTTATATGATTTCTATGTTCTTGCAATATCAAAAGACCCTTACTCTTGATCAAATTTTTTTCTCCTAGTTCATTTTTAGGTAGTAGTGCAAAATTTTGGTGGGACTCTATAAATACATGCATATGCAAAGCAATTTAAATCTAAGGAGACTAAGACCTAGGGGCTCAAGGGCTAGGCTAAGTTGTCAAACATGTTGAAGACCACTTATAGATACTATAATATGGAGGTAAATCCAACAAATAATTGTTTGCTAAAATTACAAAGGATTTAAGCTATGTTCCTGAAGATTAGTGCACATCTTCTAGATGATGAGGCAAATTCTAATGGATCTTTATCAACTATAGAGGATCACTAGAGAATAAATTATGAGGGTAAAAGATGTTATTGTTATTAATTGCTGCTCTCCTTGGCCCCTTAGTTTAGAATATATGGGGTGTTGAAATTATAATCTAATTCATATCCAAGGTCTACATTGTATGTTACAATATTGGTAAATCCTAAGGGCCTTTATTATATAATGTATTGAATTTATTATAATATTTTATTATGTAATCCCTATGGTCATTGTTAACTTTATTATGGTTAAACTCATCTTATAACCTGTAATTAATATTAAGCTCTTTTGTTATGTCAACTTAGGTTAAAATTTAATATGTAATTGGGATTTTGGTATTGGTATAACTACCCTCACCACCTCTTATTTAAATGATAAAAGTGTTATAAATGTAATCTATGGATTATACAATGATTATTTGTGGTGCCTATGAGTGCCCTCAAATATTTGTGTCTCTCTTATACACTTTTTATACAAGATTTGAGTGGAAGGATTAGTTCTATTTGTTCCTAAAAAATATTATGAATTCCAACATTTTTATACCAAGCACAATGTACTTATTTAGGCCAATAGAAGGATTCCTTGAGGTCACAAATCAAGGGTATAATAACATCCTAAAAAATCCTAGATGCTAATGCATGAAGATATCCTATTGGAGGTTTTCATAAAAAACATAATCAATGATCCATTTAATGAACCTCTCAAGACTATGGAGAACTAAAAAAAGAATCATACGGATTGGGTCTATGCTAGCTACTAAGATAAAATTATCATTAGTGAGCTCCTTATAACAAAAATATTTGGTAACTAGATGTTATTATGCTTCTCAATTTGACCATCAATGTCATAATTGATCTTATAAACCCATCTCCATACAACAATGTTCTTTCTCTTTTGGAAGGAAACTAACTCCTTATTTGATTCTTCGTGAGAGAATCATACTCTACCTACACTATTTATTCCTATTTGTATCTCTTAGTCCTATTATAAGTGATTATACCTCCATAAACATCCACCTTTTCAAGTAAGATATGGAGTGGGCGAGTTATCAAAATTCCAACTAAATGGGAGACTCATCATGTTACAAGCTACTTGTAGCCAATTTGGTAATAGGTTGAGCTAGAGGAGTAGGAGACTTAAGAGAAGCAAAGTCATTAGGAGAATACAAATTGACAATAAAAGAATCTGAAACAAAATAAAATAAATAAAAATATTAATACTAGAAGCATATAAATATTGAGGAGCAATGGCTTCCAATGAAGATATAGAAGAAAAAACATTGTGAGCATTGGATAAATAACTTTAAAGGATGGAATATGGAAGAAATAAACTCCAACAAATGCTACATTGTATCATATGTCTATGGCTGATGTAGATTTCCATATGATGGAGAACTTGAGAAAATAGAAAAATAAGTACATAAGGAAAAATAATATATATATGGTGGGATGGATTAAATGGAAATGTTGGAAAATACCTCAAGTTCTAATTATTCAAGGACTAATATTATTTTTGCTTTACACTTTCTTGCTTTCACTTTTCTCTTTTGATTTTTTAGTCTGCCATTTTTTTCATAACCTTGAGTGCATCTTCTTGTTTATTTTTAGTATGCAATGAATCTATTTTATTTTTTTTATAATCTATTCTTGACACATTACTTGTAACTTGATTTATCACATTAAGTGTTAAACTCAACATCATGAAAAATGAGGTTTGTGAATAGAAATACAACGTGTCCTTCAAATGGACTATATAGCTTGGACCCATAAGATGATGAAGAAAAACAAGATATGAAAATAGATTAAAACTTAATGTTTAATGACATAATAAGAATAGATTTTAGACATATAATAAAATATATACATTATCACATGGATAAATTCCCCTTAAAGAGAAAATTAAATCATTAATTAATAAAGGTGTCCACAACAAACAATACTTTAGCTTGGAAATTTATCATTTATCCTTCCTTGTGTTATGTTTTCTTGATAATCCATATACTATATTTTCCATTATGTCATATGAAAGTCATATAGTGTAATATCTAATGAAAATTTCATTTATATGGTAAATATATTAGGTTTATGTCTACGAATGATTCAAAAGCATCCATAAAAAATACATGATTTTTTTTTTTATTTATGTAAGATTACTGTGATTTTTTCAGTATGGGGAATCCAATATGAAATATGTTAAGAGATATGATGTCCCTTATATATGAATGGTATTTGAATTTATACTATGTATAATATACAAGTAGTCATATATTTCCTTTCAATATGTGTTTTCTCCCTTTTGTTGTTTTGCTATTTATGCTTTTTCTATTGTGTGCTCCTTGTTTTTACACACATTTTTATGAACATATTTACATGTTTTATTGTATCTTTTTTTATTTTTTACTTTCTAAATATGGCTAATATCAATAATTTATTTTTGAAGCTCTAAGATCTTTCTTGCCTTGTGCCACAACATGTAGGACTAGTTTTGTAGACATTATGGGGTTAGCATAGTCGCTTCCAAAAAAACTAGGCTTATAATAGTTATATTGTTTTTGCACATTATTTTTGTTGGAAAGAGCCAACCCGTGAAAAGTGAAACATATCCTAATGTAAAAATTTGATGATACAACATATATTATGGTGGTTTTTTTAAATAACATATATAAAGATGACTTTGAGACTCTGAAGGTCAAACCTTTGTTGTTGAGAAAATAATGGATTTTATTTTCAACATATTTCTTGTCCATTTTCTTTGATTTCCCTTGTAATGATTTTTCTTCTAATATAGAGATCATATAATTTTGTAATAAGAAAAAAAAAATATTGGTTCATATTACACCTTAGAAACACTTCCTAATGATTCCATAATTTTAAAGTATTTGGAAAACATCATATAGGATGGAAATTGATAATGGTACAATGATGGGCAAGTACCACTTAACAATTTATTTGGAATCACAAATTATTCATACTTTGTTTTAGAAACTCAATATAATAATAAAAAAGAGATCCCATATTAAATGATGCATGTGATGTAATGATATCTATGGTTTCCACTATGTTGATAATTTATACGAGAAAAAGTTTGGAATGGATGTAATAGGTATATTGAGGCATACAATTTCTTAAGTTATATAGATTTGACTTGTTCAACAATATTTTGTCCATTAAGTGTTTGAATATTAAAATATTTAGATCCATAAGCTTCTAAAATAGTATAAGGACCATGTCATTTACTAAAAAATATAACTTTCCTTTCGTGGGTATTGTCTAATCTTAGTACATGGTTAGCAATTCAAAATTATCTTGAGTCAAATTTCTTAATTATAAGATCTTGTTATCATTTGGTCGTAAGATTTGTTATGATCAAAATATTCTTATATTTTCACATCTATAAATGCTAATTAATGCAATATGTCTCTCTAAATATCTTATTTTCTTATAATAGCATATAAATACACTTAAAGAGAAAGAATTTAAAATTCTAGATACAACATCGCTTCTTGATAATATACAAGAGAAATGGGGTTGCCTACATGGTAGTTTTATAACTTGTTCAATAAAACCACAAAGAAATATATAACTTGATGTTCTAATCATTCTTATTTTGTTTTACTATTTTTTGCAAAATATTGACAAAGGTTTTGTTAGAAGATTCTACATGTTCATTATATTGTTGGTAATATGGTACAAAGAATATACATTGAATATTACATTTCTCACATTATAATTTGACATCCTTATCCTAGAAATATGTTTTTTTTATCTAAAATAATAGGAGAAGAAATACCAAATCTACAAATGATATGATGAAAATTGAATCTAGAGATAGCAAGTATTATAGTAGAAACTAGAGGAATTACATGAATCCATTTTTCAAAATATTCAATGGAATTGATAATAAATTTATGACCATTAGATGTTAAAGGAGAAAAAAATTTAACATGATTAAGTCCTCTTACGGAAAATATATGGTGCATCTATAGGAGTAATGGTTTATGCTAAAGCGTGTATGATATTTATATTTTGTCGTTGATGCTTATAGTTATGTGAGAACTTAAGGGAAAAAGTAGTTGAGACCCAATATAAATGAATGATTCAAATAAAAAGGAGAGAAGAATGAAAACCATAATCATACAAGTTGTTACAATTAAAAAACTCTAAAATCTATAGTACTCATGGAAGAGAAAAACTACATAACATATTTCAACTCAGAACATCATCGATGAAATTCTAAGAATTACACAACAACACTCTTTCATCTAGTAAAACTCTTATGAATTAGTTACATCCAACTAAATTCAATTACAAATGGTGCTTAACATCCAATATATAGACATCCTACATAACAATATAACAAGACTTTTCCATATCGAGTTCCCTTATTTTATATTATCACCTCCTTTTTTTATTTTTTGGACTAATATCATTTTTATTGTTATTATATTTGTAGAATTCACCCATTCATAATAATGGGCATCATACATTGATTTTATATCATGCAATTCATATGTATGCTCTCAAAAATATAACTAGAATCAATTAAAGTCATTCCTAAAATAAGATAACTTAATTTAAAAGTTATCTTACCTTTTAAATGTGCTCTTAACAAAAAATACAAGCCAATTACAAAAATAATAAATATTTTGGGATTGCTTGAAAAGCCCATTGGTCAATATTTTCACGACTTGTTCTTCAAATTTAACATACTAAACAACTTCTTTTTTTCCCTATACAAGGTCTCTTGAAAAGTGATGCTTTAGTTCAATATGTTTTGTCATTGCATGAAATACATTATTCTTGGACAAATCAGTTGGTCATCCATTATCATAGAGCATATTTGTTGTCCCATTTTAAACCTCTCCAAGATCCTCAAGAACTCCTCATAGCCATACTCCTTGTGTCCATGTTCAGTCTAACACCACATACTCTTCCTTTATATGAGATAAAGTAATTATGGTTTCTTTATTAGAACTCCAATAAGTCATTCCACTACCAGAGCGAAACAATATCATAATGTAAACTTTTATCAACTGTTGATCCATTCCAATCAGAATCTATGTCATCAATTTGCATTTTGATTGATCTATAATGGATGCCATGTTCCCTATGTTGAGATTGTAATATGATTCATGGCCAAGGTCAATATTGTGCAATGTATTCGAAAGGCCTAGGGCCATTTCATTGTTGAATGTATTAGTTATTTGTATTATTTTATTAAGTAAATACTATGGATCATAGTTAATCTTGTTATGATTAAACCCTCTTTATAACTTGTAATTAACCTAAAGTTCTCTTGTTATTTCGGATTAGGTTAAACTTTATTATGTAATTGGAATTTTAATATTTCTATAAATTCCCCCTTCCACTCCTAATTTCTTTATTATAGTTTTGTGTAGTATTATCTATGGATATAGTGTTTATGTATGGTGCCATCAAGTGCCCATTAAAAATTTATCTTCCTTGTTTTTCTTTTTGTTTTCTAGATAAGAATTGAGTGGATGGTTTGCTTCTATTTATTTTGTAGAAAATATTGTTAATTCCAACATGGTATCAAAGTAGGTATGTTGTAGGGTTACTTGGTTATGGAAAGAGTGTTCCCGATGCATCCAAATTTTCTTTAGATATTTAGACAAAATATTCAAAAGATTTTTCTATATATGAGGTATTTTATTCCACTTCCCTTCATCTATAATTTCTTTATCTTTGAAGGATTTATAACTTCTCCTTTTCTATTATTTTCCTATTCAAAAACTATACTCATGAGTGCATTACACATAGTAGGAGTTTTTTTAATTAAATTTTTTAAAATAGGTGCACATGTACCATAGGAGCTCTTGAGCATCGTCATTACTGGAATAATTGGATAAAAATATTACCATTTGCTTCTACAATGCATGCTCGATCGACCACCATGGTGTTTATAATAGAATATAAATAGAGGAGTCTTGATTTTGAGTCGAGGGGTCCCTACCTTTTTCTCAAGAACAATATTGATAGTCAATAGTTTGACACTACTTTAGATAGTTTAATGCACTTGGTGCTATGGAAAAGTATCTTTTAATTGGTGCATAATCATGGAAAGGTAAATGGTTGAAACCATGCATATATGTTGTTTTGCATCCACCACAATAAACATAAGCAAATGTCATACTTTTGAATAAAGAATCATTTTTAGCCCATTATTTTTTCAAATTATATAATGGTTTGAGTTTGATGCATTAGGTACATCAATTCATGGACTTGATGCAATGATGGAGGTCAAATTGTGTAGGATGAGCTACAAATCCATACTTACTAAAACTAATGATCAAAATTATAGTGTTTTTTCAAATCATATCTTTGTCTTATTTATTGGGAGATATAGATGGATTTATGATAGTTATAGTATATTTCAATCCTTTTGGAGATTTGTAGGAAATAAATTAAAAATGTGCTTTACTTAATACATCTTTCTCATTTGGGTGATTGTTTCATATTATTCATGGATATATAATATTTCATCATATCTTTCTTCTTATATCTCTTGACCATACTCTAAGAATATTTTTACAACCCTTCTTTCAAGCAAGATCATGCAAAGCCTCTTTTGGTGACTAAAATCAAGTGATCCAAGGGCAAGAGGAAGTATTCACAAAGGGTGATGTATTTTGTAAGAGGAAAGGTTATCCCTTAAAGACATACCATATGTAACAATGGAATATTGAAGGAGATTATATTTAAAGGAGGTGGTAATCCTAAATTCACTTCTTCATTAGATGTCATAGAAAAAATATATTTTAGATGTGTGTAAGAGTGTCTAATAGTGGTATTGGTGACTATGGTCTAGCCTAAGGGGACTCTTATGTATAATTTTTTTTTTATAGTAGTATATTTCAAATGATGGGAGATCCAGATGATTCTACCTCAAAATGTAAAGGCCAACTAGAGCATCCATTTTTAGATACCTAAAACACATCATGTCGAGGCGACTACTCATATGGGATATGCTAGAAGACCATATGGAATACCGTGTACATATAACAAGGTATAGAAGTGGTTTTTACCACTCAATTTGGGCACATTTTCCTAGTCAGTGATAGCCACTGATGATACCCACAGTTAGTAGAGCTGATCATGCCTGTCAGTCACGGTCAAGCCTCAAAGTCAATTGGCCTTTGATTGATTCAAAGTTGGTTCAAACGACCAATTGGTTGCGGATTGGAGCGGTTTGAGTTACGAAGGTTTAAGATACTTCTATCCAAAAAGCTCAACCACCCAATATTATTCTTGGTTTCCTCATGAAGCCACCCCTAGCTCTTGGCAAATGCTATAAAACCCCCTCCAATTGGGAGGAAATATATAGATAAATCTTGAGTTGAAATGCAACAAAGCCATGTCGAATTGCATACTCACCTATATGCATTGAGAGGAATACTTTGATTGTCCAATTGGAGATCACATGCCATGGAGGTCCTAGGAGGCTAGGAGATTCAAGAAACGTTAATTCATGGAATCCGTGCACCAACTGAGTAATTCAACTGCCAAATATATTAGAGGATATAGTGGCGACCCTTGATCATAAATTCCTCAAGGATAATTGAATATTGGATACCAACTTGGGATTCCAAAAATATTTGAAGCTCAGCTATGGCTATCAGCCGCGGTGGACAGTGCCCACCTCGAATCAAACCCGCGGTCAGGTTGTCATCCTCAGTTTTCTTGTTTTATAGTTTTAGGATTTGTTTAATTACATTATATTAGACATATATTACATTAAATTTATTTAGTAAAGACTTTGGCCAATGCAATTAGGGTTTTTAGTCATTTCCTTTCATTATTGTAATTATTCTACTAACGAATCTTTTCATGTTTCCATTCTTTCAATTTCGAAATTAGACCATTAGATAGACGCATATGCTTTTCCTTTACATGTTCTATGGTGATATTTAATGTTTAGCATAGGTTTAATATGTTTCTTACACTTTATTTATTTCATGTTAATTACATCATCCATTATGTAAAATTCTCTTAAAATCCTCATAAATAGAGGCCTCCTTTGTATCTAATGTTTCTTGTTGTTTATTGCATTCAGGATCAACAATATTTTGACATGCAAGGAAGAAAATACCTCTAATCATGTATAAGAAGGTCATAGACACCTTGGAGTAGTTCATGTCATCCTGAAAGACATTTTGATTTCATCTACCCTTGAGAGGGATTATAACACTATTGTAATTGATGTATCAAATGGGTATCCCTAATAGAGACGAATTTGTAATTTGACTCCATTAAAATTAATAAAGGATTTCTTGTATTCATTTTATTTCTTGTTTTCAATTTATGCATTTCCTATTTGTGTATCTTTCATCAATTGCAATAGTTAGACTAGGTGTGAGCCTTTTTGGTGTTTACAAAAGGTGATCACAGTGGGACCTCCACATTTTATGCCAATGAAAACTCATGTTATTGGTTTTCTGATGATAGGTGCTCACCACGGTCAAAAAGTTATCACTGCAGTTGACACCCGCGGGCAACAGTGATCACCACATTACAAAGATGCAATCAACATTTGATAAACCAGACATTAGAGGAGTAAAGCTCAATCATATGGGGACCTGAGGTAGGTGCCACTGTTAGTTTTTTTTTTTTTTTCTCTCTGTAAATTTCTAGAATGCTAAAATGTTAGACTAATTAGGGAAGACAACAAAATTAGTAATATGCATATGAGTCCTTAGGTATTTCTCTTTTTAAGTCTTTACTAGGCGTTGCTAGGAACAATGAACCCCTCAGTGAAGTCCGCCCTAGTCTACAACATTCTAGAACCTCTTTTATGCTCTATTTGCTTGCTTGAGGTCCTATCAGTGGCCATACCATCATTAGTATCCATTGTCAAAATATCATGTAAAACTAATCATGCATGCTTTCTTAATTTGAAACGTCCCTTTTTGTGCATTGCATATAGAAAATAATCATTTGAATGTTGTATTATGAATATTTATTTCATGTAAATTAAAAGGAACCACACACACCACAACACATTATAAACACTAGTGAGTTGGAAGTCACATCCAACCACTACTAGAGTTTCAATGACGATGGCAGCGATTTCCATTCATTGGCCCAACTCCCATGTACCTTATGTTCTATACCAATATCGGATCTAAGATGTCATCATAGCCCATGTAAAATAGAATGCATCCCTCCTCAGAGGGGTGTATTGCTGCACACGGGTGAAATGGGTGAGAACCGAGAGGACCTATGCTCCATGCCCAAGTGTGGGTTTCATCTCCACATTTCGGGGGGTTTACATGACCGTGACTTTCATTGTCGGTTGTCGAGCTGTGAGTATACATGTGAAATCCTTTTAACAATTAAGAAAATCATCAACATATTACAAATATGACAAGAGTTACTTTACTGATACAACACACTTGCAAAACACATCAAATAGTTTAGGGCTCATTTTAAAACTTTAAAAAGAGATAATCATCATTGTATTCTTTGCATGTTAATAAAAGTTAAATCTAGATATAGGATACAAAATGGTTCAAACATGGAGGGACTAATATGGGTATATACCTGAGATCGAAGCCCAAGCTCCACCTAATGCACAACATGATGTAGAACGCCCTCAATCACAGAATCCTCTTGGACATCATTCAATGAGTTTTAGAGGGGATAATTCTACACGAGGGGAATCCATTGAGAATACCCCGATTAGAGGAAGTACTAGACATATCTATAGACATATATTAGAGCATGAGACTTCCTAGAATAGGGATTTTGCACATGGTAACATTTACCATGACCACATTCCTCATGCATCCACAGGTTTAATGTCCTGGTTACCATAGCTCATGGAGATAGACTTATCTGTCATCTTAAATTTGTGGATGACTCTAGTATTTTAGGTAAAGCTACAGTTAAGGAAGCTTCTAATATTAAGCAGGTCATTAGCTAGCTATTTTTCTAAGGCTACTGGGCAGTTGATCAATGAAGACAAATCTAAAATTATTTTCTTTCACTGCTCTCCTAGACAGGAATCCATGGTCTTGGATAAATTAATATATAAGAAGACCTCCCTTCCAATTACTTATTTATGTATTCCCATAAATATTCAAAGGAAAAAAAATAAAGATTGGAATTGGTTCTTGGACAAAGTCAAGAAGAAAATTGGAAAGTGGACCAACAGGTGGCTTTCTTCTGGGGGTAGAATCATCTTGGTAAAATCAGTCCTTCAAGCTATTCCTATTTATGTTTCTTCCATTTTTTATATCCCAAAGATTGTTCTTCGAGAATTGGATCAAATCAGTCATCATTTTCTTTGGAGTGGTATTAAGGAGAAAAGAAAACGGGCCTTGGTGAAATGGTATACTTTATGTCTTCCTAAGAGTTAAGGGGGGTTAGGATTTCGGTCTTCTATTAATAACAACAAAGCTTTAGCTGCTAAATTATATTGGAGGATGTTGCATAATCCCAATGCTCTTTGGGCCAATATTCTCCGTGCTAAATATGCTGAGAAGAAAAGTCCTGAAGACCTTGTTCACTATCAACTTCCTTCTAAAGGTTATCCTATTTTAACAGTTCTTAATACTGGTGAGGATTTGATAAAGAAAATTATTTTGGATCATTCATAATGGTCAATAGGTAAATTTTTGGACAGATTCTTGGGATGGTCACAAGCCTTTGATAACTCAGTTTCTCGATTGGAGGCCTTGGATGGAGGAGCTTCACCGAGCTAATTAGATAAATATGGCTAATTACTGTCGGTACCATACTGGTAATTCAAAGGTTGGTAGATATTGGATCCCTATTTAGGATTGGCCTATTCAAATCCCAGAAAGGCAAAGACAAGATATCCAAGGCATCCTTCATATGAGATCCCTCTCTTGGTCCCATGAAAAATATTATTTTGGATGGAACAACACTACTAAGGGTGAGTATTCAGTTTCTCAAGGTTATTTGAACTTATGCCATAATAACCCCAATCGTTCTTTTGACATATTTTCTCGATTGTGGGATCAAAAGCTCTAGCCTAAGCTAAGGTTCTTTAATTGGCTTTTATTGCATCGTAGGATGCTTACTGGTGAGCAACTTATGAAGCATGGTTTTCATGGCCCTTTTAGATGTGAAATGTGTGAAGAGAATGTAGAAACTCTCAACCATATTTTTATTGAGTGTACTTTAGCCTCTGAGCTATGGAGGAGAATGGACACTTTACTTGGCTTACAGTGGTCCAATTTTTTTGCTTTTGAACAACTTTGGAGGGATTTGCCTAATCAAGAGGGTGTTGATCATTTTATTAGGCAGTTAGTTTGGATGGGTTCTACCATTTTTCTTTGGAATATTTAGAATATTTAGAATTAAAGGAACATCCAAATTTTTAATCAAGATAGGAAGGATATTCACTATATTTGGCAAAAGACCATAGCCAACTTAGTTGAATCAGTCCATCAACTCCTTAATAACCCCCTAAAATCCCACCAAATATGGGATCAAGTGATGCAAATATTGAAGATTAAATCTTCTAAGGGAAACCAACTTAAAGGGAATGTGAGTATTAGTAATATGGATAGGACAAAAAATTAGAAACCTCCTCCTAAGAATTTTGGAAAAGTCAATACTGATGGAGCCTCTAAAGGGAACCCTAAAAAAGCAGTGTGGGAGGAATTGGTAGACTTTCAAATGGCCCCCTGGTTTTTACTTTTGCTGAGAATTTGGGTATTCTTTCCAATAACCTTGTTGAGGGGTATGGTATCCTCAGAGGCCTTCAGGAGGCTACTAAGGTTGGATGGGAAAAGGTACTAAGGTTGGATTGGAAAAGGTGTTAGTTGAGTCTGACTCTCAACTTATGATTAATCTCTTGAAGAATCCTTCTAATAATCATAAGGTGGATTGGAGAATAAAAAGAATTATTGAGAAGATTCAATTAATCCATATGGGATTTTTGAAAGTTGATTACAATCATGTGGTTAAATATCAAAACAAGAGTGTTGATGCTTTAGCTAATTGGTCTTTGGACAAAGGTGATCTTACTTGTTATGGCCACCCTCCTAGATGGTGGGCTTCTCAAATTAGGGAAGCTCTTCTTTCTATCATTTCTTTGGATGGCTCCAGTTCTGAAGGTATATGGTTTCTTATTACTTTTTTTTTTGCTTCTCTTTGGTTCATTCAGTTTTTTTTAGTTCCCTAGCTCATTCTATTCTTTATTTTGTTTCTTCTGTTGATCCTTGCCTTAATAGTCTTCTAGTCTAGATAGGTCATTGTTATGTTCCATTTTTTTTTTTTTTTTCTTTTTTGTTTTTTTGTTTAGTTTTTTAAGGTGGGTGGGTTCTTTTGTTTTGTTTTTGTGTTGTTCTTGTGTTTTTGTTGTTTTGTGTTTTTTTTTTAATGTTTTTTGTTATTGTTCTTGTGTTTTTTTCGTTCTTGTTCTTGGTTTTCTCTTTGTTTGTGTTAATTCGTGTTTTTATGTGTGAGTTTTTTATTTGTGTTAATTCGTGTTTTTATGTGTGAGTTTTTTATATGTTTTTTGTTTTTTATTTTTATTTTTATTTTATTTTTATGTTATTTTTTAGGTTTTGGTTGTGTTTATTTTTCATGTTTTTTTTGGGTTATGTCTTTGTAGTGTTCTCGTTGTTTTTGTCTTGTTTGTGTTTTGTTATGTGGTTCTTGTGTTTTTCTATATGGTTCATGTTGTAGTTTCTTTTATCTTATTGTGTGTGTTTGGTTGTGCTTTTGTTTTTGACACACTCAAGGAGCATGTTTTTTTATTTATTTATTTTATTTTATTATTTTTGTTGTTATTTACTTATTTTATTTTATTATTTTTGTTGTTATTTACTTATTTTAAAATTGGTTTTATGTGTTTATTTGCTCCTTTAGTATGTCAAATGTGGTAGGCCAGATTCGAGTCCTGGGAATTTTTGGTGGAATGGATACCCCCGCCTCCTTAGGTCTTACTCGAAAGTGGCATCCCTTTTGGGATGTTTTCCAAAAAAAAAAAAACCATCATAACTTCTCATTAGAGCATTGTGAATGTAATATGTGGATTATATAATGATTATTTACAGTTCCTATAGGAACCCTCATATCTATGTCTTTATTTTATCTCTGTATAATATTTGAGTGGGTGAATTACTTTTACTCATTTTTAGAAAATATTGTGAGTTCCAACATGGTAATAGAGCAGGTATGGAACTACCTCACTTAATCACAAAAATGTAGTTTTATACCTCTAATATTTCTTTTGAACTCTTGGCATTTCTCCCTTATATGTCTCATAAGAGAGGTTTTCTTTTCCATATCCTTCATTTTTGAAAAATGATTTTGCATCTTCCATTAATCACTTTAGGTCTTTGGATTTTGATCTTAGGGTATTGAATGCATGAACCACATGACTAATACAAACTTTCTATAAATAGAAAGAAAATTTGAATTCAAAAGTTAAAACACATTGGTGTCCACACCCTACTTTGGTTTGGTGCATGAATCCCTTATCCACATGAAATAGGTATTCCTCCATCCATGTGGGATGCATACCGTTACATTTAGGTGTGGGGAGTTCTAAGGTGTATTAGCGAGAATGTTGTGGAGTTCTAAGGTGTATTAGCGAGAATGTTGTGGGTTCGATCTACCATCGCCTATTTTTTACAAGAAAAATAATCTTCCTCTTGCCTTGAATATAAAAGATCCATGCCATTTTTGAACATTGCTATAGTATGATGGTTCGATCCATGCCATTTTTGAACATTGCTATAGTATGATGGTTCGATCCATGCCATTTTTGAACATTGCTATAGTATGATGGTTCAAGCTAATGGTTAAAAAAAACTACCTTTTCTTTGATTTTCATAAGAAGTGAACTAATTACTCTTCAATGGAGGCATATTGGCTACATGGCATCAAGTTGCAATGGAGCACTAGTTTATGTATTAGTTCCACATCTATATTTGAAGCCTTTGCTAGCCATTTTGTGACACTTTTAAGGTAGAGATAAAGGAAAAAAAGTAAAGTTATGGTTGTTCCTTTCCATATGTTTACTGTGGCGTGATGACTAGCACATCATCTTTAGCATAAGAAAGACACAAGTTTCATTATTTTGATCATCTTTTGGATTTACTAATGGATATGATATGAAGTTAACATGAACCCTCTTATGCATGTCAAACAATATTTTTCATATTTCATTATTTTGATCATCTTTTGGATTTACTAATGGATATGATATGAAGTTGACATGAACCCTCTTATGCATGTCAAACAATATTTTTCATATTTAAATTGTATCAAACAATAAAATTGCTCCATCTATCACAATCACACAAGAAAATAATTGTTAAAGTGAATAGATATTTACAAAGAGCATCTACAAATTTTGGCATGACAATAATAGTGATCAATAAGATGTCATGAGCTTTAATTTTTTTATTTTTTATTTTGGATCCATTAAGAAAAAACTTCTGGAGATCATGAATTTTGCATATGAAAGTATTTTTCCCAAATTAATATTTCTTTTAGAAAATAATTAGATAAGGGTCCGAACAGTTGGCCTTCTAGTTTCGCAATCAGAATGCTCCCGTATCAAAGTTAAAATGATGCATACATGGGAACGACAAACGTTTCCGCGTCTTGCAACTATGAAAAAAAGGATTAGCATATTGAAATGCCCTAACTGCAACTGTGCTAACTGCCGATTGTTTTGATCTCACCGCCATTTTTACAGGCAAAGAAAGGCGATGTGTCGTAAGGTGCTTGCGGAAATCTCCAATCGTTGCGCTGTACTCCATCAAAGACGAGAGCTACAGACAGCTATTTCCTGTTAATTAATTGGCAGTAGCGAGAAGGGATTTTGAATAGGAATGGAGACAGGGCTTCAGTAATGGAGTGAAGTGAAGAGGTCAGGGCTTCTACGGTGGAAGAAGAGGGCATAATTTCCCCTATGTATAAGGCCGCGGTATACAGGTTTCCTTTGAATATAAAAGGAATGAGATGTGACCCGACTGTAATAACGTGGATGGGCAAGATTAGCAGATTAACTTCTTGGTCCCACGGACCAGACAAGTGTGGGTTAAATATTTACGTCCGTGTCTTCTAGAATAGTGTGTCATAAACTCATAATATTTAAAAAAGGAATGATCTAAAGTTGGTGTGATTTTTTTTAAATTATGGAATATTTGAAGAAATTTCAATTTATATATTTTAATTTAATTTTTTTTGGTGTGATTTTTTTTAAATTATATTTTGTGAGATATATAAGAGTTGGTTACATCCATATTATAATACCACTTCATTATTTTTCTTTTTTTTTTATAATACTTATTCATATTTACCATAGGGATTGAACCAAAGTCATATTTACCATGGACATTGAACCAAAATCACATCATAGATAATGCCATCCATAATGCAAGTGACATACAGGGATAAAATTTAATTATGTCTTCTTCTATAATTATCCTCCTCGTTTCATAAGTTTCCTCCGTTTCCATCGTTATGCCGGCATTTACACACGAGACAAAGACAAACTATATTGATAAAGACGTCACATAAAAATATTTTGGTGCGATGGACAAGTTTGGTTGGATGGATTGATGTTAGATGGTTGTTTATGAGAATCGTGTTTCCTAAATTTGACAAGGGAATTGTTCGCCCTTTTCACACGGTCATTCCTCTCGAAGATTCGAAAGATCTAGAGTCAAAACATTACTTCAGGTATATATTGGTATGTTGTCTTCTGAAAAGGACCTCCATCTGTAGATGCCTCTTCAAATTAATTGACAGTAAATTGTAGTCCGAGGGTTTACGTGGATTAGTATGTTGGGGCGCTTACAGAGAGGAGACCTAGGTTCCAATCCAATCCCACGGGCTTGTCCATGCACAGACAGTAGCTCAGATCCGATTCCTAGGTTCCAATCCAATCCCACGGGCTTGGCCATGCACAGACAGTAGCTCAGATCCGATTCCTCTAAGTGGTGCAACCCCTGTGCGTCCGGTGGTCCCCATCTCACGTCGGGTTACCATGTACCGAGACGGTGGAAGTCCTGGGAGCCTTCGTAGATAGTTTGAACCCTACCAACTGTGCTGATAGCTACTAAAAATCGTGATTGTAACCATTGCTTCTATATATATATAAAAAAATTGTATTACTAAAACATGACGGGTTTGGTATTGAGTTAGTCTTCTTGTGAAGAGGACTCGTGACTTCTACGTTGAGGTATAACAACAATCAGATTTAGATTTTTAAAGATTGTGTATATGGGTTGAAGTCAGCTATTATATAAGTTTTATTAAATTTAGATTTATAAAAATTTAATTCTGGTTGGTTTACCTATTCCCTTTTATGCAAGGGAAGTTTTAGTTTTAAGGTTTGGTGTAAATATAAAACTATAACAAAAATTAAATAAAGAGTTTTCTTTGTGTTGATTTAGGGAACTAGCAACACTAGACATATTACAAATAGGACGATTTTCAAAAGGTTAATGTAGTCTTTAGTTGTATAAAATTATAATATATGTTATTTGGTTTTTCAAAAGGTTAATGTAGTCTCGTATTTAGTTGTAAAAAATATAATATATGTTATTTGGTCCTAAAATAATATTAGGAAGTAATATTTTTAGTAGAGGTTTCCTAGGTTCTCATTACTTGCTCTTTATATAATTAATTTTAGTTAAATTACATAGAATTTTAATATCTTTAAGTATTGAATATATCTAATAATAATAAAATTATTTATATATTTTATAATTATTTTAATTTGATATGAATTTTTATTTTAGATTAAACATATAATTTTTTTAATTGTTTATTCAGAAAGTAATTAATTTATAGTTTTTTATTATATTGGGGGATTGGTTACAATCATTATTTTTAATAACTAAAAAGCATAGGGTTCAAATCACATGGGCTACTTTCAACAAGTTTACTCATCTTGTTGTTGTTGACTACTCTCAACAAGTTTACTCATCTTGTTGTTGTTGACTACTCTCACAAGCTTATTCATCTTGTTGGTTTTGACCCGACATGATATGGAGATCATAATAGATTACTACCTTTGCTAAAGTTGGCAGTGTGCTCCCAATGTTTGAACCTAGGTCTCTTCTTGGTAAGTACTTAGTCAGTCAAGCCTTTACCAATCCACCTAGCCCTTGGAGAGTAACTAATTCATAGTTATTAATTAATTCATAGTTAGTTTTAAGTGAATTTAGCATACATATATGATGATGTAATTTTAGAGGTTTATATTTTGTTAATTATCTTAGTTTGCTTATGTTAAATGTATATTTATGATTTAAAGTTACATGTTTCTAATCTATCCAAAGTGAATGTAGTTATTATATATTTATAATATGGTTATTCATAATGTGTAACATAACATAGCAAAGAATATTATTGGCACCCTTTGGTGACTTTCACGTGGTGTTTGATTGAAATTAGAATAAATATTAATAGGAAATGATATGTTTTATAAAATATGGGTAAGATTAACAAGACTTTGAAATTCAAGGACAACTAGCTTCAAAATTACATAATAGATCACGAATCGCTTGAGGTTCATACTATCATCATCGATCTGAGGTGCATTCAAAGGATTCATAATAGATTACTACCCTTGCTAAAGTTGGCAGTGTACCCCCAAGGTTTGAACCTAGGTCTATTCTTGGTAAGTACTTAGTCAGTCAAGCCTAAGGTTTTGACCTGACATGATATGGAGATCACGAATCGCTTGAGGTTCATACTATCATCATCGGTCTGAGGTGCATTCAAATGATTCATAATAGATTACTACCTTGGCTAAAGTTGGCAGTGTGCCCCCAAGGTTTGAACCTAGGTCTCTTCTTGGTAAGTACTTAGTCAGTCAAACCTTTGCCAATCCACCTAGCCCTTGGAGAGTAACTAATTCGTAGTTATTAATTAATTGATAGTTAGTAATTAATTCATAGTTAGTTTCAAGTGGATTTAGCATACATATATGATGATGTAATTTTAGAGGTTTATATTTTGTTAATTATCTTAGTTTGCTTATGTTAAATGTATATTGATGATTTAAAGTTGCATGTTTCTAATCTATACAAAGTGAATGTAGTTATTATATATTTATAATATGATTATTCATAATGTGTAACATAACATAGCAAAGAATATTATTGGCACCCTTTGGTGACTTTCATGAGGTGTTTGATTGAAATTAGAATAAATACTAATAGGCAATTATATGTTTTATAAAATTTGGGTAATATTAACAAGATTTTGAAATTCAAAGACAACTAGATTCAAAATTACATTAAAAAAAAAACAAATGGGTAGGATCTAACTTATATTACTCCATAGAAAACTACTACAATAAATTCAATGCATGTTATGATTGAGAAATAAAGATATATGAAGAAAAATGAATAATTTATTTTCCTATGAAGTAGTCCCACATATGTCATCTTGAATGATTAGCGAAAGTATAACTTCAAATCCTAAACCATTGAGGATAAAAAATATATAATGATTAGATCATAAACATAAAGCACATGTAAATATCTTGATCCTCTTTATTACAAGAAAAACTAGATATAAGAAACTAGGTGGATATATTCTAATGAAATTGTAACTTGATTCATGGCCAAGGTTGATATTTAAATAAAGGGGTATTCATTATACAATGTGTTGAATTTATTATAATATTTTATTATGTAATTCATATGGGTTGTGGTTGACTTTGTTATGGTTAAACCCATTTTATAACTTATAATTAACTTTAAGCCCTCTTGTTATATAACAACTTAGGTTAAACTTTATTATATAATTGAGGTTTTGATATCGGTTTAGAAAACCCTCTTAAATCCTCATATTAGAATGTTGTGAATGTAATCTATGGATTGTATAATGATTATTTATGGTTATTATAAAAACCCTCATATCTTTGTCTTTCTTTTATTTTGAGTGGATAGATTAATTTTACCCATTTTTTAAAAATATTCTGAATTCCAACATGGTATCAAAATAGGTATGAAATTATCTTACTTAATCACACAAAAATATAGTTCAATACCTTTAATTTTTTTAAAACTATTAAAAATTTCTTCCTTATATACGTCATAAGCATTTTCCATACAAGAGGGAGAAAGGTTTCACTTTCCATATTTTTTTTTGAAAAATAATTTTGCAATCTTCCAATAATCACTTTAGGTCTTTGGATTTTGATCTATGTTAAGGTATAATAACAACTATTAGTAGGAATTTTATTAGATTTTGATTCTTAAAGATCATGTATGGGTTGAAGTCTGTTCTCTTAAGTTGAGGTATGATGGTTATTACTTAAGTTTTATTAGGTTTGGATTTATAAAAATTTAAACTTTATTTATGAATGAATGGTTTGCATTTGGTAAACCTCAAAGTTAGTTTTATGCAAGGAAAGTTCTATTTTTAGGCTTTGGTGTGTAGATATAAAACTATAACAAAAATTAAATATAGAGTTTTTCATGTGTTGATTTAGGGAACTACCAACACTAGACATACTGCAAATAATGAAAATGTAGTCCCTATTTAGTTGTATAAATATATATATTTTTAAATAATATTACGACATAATCTTTTTATTAATGAGTTTATTAGGTTGTCATTACTTGCTTTAAAATGTTTATTGTGGTGCATATCCATGCTATTTAAATTAAATAACATAACGTTTAAGCATTAAATATATGAAACCAACAATAATAAAAATAATTATACAATTACCTTAATTTTATATGATTTTTTTTTAACTAACCATACACATAATTTTTTTAATTATTTATTTTAGAAAATAACTAATTCATAATTGGTTTCAAGGGATTTAGCATGCATATATGATGATGTGATTTTGGAGGTTTATATTATGTTAATTGTCTTAGTTTACCTATGTTAAATATATAATTATGATTTAAAGTTGTATGCTTCTAATTTATCTAAAGTGTATGTAACTATTATATATTTTTAATGTAAATATTCATAATGTATAACATAACATAGGAAAGAATATTCTTGGCATCCTTTGGTGACTTTATAAAAATTTAGATTTATAAGCCTCTTTATAAAAATTTAATTCTTAATAATTTGCATTGGTAAGCCTCAAAGTTAGTTTATTATATGCAAAGGAAAGTTTTATTTTTAGGCTTTTGTGTGTACATATAAAACTATTAAACAAATTAAATATAGAGTTTTCACTGTGTTAATTTAGGGAACTAGCAGCAGTAGTCATACTACACATAAGGATTTTCAAAGGGTTAATGTAGTCCCTATGTAGTCATATAAAATTATGATATATATATATATAATTACAACTTAGGGTTTATTAGGTTGCCATTACTTGCTTTAAATAGGTTGTCATTACTTGCTTAAAATGTTTATTGTGGTAAATATGCATATTATTTAAGTTAAATAATATAACGTTTAATATGCTCAAGCATTGAATATATGAAATGAACAATAATAAAGACAATTATACATTTTATAGTTACCTTGATTTCATATGAATTGACCATATATAATTTTTTTAATTGTTTATTTTAAAAAATAACTAATTCATAATTAGTTTCAAGGGATTTAGCATGCATATATGGTGATGTGATTTTAGAGGTTTATATTTTGTTAATTTTCTTAGTTTTCTTATGTTAAATGTAAATTTATTTATTTATTTATTTGTGGAAAACATCCTAGAAGGGATACCACTTTCAGGTAAGACCCAAAGAGGGTATCTATTCCACCAAAATCGCCCAAGGCTCGCACCTAGCCTAATGTACATTTATGATCTAAAGTTGTATGTTTATAATTTATCCAAAGTGAATGTAACTATTATATATTTTTAATATAATTATTCATAATGTGTAACATAATATAGGAAAGAATATTTTTGGCATCCTTTGGTGACTTTCATGAGTTGTTTGATTGAACTTACAATAAAGACTAATACAAAAGGATATGTTTTATAAACTATGGGTGCGATTAACAAGATTTAAAAATTTAAGGACAACTAACTTCAAACTTGACATCAAAAGCAAAGGGGTAGTATCTAACTTACATTACTCCATGGAAAACTACTACAATAAATTCAAGGTATGCTATGATTGAGAAAAACATATATATGAAGAAAATTGAATAATTTATTTTCCTATGAAGTAGTGAAGTAGGTCCAGATATGTCATTCATCTTGAATTATTAATGAAAGTATAACTTCAAATCTTGAACCATTGAGGATAAACTATATATAATAATTAGATCATCAACTTAAATCACATGTAAACATCACGATCCTCTTAATTACAAGAAAAACTACATGTAAGAAACAAGGTATGGATCTCTTCTAATGAAATTGTAACTTGATTCATGACTAAGGTCGATATTGTATGATGTTATATTAGTTAAATAAAAGAGCATTCATTATACAATGTGTTGAATTTATTATACTATTTTATTATGTAATTCATATGGGTTGTGGTTGATTTTGTTATGGCTAAACCCAATTTATAACTTGTAATTAACCTTAAGCCCTCTTGTTATGTCAACTTAGGTTAAAATTTATTAATTTAATTGGGGTCTTGGTGTTGGTATAAAAACTCTCATAAATCCTCATATTAGAGTGTTGTGAATGTAATCTATGGATTATATAATGATTATTTACAATTCCTATAAGAATCGTCATATTTATATCTTTTTTTTATCTCTATATAAAATTTGAGTGAGTGGATTACTTTTACTCATTTTTATAAAATATTGTGAATTACAACATGGTATTAGAGTAGGTATGGAACTACCTCACTTAATCACAAAAAATGTAGTTCTATACCTCTAATATTTCTTTTTAACTCTTGGCCATTTCTCCCTTATATGTCTCATAAGCATTTTCTACACAAGAGGGAGAGAGGTTTTATTTTCCATATCCTTTGTTTTTGAAAAATGATTTTTCATCTTCCATTAATCACTTTAGGTCTTTGGATTTTGATCTCAGGGTATTGAATGCATGAACCACATGACTAATACAAACTTTGTATAAATATAAAGAAAATTTAAATTCAAAAGTTAACACACATTGGTGTCCACACCCTACTTTAGTTTGGTGCATGAATCCCTTATCCACAAGAAAGAGGTATTCCTCCATCCATGTGGGATGCATGCCATTACATCTAGGTGTGGAGTTCTAAGGTGTATTAGCGAGAATGTTGTGGGTTCGATCTACCATCACCTATTTTTACAAGAAAAAATAATCTTCCTCCCTGCAAGTCAATTTACCTTGAATATAAAGGATCCATGCCATTTTTGAACACTGCTATAGTATGACGGTTCAAGCTAATGGTTAAAAAAAAACTACCTTTTGTTTGACTATCATAAGAAGTGAACAAATTACTCTTTAATGGAGGCATATTGGGTACATTGCATCAAGTTGCAATGGAGCACTAGTTTATGTATTAGTTCCACATCTATATTTGAAGCCTTTGCTAGCCATTTTGTGTCACTTTTAAGGTAGAGATAAAGGAAAAAAGTAAAGTTGTGGTTGTTCCTTTCCCTTTGTTGTTGTGGCATGATGACTAGCACATCATGTTTAGCATAAGAAAGACACAAGTTTCATTCTTTTGACCACATTTTGGATTTACTAATGGATATGAAGCTGAACCAACAAGAGTAACTGAAAAATTACCAAACATGATATCAATCATATGCAGTATCTTAGTTTTCAGTATGATATTCCTCTATCTCAGTGGAGAACATATTCTTTACTAAGAGATTCTATCATGAAATCTAAGCCTGTTATTATATATGATGAGCAAATTTTTTTTGACAAGGTTATGTGGCAAGATGGTATGAAATTTAGCAAAGTTAAACCTAAATTACTTTATAATTTGGTTATGGATAATAATGATATCATTCTTCATATCATAAACAATTGGCATCTAGATGTTAGCATTATGTTTGGACAAAAAATGTTGAAGACTATCTGGTTTAGTATTTTACAGCCTAAAAAAAGTTATTTTCGGTGGATTTTTTTGCTTCAAAGACTTCCTATATCTAGAAATCCGAAGGATATTACATTATGTTCTATCTGCAAGGTTCCTGAATCTGTTCAGCATATATTTTTTGAATGTTTTTTTGCTAAAGAAATATGTCATATTTTTTTTTGCGATACTTCAGGCTGAAATTATAATCTTGATATGGTTAAACAACATGTTATTTTTGGTTTTATTCCGGGGCAACAACATGTTATTTTTGGTTTTATTTTGGGGCAATTTTTATAACAAATTTTGGCTTTTACTTTCTACTGAGATTCTATGGTTTTTATGGATAGCCAGAAACAAGGATATTTTCCAGGTGGATCAGAGGTTTCTTAATGGGTTTCTTAGGAGACTCACAATTTTCAAAATTGTTATACAAGTTTTCAGGAGCATATTGTATTACAAGAACAAGTTCAGGAAGCTTCTCATGAGTTATGAAGTTTAAGATGATAGTAAGCACATTTCAGATTCTAGATAGTTTGGTTATAAGTATTTTATGTTATTTTAGCATTGTATAAATAGCTTTTAAGTATAAATTTTTTAAGTTATATTATTGTAATGATCAAAGACATATGATGTGGTCTTAGTCTTTTATAAGTGGTTTTTCCAGCTAGTTCTAATTTATATGTGCCTTTGAACTAATTTTGTATTTTTTACGATCTTCAATTCAAAACGAAAGAAATAGAATTTAATTATGTCTTCTTCTAGAATATCGTCCATGTTTCGTAAGTTTCCTCCTTTTCCATCGTTATGCCGGCATTGACACACGAGGAAAAAAAAAAAAAAGACAAACTATATTGACAAAGACGCCACATAAATTATATTGGTGCGATGGACAAGTTCGGTTGGATGGATTGATGTTAGATGGTTGTTTACGAAATAATTATGAGAATCGTATTTCATAAATTTGAAAAGTACATGCCTTCCGGAAAGGAACCGTCGGGGAATTGTTCACCCTTTTCACACGGTCATTCCTCTCGAAGATTCGAAAGATTTAGAGTCAAAACATTAATTCAATCATTTATTGGTCTGTTGTCTTCTGAAAAGGACCTCCACCTGATGCCTCTTCAAGTTAATCGACAGTAACATGACGTGTATTGTATTCTTGTCAAGGACTCATGACTCCGTTGAGGTCTTTTATTAGGTTTAGATTCTTAAGATCGTGTATGGGTTGAAGTCAGTTCTCTTAAGTTGAGGTAGGATGAGGGCTAGTACATGAGTGCTTTAAATTTATAAAAAAATTAATTTTGGATGGTTTGTTTTATGTAAGGAAAGTTTTATTTTTAGTGTTTAGTAAAAAAAAAAAAAATTAAATATAGAATTTTACTTAGGTTGATTTAGGGAACTAGCAACCTAGACATGCCACAAATAGGGTGATTTTCAAAAGGTTAATGTAGTCCTGTATTTAGTTGTACAAAATTATTTTTCAAAAGGTTAATGTAGTCCCGTATTTAGCTGTATAAAAATTATTTATTAGAAGGTTAATGTAGTCCTGTATTTAACTGTATAAAATTATGAAATATGTTTTTGTTTTAAAATAATATTACGACCTAATCTTTTTATTACAGGGATTACTTAAAATGTTTATTGTTATATATATAATTATAACAAAAAATATTAATCGGACTAATATTTGGGAAAGATGGAAGCGGGGTAGATTTACATCCAAAGCTCTTCAAATTGGGTGGGAGCTTGGTTTATACTTCATTTGGTGGCAAGTGTGGTTGGAGAGAAAAGCTAGAATTTTTAGAAAAGCTAGAATTTTTAGAGAAACCTTTTCCTCGCTCGATGGAGTTTGGCAGGTCATCTGGAGCAAAGTCATAGAAACTGTTGCCGTCTACGCTAAAGAGGAAACTCAAAGTTGTTCCTGGGCCAATGGAAGAGGGAGTTGACCAGCGAGAGGGACAAAATAGAACCAGTTGGAAATCACCCCTAGAAGGCTGGATTAAAATCAATACTAATGGAGCTGCAAAGGGCAATCCGGGTAGCACCGGTATTGGCGTGGTCTACCGGAATCATAAGGGATCAGTGATTTATTGGGAACTGCAAGGTTTGGGTAGAGCCACAAATAATGAAGCAGAAGCCATTGCTATCAAATCTGCCTCTATTTGGGCAGTTACTCAGGGTCACAGGAGGATAATTCTTGAATCTGATTCTCAAATTCTGGTTGGAGCTCTAGACTGCATGAGGAACTTTTCGTTGAACGCTTGGAGGTTGAGGATTCTGGTCTCTCAAATCAAGAAATTATGGAGGGAATTAGATGATGTGATTCCAGTATATGTGAGCAGAGATTTAAACAAAGCAGACAATTTCCTGGCTAAGATGGGTGCTGTGAAAGAGGTAGGGGTGCAGCTGAACTGTGACATGCCTATTGAAGATGAGGTGATTAGGCAGGGCCTTGAAAGATCCTTGAGACAATGATCAATGAAAAATCTAAGGGTGGTTTTTGTCGTGATTTCATGACCTATTGCGCCATCGTGGCCATTGGCGGTAAGCTGTCGCGATATCACGACATGTTGCGTTGTCGCGGCTGCTGGAGAAAAGTTATCGCGATATCGCGACATGTTGCGCTGTCGTGGCCGATGCGGGAAAGTTGTCACGATATTGCGACATGTTGTGCCATTGCGGCCGTCGAGGAAAAGTTGTCACGATATCGTGACATGTTGCTTCGTCGCGGCCAAGGGAGGAAAGTTGTCACGATATCGTGACATGTTGCACTGTCGCTGCTACTGAGGGAAAGTTATCATGATATCACGACATGTTGCGTTGTCACGGTCGATGTGGGAAAGTTGTCACGATATCGCGACATGTTGCGCCGTTGCGGCCACCGAGGAAAAGTTGTCGCGATTTCGTGACATGTTGCTCCATCGCAGCCAAGGGAGGAAAGTTGTCGCGATATCGCGACTTGTTGTGCCTTCATGGCCAAGGGAGGAAAGTTGTCGCGATATCGCGACATGTTGCGCCATCGCTGCCGTCGAGGGAAATTTGTCACGATTTTGTGACATGTTGCGGCGTCGCGGCCAAGGGAGAAAAGTTGTCGTGATTTCGCGACATGTTGCGCCGTCACTGCCGTCGAGGGAAAGTTGTCACGATATCGCGACATGTTGCGCCGACGAGGCCAAGGGAGGAAAATTGTCGCGATATCGCGACATGTTGCGCTGGCACGGCCAAGGGAGGAAAATTTTCGTGATATCGCGACATGTTGCGCCGTCACGGCCAAGGGAGGAAAGTTGTCACGATATCACAACATGTTACACCATCACGGCCGCTGGATGAAAGTTGTCATGATTTTGCGACGTGTTGCGTCGTTGTGGCCGCTGGTGGATTTTTGTCGCAATATCGCGACATGTTACGCCATCGCGGCCGCTAGAGGAAAGTTGTCGTGATTTTGTGACGTGTTGCGTCGTTGTGGCCGCTGGTGGATTTTTGTCGCGATATTGCGACATGTTGCTCCGTCGCGGCCAAGGATGGATTTTTGTCGCGATTTCGCGACAAGTTGACTTTTTTGCGATCAGAGGAATCTTGTGTCACGATTTCGTGACTTGTAGCTTTTTCGTGGACAGAGGTGAAGTTGGTGTTTGCTGCGTGTTTTCGCGATAAGTTGTTGTAACAGACCTATCAGCTCTCTCAGCTAGCTTGGTATTGGTTCAAGAGATTTGGATCCAATGCAAATCTTCCTCTTCTCTTGTAATCATGTGCTTTCATTGTTTTCGATCGGGATGTGTCTTATCCCAATTGTAACTGATCAATGTTTTAATACAAGTTTTTTCAAAATTTTCAAAAAAAAACAAAAAATATATATACTATTTAAATTAAATAATATAATTTATGAAATATGTTTTTGTTTTAAAATAATATTACGACCTAATCTTTTTATGACGGGGATTACTTAAAATTTTTATTGTTATATATATAATTGTAACAAAAATATATATATACTATTTAAATTAAATAATATAATTTTGAATTTAAGTATTGAATATGTAAATTAATAGTAATTAAAATAATTACACATTTTATAGTTATGATTTTGTTTTTAAACTAATAAAACATATAATTTATTTAGTTTATTTCATAAATTAACTAATTCATAATTAGTTTTAAGTGGATTTTGTTAGGATTAAAGCATAAAATACGAGCAATAAAATGTGGAAATAAAACACAGAAGAAAATAATGCAATACACAATAGACACATATTTACGTGGTTCACCCAATGTGGGCTACGTCCACAGAAAAAATAACCAGGCCTTATATTTCATCCAGAAAACCCCTCTGTTACACAGTCGTGCACCAAATATTACATTTCAATCGCCATACAACATCCTCTTATAAAAGTGCATTATAATTTTAGGGTTAAAACCCACCTAAAATCTACTGTCTGATCTGTGACCTAATAACAAACGTTCACATTTACATAGAGAAAAAAGCATCTATTTTTGGCTTCAGGGGTGCTGCCCCCGAAACCCCCACCAAGGGGGCTCTAAAACATGTCGCTACCATCCCTGGACCCGCATGGCAACATTCAAGGCATTGATGCTAGATATCACATATTCTAGAGGTGAAAAGAAAGATGGTGCATAATGCATGAATATTGTCCTTGATAATATCTTTATTTTCAGATAACAAAGCTAATGATTTGTATGATTTCTATGTTCTTGCAATATCAAAAGACCCTTACTCTTGATCAAATTTTTTTCTCCTAGTTCATTTTTAGGTAGTAGTGCAAAATTTTGGTGGGACTCTATAAATACATGCATATGCAAAGCAATTTAAATCTAAGGAGACTAAGACCTAGGGGCTCAAGGGCTAGGCTAAGTTGTCAAACATGTTGAAGACCACTTATAGATACTATAAGATGGAGGTAAATCCAACAAATAATTGTTTGCTAAAATTACAAAGGATTTAAGCTATGTTCCTGAAGATTAGTGCACATCTTCTAGATGATGAGGCAAATTCTAATGGATCTTTATCAACTATAGAGGATCACTAGAGAATAAATTATGAGGGTAAAAGATGTTATTGTTATTAATTGCTGCTCTCCTTGGCCCCTTAGTTTAGAATATATGGGGTGTTGAAATTATAATCTAATTCATATCCAAGGTCTACATTGTATGTTACAATATTGGTAAATCCTAAGGGCCTTTATTATATAATGTATTGAATTTATTATAATATTTTATTATGTAATCCCTATGGTCATTGTTAACTTTATTATGGTTAAACTCATCTTATAACCTGTAATTAATATTAAGCTCTTTTGTTATGTCAACTTAGGTTAAAATTTAATATGTAATTGGGATTTTGGTATTGGTATAACTACCCTCACCACCTCTTATTTAAATGATAAAAGTGTTATAAATGTAATCTATGGATTATACAATGATTATTTGTGGTGCCTATGAGTGCCCTCAAATATTTGTGTCTCTCTTATACACTTTTTATACAAGATTTGAGTGGAAGGATTAGTTCTATTTGTTCCTAAAAAATATTATGAATTCCAACATTTTTATACCAAGCACAATGTACTTATTTAGGCCAATAGAAGGATTCCTTGAGGTCACAAATCAAGGGTATAATAACATCCTAAAAAATCCTAGATGCTAATGCATGAAGATATCCTATTGGAGGTTTTCATAAAAAACATAATCAATGATCCATTTAATGAACCTCTCAAGACTATGGAGAACTAAAAAAAGAATCATACGGATTGGGTCTATGCTAGCTACTAAGATAAAATTATCATTAGTGAGCTCCTTATAACAAAAATATTTGGTAACTAGATGTTATTATGCTTCTCAATTTGACCATCAATGTCATAATTGATCTTATAAACCCATCTCCATACAACAATGTTCTTTCTATTTTGGAAGGAAACTAACTCCTTATTTGATTCTTCGTGAGAGAATCATACTCTACCTACACTATTTATTCCTATTTGTATCTCTTAGTCCTATTATAAGTGATTATACCTCCATAAACATCCACCTTTTCAAGTAAGATATGGAGTGGGCGAGTTATCAAAATTCCAACTAAAGGGGAGACTCATCATGTTACAAGCTACTTGTATCCCATTTGGTAATAGGTTGAGCTAGAGGAGTAGGAGACTTAAGAGAAGCAAAGTCATTAGGAGAATACAAATTGACAATAAAAGAATCTGAAACAAAATAAAATAAATAAAAATATTAATACTAGAAGCATATAAAGATTGAGGAGCAATGGCTTCCAATGAAGATATAGAAGAAAAAACATTGTGAGCATTGGATAAATAACTTTAAAGGATGGAATATGGAAGAAATAAACTCCAACAAATGCTACATTGTATCATATGTCTATGGCTGATGCAGATTTCCATATGATGGAGAACTTGAGAAAATAGAAAAATAAGTACATAAGGAAAAATAATATATATATGGTGGGATGGATTAAATGGAAATGTTGGAAAATACCTCAAGTTCTAATTATTCAAGGACTAATATTATTTTTGCTTTACACTTTCTTGCTTTCACTTTTCTCTTTTGATTTTTTAGTCTGCCATTTTTTTCATAACCTTGAGTGCATCTTCTTGTTTATTTTTAGTATGCAATGAATCTATTTTATTTTTTTTATAATCTATTCTTGACACATTACTTGTAACTTGCTTTATCACATTAAGTGTTAAAATCAACGTCATGAAAAATGAGGTTTGTGAATAGAAATACAACGTGTCCTTCAAATGGACTATATAGCTTGGACCCATAAGATGATGAAGAAAAACAAGATATGAAAATAGATTAAAACTTAATTTTTAATGACATAATAAGAATAGATTTTAGACATATAATAAAATATATACATTATCACATGGATAAATTCCCCTTAAAGAGAAAATTAAATCATTAATTAATAAAGGTGTCCACAACAAACAATACTTTAGCTTGGAAATTTATCATTTATCCTTCCTTGTGTTATGTTTTCTTGATAATCCATATACTATATTTTCCATTATGTCATATGAAAGTCATATAGTGTAATATCTAATGAAAATTTCATTTATATGGTAAATATATTAGGTTTATGTCTACGAATGATTCAAAAGCATCCATAAAAAATACATGATTTTTTTATTTATTTATGTAAGATTACTGTGATTTTTTCAGTATATGAAATATGTTAAGAGATATGATGTCCCTTATATATGAATGGTATTTGAATTTATACTATGTATAATATACAAGTAGTCATATATTTCCTTTCAATATGTGTTTTCTCCCTTTTGTTGTTTTGCTATTTATGCTTTTTCTATTGTGTGCTCCTTGTTTTTACACACATTTTTATGAACATATTTATATGTTTTATTGTATCTTTTTTTCTTTTTTACTTTCTAAATATGGCTAATATCAATAATTTATTTTTGAAGCTCTAATATCTTTCTTGCCTTGTGCCACAACATGTAGGACTAGTTTTGTAGACATTATGGGGTTAGCATAGTCGCTTCCAAAAAAACTAGGCTTATAATAGTAATATTGTTTTTGCACATTATTTTTGTTGGAAAGAGCCAACCCGTGAAAAGTGAAACATATCCTAATGTAAAAATTTGATGATACAACATATATTATGGTGGTTTTTTTAAATAACATATATAAAGATGACTTTGAGACTCTGAAGGTCAAACCTTTGTTGTTGAGAAAATAATGGATTTTATTTTCAAATATTTCTTGTCCATTTTCTTTGATTTCCCTTGTAATGATTTTTCTTCTAATATAGAGATCATATAAATTTGTAATAAGAAAAAAACAATATTGGTTCATATTACACCTTAGAAACACTTCCTAATGATTCCATAATTTTAAAGTATTTGGAAAACATCATATAGGATGGAAATTGATAATGGTACAATGATGGGCAAGTACCACTTAACAATTTATTTGGAATCACAAATTATTCATACTTTGTTTTAGAAACTCAATATAATAATAAAAAAGAGATCCCATATTAAATGATGCATGTGATGTAATGATATCTATGGTTTCCACTATGTTGATATTTTATACGAGAAAAAGTTTGGAATGGATGTAATAGGTATATTGAGGCATACAATTTCTTAAGTTATATAGATTTGACTTGTTCAACAATATTTTGTCCATTAAGTTTTTGAATATTAAAATATTTAGATCCATAAGCTTCTAAAATAGTATAAGGACCATGTCATTTACTAAAAAATATAACTTTCCTTTCGTGGGTATTGTCTAATCTTAGTACATGGTTAGCAATTCAAAATTCTCTTGAGTCAAATTTCTTAATTATAAGATCTTGTTATCATTTGGTCGTAAGATTTGTTATGATCAAAATATTCTTATATTTTCACATCTATAAATGCTAATTAATGCAATATGTCTCTCTAAATATCTTCTTTTCTTATAATAGCATATAAATACACTTAAAGAGAAAGAATTTAAAATTCTAGATACAACATCGCTTCTTGATAATATACAAGAGAAATGGGGTTGCCTACATGGGAGTTTTATAACTTGTTCAATAAAACCACAAAGAAATATATAACTTGATGTTCTAATCATTCTTATTTTGTTTTACTATTTTTTGCAAAATATTGACAAAGGTTTTGTTAGAAGATTCTACATGTTCATTATATTGTTGGTAATATGGTACAAAGAATATACATTGAATATTACATTTCTCACATTATAATTTGACATCCTTATCCTAGAAATATGTTTTTTTATCTAAAATAATAGGAGAAGAAATACCAAATCTACAAATGATATGATGAAAATTGAATCTAGAGATAGCAAGTATTATAGTAGAAACTAGAGGAATTACGTGAATCCGTTTTTCAAAATATTCAATGGAATTGATAATAAATTTATGACCATTAGATGTTAAAGGAGAAAAAAATTTAACATGATTAAGTCCTCTTACGGAAAATATATGGTGCATCTATAGGAGTAATGGTTTATGCTAAAGCGTGTATGATATTTATATTTTGTCGTTGATGCTTATAGTTATGTGAGAACTTAAGGGAAAAAGTAGTTGAGACCCAATATAAATGAATGATTCAAATAAAAAGGAGAGAAGAATGAAAACCATAATCATACAAGTTGTTACAATTAAAAAACTCTAAAATCTATAGTACTCATGGAAGAGAAAAACTACATAACATATTTCAACTCAGAACATCATCGATGAAATTCTAAGAATTACACAACAACACTCTTTCATCTAGTAAAACTCTTTTGAATTAGTTACATCCAACTAAATTCAATTACAAATGGTGCTTAACATCCAATATATAGACATCCTACATAACAATATAACAAGACTTTTCCATATCGAGTTCCCTTATTTTATATTATCACCTCCCTTTTTTATTTTTTGGACTAATATCATTTTTATTGTTATTATATTTGTAGAATTCACCCATTCATAATAATGGGCATCATACATTGATTTTATATCATGCAATTCATATGTATGCTCTCAAAAATATAACTAGAATCAATTAAAGTCATTCCTAAAATAAGATAACTTAATTTAAAAGTTATCTTACCTTTTAAATGTGCTCTTAACAAAAAATACAAGCCAATTACAAAAATAATAAATATTTTGGGATTGCTTGAAAATCCCATTGGTCAATATTTTCACGACTTGTTCTTCAAATTTAACATACTAAACAACTTCTTTTTTTCCCTATACAAGGTCTCTTGAAAAGTGATGCTTTAGTTCAATATGTTTTGTCATTGCATGAAATACATTATTCTTGGACAAATCAGTTGGTCATCCATTATCATAGAGCATATTTGTTGTCCCATTTTAAACCTCTCCAAGATCCTCAAGAACTCCTCATAGCCATACTCCTTGTGTCCATGTTCAGTCTAACACCACATACTCTTCCTTTATATGAGATAAAGTAATTATGGTTTCTTTATTAGAACTCCAATAAGTCATTCCACTACCAGAGCGAAACAATATCATAATGTAAACTTTTATCAACTGTTGATCCATTCCAATCAGAATCTATGTCATCAATTTGCATTTTGATTGATCTATAATGGATGCCATGTTCCCTATGTTGAGATTGTAATATGATTCATGGCCAAGGTCAATATTGTGCAATGTATTCGAAAGGCCTAGGGCCATTTCATTGTTGAATGTATTAGTTATTTGTATTATTTTATTAAGTAAATACTATGGATCATAGTTAATCTTGTTATGATTAAACCCTCTTTATAACTTGTAATTAACCTAAAGTTCTCTTGTTATTTTGGATTAGGTTAAACTTTATTATGTAATTGGAATTTTAATATTTCTATAAATTCCCCCTTCCACTCCTAATTTCTTTATTATAGTTTTGTGTAGTATTATCTATGGATATAGTGTTTATGTATGGTGCCATCAAGTGCCCATTAAAAATTTATCTTCCTTGTTTTTCTTTTTGTTTTCTAGATAAGAATTGAGTGGATGGTTTGCTTCTATTTATTTTGTAGAAAATATTGTTAATTCCAACATGGTATCAAAGTAGGTATGTTGTAGGGTTACTTGGTTATGGAAAGAGTGTTCCCGATGCATCCAAATTTTCTTTAGATATTTAGACAAAATATTCAAAAGATTTTTCTATATATGAGGTATTTTATTCCACTTCCCTTCATCTATAATTTCTTTATCTTTGAAGGATTTATAACTTCTCCTTTTCTATTATTTTCCTATTCAAAAACTATACTCATGAGTGCATTACACATAGTAGGAGTTTTTTTAATTAAATTTTTTAAAATAGGTGCACATGTACCATAGGAGCTCTTGAGCATCGTCAGTACTGGAATAATTGGATAAAAATATTACCATTTGCTTCTACAATGCATGCTCGATCGACCACCATGGTGTTTATAATAGAATATAAATAGAGGAGTCTTGATTTTGAGTCGAGGGGTCCCTACCTTTTTCTCAAGAACAATATTGATAGTCAATAGTTTGACACTACTTTAGATAGTTTAATGCACTTGGTGCTATGGAAAAGTATCTTTTAATTGGTGCATAATCATGGAAGGGTAAATGGTTGAAACCATGCATATATGTTGTTTTGCATCCACCACAATAAACATAAGCAAATTTCATACTTTTGAATAAAGAATCATTTTTAGCCCATTATTTTTTCAAATTATATAATGGTTTGAGTTTGATGCATTAGGTACATCAATTCATGGACTTGATGCAATGATGGAGGTCAAATTGTGTAGGATGAGCTACAAATCCATACTTACTAAAACTAATGATCAAAATTATAGTGTTTTTTCAAATCATATCTTTGTCTTATTTATTGGGAGATATAGATGGATTTATGATAGTTATAGTATATTTCAATCCTTTTGGAGATTTGTAGGAAATAAATTAAAAATGTGCTTTACTTAATACATCTTTCTCATTTGGGTGATTGTTTCATATTATTCATGGATATATAATATTTCATCATATCTTTCTTCTTATATCTCTTGACCATACTCTAAGAATATTTTTACAACCCTTCTTTCAAGCAAGATCATGCAAAGCCTCTTTTGGTGACTAAAATCAAGTGATCCAAGGGCAAGAGGAAGTATTCACAAAGGGTGATGTATGTTGTAAGAGGAAAGGTTATCCCTTAAAGACATACCATATGTAACAATGGAATATTGAAGGAGATTATATTTAAAGGAGGTGGTAATCCTGAATTCACTTCTTCATTAGATGTCATAGAAAAAATATATTTTAGATGTGTGTAAGAGTGTCTAATAGTGGTATTGGTGACTATGGTCTAGCCTAAGGGGAATCTTATGTATAATTTGTTTTTTATAGTAGTATATTTCAAATGATGGGATATCCAGATGATTCTACCTCAAAATGTAAAGGCCAACTAGAGCATCCATTTTTAGATACCTAAAACACATCATGTCGAGGGGACTACTCATATGGGATATGCTAGAAGACCATATGGAATACCGTGTACATATAACAAGGTATAGAAGTGGTTTTTACCACTCAATTTGGGCACCTTTTCCTAGTCAGTGATAGCCACTGATGATACCCACGGTTAGTAGAACTGATCATGCCTGTCAGTCACGATCAGGCCTCAAAGTCAATTGGCCTTTGATCGATTCAAAGTTGGTTCAAACGACCAATTGGTTGCGGATTGGAGCGGTTTGAGTGACGAAGGTTTAAGATACTTCTATCCAAAAAGCTCAACCACCCAATATTATTCTTGGTTTCCTCATGAAGCCACCCCTAGCTCTTGGCAAATGCTATAAAACCCCCTCCAATTGGGAGAAAATATATAGATAAATTTTGAGTTGAAATGCAACAAAGCCCTGTTGAATTGCATACTCACCTATATGCATTGAGAGGAATACTTTGATTGCCCAATTGGAGATCACATGCCATGGAGGTCCTAGGAGGCTAGGAGATTCAAGAAACATTAATTCATGCAATCCGTGCACCAACTGAGTAATTCAACTGCCAAATATATTAGAGGATATAGTGGCGACCCTTGATCATAAATTCCTCAAGGATAATTGAATATTGGATACCAACTTGGGATTCCAAAAATATTTGAAGCTCAGCTGTGGCTATCAGCCGCGGTGGACAGTGCCCACCTCGAATCAAACCCGCGGTTAGGTTGTCATCCTCAGTTTTCTTGTTTTATAGTTTTAGGATTTGTTTAATTACATTATATTAGACATATATTACATTAAATTTCTTTAGTAAAGACTTTGACCAATGCAATTAGGGTTTTTAGTCATTTCATTTCATTATTGTAATTATTCTACTAACGAATCTTTTCATGTTTCCATTCTTTCAATTTCGAAATTAGACCATTAGATAGACGCATATGCTTTTCCTTTACATGTTCTATGGTGCTATTTAATGTTTAGCATAGGTTTAATATGTTTCTTACACTTTATTTATTTCATGTTAATTACATCATCCATTATGTAAAATTCTCTTAAAATACTCATAAATAGAGGCCTCCTTTGTATCTAATGTTTCTTGTTGTTTATTGCATGCAGGATCAACAATATTTTGACATGCAAGGAAGAAAATACCTCTAATCATGGATAAGAAGGTCATAGACACCTTGGAGTAGTTCGTGTCATCCTGAAAGACATTTTGATTTCATCTACCCTTGAGAGGGATTATAACACTATTGTAATTGATGTATCAAATGGGTATCCCTAAGAGGGACGAATTTGTAATTTGACTCCATTAAAATTAATAAAGGATTCCTTGTATTCATTTTATTTCTTGTTTTCAATTTATGCATTTCCTATTTGTGTATCTTTCATCAATTGCAATAGTTAGACTAGGTGTGAGCCTTTTTGGTGTTTACAAAAGGTGATCACGGTGGGACCTCCACATTTTATGCCAATGAAAACTCATGTTATTGGTTTTCTGATGATAGGTGCTCACCACGGTCAAAAAGTTATCACTGCAGTTGACACCCGCGGGCAACAGTGATCACCACATTACAAAGATGCAATCAACATTTGATAAACCAGACATTAGAGGAGTAAAGCTCAATCATATGGGGACCTGAGGTAGGTGCCACTGTTAGTTTTTTTTTTTTTTCTCTCTATAAATTTCTAGAATGCTAAAATGTTAGACTAATTAGGGAAGACAACAAAATTAGTAATATGCATATGAGTCCTTAGGTATTTCTCTTTTTAAGTCTTTACTAGGCGTTGCTAGGAACAACGAACCCCTCAGTGAAGTCCGCCCTAGTCTACAACATTCTAGAACCTCTTTTATGCTCTATTTGCTTGCTTGAGGTCCTATCAGTGGCCATACCATCATTAGTATCCATTGTCAAAATATCATGTAAAACTAATCATGCATGCTTTCTTAATTTGAAACGTCCCCTTTTGTGCATTGCATATAGAAAATAATCATTTGAATGTTGTATTATGCATATTTATTTCATGTAAATTAAAAGGAACCACACACACCACAACACATTATAAACACTAGTGAGTTGGAAGTCACATCCAAATACTACTAGAGTTTCAATGACGATGGCAATGATTTCCATTCATTGGCCCAAATCCCATGTACCTTATGTTCTATACCAATATCGGATCTAAGATTTCATCATAGCCCATGTAAAATAGAATGCATCCCTCCTCAGAGGGGTGTATTGCTGCACACGGGTGAAATGGGTGAGAACCGAGAGGACCTATGCTCCATGCCCAAGTGTGGGTTTCATCTCCACATTTCGGGGGGTTTACATGACCGTGACTTTCATTGTCGGTTGTTGAGCTGTGAGTATACATGTGAAATCTTTTTAACAATTAAGAAAATCATCAACATATTACAAATATGACAAGAGTTACTTTACTGATACAACACACTTGCAAAACACATCAAATAGTTTAGGGCTCATTTTAAAACTTTAAAAAGAGATAATCATCATTGTATTCTTTGCATGTTAATAAAAGTTAAATCTAGATATAGGATACAAAATGGTTCAAACATGGAGGGATTGATATGGGTATATACCTGAGATCAAAGCCCAAGCTCCACCTAATGCACAACATGATGTAGAATGCCCTCAATCACAAAATCCTCTTGGACATCATTCAATGAGTATTAGAGGGGATAATTCTACACGAGGGGATTCCATTGAGAATACCCCGATTAGAGGAAGTACTAGACATCTCTCTAGACATATATTAGAGCATGAGACTTCCTAGAATAGGGGTTTCGCACATGGTAACATTTACCATGACCACATTCCTCATGCATCCACAAGTTTAGCTGAAGAATATGTCATTGAGGGATCTAGATTTGTACCCCTTCGACCTGTAGCTAAGGGAGGCTCATGACCTCCACCATATGAGTATAGACAAGCTCGAGATCTACCTATTCAGGGGTAAATAGGTGGAACCACTTTCGAGCATAGGCCCATGCAGACTCCCTATAGGGGTGAACCTTGTAAGTTCACCATAGATATATCCAAAGTGGGAGCTAATGGTACACCACCTCATGATCCATGGCGTAGAAAATAGTTAAATGGTCTAGATAGAGTCCTAGGACATCTAGTATATAAGCCTATGCCTGCACCCTCTTGACCTGCTTGTGAGTGTAGCAGAAGCACCATTAGGAATGCTTGAGAACCTAGAGAGTGCTCCAATAATTCTCGCGATATATGTGCTCCTGCATCTCATGCAGGCACAAAGTATAGAAGATAGCATAACATGAATGCCATCTTTACAGACAAAGGGAAGAGTGTGGCAAATTAGTCCATTGGAGGACATACCCATAAAGTCTCTCGAACAAAGCATACACACCAGAGGCCTCAGGTGATCGATCATATTGATAGATCTCATAGACTGGTGTCAGAATAGAGATGATAGATTCTCCAAGACCAATTGGAGGATGTTCACATAGAGAAAGAGCACCTCAAAAATGAGAACTCTTAGAGGCAGAGGTTCATAAGACAAAAATTATATGAACAATGCATCCTTGATCAGAAGGAGCGTGTTGAGAGAGAGGATTGATTGGCTAGCACCAGTTTACCTCCTCACAGTGAGAACAAGGAGCGTGTCCATAAATGAGTGGCTTCACAGCCCAATCTATACCCTGAGTACATAGACACACATACTCGTCGTACGACTCATCATAGATATTGGGATCCAACATCTGAAAAACATGAGCATAGGTAGTATGAGGAAGAAGTGGGAGAGGAGTTAGAACAAGAATATCTAGAAATCTCCCAATTCGAGGAGGAGGGCGAGCCTAGTCTACCACCTCGACAGAGGAAGAATCTACCTCCGAAGGTGCCTCCAAGGCAATCTCAAGAAGAGGAGTTCCTTTCCTCATATGCCTATAAGGCCTTAGCATAGAAAGTCCAAGCCATAGAGAAGCAAGGAATGGCTTATAAAAAACCTACCTTGAACAAAATCCATAATGAACCTCTATGCACGTCAGTGCCTATTCCGGCCTATCCTGAGCATTTCAAGATGCCTAGACTGGAAAATTTTCAAGGAGAGGAAGATGCACAAGAGCATGTAACAAGTTTCCTAGATATGTGCTTTCAGATTGAGAGCAATGATGCTTTGCTCCTATGCACCTTCATTATGACCCTCTCAGGCCCATCTCAGGAGTGGTTCAACCAATTAAAGAGGCACAACATCACTAGTTTCAAACAACTAGTCGATGCATTTCTTGAACACTTCTCCTTCGACATCAAGAAAAAGGTAAACTTATCCAACTTGGATGCTTTAACGCAACACGACGATGAGCCAATGATGGATTATGGAAAATTATGGAGAAAAATTATGGCAAAGTTGCCATTCTCCATCCCATCCTCAGAATTAACTCGAATGTTCATGAAGAGTTACGCCAAGGACATTTCATTATTTCTATAGTTGTAGTAGTACCAGAAATTTGAAGAGGCTTTGGCTTAGAGGACATCAATTTACAAGAGGGTAAATTGAAGCTCAAAACTAAGAAGGAGTGGCACAAGAAAAGCATTGAGAGACAACAGGCCAAGCTAGCCCATGTTAATCAGGTGGTGTTGAATCTTCAAAAATGGGATAAGGGGAAACAACAATGAAACTATCAAGCCCAACCTCCTCCTATGCAATATGAGTAGTGCAACAATAATCAAATGGGTAAGAATAAGGAACAAATCCCTCCTCACGTATTCATTCAGTTATCAAAATTGTTGGCTTTGATTTTTCATCAGTTATGCGAGGCGAAGACTATACACTTGCCCAAAATCAAGTTAATGGATCCTAATCAACCTAAGCCTAAGGGCTACAAGTATGATCAATATTGCATCTTTCATCAATTGAAAGGCCATAAAATTGAGGTATGTTGGTCTTTCAAACATCTTGTGCAAAATATGATCGAAAGAGGTATGCTTATTATCGAAAACCCACAAGCGCATGACAATAAAAATATGGGGATTTACAAAAATCCTCTACCAAATCATGAGGTACCAAAGAATAATGTTGGCCAAGTCAACCAAGTACGCATCGAACCACCAACCTAGGGGTTCATCGGAATGGTCAACGTTGTCACAAGGAACGCGAGGTATGAATGACAAAATCAACCTCCAACGCCCATTAGAGTCCAAGTTGTGCCTCCTCCAAGGCCAACCCAACATGTGCCAGGCCCACCAACTAGACCGATGGTGACCATCAGGAGTAGGTTGGTCCAAAACCTATAGATGACTCCAGCAAAGTTGTCGATTTATGAGCTGATTCAACAGTCTCCCAAGAATAGGGAGATGCTTATGGGTATCTTAAGGTCCATAGAAGTGCAACCTCAGGATATCAAAGCAATTACACACCTTTTGGGATACGTGCAACAGTGTCAGGAATCGATCATACAATTTCATGATCATGAAATCAAGACTGTTTCCACTGTTATAGCAAACTCACCATTGCATAGTGGGTCTTGATTGACCCATGGTCATCAATAAATATCATAACTACCAAGGCATTAACTCACTTGAAGTTGCCCAAGATGCATATCATTCCTTCTACCTTCATGTTGAGAGCTTTCAATGATGCTTTATGCTCAATGGATGGTACTATAGTTTTACCTATCTAAGTAGGACTGAAGACCATATCGATGATGTGTCATGTAATTGAAGGTGCTATATAATATAACATACTTCTATGGAGACCTTGGATCAGAGAAATGTGTTGTGTCCCTTCTATTCTGCATCAATGTATCAAATATGTTCATGAGGGATAGGTTCACGTGGTGCCTTTGGATGAAGAACCCTTTAAATACGTGAATCTAGAAGATTTTTTGGGGGACTTCATGCTCCCATCAACACACATGGATGTGCGGACAACGTCGCTGATCAAAGAGCTAGGAGGTAAAATCAAATATATGTGTGCTAAGCCTACAACATCCGCATCTCAATGATCGGAGCACACAATAGCTGCTTCTACCAGACCGTCTGCATCTATGATGCATCGGGATGATAGGAAGTTGAAAGCAAATATGGGTAAAAAAGAGATAAAGCAAATTCCCAAGCCAGTTATCATTGAAGCTCCTACTCCCATGGAAGTAGAGGAAATTTAAGGAGAAGTCGAAGAGGCACCTCAGCATGCTTCACCTATGTTATTAGCAGGGTCATCTACACCTTAGGTGATCGCCCATTTGGTTAATTCAAGATTAGGGGAATATATCATTCAGAATGTGACGTTCACACCAATTATCGAAACTACATGGGACATGGACCGATCGCGAGCCCATCACCTTCTCGTAGGGACGGTGGAACCATTAGGCGTGCCACCTAACCAAACCAACTTTATCTATGGAGGGCTAGACTAGCTTGCATATCCCACGCCCATGGATGAGGATGATAATGAACCATTCATCCTGAACATTCATTATCTCTCCAACCCAGAATATGCCATGTGATACTTCGAGCGTTACCATTGGTATGGTTATGATCTCAGACTATTCGATAAAGGACATAAAAGACCATATGAATCATAGTATTAGTTGCCAACTGATAGGTTCGGGTTAGGATACTATATTTGAGGACATGACAAACTTCTTGTGACATATTTAGACTACATGTACCTCAATCTGGTGGGTGAATTTGACTTCAATTCTTATCACCCTAATCCTTCCACATTTTATAAGGATAAACGGCTAGTGGCCTAGTCATTGTTGAGCCATCAAAGAGATATCATGTGAACATATTGGTGAAGACCAACCCAGAACACATTCCAAGAGCCAAATTACACAATCAAAGTCATGGAACTATTGACGATATTGGTATGCACATTCGGAGTCTAGAGAAAACTATAGACATCAAATCAAAAGTTGCTTCTGAGGATGTTCATGCAGTATCCATCATCAAAAGCGATGAACTAGACTATGATTCTAGAATAGATGACATTGAGTTATCCTCAAACAATAAATAATCCGAGGATGAAATCGAGTTGTCCTGCTTGGGCCCTACACTCTTGGATCATATTTTACCTTTGGAATCAATAAATACGAGCTAAGATCCCTTCAAAAATGATGATGGCTATTAATAGATAGCCTACATGGGGCCTCATGTGGATCATCATCTGATTCCATTAGGTAGAGGTCATGACCCTTATTACGATAGTGATGATGAGGATGAGACAGAGAGAGCCTATTTAGGACCTCCCTACTTACGTCATCATAATGCACCATATACTACAGAGGAGATGTACAAAGAGATCAATCTCCATACTCGCCTTAGGAAAAGACCACCAAATATTAATGTGATTTATCACATGGTGTTTCCTGATCCACCAATGTATATGGAGCTCCTTGAGCCCAATGATCCCATCCGATAGTATATTCATGGATCAGATATGGAGATCCCCATACCCCTAGAACCACATCTTGGGGATGGAAGTTTTGCTAATGTTGAGTCACGTGCACGTGGTCCTGGAGACATGATCCATTCCATAAATATGATCTCCATTTATTTGACCACTCCAATCCACAATCCAACCGATCCTTCCAAGCCATTGTGTCTTAATGTAGATGCTATTGATTGGGATCACGCTGATTCACCCCTAGAGCCTAAAGATTTCTTACCTAATGAGGAAATTTTGTAACCTTTCCATTTTATGCCAGGTTGTTCACATGATGTCTATCATGCTAAGGATGCTTCCAATGAGGAACCTATAAACCTAGCAGATGACATCCACTTGATTCCTACACCTCACCAGATTGAGGAGGGGTCCCATATGTCAGTAGAGGAAACCTTTGAAGTGGATATCAGTAATGATCCCACTAATCCTAAGAATGTTAAATTTGGAGAAATTTTGACTCCTGATGAGCATGCCAACCTCATCCCTCTACTGAGAGAGAGACCTGCTCTCTTTTCTTGGACTTATAAGGATATGTCGGGTCTAGATCCAAAATTGGTTACTCATAACCTTTCGCTAGATCTATCAAAGAATCTAGTCAAGTAGAAACTTAGGAAGATGCATCCAACAGTAGCCTTAATGGTTAAGGATGAATTGCAAAAGTTGCTGGATGTAGAGTTTGTCATTTCCATCGACTATCCGGAATGGGTATCAAACATGGTGCCTGTATAAAAATTTGATGAAAGGATCTGTATCTATATGGATTTTAGAGACCTAAATAGGGTAACACCAAAGGATTCATTTTCATTGCCAAACATAGATGCTCTTGTAGATGCAACTGCGGGTTATGAGATGCTCTCCTTAATGGACGGTTTTTCTGGTTATAATAAAATTTGGATTAAGCCCAAATACCAGCATAAAACCATGTTCATAATGCCATGGGGGACATTATGTTACAAGGTTATGCCATTTGTTCTAAATAGTGCTGGTGCTACATATCAACGGGATATGACATATATCTTTCATGACTACATGCATAAGATCTTAGAAGATTATATCGATGACTTGTTGGAAAAGTCATTGCTATGTGAAGAGCATGTTGAGGTCTTGAGGAAGGTCTTCGATCGCCTGATAGAGCATAATGTCAGGTTGAATCCTAAGAAGTGTGTATTTGGTGTAACTTCAGGAAATCTCTTAGGATTCATCATTTCAAAATGAGACATTGAAGTTGACCCAACAAAGGTCAAGGCTATTTTAGAAATGCGTCCCTCCATGAATATCAAGGAATTAAGAAGCCTTTAGGGCAAAGTAGCATCCATAAAGTGATTTATCACACAATTATCGGATAAATGTCGACCCATGAATTGACTGCTACACAAGGGGGTCCCATTAAACTAGGACAAGGACTATCAAGCTACCTTTTTTGAGATTAAGCACTACCTGGTGATACCGCCAGTGCTACCTCCACCAAGGCTAGATGTACCATTCTTGCTGTATATATCAGTGACTAACATTGCATTGGGAACTATGTTAGCCCAAAAGAATGTGCAAGATAAAGAAAAAGCCATATATTATATTAGTCGAACCTTGGTGAGTTATGAGCTAAGATATGCATACATTGAAAAGCTATGTTTAGTAGTGTTCACTACAAAGAAATTGTAGGACTATATGTTAAGTCATACGACGTATGTCATATCAAAACAAAATACTTTGCAATATATGATGAGCAAGACATATCATAATACATGTACTGTGAAGTGGATCATGCTATTGATAGAATTCGATTTGGAATTCATAAGCCAAAAGTCCATCAAGGGATAAATCATAGTTGATCAACTGGCTGAGGTACCTCTCAAGAATAGTAGGCCCCTCACCATAGAGATTCATGATGATGCAGTATTTTCCTTATCAGAAGCACAGAACCCGAGGAACCGAATAATAAAGCCGATATGACCTTGTTCTTAGATGGTTCAAAGTGTGAGCAAGGAGGTGGTGCAGGAATAGTGTTTTTCATGCCACAAGGAGCTCTAATGCCCTTTTCATTCAAGTTGGAATTTCCTTGCACTAACAATAATGTTGAATACGAAGCCCTAATTTTGGGTCTCCAAACAAATATCACCATGAAGATCAAAAGGCTAAATATCTTTGGCGATTCCCTTCTCATTGTTAACAAAGTTAAGGGATTATTTCAATGTCGATGTCCGGTATTGAAAGCTTACAAGGATCTTGTTGACATTTATCTAGCTCAACTGGAATGGTATGACATAGAGGCAATCCCTCATTCATCCAATATATTTGTAGACATAATGGAATATTTGGGATCTCTAATCCCTCAGAATCCATCTGCCGATTTCACTACCATCCATGTAAAAATTTTGTCACACTCTGCTGTGCAGTGTGAAGCATTGGATAACAAAGAGTCAATCAACATGATTCATGTAGAACCAAACCATGAATGGTTCTACAGAGCTAGAGACTTTCTCAAGAGAGCGTCTTGGGGGTCTTTGATCTCGTAGGATCTAATAGGAAGTGGTACTACCATTCACCACAAGGTTGTTTTCCAGTATGCATTTTTAAATGTGGAACCATAGGAGGAGAATGTTGTCTTATCAGTCGAAGTCAAAGCTTATTATAACTAGACGTCATAGATACATGACTTCCTTATACTTGGTGTAATCCCTTAGGGATTATTGCGTGTCGTGAAGCACATATTTAAATAGAAAGTGACAAAATATGTCTTTTTAGCAGACATCCTATACTATAGAAGCTACGATGGAGTTCTCCTTCATTGTATTGAGCCCCAAGAATCATCTTGGGAAATTTCACAAGCTCACAATAGTACCTATAGTGGCCATTTTAGTGGCATGGCTATCATCAAGCGCATCCTTCGTATGGATTATTATTGGCCCACTATGGAGAAGGATTGCAATATGTATTCTAGCATCATGCTAATCTTATGCACTTGCCATCATAGGCCTTACAACCCATTCAAGCGGCTTGGCCATTTTCTCAGTGGGGACTTGATCTCATTGGTAATATCTCTCCTTCATCATCAGGTCGACATAAATTCATTATTATAGCTACTGGGTATTTTACTAAATGGGTGGAAGCCATTCCATTAAAAATGACAACTGGAGCACGTATTACTGAGTTCATACTCACTAATATCATAAGTCATTTTGGGATACCATCCAAGATAATTTTAGATAATGGAATGTCATTCAAAAATAAAATTGTGAGAGCTTTGACGTCTAAGTATAGAATCAAACACATTTTTGTGACTCCATATTATCCACAAGCAAATGGGTAATCTGAAGCTTCAAATAAGACAATGGTCTCCATATTGAAAAATACGGTACAAGAGCACCACAAATATTTGCACATCCAGATACCCCTTGCATTATGGGCTTATAAGACTAGTATTTAGACACCCATTGGGGAAACTCTATTTTCATTAGTATATGGCGCTGAGGCCATTATGCCCTTAGAGTTGGAGATTCCAACATTGCATGTCGCATTGAAAGAGTTCATTTATGATGACATCGCGTGGCAAGCTCACCTAGATCAATTGATGCTACTTGATGAACATCGTGTGAATGCCCTTGAGCACCTCTGTGTTTATCAAGAGCGCTTAAAAAGAGCTTACAATAACAAAGTCCATCTGAGAGACTTTGAGGTTGGTGATCTTGTGCTAAAAGAGAACCAACAAAACTCAAATTTACCTCCAGAGCTACGAGACAAATTTACGACTAATTGGTTAGGTCCTTATATGATCTCTGAGAAGATTGGACCTGGGACATATCGCTTGACATCACTTGAAGGAGTTGAAGAGCCTGAACCTCTCAATATCCTTCATCTTAAAGCGTTTTATGCCTAAAACCATAAAAAGGCTCCAAAGGCATTTGTAAGCCCTTTGGTCATTTAGAAAAGGCTCCAAAGGTATCTACAAGCCCTTTGGTCAACTCCAAAAAGGTCCCAAAGGCATCTGTAACCCCTTTGGTCAAAGCACAAAAGGCTCCAATGGTTTTAAAAAAATCCCTTGGTCAAAATGTTAAAATCCATAAAAAAATTGGAAAAATAGCAAAATCCAAAAAAAATATATTGCATTTCATTTTGCATCATTACATTCCATTTGCATCATTACATTCCATTTGCATCATGCATTTCATTCTCCACATGCATTTCATATTTGCATTGCATTAGGCATATCCATCCGCCGCACCTACATTAGAATACATTGTGTTTACAATCTTATAAACGACACCATGTTTGTGTTTCAATCATGCATCATTGCATTTTCATCATTCATCACCCTTGTGAGTAATTGTGTTTTTCAACACAACCCATATTGTTGCTATGAAGAATATACTAGGGTTTTTTGGTCATTCAACCATACCTAGAGGTCTTCTCAAGAGTTGATAGAAATCTTGCTTTTATTTTGTAGATGAGGTCTAGTGTGTATAGCCCTTAGCATATCAAAATTCTATCACTAATCAACAAATTAAACAATCCTAATAAGGACTAGGGAAAGATGAACGCTACAAAGTAGGACCAAGTATCCTGAGGTGAAAATTTTATTCTTGCTTATCCCCTTGTGCGAACGGTTTGGGAAATATTGACAATTAGCAAAATGACAAGCTTACCCCTTACCCGGATAAATCCCTTGCTTAAAAATGAAGGAGCAATATCCCATAATGATATCCTAAAGTGAAACTCTAAAAATTAAGTTCTCAGAAGTCAAATCAAATCAAGATCAAGTTTATCAAAGAAATCAAATTAGTATCAAATCCCTTGCTCAAATAAAAGTACAAAATAAATAGTGATTTTTATCACTATAGTAAAAAAATAAATAGTGATTCTTATCACTTTACATGAGAAAGTACCTTAATAAAATTAAATAAAATAAGGGGCGAGCTTGAATCCTTATAACTATAAGTACTACTGTACCTTACACATGACGATATGTATGATACATTAGCATTTTTCTTGTGTGCAGACCAATGTTTGAATGTGGAAGAGCTAGCTTCAGGTGTCCTGTATCGCCTAGTAGTCTAGTCCAACTAAAATTTAAACCTAGGATTGGATAAACATTTGAGGATCCCCAATCTTAGCAATGGGCTAAAATAATCCCACTTGACATCGGGGTATGCTTATGCCTTATCTAATATACTCATTTACACACATAGTTAGGGCCTATCCTAGCGAAATCCTATGTTTCATAAGTCTAGTATGGTTAGTATACAAATTTTGATAAGTCAACTAGGGTGTTTGAGTTTCATGGAAAACCTCAAAAATTCCCAAATAGCAACAACAAATTTTCAATGCAATCATCAAATATCAAATTTCTCTTTATAAGATTTTGTTATTGAATACTGTTCATAATATAGGTTAGATACCAGATGGATGTTAGAAATGATATTTAAACGACCACTGACTATGTTACGCATATTCTTTTAACTTACAAGACCTTATGAATAGAAACAATACATCACTGCATCTCACATATGGGTGTCCAATTGATTAATTATTATAATAAAATATAGCAATTACAATCCATGATTGTTATATATTATGTGGTTTCATCCATTAGATTGTTAAATCCATATTACATTAATACATTATGTTTTAATTATTAAAGCATACATGTTCATTTCCATATATCATCATAGAAAAATTATGCAATACATACAAGGCATAAACTATGTCATAACAACATAAATTAAATGCATACAAGTGAAGCAGAGTATACATGCATTTAACATCAAAATATAGCATTCATATGCATCCATCATAAAGTAGTCCATATACATACATAACTCATAGCATCTAAACATCTATCACATAGCTATCTAGTGCATGTCATCCATACATCACATCATATAGCATTAAATAAATATAATCATTGCATCCATGTGCATAACACAAACATAAAACACCAAAAATAAAGTACACATGTAATGATATGAACTTTCATATCATATATATATATGTGTGTGTGTGTGTGTGTATCAAATGTACATTATATCAAGGTACATCAAAATGCCTGCAGGCTACAACTATTTAGGTCCTCAGACCTTACACCAAAATGGTACAAAAAAAAGTAGCAAAACATGTGCCATGCTAATGTGCTAACATAGGCCTGCACCCCTTGATCCCCCTGCTTTGGAGCTCTCTCTGCCTCCCTCAGCCACATCCTTGTGGGCCTACTCTAGAACCTACTGTAGACCCTATGCTCAATCTGGACCAACTATACTCAATGCATGCGAGGTAGTCCTATGGCTAGATCATGCGCAAGACTACCCTGTCTCCCTGGTGCTAGTCTTACTCTGATGTGACCCTGTAGTAGTGGTTCTCTCCAAAACTTGTCTGCCTAGCATCTTGATAATACCATTAAACTGGGTATTACGTGCTATATATGTTGTGTGCTAATCATTACCCTCCTCCACGAGGGTACATATCCTCCTAATATATACCATTGGGTCCAACCCGAAAAGACTTGGAGTATATGGTACCATGGGAGGTGCCATGACAGCCTATGTAGATGAGGGAGCCACCCTCATCACCTTGAGTAAGTCCTGCTTAGTAGTCACTGCATCTAGTGTCACCTGTAGAAGATCACGTTAGCTAGTGATATTCTCAATCTCGATGTCTATTGTAGCTACATGTGCCCAGAGAGATACCCTCTCCTCCTTGTAGCTGCTCCACTATCCATGACTATGATATAGCTTCACCTCTAGAGTGGTGATAATGGTGTCTCTATGTAGGATTCAGGTATGAAGTGACCCAATCTAAGTTTTGAGGTCAACAATCTATGCCCTCAACTATCCAACCTCACTATCATGAGGTGCCTCACCCTCCTTGCATGCCTCCTCTACCTCTACCTATGGGCCCTCCTCTACTACGGCCCCTGCACCTCATGCACCCATAGTCCTTTGACGAACCATGTATCCATGAGAGTCCACCTTTGAGCCCTCTACGCCCTCTACTACAAAGTTGTTCACTGGTCGTCCTAGAGGCACCTCACTGTGCCACTACAAGCTAGTCCACCATGCATGGTAATCAGTAGTAGTACCTGCATCTGCTAGGCCTAACTCTTGAAAGTCATCATTGTCACCTCCCTAGTGGATCCACCTGGGGCCATGTTAGGTCCCTCTCTACGACCAAGCATCTATAAATAGTAGGCACCTCTAGTACATCCTACTAGATCCTAAACTACCGTAGGACATGAGAGAAGTGCTAAAACTTACGTATATCAATCTTGCAACCCATAATCCACCTGTCTCTACGTGCCTATCGTAAGTATCTATCCACATCCAACCAGGTAGGGCATCCCATGTATGATTTCCACTCGATCTATGTAGGGTGAAGTTGTGAGAATCTAGTGATATAGTGGTCTAGATATCCTGCATGAGAGCTACTCCTAAACCCCTCCTGCTCCCAATGCCAACAAGCTACATAGCACTGACAAGCTGCATCGATATCAATTATCCCCAAAGGCAAATATATGGGGTGCTCTATCCGCATATGATACCAGCCCCAAATCTAGATAAGGATACTGCAACCGATGCCCACTCTACTACGGTGTGTAATATGGCACAACTCGTGATATAGTTACGCTAGAAGGGTGCTCCCCAATTCCAGAATAATAGGTTGCTCGGTCGAGCTGATCATAACCTCCCAGGTCATAACCAAGAGGTTATAGAGGAACCTCATGCCTGATGAATTTGTGAGGACTATCTAGATGATCAAGTGCATAAACATAGCCTCCCACTATGAAAAGAATCTGGCCTGGTACCAATCCTCGACGTGGATGCCTTCATGATCAATTCGACCCTAACCCTTGACACTCTGTCTACCAAAGATAGAATCTAACAGGGCCTTCCTCGCTGTGGTAGGAGAGGAGGTGATGGCCTTGCCATTAATATGTAAGTGAAAGATGTGGTAGACATCCTCTAGAGTAACAGTCATTTCACTCATCGAAAGGTGAAACATATTGGTGCATGCATCCCAGCGATGGGCCAATGCAGTCATATATGCCTGGTTAGGTCTAATAGTGGGGAGGTCCAAGACGTACTGAAACCCCATGATAGCAAACCACTCCCACTCCATGTCAGTGAGAGTGCAACATAAGTTACGAAGGAGATCAATATCCCTCACTCTGTTGGTCAAGCTCTGAGTGAAAGCAATCAAATAAATAAGAAAAATAATTAAAAATGACTCAAAAACGACAAAAAAATTAGAAAATATTATGAAAATGTAAAAACATGCAAAATCGTGATTGAAAATTTCAAAACAATCAAATAAAGCACTTCAAAATTACAATAAAATGCATTAATGCAAAGATAAATGAAAAAAAATAAAAATTAAAACAAAATTCCTAAGGGTGTCGCACCGCGGGTCGAAACTGCAGTAAATAAGGCAGTCAAAAATATGACTATTGTGATTTAAATCTCATTGCAGTTGATAGTTGTGATCCCCAATCTACCAATTGGGAACCGCATCTACCACCCACGGCTAGGGAACATGACCTTTTCAGGGTCATTTCCCTCCCAAAAATAAGCCTCAAAATTAAAGCCCTCCCCTCTAATCTAATCTATGCTAAACCTAACTAGGGTGAGGTTCATTATCGACAGTTTAATTTGGTTTGTTTAACCCATTATTTAGTGTGGTTAATTTTTAATGTGGTAATTTGCAAGCATGGTCTCGATTTGTGTGTTACCTTGGAAGCACCGGCTCCCCCGCTGGTCGACCATCGATGTGGATGGGAGGGAATAAATAACGTTTGTGGTAGCGTTTGGTGTCAGAATTTACTTTTTACCTCTCAGAGCTCTCAGTTTTACTGGCAGTTTCAGGTAAATAATGAAATTTTTCAAATGGGAAAACCTTATATATTTTTGGAATTTAGTTTAGACCGAATCTGACAACTGTGGTCCCTGAATTAGGGTTTTCCACCCATGGTTATGAGCCACAATTAAGGAATTTTACCTTCTTAGCATCTTCTGATAGGCGTGGTCAAAAAACTATAATAAATGCTCCCAATTCCCATCATGGAGAGCTGTAAAATAACACATTAAAAATACCCACTAGACCAGATAATTCAAAATCTGCAAAATTAACAAAAAAATAGTAACATTAAAATCCAAATGTGCCTCATATTTAGTTATTTACCCTATACACTTGGCGGTTGCAACGACTTGCGATCCATGCAATCTGGAAATATGAGTAAATTACCATAAGGACATTTGGAGTAAATTAATCGTTGAAATTGTATGCTTTATTTCAATCCCTAAGAAGGCCTTGATGGCTGACTTGCTCCAGGGGACCGAGATATTCATCACAATTCTCCTATGATATCTTCATTAAATCATCGACAATATGATTCAACATAATCCTAATTAGAATTTTCCTCATTTTGATTCCCTAAGAAGAACTTTGTGGCTGGATTGCTCCATGGGATAGAAATGGACAAGTACTATTAACAATTGCAATCATAGCTGATTAGGCCTTGCTAATAATTCAAATGCTAAATATTCATTTATTCAAGATCATTCATAGTGGTCAAGTGACCTCGTCGCTTCATTTAATTGTCATTACCCTCATCAACTCGTCATTTTAGGGGGTAGTCATAATATCAAATCATAATCAAAGTCAACAAAATATCCCTTGATCGTAGATTCCTAGATCTTATCAAAATTGTGTTTGTCTTATGAATCACTACCAAAGACTATCATAAGCTTACCATCTACTATGGCATAAAGCAAATATGACAGTTAGTTTGTAGCTCTCTTCCTTTCGGTTATATAGGCCTAAATCCTATTGTAGCACCAAAGCTACCCGAATGTCTGATGGCGAGTGCAAACTCTTTCAAAATTAAGCCTTCCATCTAGTTGGAAGAACTGATTCTAGGATGTGCATCCTCTTTGCAAGACTCGGGCATCTAATGTTGATCAGACTAATGATCATCATCCAACCTACGACATCATTTTAGGAGGTCTATTTTTTCTTAGCATTATTCGATCTCACAATGCATCTCAAAAGGGGCATCTGTAGACACCTAAAACATGTCATGTTGAGGCAACTACTCATATGGGACATGCTAGAAGACCATATGGAAGACCTTGGACATATATCAAGGTATAGCAATGGTTTTTACCACTCGATTTGGGCACCTTTTCCTAGTCAGTGCTAGCCGCTACTGACACCCCCTCCAATTGCTCATTTCCTTATTAGAATCTTGTGCAATATTAAGTGTGGATATACTAATTATCTATGGTTCCTATGGATACCAACCAAATATTTCTCATATTTTTCCTTCTTTTTTATTTCTATATAATATTTGAGTGGCTGGTTTACTTCTATTTATTTCTAGAAAATAGTGTGAATTCTAACACCCTGGTGCCTTTCACATACCTAAAAATCTCATTCATTGCTTGAAGATGTCTTTATATTGGATCACTTATGGATCTAGATACCAATGATACTGTAAAAGTAATATCTAGTTAATAGTAGTAAGATACATCAAACTATCAACCATACTCCTATATTTATTGATCAACATAAGGACTGCCATCATCCCTCATCAACTTCTCATCACAAGCTAGTGGAGTACCCATAGGCTTACAATCTTGTAGTCTAAATTTCTTTAGCATATCTTGGACATACTTGGCTTAGCTAATGAAGATCTCACCATGTGATTGGTAAACATCCATCCCAAAAAATAATACATCAAACCAATATCCATCATCTAAAACCAATCCATAATTACTTCATTGAAGGTCTTCATTGTGTCTCTTAAATCACATGCATAAATTAAATCAACATGGAAACAACCATAAACAACATCATTACCTGAAGTTTATATGTAAATAGTGGGTATAGTTTTGCTTCTCATGAATCCTCTCGCAAAGAACCATTTTTCTATAGTAGAGTACCAATCCTAAGGGTTTAATTGAGTCCATATAGGTCCTTCTTGAGATCATAGTCCCAATCCTTCTTGAATCTATTCTCAAAGCCTTGTATTTGGTCTACACAAACTTCCTCATCAATGAACCCATTGATAAATGCACTCTTCACATCTATTTGATGTAATTTCCATTCCTTTTGTATTTATATGGCCAAAAAACTATTGTGGTATCTTGTCTTGCAATAAGATCAAAAGTATCCTCATAATCTACACCACACCTTTGTACAAAATATTTTACAACCAATATTACCTTGTGTTTATCAATTATCCCATCACTCTTCAATTTGGTCTTGTATACCCACTTGGTATGAATTACATCCTTGTCATTTGGTGGCTAAAATAACTTCCAAGTATTCCTATTTTTAATTGACTCCATATCCTTTTTCATTGCATCAACCAAAACCTTTTTTTAGTTGTCTCTTCAAAGATTCTAGGTTTGCTATCAATACAAGAAAATTTATAAAAAGTTAATTCTTAATCAATTTCATCATCAATATTACTATTTTATTTTGAATTGATTTCTTTCTTGTTACTCTCCTCTCAAAATTCTAGTTAAACATTTATGATGGTGGATGTGGGAGTCTTGTTCTTCCTTGCAATAGTGGGACTCCTATTGAAAATATGCATTGTTGTCTTGTTGATTTAGCCCAAAATATATTCTCAAACCCCTTGGTTTCATATATACTCCTAGCTAGTTCTATAATTATTATGTTGTTCCTTTCTACCACTCTATTTTGTTGTGGAGTATAGGTGTTGTAAGTTACTTTTTGATGTAATTTGGAGAACAAAATTCCTAGAACACTTTGGAGAAAAACTCCCCACCTCTATATGTTCTCAAAATTTTGATAAATTTTTTACTTTCATTCTTATCTGTTGCTTTAAATGTCATAAAGGTTAGAAAGGTCCCATCTTTACTCTTTAAAAATAAAGCCCAGACAAAATATAGTCCCTTCATCAATAAAGAGAATGAATTACAATTTCATATAAATACTTGCATATAATATAGGACCACATAAATAATAGTAAACTGACTCTAATGAGTTCTTTGCACTCCATATTCTTACAAAAAAATTATCCTTGTGTTTCTTTCCATGTGCACACTGTTTGCACACTTCACTGCTCCTTGAATGAACTTTTTAAAGATCATGCTCCATGACGTTTTTGTACAAAACATGTAGGCTACCAAAGTTAATATGTTCAAACCTCTAATATTACAATCAAATTGAGTTTTTAATGGCTGAATAATACACTCCTCATGAAGTGTACAATATAAAAGGAATCATCCTAGTTCTTACCATTGAATATCTTCCAATAAATTTATCCCCCTAATTCTTTTCATAAATCAAGCACTCATTGTTATCAAAAATAAGTTTGAAGCTCTCTTATAAGAGCTTGTATATTCTTATGATATTATACCTCATATTAGTATTAATATTGATATCATAAATGTTTTCTTTTTCTTATATTATGTTAAGGCATAATTTTCCTTTTCCAAAAACCTACATAAGTTTCCCATCTTCTAACTAAACTTAGATTTTGAAACCCTCATCTATTTTCAAAAAATCCTCTCTACAAAATACCATATGGTTAGAGCAACCAAAATCTAAATACCATAACTTTCTTCTAGAAGTAGAAGAAAAATTACACTAAATATAATATTTTGAACTCTTACCTTCACAAAATCTAAATACTATAACTTTCTTCTAGAAGTAGAAGAAAAATCACATTAAAGTTAATATTTTTAAAACTTACCTTCATGGTATGCTTGAAAATATTTTTTTTGACCACCTCCTTGATTGCCTTGATATTGGCTACAAGATCCTATAATCCTTCTTCATATGGCCTAAATTTTTGCAACAATAGCAATAAATATTTTCTTGATTAACTTTATTTTTTCCCTTGGAGATTGCATACTCATTTCCCTTATAATTTACGTTAGACTTTACTAAATTATTTGTTGTCATTTAAAATTAATTATTATATTTTTAGAGATGTTAACTATTTCATCCCATATGTGGGTGAATAGAATCTATGGTAAGAACGAATGATAAATTGAAATTTTTTGATGAAGGTGAAAAATTAAAGGGTATATTTAAATTAGGAGATATTATAAAGCATAATTATTGATTATTTATATAGATGCTAGATGGTAGAATATGATGGAGTACTTTGTGAGAATATATTCGATGTCGAATTTCTTACTTTTCTTGACTCATTCCAAAAAAAACGTATCAGATCCACCATAGTAAGTTTGTATGAGCATGGATATTTTGTTTGTGTGAGAAGGTATAGTTATCCTCATCTAACAACTTGCCATTATAATTTGTTTTAAGGGAAGTCTAAGAAGATATTTCCATGTTGTATGAACAACTAGTTCTTAGATAAAATATTGTATGCTATGGGTACTACTAAGTTATGTAATAAGTACCTCAATTGAAGAGGAAGTTTATTTTTCCACTAGTCATAAGGGAATGGCTCAACTCATGTGTTCTATAATATTCATCACATAACTTTTCACCATAAAGTCATTTCCTTTGTGCAAGACATATATCATGACTACAACTACACTTATAGTTTATTTTAAGATACTTGTTAAGTTTAGAAAGTTTTCTATGCATTGTTATTGAATTAATATGAAATAGTATGGGTAGCCAAAGGTGTTACTAAAAATAATTAAAAATAATTTTGAGTAGTTTTTTTTTTGTGTTTCTAGACAACAGTTTTGAAAATAGAATCCTATCCTAAGAAGACAAACTTTCTTTGTAGTAGATTTGAACCCTCGATATTGCATAAAATAAAATAAAATGGTGCTTGTAAAATGAATTCACTTTGAAAGGTTCTTGTATGAATTATTGTATAGTCCCCATATTTTTGGTAAAATTTTATTATGCCTAAGAAGTGAGTGCATCTAGTTTATTTGTAATTGTGTCTAAACACAAAAGGAATTATATTTGTAAAGAATTTTACAATGAAATATTCATTGGAGTATTCTAATATTTTTGAGACGATGAATATTCTTTTGGATAAATAAAGAAAATATTAGTGAAGTATCAGTAAGTAGATCATTACAAATAATAAAATGCGCTACCTCGACTAGTGAGCATTTCAAAGCCTTGATAGTTATACATGCAACACTCAATCCTTATTTGAGAAGTACAATGCTTTACAATTAATAAATTTATTTTCATTGAACTATAATGATATTTTTTTAAATAAAAAATGCATTTAGGTAGTTAAAAGTTGTATAGAAGCATTTTATTAGGCAATTGTTTTTTTTATTATTTTAAATCATGAAATGAAAAAAGAGGGTAATAATTGTTTTTTGAAAGAAAATTGGAAGTCCTTGAAGTTAAAAACTCCCATAGTCTATGGTGATTTTTTTTACAAGGAGGATTACAATTTTTTGTAAAAGGTGCATTTTTTACAGTGACTAATACATTATTTTTTAACCAAATGTTTGCATCAAAAATAATATTGTACATATATTTAAAAAATATGTGCTTTACACAACCACAACATTCAATATAAATGATGCATTTTATTTGCATTTATAGCTAATGTTGTCATGTTAAATTACTATATATAGAGTCTAATATAGTTGACATAATGATATTTATAAGTGGTTGAGGAGGAACAAGGACACATTTTTTGTGATATTGTTTTCACTCCATTTATTACTAGACATAAATCCTAAAATTGAGAAGATAAAAGTATATAGAGAAGTTATGCCAATGTATGAGGATTTATCTTTAAGCAAGTGTTATTGATAGGATGAATATTTTTTTAGTACTACCTTGGTAGCATATACCAATCTATTTTACATATCTTAATGTCTCTATCATCTATGATTGTGTATACCAATAAGACTAACATGTTCCACATACTAATGGGTATATAAAAAATATTGATATATGGGACTCATGGTATATAGTAAATAAGAATATTTTAGGATATATAAAGAGCCTTCCCCATGGATACATCAAAAATATTTCTCATAGAATCTCATTTGCTCAAGGGTACAAATTTTTCCCCATGGAAGATAAAAATGAGAACTATACTAGTGGTCAAAAAATCTGATAGGAATGAAATCAATGTTGAACAACATGGGAGAAATATGGATGATAAGCTCTTAGTATCATTTTTAATTAGAGATATCCCTAAATAATTTAGAATATTTGTGACATCAGTTGAAGTATCATATAGAAGGGTGTCATTTAAAAATTTGGTAAACATGCTTCAATAATATAAAGTGGAAAATCTACTGAGATATGAGTTTCTTAATAATGCCCTTATCACCACAAAGAAATCATAAAAACATTCTAATAGTCCTATAACTTCTATGTTATCACTAAATCAATCTCAATGAAGGAGGATATATTATTATATTTGTAAAAAATGACTTAATACAAAATTTTGTAAATACAATTTTCTGACTAATGGGAAGTTGTAGATTCATTTACAACATCAACAAGGGACAAATCCATAGAAACAATGGTCTATTTATTATGGTCAATCAAAATAATATTGTGAAGAAAAATTTTAAATTACACATGAGGTCATCATGGCGAAGGAAGTGATAAAATTAAGAAATAAAGGAAATTATAAACAATCCAAGAAACAAGGTGAAATTCAAAAGTGTGCGTCATCCAAAGATAATGAATGTGAGGAATTTAAAAAACAAAGGTATTTGCAATCACTTATCAAAAAAATTGGTGAAGGATACTTTGAAAATGATGTGACAATATATTTTGATGTCGTTAAAAAATGTCATCACACTATTCACTCTTGACATCTTTGAAGTGCAATATAGAAAGCAAATAGAAATAATTGAAAAGTTGAAGCATAAGCATATGATGAAAGATATTTGTTGTGACACAAGTCATATTATTCAAAGCATATATTTTAGTTTTGATATAGGTGATTTGGAGCCTATAGTGGTTGATGTGTGTTGGTGTACATGTGATCTCATCTAAAGTAAAGATATAGATTGTGATACACCTAATTTCAATATTGTTGATGAGAATATATTTTATCTAGAAGATGGTTGTATCGGCCATGATAAAGTCCATATTGTTAGTTGAAAATAATAGTGATTCTCGTTGTGATAATGATCCATGGTATCTTAATATAATTGGTGATAGTGATAAAGACCATAGTGGAAATGAGGAAATTGGGTATTTGAATATTGTTGTTTATTATGATAGAGATCAAGTGGTAATGAAGAAATTGGATGATTTGAAAATCAGACCAAAGGTATTGGTTGAAAACTAATGAGAAAAATGGGATACAATAGTACATGTTTGGGAATATATGGGCAAGGTAGTATAAATACAGTCAAAGCATGAATTTCAATTTTTTTTAAATGATTGAAGGTCCAAAGATTTACCTAAACAGTAAGTATAGCAATATATTAACCAAACTTGTAGCTAGTTCTCATTGGAATTCATTGTAGCCTAGCTAGCAAAGGTGAAATAACCATACAAAAATCTATATTTATTAGTAATACATGTGAGCAAGATGGGCTTTGATTTTAATATTTATCAGAGATCTATGGATCTTGAGTTTGAGTTGGTGAGTTTTAGACCTCATACTAATGTGCCCACTCATTAAGTTTTGATGGTCTAGAATGGCTTGAAGGTTGCATGCTGGTCACTTTATTTTTCCAAAGGATAGAAGTCTCTATGTTAGAGCCAACAATTCACATGATATTCACCTTTAAAATCCATTAATCTAAGCCTTACATGTTTTAAGAATAGAGTATTAGAGTGGATAGAAGTTCCAACCATACGAATATGCCAACCTTACAAACATAGTGATACTACTGGTGATCCTATCCTACCCATAGTTGATATAGACCCAAATAAAAGAAAATTTCTCATAGCCAGTAAACTATTTAGAATTTGATCTTGGCTTCATAAGAGATGCAAATGTTGCCCCACAACAACTACCACTTGATCATGCTGTAATTCAAAATAGCTAGTCTTACTATGGAAAGTGGTCTTAAATCAAGATTCAATTGTAGACTCCCCAAGTAGGGGATAATAGAGGAGTTGGCACTCTTATCAAGTCAACCAATTTTTAAAGGGAATCTCCAACTACCTACTTATGGAAACTTCTTGCATCTTTAGGCCCAAAATTCATATCTATTACTTGTTTCAAAAATAAAAGGACAAGTTACTTTTGTTAAATGTGACAATATCAATTAGAGAGCCATACCACAACCAAATTGGATAGCCACATCTACAGAAAGAGCTTCCAACCCCTTATTATGGAAATATCTAACACTAGAAGGGTGATTAAGAAGATAAAAATAATTGTAATTGAGTAAAATTTTTGCTTACAAGGTGATCCCAATTTGAATAGGACAATCCCACCATGATGTTTTGACCTTTAAAATCAACAAAATTCTTCTCTTCTCCCATATAGAATGGGCAATAGGCCCAAGTGGGGGTAATCTTGTTGGATCAAATGGATCCATGTTAAGACATTAGGATAGACTATATTTTCCACCTCGACAATCTTTGTATGGGCATATTGGGTATCAAATGGATTGTGTCTAGCCCACCAACCCATGGGGAGAAGGGGAAAATATCGACTACTTCTACTAATGGGAAAGGAAGAGAGTGTTTTTGTTGTTGTTGAGAATTGGGTAAAACAAAAAGCTTATGCGATTACCAAAGAATGAAGAATAAGTATAAATTTTTGAGGGGTTTTTTTCACATAGTTTAATAATTCCAAGTACAAGATAGATATTGCATTGTGTTGTATCAAGAAAATTTTAAGCATTAGAAGAGATACAAGTTGTGCAACATAGACAACATTGATTTTTCCCCAGATATACTAAACACGGAGTGTCCCCTTGTTCAAGCCACCCTTTACAAATTAAAGGGATGTTGTTTTGATTAGGAACTTCTTGATTAGAGATATGGTGTATAGAAAACCATCTAAAGCTCATCATATCATTTGACTTATTGGAAACATTCATGATCTCAATATTTACAAGTGTCTCATATATATACCAAGGCTGTTTACATGTTGATTCTATGTCTTTATTATTATCATCACAAATTTATCACCTTGTCTTTATTATTATCTTCACAAATCTATCACCTTGCCATCATATCTTGGTCTCAACAAGTCTAACATCAAATAGGAAGTAGGTTGTATGGACCATAAAGGAAAATGATACTAAAAGACCTTTTATTCTTGAAATAATCCTTACTGTTAAACTATAACTAATTTATATTTTTATAATTACATTTCTTATACCTAGCTAAAAAAAGGGTTTGGATACTTGGGTCAGTAACCAATGTCATGTGCAAACTCTCTTATTCCCTATATATAACTTTATAAGCCTACAAGTGAATAAATAACAAGTGAAGTGGTTCATTGAAGACTCTTGGTAAATATTTTCATTAATGATCCATATTTGCAAAGTGTCAAGTTATAAGTTCCACTTGCACTAATTCTAGATGTCTTTACATTGCAACAAGCCTATCACAAGTCTAGGGTGTTTAAGGTCTAATATTGGGGTTTAACAGATAAACCATGGAATTATATTTGTTTTAATTTATTGTTGAGTCTTTAGTATCATTAATAGTTGACTTCTTTGTAGTCATCATTTGTGGGTTCTCCAAGATCTTCACCCTCAAGATTATAATATATATATTAAAAATAAACAAATATATATAAAAAATATAAGGGTGTTTGGGAATAAATCACAATAAAAGTGGCAAAGTTGCTTGTGAAAGTGGAACACTATAGCAAGTATATCAAGATTTTATAGGTGTGTGAGAATAAACCACAAACAAAATTGGAACATTGGATGAAGTGTTTGGCTTGATCCTTTAATAAGGACACATATCACAAGTGTCGAGTAAAAATTTACTTTCACATATACCTATTCTCAGTTATCCTCTCTTTCCCCTTCAAAACATATTGGCAAGACTCAATTTACTACAAGCTTTATCAAAGCTTTAGAAATTTAAAACAAATACACATTGAACTACCCAAGTGAAAAATTTCCTTGCTCCTACAAGGGGTCTCACACATACTAGATGTGTGGTATCTTGGCTAACCTTTACCTTTTTATATTTATACTAGACACTAGGATGTAATAAAAGTTAATTGGGTCTATGTATTTGCTATAAAGCAAACATGAATAAATATTCTAACATGTATGGAGGAGAAAAATAAAAAGGAAGAAAATACTAAAAGACCTGTATGGCATTGGGACAGGGCGACCTATGAGGTATGTGTACTGTTGAACAACAAAGAAATACAAGTCCAAAACTCCCCTAGTCACCATGTATGTCAAGTAGCTACCTCCATACTCAAAATTCATGCCATTGCTATTGAGGAGCACAACTCCATGAGCAACACCCTCTGCCCTCACATCCATATAAAATGGGTGAGACCCATACAAATCCACATAAGTATTCATACTCCCAATGTTCAAATTCTAGAGAGTATAGTTACTTCCACTACTATCCAATCTAAATCCAGACCTTGTGCTCTCTCCCATTCCATAAAGAGCAACACTAGGAGGAAGCATATTATAAATATCCAATCACTGATCTTTAAACACCATTTTCCCAAATGGGTGCCCATTGCCCTGATTAGAATTAAACAGAATTTTACCAATGGAATTCCTTGTAACTAAAAAGCCAAAGGGGTTGTTGGTATAGGAAAACCATAGTTCATACCCCTAGGAATTTTTGATATCAGCACTATTATTATCATATCTGGCCACCACTTCTCTGGGGACTTACCACTTGGTTTTGTAGCATCAGTGATGTAAAATATCAAGGTGTCACTAGTATCATACCTTGAAAAAATAAATAAATCCATGGTCATAACTATATCATATTTAAATCTCTAAAAATTATACTAAGGATTGAATATGGGTACCTAACCAACATATTAAGTTGTTGGATATCTAGACCATAAAGAGAATTGTTGGCAATAAGCTGTAGTTGGGCTATTAAGGATTTGCCATCCTGTTTTTGGGAGATCAAGGTGAGAGTGTAGCATGATCCAAGACCTTGGCATACCTCTGCTATCAACAATACTGATAAACATGCTACTGACAAAATTAAACTAAAAATATATTTTTTGCATTGAATTTTGTCTGATTCTCCAACATGTTTGTCATCCTTGATACAAGTAGATATATAGAACAAGTTGGATCTGCCCATGCTTCCTATTGGACCATTGTTCCTCTCTAGAAAAGAGGAAAGAGAAGGCTCAGAAGCAAAGTTCGTTTTGAAATCGTCATATCAAGGATGATTTTAGAAACGCATGATGCACTAAAGCTAATTACAAAGGTTTTACATGAAAATTAAACATGACATATACTTTTATTTTTTTTAAGTAATAATACTAGGGCGGTTATAAACCACCCTATTAGGTTCTGAGAGGTCGGTTATAAACCACCCTAAAATACCCTAAGAGAGCGGTTTTTAACCACCCAAATAGACCCTAAGAGGGTAGTTTTTAACCGCCCTAATAGACCCTAAGAGGATGGTTTTTAACCACCCTCATAGTGATAAACTAAGGAAGTTTTCGAGGAAATTTATATCCTCCCTAATAGACCCTAAGAGGGCATTTTTTTGAGATGGTTTTTAACTGTTGTCATATGGTACAGATATTTTACGATACCCCCATAGACGATGGTTGAATAACCATCCTTGAAGGTCTTTAAGGGTAGTCAAAAACCACCCTTAAAGACCCTTTTTGGTCTAGTGGCATAAGCTTTTTCTAAACAATCATGAGCTATTTTTATATCCTTTGCATCACATGTAATATCTATTTTTGGAGCAAGTTCCTCTATCTTTGTCATGAATTCTAAGTCACAAGTATCAATGCTTGCATCACAATTTTTCTTTTCATTTTGATTAGGATCACAACATGTATATTTTTCATTTTTATGAAGATCATTAGTATCACAATATGTGTTAGTCATCATTGGCCTTAATTCTATGGTATCATAATATTCATTCGTTGTCATAGGTCTTAAATCATTTGAATCATAGTAAGAATCTTTCACCATTGTTTGGTTCCATAATTCTTCAATTTTTCCTTATTTTCTTATTTTGGAAATATTTATATTGATTATTCCCTTGTATATTGTTTTCCATAGACTAACAGGTACAATAACAAAATTTTTATAACAATCATTAGCATCATTAAGAATACTTTTTATGCATTATTTAAGTATTACAAATTCTTATTTTTTTCTTCATTGGTAATATCAACAAGCTTATTCTTCAAATATTTAGTCATTTTATCTTGTTTTCTAGTCTTACATTTGAGAGCTTCATTAGAAAGTAATGACATATACATTATCTTTCCAATATCTTGCCTTTGAGAGATTCATTAGAAAGTATTCAATTGCTTCATCAAGCTTTGAACTTAGATGATCTCCAAGAATTGAATTTCTTTTTTTGATCTTTGGCTTCTTGCATGATTGATTGTAAGACTCTCTTTTCATTCATTGATGCATCCTTTTGTCCTTCACATTTTTTTTATCATGTATTGTGTACAACATTTTAAATTTTACAATATTTCCTTAGTATCCTCTAGTTAGTCATCTTGAATGTATATTTGTTCTTCTTGAAAGCATATGTTTTCTTATTCAATTATTTTTGACAAGTCATGTTTTTGTATTTCTATTTTTTGATCATTTATTTTTCTTTTCACTTGATTTTTCTTTGCCATGTTTCTTTGAAGTTGACAACCTTATGTCTCCCTAGTTTTAAATAAATCAAAGTTTCTAAATTAAATCCTATGAGGTAAAAATCTTATATCTCCCGAATTTAAGAAACTAAGAAACTAAGAATTTTACAAAATTATTTTTTTCTAAGTTTGAGGTTGAATACATTTTTGCTCCAAAATTAATTAATTTTTTAAATAATCTCTTATTTAAAAAATTAATAAAGTAAATCTAAAATCTTATTATTAAAGAAAACTTGATGATTCCTACTTATCACTCCATATATTATATTAAACCTTATTACTCCTTAATTAACTTTATCAAAAAATTAAATAAAGTATTAAATTATTTATTCAAACCTTATCACTCCTTAAATAACTTGGAAATCCTAAAATTAAAAAATTATTTTCCAAATTGTGGAATGCACATGCCTTATCTTCTTTGAACATTATGAAAGCTGCAAATTCATTTTATTTGTTTCCTCATGTGTGTAGGTAGACTTTAATCAATTCCTTTGAATGCAACACTCCTTCAAATGAATGTTTCATTTTTGGAAGAAAAAAATATGAAAAAATTGAGTATCTCAACGTTCCTTTGTATTATGTTTTTAGGTGGTTATGCAATAACAATTATTTTTTATATTTCTACCTCCCTAAATCGACTATGAATGTTTCACTACCTTCTACCAATGATGTGTTCTACCAACATTTACTCAGTTCATTCATTCTCCTTTTGACGTAATGTAGAAAATTTTTGAATGGATTTTGGTGCTTCTATTCCTTGTGTTGGCTTTACATGTTTCCTTCTTCTTGCATAAGCTTGGTTGTGACTTCTCTCCTTCTAGAAATGACTCTTGGATTTCTTCAATGACAGTGGATCTTCTCCTCCAACAATGGCTCTTGGATTTATTCTTCTACGATAGTGGCCCTTACCCTTCCAATAATGGCTTTTAGAGTTCTACAATAATGACTCTTCTCCTTATAGCAAAGGCTCTTGGAGTTCTCTCCTGCAATAGTGGCTTCTAGCAATGGTTTTGCTTAACTACATTCTTACTGCACTTATTTTCCTTATTTTTAGTTGATGTACTAAATATTTTCGCTTATGAATTATTCTTATGCTACTCTTTTTCGTTTAGGTTAGATTTTACTCATTATTACATTGGTGATGGATGCTTCATGTTCTCCTTATTGTGTATGCTCTTTCACATTGATTTAAGATGAATAATACTACCCTAAAAAAATAATTCTCGGGCATCCAAAATCTATACACCTTGAGCATCCTTGAACTTCTCCTCTTCTAAAAATAGCTTGTTGACTTGCTTTAAATTTTATTTTGTAATCTAGGGCCTCTTTACGATCTAACTTCTACTTTTCTCAATAGTTGTTTAGATTTCCTTTTCCTTCAATAAAATTTCTATTTATAGGTTGGTCTCTTGTCTAATGTTGTTAATAGTTTTTTTTTTTTAACTGCAACTCCTCTATATATTAAAATTTTTTGCTACATATTTTGATTCTAGAGGACTCTCATTCCTATTTTCTTTGCTTGTGATGGCTTCTAAGATGACTACTCACTCCTATATTTATTTCATAATTTTAATTCCTTTTATTTATTTTCAAATGCTCCAATGTTTAACTTTTCTTTCCTTTTTTATAATACCAAATGGCTATTTTATATTTCAATAATACCAAATATTTTTTTTAATAATTAAGTAATCTAATATTTATAAAATTTCTAAAAACTTATAGCTCCTAAGGAGTACATGTTCTCACTTTAAATAAATGGAAAATATTTACTTTGTACCTTACTATTGGTTCTTATTCTCTATTCTCTATGGTAGTTGCAACAATAGATGTTTGGTCTAGATAATACTCCTTAGGTACAACAAATACTTCCATGACAAGATGCTAAAAAATTCTCTTAAGGAAAATTTTTCTTAATTGGGCTTGTCATTGAATGGTGATGATTGTTCCAATTCTTTCATTTAGATTCTTCATGAATTTTCATAACACTCTATAGATCTAACTTTTTATATCACTTTGTAGATCTAATACCGCTATTAGCTTTCTAGGTAGATTAATTAACAAAAAGCTTTATCCAAAATTAATTATAAATCAAATATATGGCACTAATCAAAATAAAAATGAATCTCAATATTGAAATAACAACAATATTTCACAAATATAACTCAGATGTACACAATATCATAATATTATAAGAATTGTTGTAGATTAAATTACATTGCACAGATATTTGTCTCCAATATATAATTTTACATGAATTTTCAGTACTCTGACTAATGCTCTCCTCAAACATCTAGTAAATGCATCCTTTCATATTCATATCATAAAGGAAAAACTCTCATCTTGCCACATATCAATGTAACTCTTCGTTCTCTCTCTTGACACATACATTATATACAATATTAATCAACTACTAAACTAATATTTACAAGGGGACCAAATTATGAAATACTTCCAACATTCCAACTAGCTCTATCCTTCCCCTCATGCACTTTGGCTACCTTCTCCATAGTCCCTATATTAGCCTAAGTTTCCTTCTTATCAGACACTACCATAATTTTTGTGAATTTATTCCAAGTGACCTCCCAAACACCATCCAAGGATGAAAAGTTTTCTCTAAACAAAATTCCATTTCTCTCCAACCACACTTGCCACCAAATAAATTTTAGTACAAGATTCCACCTGAGGTGAAGATATCTGTATTTAAATCTACCCCTCTTCCATATTTATCAAATATTATTCTAATTCAAATCACCATTGGATTAAATTTTATAAGATAAAACCATCACTCCTAGATATGACATGGGAATGGACACTTAAACATCAAGAGGTCAAATATTTCCTTATTTTTGTAGCATAAAAGACATTAGGATGGACCAATGATTACCCTATCTCTCAAATTAAAAAGAATTCCATTGTGCATGAACTACTAAACAAATAATTTTACTTTTGGCCAACCCTTTAAGTACCAAATTTTTCTTCAATATTCAACTTGATATGCATGAGGAGCTTCTAGAAGGATCTTGTCATATCCATCCTTCACTATGTAGACTCCAAGGATCCTATAGCCCCAAGCTAATTCATCCTCATCATATCTACTAATGAGAAATCTTTATACCGAGATTTTAGTCATGATGGGTGTCTATTTTAGATGGATTGAAATTGGCCAATCATCCAACTTCTTAAAATGTTTAAACATATAATCCCCCAACTGACTAGTGTTAAAATAACTTTCAATCTACATCAAATACTTTATTTCCATGGCTTTTTTTACTAGTTTCATTTATGGGAATTCATCAATGATAGGTGGGTGCTAATCCCATGAATTTATCCAAAATTGTGCCTTCTCCCCACTCCCTACATTCCAAAATAATATATTTTTCACTACCTAAGATGCTAACTTTAGATCATACCACATTAAGGAACCATTACCATCCAAAGGTACCTCATTTAGGTTCACCTATACCAATTATTTACTAGTTAAAACTCTACTGAATAAAGAAATTGGCTAGAAGATCAACCTCTAGTAAAGCTTTCTAACCAAAGCTTTATTATTTGACTCTGATATCCCCAGTTCCAAATATACCTTAAAATTGGGTTAGATTACTTTCTCCCAACCTACAAAGACCTATTTTCTCTCTTATTTTACTCCTCCCCATTAAAAATTTCAAGCCATCTTGTCCAACTCTTTCGATATGACTTGTGGGGTAGCAAGGATATAAAAATTATAAATTGGCATGAATTGAATGATTGACTACAAAAATGTTAATATACCCTCTAATATTAACCATTTTTGAGACAAATGGTTAATTATTTCTTTGATATGATCCAAAATATTCCTCTATACAACTATCTTCAATTTTTTAAAATGTAAAGGGATCCCCAAATATACCATTGGGAGAGAAGGCCTTATGAATTTGAAGTTCTCTAAAATTCTATCCTAAACCCTTCAATCAAGATTTAATAAGACCACTTTGGATTTATTATCATTGATGACTTTGTTTGTGGTCCTAATTTAAATATTAAGAGTATGTTTGATCATTCTTGCTTTCTTGAGGTTGGCCACTCCCACCAATCTTGTGTCATCCACAAACTATAGGTGAATCAAAACCTCCTCACCCACATTTATACCTATTAGCAAACCCTATTATCTTCTCATTAATATGATTCCACCCAAGCCTTCAACTAATATAAGAAAATATAAGGGGGCCAAGTATCTCCTAAACGAAGGCCTTGAATGGCTCCAAATGGTTGCAATGCAAGGCCTTTTATTAACATTGAGTATGTCGGAGTAGAAACACAACTCATGACCCATTCTATCCAATATTAATACAAAGAAAAGGTTACCATCATCCTTGACAAGAAGATTCACTCCACCCTATTATAAGCCTTTGACATATTCAATTTTGTGAATATTCCTCTATTGCCATATTTTTGAATTGAGTGGATTACTTGCTAAGCTAGAACTACACCATTCAAGATATGCCTCCCTCTATAAAACACCCTTGCTATAAGGAGATAATGCTATGTAGGAGAGGTTTAAGGTGCTCAGCCATTACCTTCATGATTATTTTATATGTGACTTTATATAAGGTAATAGGTCTATAATCTAAAATATGCATCTCCTCCTCCCATTTTAGAATTAATACAATGAATGTATGATTAATTGATTTAAGCATTCTTTTATTGTCTCTAGAATCTTGTATAACAACCATTACATCCTCCTCCAAGTTGTCCCAAAATTTATAAGAAAACTCAATTGGGAAGCCATTTATATGTGATAGTTTTTACATATTCATTCCAAACACTACCTTCTTCAATTTCTCTCTATAAATGGATTTAAGTAGGACCTTATTTTCTTCTTCAAATATAATAGAGGGTATGACAGTATGAAATTATTTTTGAGCTTATTTTTCTTGCACCATACTTTCCTTAAAATAATTTAAAAAAATAATCCATTGAATATAAATGCGTACCTAGGATTGTATCAAATAAGTGCCTCTTCTCATCTTGAAGAGCTTCCATATTGTTTGTCTATCTCCTAGAACAAGCAACCCAATGGAAAATTTTGGTGTTTTTGTCACCTTCTAATAACCAATTGGTCCTTGCTTTCTATTTCCAATAGATATGCTCTTAGTTGTTAATGTCCTCAACTAATTGATGCAATGCATCATTATCTTCTTTGAACTACTCTATAATTATTAATTCCTTGAAATGTCTTTTCACCTCATCCCATATGGCTACAAATGGAGCTCTTTGGACCTAGTTGTTTATCTTGTTAGCTCACCTCCATTGCTTTAGTTGATCCTTGACATAATGAAGCTTCTTGTGGAATCTAAACATTGTTGTCCCATATTTCAGGCGTCCCTCTTCCCACCACTATGGGGTTTTCTTCTAAAGTTCCTCTTTTTGTAACCAAACATTTTAAAATCTTATTGGTTTATGATGTTTCCCTATCTTGATCTTCCCTACCAACAGAATGAGAAAGTGATCCAAATTTGGACACTCCAAAATCTAAAATGTTAAATTATATTTCATAAATGCCTCCTTTGAAGCAAAAAAATGGTCCAACTTCACCTTCTTACTATGTGGCTCTCTCTTATTAGTCAAATTATAGTTGGTTCTGGGATATTTAATATCCACCAAGCATAAGGCATAGACCTAGGAAATCATAATCCATTCCCTTGGGTCCAAAATTTAGGTTCACCTTCTTGATATTTATATTATAATTTAGCATTAAAATATCTAGCAACAATCCAGACAAACTCCTCCCTTGATGCTCTCATATTATGCACCATATTTGATTGATGAATATGACCATCTAGGTTTTGGGTCCCATAATGCGATTAAAACCCGCTCAACTATCACATTGTTCCTAAAATACTATATGAGGACACTCCTCCAAGCTATATGTTCTATTAGCATCCATTCAAGAGAGTTTGAGAAGGTCACTATCCCCCTAAGGTCCCTTGGGAAACCACTTCTATATGATCAACACCCCTACAAAGTCTATTTATTATTTTACACATAAGATCCAATAGTATTTTTATCTCCTAGATAAGAAAAAAAATTGTTTTACTTATTTCTAAGAGTCTTTGAATAGCAAAATGATGGCTTCTACTATTTAAAACATTAATATTCCATGATTGTATAATCATTGGTTACCTTGAGACTAGTAAGATTCTATTGGCCTCACCAATATCCCAATGATCAATTTGTCTCCTTGAGTTGCTATCAATTCCTTATTTGATTTTCTACCCACTTATTGAGAGTTGATATTATTTGATTTCTTCTCCACCTGGCTTATCCCTAGAGTTATATTTTTACTATTCTTTTCTGCCACACCCATGATGACATCCTTATTATTGCGCAGTCTTGGTTATGCACTATTTATACCCTTGTAATATCTGATTGTGGTAACTCACTACACTCTATTACCTAGTCTATGATAGGAGGAGTTAAAAGAGGGTCTTGAACATGGTTGTTATTATTTTAATTATTCCCATCCACTCCTTCCATGAATTGTTATTCTTCCTACTCCACTAGTGTCTTGAATATCTCATACCTATTTGAGGGCTTGAGCTAAATTTTATATTTACCATATTTTTCTTTTAACTTCCCCTTTTAAATTGTTCAAAATCATTTCCCTATGCTTCTTCTCCCTAAGAAAGGTTAGCTAGTACTTTATTGAATGTTAACTTACCCTCCTTATGATAGTTTGATATTACCAAAGGAGCCTCTATTTTTGTGTTCATATTTTTTGGACAAGACTAGGCCTAATGCCCATAGTTATGGTAAAATCTACACCTAAAGGGCAACAACTCATAGACTAGTTCCTAAATCCAAGATGGTCCTGCAAGATTGATTTCCACCTTTACTAGCAAAGGTTGTTTGAGATCCATTTCCACATATAATATAGCATAAATAGTCATGTTTCCTTCCATTGTGTCTCTAAAAACACCCAAATATATTCTAATGGAATTATTGATAATTTCCAATACCTGATCACTCTAGAACTCCATTGGAAATGCATTCAAATAGATCCAAACCAAGGCAACAATAGGTTCAATTTAGAGAACAAATCCTACTCTCTAGGGCTAAAAAAATATTCTTATTGGACCATGATTCCTATTTTATGATTTGAAAGCCCTATTTCTATCAGTAAGTGAGAAGAAACTAATAATAAAATATCCATTACTAATCAACCATAATGAATACAAACCAAGAGACTCCCAATATTGTTGGACCCATGAATTTATAGATTAGGTCATGATTGGCTCTATATAATACTATTTATTCTACTATCATCTGCTCAATGACAATCTTTGTCCTTGATTTTGACTATGACAAGAATCCATTGACTCTTTGAGATGTTGATATTTTCTAGTAGCCACAAAGAGCATTTTTAGTATAGTGTTTTGTGCTTCATCAGTCTCTATTAGATATTTTTCATTAAAAAAATCCATAAATAAACTCTATCTAAAAGAGGATTTGAAGGCGTCCCTATTGGGATCTCCTAAGGAAGCAATCTTGTCTTCTATTTTTTAGCAATCAGAAAGTACTTCATCTATCCAGTTGAAGCCCTAGTTTTTCCTTTTATAGTAATTTCCTTCCAAAAATCCGTCTTGGGGATTTTGAAGGCTTTCTTTTATGTTTTTTGTCTAAGAATAACTTATATTTTATAGGTTTTTATTCCATGTATCCTACACAAAAGAGTTCATTGATGTTAATTTCAAGTGGTTTCTTTTGTTTCACTTCAATTTGGTTAATGTTTCTATGGATACTATCTTCTACCTCATAGAGTTTTTCTAATTAAGGGTATGTTGTTGTGGTTGTTTCTCTTTATCAACATAATTATTTGTATGCAATATTGATTATATTTATTTAGTACCATGACGGACTCCAAATATAAATATAATTTTCTTTTTTAGCTTTCTAGAATAGATGGGTGCCCAAAATATTATGGGCCAACTTGATTCACCTCATCATAAAAATAATAACCATTTATGGTGTTCCATTTCATATTTATATGAGGTTGACTTCTCTATAGTCAACTTATATTTGCGTATATATTTGTATCTTCATATTCATAAGTTCTAGTCTCAAGTAAAGGCATGTATCAAGAAGCACATTTAAATCTAGTAGGTTGACCCCAAGGATCAAGGTATCATTCAATCATGATCACGTGGTTTCAATGGGTTTTTTTATTTGATATGAAGAGGAAGCTATAATTCTCATTACCTGGATCCAAGGATGTGTTAAAATGGTGTTGTATGGTGCATGCCATTGGAAGACTAGAATTTTGACCAAAAGTCTTCTAGGGACACATGTAATAGGAAACCAAATTCACTTATTAGGAGAAGAAAGAGATTTATTATATCTATGATGACTAGACATAATAATTTTTAGGTCACTTTGGCAATACTTAATGGGTTAAATACAATTGGGCAACACATGCAACTACCCTATTGTTTAATCAACATATTTAGACTCTATTAAGAGTTATATTTTATTCTAGAAACACAAGAGGGTCTCCCTTTATATATATGTCTAGTATAGATATCATAACTTTTATTGAAAAAACAAGAACTAAATTGGGAGAGGAATTTTGGTCAATTTCAATGCCATTTATGGTGTAAGCCCTCTCTTGATCTTTTATATATTTTGGCAAAGTTAGATGACTCATTTTATTTAGTATATTTATTTCTACATGGAAAATGGGTGTATCAAAACATCTAATAAACTTATATTTGTAGATGTAAAGCCTTAATATTTAATCATATCCAAAGGAGTGACTTTAAAAAATTATTAAGAGTTAGTATTTTAAAAATAATAAATTTGAGGAGCATCAATAGGTTGTAAATCTTGGGTTTGATAATATTATATTTTCAATTGCAATGTTTAGGTTTAAGAAACATTGGTCCATTATGAAGCATGTCAATTATTAGATTGAGGTCTTTGAAGACTTTTGCTTTTATCTTGATATATTTTGGTATTATATTTAGGATTGACACTAAGATATTTGGTTCCTCTCCCTCATTGGGATAGGAGACCTTAAAAATCCTATACGATTATTGCATATCTCATAGAAGGCCCTTATTCAACACCCTTGTCATGGCCTACCTCCAAAGTATACCTATCTACTTTTTATTAGTTTTCAAAGCCTCTCCAGCTACGTGCTCCAAGATCAAACAAATTCAGAAGAGATTTCTTTGGTCTGGCCCAGATACCCAAATAATAATTTTGTTAGTTGAATGGGATACAATCTATCATTCTAAATCTCAAGGATACATCAGGTTCAAGAGAATAAGAAAAACAAATGCAACCCTCATTGCTAAATAGGCATATAAAATCTTTACCAATTCCAATATTGAATGGGTCTCCATCGTTAAAATAAAATACTTTCAGTATCACAAATTCATGGAATAATAAATCCCTTGTCATGGCTCTACTTTCTAGAAAAAATTTCATCCAATACAAACCTATTATTCAAAGAGGCACCATATGGCAACTTGGTAATGGCCAAACCATAGATTTCTAGAACGATCCTTGGATATGTGACTATCCTCTTCTTGATGATCCTAACCTTGTTGTCCTCAAACCCTTCATCGATCAACTTTTTGGAAGTAATATTTCTCATATAATCAGCCATGTCCAAGGTCAGCCAAGGTGGAAAACTATACAAATACCTAATATTAGTATGGAATCCACATTAGCTATCAATTCTCTCTCAAATTTGCTTCACTCCTGTGTTATTCCCTCCTCAGGACCCAATGATCATCCTATTTGGAAGGAATGTGATAGTGGGTTGTTCAGCGTTAAATATGCATACTTCCTCCAAGATGAACCCCATGTTTGTTCGATCCTTGTAAACCTCATTTGGAATCAAAACCTCATCCTTAAACTCATTGTCTTCTCCTGGGTAGCTATCTAGAACAAAATTATAATCATGGATAATTTGATCAAATGAGGTATGGTAATTCCTAATTGGTGCTACCTTTGTTTTTTTTATTGGGAGTCAACCCAACATTTGTTTATTGAATGTGTTTTTTCTAAAAATTGTCCTTAGTTTCCTGTTAAACACCTTTCATATTGTTTGGGCCCAACTAAGAACTCTCCTAGACTTCTTTACTCAATGACCAAACCCCTTTCACAACACCAAGCTTAGATCCCTTTGGTTCTCCTGCCTTCATCACTTTCTATGGTAAATATGGCTTGAACGCAATAATCGTGCCTTTTATTACAAATCCAAAGACCCCATTTCCATAGAAAATAATATTATAAGCTTTGCCATTAATAATGCCCAACTTATCCTTTGTCTCAAAGTGTCCAATATAGGGTTAGAATCCTTCATTGCTTCATCCATAAATATATCCACGAAACTCACTAAAACTCCTTCTCAAGCTATTTTTATAACTAATGTGAAGTGGACTTCTCCCCCTCAAGGGTGGATTAAATTGAATTTGTATGGATCGTCTAAAATAAATCTAGGGAAAGAAGGAGGAGGAGGAGGCATCGTATAATACTGCAATGGTTTAATTATCACTACCTTCTCTAATAATCTTGGAGTTCAAACGAGTTAGGAGGCTGAGGCCAAATCCCTCTTTAGAGGTCTGTTAATTTTAAGCAATATTCATTATAAACTCATAGTTGAAGGTGACTCTTTGATTGTGATCAATTACCTCATAACAGATAGCACTTGCCTCGAGAGTCAACAACATCATATGAGAATACAAAATATTACTGCAAATCCATCTCGATATCATTGTCCAACATGCTTATAGGGAAGCTAATGGAGTTGTTAATAGTCTGGCCAATCAGGTACATAGTCATGCTTCTATCACCATTTGGTATGATAACATTCCTTAATAAATTTTTAATGCAACAATTTAGGACAAGCCTTCTACATTTTAATGCTTTCTCTTGGAGCCTATCCATTTGGCTCCTAGCATAAAAAACTAATACCAAAATCCAAAGGCTTGGTATTTATCATTCAAAGAGCTCTCTATTGTGTCTACTAGGGATTATGATTACTTGTACTCTAAATAATATCAGATGCCAAGCTAACTCACCCTTTTACCAAACATCAATAAGCCTTAGACCTTTGCTATCACCTACATGTCCTTTGAGGATTGTCAAGAATTAAGTCAATGTGCCTCTCCATCATCATTTGAGAAGCCTTAATCATCCTCATGATCTTGCTATAACCAGGTGGTATTTGTGGAACCCTATTGCCAAAATGGGACCCCCACTTTTATTGTACTTAGCAAGGTTCACCTTTGTTGTTTTTTTGCCTAATCATGGTGTTTTTATTTTTTCATTGCTTGCCATTTTTTATTGCCCTGCTTTAGCCAACCCTTTTTCCTTAACCATTAACCACCATTTCCATGTTCCCCACTCCACCACTCCCCATATACCACTCTGCTACAACCCTCCCACCATCAACCCCTACCCTCATGTGGTTTTTAGTGCTTCTTTGAGATCTTTAGGGATGTCTTCTGCCACCCTTGAAGGTAATTATTTCCAATGCACCAATCATTCCTTTGATTTTCATATTAGAAGTAACTTTAAGTGGTACCTTTCCCACCATTGCAATATTTTTTGCACCTTGGTTCATGATTCAATCTATCGTAGAGGCCAAAACCACCAATGATCCCTAAAGAACTCTAAGTCCAAAAATTTTGGTATGGTAGAATACCTATTTATTTCTATCCTTGGCACAATTTAGGTCTATTGCCTTATCCATCACATTATCCTTTGGCCTTTTGGGGTCCTATGCCTCTGGACCTAGTTACCAAAACTATTTGATTCCACTAAGATGTTGCCCAAGTCTACCCATTCCATTCCCATGGCCTTGCTTGAGCTAGATAATGTCCAACTTGACCCTATCATTGAATTTATCCTCACTACCCATGGCCTCATCTCGTTCCTTAGAAAGTTTTAAGTTAGTTATGAGGAGGTTTCTGATGCAATTACCCGTTGAGTGGTATTTTCACCCAATTGTGAAAGTACACTCTTCCTTAGGATTTGGGTTCCAAATCCCCTCTTGCAAAGAAGTTAAACAAACGACTTCTCCAAGGTCTCCGCTATATTAGCATTTGCATATGTGTATTAGTAATCTCAAATAAAGATATTCACTTTAAATGCTTGGAACACCTTAGTGATTGCAAGTAACTATAAACAAGGGGCAATGTTGGTTTATTTTACCATGAAACTTTAGTGATTGTTCATTGAACCAAAATAGAGCAAATGTGAGTTGGCCCTCATATGACCACGATGTAGTGCTCAAATTACCCCTCTTTCGTAAAATTAGAATTTTTATGAGGAGAGGGTAATTTTAGGCTCAAAAAATGGAAATTTGTGAAATGCCATAAAACATAACTCCTTCAATGAAATTGGAATTTTCATGAAGGGAATGTCATCATAGGCTCATGAATGCAAAACATGAAACTGAAAAAAATGAAATTTGACCTTAAAATGGAAATTTTCTATTTTCGGATTTTTTAAAATCTGTAATAAAACAACAACTTCGATGAATTTTTAAAAATACTAAACAACTCCGAAAATGAAATTTCAAAGTGCGTATTGGAAGTCTGAAGTATAACCTACGCAATGGTGAAATTATTTTTGGATTTTGAAATTTTTTAAATGTTTATTTTAATGCCTGAAAATTAAAAAAAAGTTAAAATTTCTGGAAAAATAAAATGCAGAAAAATGAAAATGAAATGCGAGAAAATGGAAAATAAAATGCATTCAGTATGATGCTATCCTATTTCGACAAAACCGAAGATGTGAGGTTTCCATGCATGCAACCTAACCTATTGGACTTGCAAAACAAGCACAATCCGGGTAAGCTAAGTGTTGGCTCCTAGGGTTTTAAATGAGGTTTTTCAGATTTAAACATTCGCATGAAGCAACCAAGAAAACTTGCATAAACTCCATTTACAAGCCTAAAATCTGAAAAGGGGAAAAATAGACATTTAATCTTGCATGCAGAAAATGACTCCTTCTTTCTTGTCCATAAGATGCAACTTTCTGAAACTTCCTGTATTAAAGATTTGTCATTTTACAATAACAAAATTTTTTGGTTTTCCCAAACCAGTCAATGGAAGAAAACAACTCAAACAGGTCCAGAATGGCCCTCTTGCCTTCAAATCTGCAACTCTGCTCGCGGGAGTTTCCAACCCCTCAAAACATCCTTGCTTGGCGTATTTAAAATTTTTAGGAAGCTTTTCGTTTCATTTTCCAATGGCTGTTCATTTCACCTTCCCTTGTGCATGCATGTGTTTTGGTTTCCAAAAAGGCTTTTCGTTTCTATTTTGTGGCCCTTCGTTTCATTCCCATGGTTTGGCTTCCTCTGTTTGGTTTTCTTCACTTTTCTTTTGATTTCAAAAAATGTTTCCTTTTCTCCACATGGGCATGCGTCCGCTTCCTTCCATGTGTAACGACCATCTTAAATGATTTCAAATCATTAAATATTCCTTATGTAACGTTTTGTCTTATTCATTAGATTTTGTCCTTATGTGACAAATTACCTTATTCAATCTTCGATTCATTCCTTATAGGTCCACGTCATTATGTAGTCTTCAGTTCCACTATCCTGGTGTTCATCACTAATATCAGCGCACTGTCCACTACTTTTTTTTGCCCTTTTTGAGTCACGAAAATGCAACATGTCACGATATCGTGACACTTTTGTTTCTCTGCCTGCCTGCCTTTTTTGAGTCGCGAAAATGCAACATGTCGCGATATCGTGACACTTTTTCTTCCTTGCTCTTTCTCTTCTCTTTTGGCCGTGAAAATGCAACATGTCACGATATCGCGACACTTTTTCCTCCTTTCTTTTTCTCTTCTATTTTGAGTCACGAAAATGCAACATGTCGCGATATCACGACACTTTTTCCTCCTTGCTTTTTCTCTTCTCTTTTGACCGCGAAAATGCAACATGTCGCGATATCGCGACACTTTTTCTCCTTGCGGTGTTTTGCTTTTTCTTTGATCTTTAGCATATGGGCCACTTCGGTCTTCTTGGAAAATATGCAAAAATGTGGGTCCCCAATTTTGGGGTACGTTGTGGAGCAACCACAACAAATGGCGACTCTGCTGGGAAATGCTCCTGAGCATTTCGGTGAGAACTCAACCTGAACACCTTCAAAACTCAAACACAAGCGTCAACAAATATCCCAAGAATGAAACTAGACGAGAAATACATGAAGCATTAGAATTATTAAGCATCAGCTCGGTGTGTGCAATGTGCTTCATTCCCTATCGTTTGAAACTCGTTCAACTTTCCATTGTCATTTTCACTTATGATTCGTGCGTATGAGAAGTTATGGATGATTCCTATAGGATTTAACGTATGGTGAAGATGCTAGAGATATAACAAGCTTTGCAAAGGCTCAAACTTTCTAGTACCATGAACAAACATATTAAAACTGTCAAATCCTCTTAGGACCAAATATGAGTATATTGAATTAATTTACTAGATCCCAAAGTTGGTTATGTGTCACTACCATTTTGAACCCATGTGCAAGTGTAAGTGAAATCAGAGCTTTGGGGAATAGGATTCCCAACCTAAGCGAGATGGGAATTTAACCCTATCCTTACTACTCTAATCTGGAGTTCATTACCTCATCTTGAACAAAATGATTTAACCTGTTATGGATGAAACTGTCAAGCTAGCCTGTCCGTTTGAGCAGTCAATGGTCTTGCTTTTAGACAAGACATGTTGCCACGCATGAGCATACTCCACTGCCAATCAGGCGTCTATAGCCCCGGTGGAGATCAACCCCATAATCCAAGATTTGACTTTACTTTTGATTTCTTGAACCTTGGGGATGACTACCCATCCTTGCAAGGGACATGTAGTACGATCCTTCCAATCCAATATCAATGATGCAATAAAAGTAGAATGAAAAATATTTGCTTTGGAACTTCAAGTTCTTGAGTGTAGATCATGCTTTTAATTTCTTAAAGCGTGATGGAGGTAAAATAGAAGCTTTGGGGAATCAGATTCTCAACCTAAGCGAGATGAGAATTAGACCCTATCCTTACTACTCCATGAAGATCAAATCAGAGCTTTGGGGAATTGGATCCTCAACCTAAGTTCGATGGGGATTTAACCCTATCCTTACTACTCTGATTTTAGGCTTTAAGCACTATAGGAGTGGTAAAAACCACTGTTTTAAGGATTATGTTGCATGATAGGACAGACACGAAATACTCCTTTCGCCTCACCTTTTCTTCCAAGTATGGTTTTGACCATTTTGCTCAAGATCCTCTTTAATATGTGTAAAACGTGCTTGGTTCAAGATAGTTCGGGCATCATTTCCCAACCTTAGGATCCTTTTAATATATGTTATGTAATAACCCTAAGAGGATTCGACACCTTTTCAATGATTGTATTTGAAATGTAGATGCAACTGAGATGAAATGTATATGCAATGTGGAATGTAACATGAGATATGGATGAATGCATTGCTCTTTTTGAAATGCGGATGGAGTATACCACCTATTTTGCCATAATTTGTAAAACTGACAACTTCATGCATCACAAGTTCCAAACGATATTCTTTAATGTGTTTGCGATACTCGTGGAGCTTTCTGCAATACAATTCCGATGTTTCATATTCTCTTAGTCTTAGTCAACATTCATAAGGACATAAGTTGACATCTCGCTTTTCTTTTCTCTTTTTTTTTTTTTTTTCAAGACAAACCAAAAGTGTCCAAAGGACCAACACACAAAACTTAAAACCAAAATGAGATCCAATCCAAAACCAAAACACGAAAACCAAAAGTATATACAAATGTACAATATAATACAAGATGGTGCAAAAGTTTGGATTATCATTTTCCTGGATCCCAAACCTGATTAGAATTCTTTAAAAGACATATGACGTGATACGCATACCAAGTTTTGTAGGAATCCAACAAAAACAAGATCAAACCAAACAAAGAAACAAACTTCCACTTGCCCCTCTCACCATACCAATTTGATTTAGTTTCATTAATAATCCTATGGTGGAGTTTCAAGTTTTCAAATTGATTAGACAATGATTGATATTCAATTCCTTTATGTCTATTCTTTAAGATGTCCATTCCGCACTTTGATTCATGGTGTAGAAATAAGCTTTCATTTTCATTCAATAAAGCCATAACATTAATAATATTTGAATCAAACCATTCATTAGGCAAACCTTCATTCGAATTTTGCATGGTGAAACCAAAAAGGTGAGATTTTACCTTTGGCATGTTTTCATTTGACCTTACTTGAAGAGGATTTGAAAATTCCTCTTTTCTCTCATGACATTCATCATCATGTAGCACTTGTTCTTTCTCCATGACTTGTTTATCAAAGGCACCAAACTTAGGTACCCAATTGAACACATGTCCATCCCTTTCAAACCATAAGTCTTGTCTATCTAGGGGTGGGTTAACTAACACATTTCCATGATCAATCACTTGGGTTGTTTTGGGTAACGTGAGATTTTCAATTGGATCATCAATGATATCAAACCCAAATGATTTAGGTTTTGTAATTTTCTCATTTTGAAATGGCATAATCATTGTAGCACAAGTAAGTGGATCAAGATTTTCAATTTCTTTTCCTTCAAAGGAATCTAAAGCAAATGACTCTCTTTCTTGATTCATGGTTGTAGAATCCTTATCATGTTCCAAAATTTGATGAGATTCGAATTCCTCTTCCAAAACTTTCTCAAATTGTACAGGATTTATAGTATCCTCATGTGAGGAAGCAATTGAGTTATCCTGCATATTAATTGACACAACAAGTTTATTAGAAGATTTAGATTGATAATATTCTTCCCATTTCTTCCACGAATCATAGTAATCATCTTCCAAGTTCAAGTTGTGACGCTCAAGTACTTCTTCTTCATCTTCTGATTCATCAACATGTTTCTCATCCAATTCATCTTCACCTTCCTTAGATGGTTCGAGTTATTTCCAAAAGTGGGTTATCTCTTGAATTCAAATTGGTAAAGCTATCATAATCCAAATTTGTAACCCATGATTCAATTTTATCACAATTTGGAAGGTGTGGATCCTCTTGGTCATCACTTTCGAGAACATCATCCAAAGTGTCTTTCGAGAACAAGTGGTGAAATTCGATTATGTCTTCAACTTCATTTGTTGATTTTCTTTCAAATTCATTTTCAGCCACTTGTGATGGCTTAGGAGCTTCTATAATGGGATCGATTTTTGAATTTCGTGTCATATAGTTGCTCCAATCCTTTGCAAGTACATCTGACCAAATCATATCCACATAAGTTCGTTCATCCAAATCCTCCTTTTTGGGTAATGATTCTAGATATTTCTTTTCCAAAACAAGATGGTGATCATTTGATTCCAACTTCTTGTTACCCATCCATAGAATTTCTTCTCCAAAAACTTCATGCTCTTCAAGACTTTTCGAATAGGTATTTACTTCAACGTGAGTCACCTCAAAATCTCTTGTATCGCTTGAAGAAGCATAACATGAAACATCATTAAGATCGGCATTATGAATTTTCTTCCTAGGATGATTTGGATGCATACATTGACGTGCTCGTTTTTGTGGTGGAACATGCCTACATACCTTCTTAACCACTTTCTTTTGCTCTTTTACTTTCGATGCGAACTCTTTGGGTTGAGTGGTAGAAGTAGTAGGATTAGTTGGATTGATACCCACGGACAAAGCTTGAACATTTGTTGCAATGGTTCCATGGGTGACCACATGATTCTCTAATTGAGGCATAGTTGGATGGATGGAAGTACTTGTATAAGCACATGTGGGAGCATAAGTTGGTATGGTAGGATAAATTTGATTGTAGGGAAAAACATTTGATATCAAATTTTGTTGTGCCCACGCTTGATTTACCATCGAGGTTTGATTGCAAGCCCCTAGTTGTCCTACCATAGTTGATTGCTCTATTCCATAACCTTGTGGCCTCAATTGTTGATCTACAATCATAGCTTCTATGTAGGCCGATGCAAGATCAGTAACCAAGGGATTCATCCTAACAAATATGGCAAACAATGGATCCAATGCTCGAAAGTATATTTGAAGAGCACCACTTTCCTCAATAGTATAGGGAGAAATTAATCTCGCATAAAGCTTTCGAAACCTCATGTTGAAACTTCTCACTGGCTCATTAGGTTCTCTTTTGCAAGAAGTAAATTGTTGATATATCGTGAGAGGATCAATGAGCAACCTAAATTGATTGATAAACTCATATTTCAATTGAGTCCAAGATGTAATAGAACCAGTGGGTAAATTGATGTACCAATCATATGCCACCTCATCTAGGGTTCCAGGAAACATTCTACATGCCACATCCTCATGTTCGACATTCCATCTAACTAGGATATCCACATAGGCTTGAATATGTTCCTCGGCTAATGTTGGACCATTGTGTTTAAATTTGGGCAAACATTTTTCTACGTTCTTGGGTAAATCATGAGAATCTCCACTAATGTTCAAAGGATTAACATGTATCCCATACCACGTTCTTGCAGTTGTAGCCATTAATGAAACTCAAAGAATAACTTCAAAACCAATTTGTTAGTCATGAATAAAAGAAGGAACCATGACAAAGCAATATTCTAAAAATGTAAATTAGTTTCTGATTCACCAGATCGCATATGCGCAAGTGAAGAGCATACTCCTAGTGTTGTAGGCTTTCTAATTCACAAGATCACATTACACGCAAGTGAAGAGCATAATACCGACAACAACTACATTTTAGACAAAATAATTCCTTACAAATAAGCATGAAATGACTAGCAAATATCAAACATGTAACGTATGAATAATCATGTTAGCATCAACCAAGAGATGTATCCATTAAAATCAAATGAAAGTAATTGCATGGAGACAACCTCGTTAGTCAAGACCAAAATTTTTCAAAATCAAATCAAAACACATTATTCCTGTATGAACAATCAAAAGAGTTAGAACAATGCATAGCAATTCATGTCCTCCTTTTAACACTACAAGGTTGTATTGTTAAAAGAGGGCTAAAGATAATAATCAATAGGGCATGAAATATTCAAAATTTAAATCCCTATAGCATTTAAATCACACTGAAATAAACCAATTCAGGCCCTCCTTCTAGCGCCAAAATGTTGAGTGGTATTTTCACCCAATTGTGAAAGTACACTCTCCCTTAGGATTTGGGTTCCAAATCCCCTCTTGCAAAGAAGTTAAACAAACGACTTCTCCAAGGTCTCCGCTATATTAGCATTTGCATATGTGTATTAGTAATCTCAAATAAAGATATTCACTTTAAATGCTTGGAACACCTTAGTGATTGCAAGTAACTATAAACAAGGGGCAATGTTGGTTTATTTTACCATGAAACTTTAGTGATTGTTCATTGAACCAAAATAGAGCAAATGTGAGTTGGCCCTCATATGACCACGATGTAGTGCTCAAATTACCCCTCTTTCGTAAAATTAGAATTTTTATGAAGAGAGGGTAATTTTAGGCTCAAAAAATGGAAATTTGTGAAATGCCATAAAACATAACTCCTTCAATGAAATTGGAATTTTCATGAAGGGAATGTCATCATAGGCTCATGAATGAAACATGAAACTGAAAAAATGAAATTTGACCTTAAAATGGAAATTTTCTATTTTCGGATTTTTTTAAAATCTGCAATAAAACAACAACTTCGATGAATTTTTAAAAATACTAAACAACTCCGAAAATGAAATTTCAAAGTGCGTATTGGAATTCTGAAGTATAACCTACGCAATGGTGAAATTATTTTTGGATTTTGAAATTTTTTAAATGTTTATTTTAATGCCTGAAAATTAAAAAAAGTTAAAATTTTTGGAAAAATAAAATGCAGAAAAATGAAAATGAAATGCAGAAAAATGAAAATAAAATGCATTCAGTATGATGCTATCCTATTTCGACAAAACCGAAGATGTGAGGTTTTCATGCATGCAACCTAACCTATTGGACTTGCAAAACAAGCACAATCCGGATAAGCTAAGTGCTTGGCTCCTAGGGTTTTAAATGAGGTTTTCAGATTTAAACATTCGCATGAAGCAACCAAGAAAACTTGCATAAACTCCATTTACAAGCCTAAAATCTGAAAAGGGGAAAAATAGACATTTAATCTTGCATGCAGAAAATGACTCCTTCTTTCTTGTCCATAAGATGCAACTTTCTGAAACTTCCTGTATTAAAAATTTGTCATTTTACAATAACAAAAATTTCTGGTTTTCCCAAACCAGTCCATGGAAGAAAATGACTCAAACAGGTCCAGAATGGCCCTCTTGCCTTCAAATCTGCAACTCTGCTCGCAACAATTTCCAACCCCTCAAAACATCCTTGCCTGGCGTATTTAAAATTTTTAGGAAGCTTTTCGTTTCATTTTCCAATGGTTGTTCGTTTCACCTTCCCTTGTGCATGCATGTGTTTTGGTTTCCAAAAAGTCTTTTCATTTCTATTTTGTGGCCCTTCGTTTCATTCCCATGGTTTGGCTTCCTCTGTTTGGTTTTCTTCACTTTTCGTTTGATTTCAAAAAAAATGTTTCCTTTTCTCCACATGGGCATGCGTCCGCTTCCTTCCATGTGTAACGACCATCTTAAATGATTTCAAATCATTAAAGATTCCTTATGTAACGTTTTGTCTTATTCATTGGATTTTGTCCTTATGTGACAAATTACCTTATTCAATCTTCGATTTATTCCTTATAGGTCCACGTCATTATGCAGTCTTCAGTTTCACTATCCTGGTGTTCATCACTAATATCAGACGCACTATCCCTTTTTGAGTCGCGAAAATGCAACATGTCGCGATATCGCGACACTTTTGTTTCTCTGTCTGCCTGCCCTTTTTGTTCTTTCTCTTCTCTTTTTGAGCCGCAAAAATGCAACATGTCGCGATATCGCGACACTTTTTCCTCCTTGCTTTTTCTCTTCTCTTTTGTCCGCGAAAATGCAACATGTCACGATATCGCGACACTTTTTCTTTCTTGTTCTTTCTCTTCTCTTTTGGCCACGAAAATGCAACATGTCGCGATATCGCGACACTTTTTCCTCCTTGCTTTTTCTCTTCTCTTTGGACCGTGAAAATGCAACATGTCACGATATCGCGACACTTTTTTCTCCTTGCGGTGTTTTGCTTTTTCTTTGATCTTTAGCATATGGGCCACTTCGGTCTTCTTGGAAAATATGCAAAAAGGTGGGTCCCCAATTTTGGGGTACGTTGTGGAGCAGCCACAACATTACCCAAACTTGGGATCAAGGCCATGTCATTGTTTGTGACCTTTGATTTTAGATCATTGTGTGTATAATTTTTGAGGTGTCAAGACTCCTTGAAGATGGCCACATCATTAGGTATGATAGGCACTCCATGGACATTGATATAGACTACTTTGTTGACAAGACCAAGAACATCCAATGGGAGAGTGATGGTATAGTCAGAGGATCTCTTACTTGTCCTTGGGTTCAGGTAATTATTCTAACTATGCAATTTTTTACGGTTGATAATATTGATACCCCTCTACATAGTTTTCACATTTCCTTTCTTAATCACCTTAGGGGTATTAAAATTATAAACATCCTTGATTATCTCTATCGATCAATTGAAATTTCCATTGATAGAAATAGAAAAAGGAATTTAACCCATCCTATCCATCAAATACTATTCCTCATCCTGTATAAATATTCCTTTGAGGAGAATGCAAAGTAGGCAATTATTATATGTAGCACTATGTCTATTGATTTCTATAACACCCTTCCCACTGACCCTCCTAAAGAGAGACCTAGATTTGAGGTTGTTCATGAGGTTCCAAGTGATGATAGTAGTGATCCTAAGTATACCACTCCCAAAGTGAAGAAGCTTTCTTCTAGCCAAGACTCTCCCCTATATGGATATGAATTTTGGTGTCAATCCCTGATAAATTCCAAGACCAAGAAATATGAAAGCCCTGCCACTACCAAGATAACTCCCAATCAAAGTTGTAAAAAGTGGAATACTGACAGTCCATCCCCAAAGGTTACCTTCAAGGAGAGTCCTAGCAAGCCAAATATGACTAGGCCCAAAAGTGAAGTTGAGACAATAGGATAAGCCTCGACACATGCAATGCAAAATTTGATCCTCTGCCTGGTCACGCCTTCAACAACTAACCTATCTGTAGTAGCAAATTTGGTGAAGGAAAAATGGATGCTCAACCTTCAGGTTGCTAAGGTGATGGACGAGTTCCATACTCACCTCAAGCTCTTGTTTATTGGTTAGGAGATATATACTAAAGCCGCTATAGCCAAAATCAAAGGTTTATGACAATGCTAGTCCACCACTTATTTTTGTTTACTTTTGGTTGGGATTATCCCCTGGGATTGCGTTTCCAATATTGCTTTGTTAGTGATATTTAAAACCGCCCATGGATTGGGTGTGTTCACTCTGTTTGGTCATTGGTATTATTTTAAATAGTTTTATCCATTTGTAACAAGGTTTTGGAGACCTTTTAAAAGCCATTTTAAATATTATCAACCTACCAAAAAAAAACAATGTTTTTGTATTTTTGGGAATCTCTTGGTTATTTTTTGGTTGGTAATTTTGTTGCTTAGGAATTTCATGGGAAGCCAAATATTTGCATAGCATAGCACCATATTTTTCATTATCCAATTGTTGAAGAGATTTAAGGTCAATGTAATCACCAAAGTCTATTCCATAGATAAATTTCTTGACTCTGTTAGAATTAGTACACTCATGTTTTAATATACCATGGAAAAATAAAAAGAGACATTATATATAAACCACTCTGGTTTAGTTTACCCATTGGTATATAATTATTTAGTTTATCTCTTAAACATATATTTTCTAATTTCCTCCCTATTAAGAGGGGATATTCCATCTATAATATGTTGATTATATCTATGTTGCGATCTTTGTTTTTCTCGAGCTTTTTTCATGTGTTAAATAGGATGGGTATATTTTTAGGTATTATAATTGGTTATAGGAGCATTATGGACTAAATGGACATTGGTGACTACATATTATATGAATCCCCTATTAGAATTTTTGGATTTAAATATTTATTTTGAGGTTTTTATTCATTTTTAAGTATTCTTAAGGTTGTAATATGGATCATGTAATATTGTAAGATATCCAAGCTATGTTATCATTTGTCACCCAAAATAATAGATGGTAATTGGGATTTTGTAAATATTAAGTTAAGAGTGTTGTAATCAATGCTATATTTGGATTGGTATCCTAAGTGTTTTCATTTTCTAATGGAGGTATTTTTCTATATTTTTCTATCAATAAACTCATGGGTAAGTAGATCCACTAGTTAATTTAAATATTTGATAAAATCCTTAGGTAAAATTAAAAACAATCCTAAGATAGATTCTTCAAAGGATAATAATAATACTTTGAATATGGTTCTAGGATTAACATGTGTCCAATAAATGTAAATATTTTAAAATGAGTGTATAATATAGTAAATATCTTGAGTTCTATCACATATCAAATAAGTACTTTGAGGTATCCTAATCTAAGCAATATGGGAAATAAAATCTCATCGATATATTACTGAATGGTTAGATTATTTATGAAGAACACAAGATTATACTGAGAGGGGGGTGAATAGTATAAGACCTCTTTTTACTTTTTCCTTTATACTTCAAAATAGTAAAGCAATATACCCAAAGAAATATCAAAGCAATGCACGATATCATCCACAAAGTGACACCAATTTTAATGTGGTTCACCCAAAATGGCTGGGCTACGTCCACAAAACTTTTCTCTAAAAGTTATCTCAAAGTTCTTTGGGAAACCTTCCCAATTACAATATTTATGAGCCTCAGCCCAAAGGAGATACCTTCCCCCAATCTAAATTTATGAGCCTCTACTCAAAGGAGATACCTTCCCCCAATCTGAATTTATGAGCCTCTACTCAAAGGAGATACCTTCCCCTCTCTGCTCTGGAAATGATCCCTCGGAAGATCAATCGCCTCTACCTCTTGCCGGCATGTGGAACTCCTTTACACAAAGACCTCATGTCCTCAATGCTTAGCCTAAGAGACCTTCGCCTTCTATGATCACGTCCACAATAGCTCAACAACTTTGTACCAAACACGAGTCAGTCGGTATAGTACAAGTCTTCCTCTGTCTGTCAGATCTATCCAAATCTTGAAAAAATCAATCCTCTACATACAAGCCTTCTCAAAGACTTGCCAAATCTATCCTCAGGTTCTTCTCATAGAACCAATGCACCTCTGTCCTCAAGTTCTCTGATAGAACTATCAAAAACCAGCTCACAAGTCCTCTGCTAGGACCTGTCCAAATCTGCTCACAAGTCCCCATCGAAACCTATCCAAAACTGCTCACAAGTCCCCATCGGAACCTGTCCAAAACTTGCTCACAAGTCCCCATCGAAACTTGTCCAAAACATCAGCAAGCTCACCAAGAAAAACTTGCTTAGCATGAACCCACAAAGAGAATTGTTAGAGACCCAATGTGATTCATCAACCTCATAGAACCATAAAGAGAATTGTTAGAGACTCAATATGTTCTATACTTAACTCCCAATCTCAATCTCAACTCAATATCAATCTCAAAAGAATAAGATAGATGTAGTATGCTTTTCTCAAGAACATGAAACACAACCCAACAATTGCCAACCATGCAATATCTCATATAACAATGATACTCATGTTCTTTCCACAACCAATGTCTTTTCTCAACCAATTAGGGCTTTAAAAACAATGCTTATAGACAAGGTTTAACCAACATCATTCAACTCAACATTAACCTTGAAGCATTCAACCAATCATCACAAGAAAAGGAAACAAGTAGAAATCCTTTTCCCTCCAAAGATATTTGAACAAAACAGCCACCAACACAATATCACCAAATGCAAAGAATAACTTGCTCAAATCAACTCAATGGAGTAAGCCCAAATCATGAATAAAGTAAAGCAATAACTTGATCAAACAACCTCTATGGAAGCAACTCAACCATCAAACTCAAAACATCCAACCAAGGGTTCCACAAACTCAATGCAAGTAGCTAGACTCACAAATATAAACCCTAGTGCACAAAGCTTCCACTATCTCAAACCAAAAATTATGCATTCACAAAAAACTCTCCTTAAGGATAACAATGCATAAGTAGTCTTCAACAAACCAGAAAATAGGATTTACACCTAGCCAAAGGATACCTAGTAGAATACCTTTTCACTCCAACCTTATTTTAGAAAACATACACCAATCATACTCATAAGAAGAATGTGCCCATACTTTATTGGAGTAGAAGATAATTGAACCTTCAAGCTTGGCCAACCTTAGTTCTCCATCCTTTGGAGAAAAATGAATAACACCACCACAAATGCTAAAGCGCTTTCATTGCTGCTATCCTTGTGCATCACGACCAAGATGAAATTGCCCACAACATGGGTCAAACTTGGCACCTCTGCCCAATGCTTCTTACTCAACACACCACCACCATTGGAGCACAAGTGCCCAATGAAAAATATAATGTAATCCTATGTGTTGTATTCCTTCAATCACCAAGGATTTGAAAACATAAACGTTTTCCTCAAGCCACCACCATCATCAGCAGCGCTGTCCAAAAACGTAACTCCCAAAAAACATAGTTCGCAGTCTTATCAAATGTTAGAGAAACGTAATCTGTCAGACATCAAGCACAAGAAAATCTTGGGCAATACAAAATGGATGGACAATGAAATACAACGAAAAACATCGCTTTTTCGAAGGACACAGAGCTACTAAATTGCATCGATCAAAGGTACAGTTACTTTAGAAAATCATCCCCACTTATATAGCCATTTCTCCTTAATTGTTTGACATCGGTGCTCCTCCAATGATGGCAACACGTCGGCGAATGAATTATTTATGTGCGTCACTTAAGGGTTAAAAGACCCTTTAATAATAATTAAAATAATAATTATTATTATTTTATTAATAATAAATTAAACTTAGACCTTTGTCAAAGGTTTGAGTTAATTTAATTATTAATAATAAACATGGACCTTCAAGGTTTTCAAGAAGTAAAAACCTTTGCATTAAGTTAAGCTTGGTTTTAATAAAAACCTTTAATGAGTCCAAATGGTTTTAAGAAAAACCTTTAACCTTGTCACCATGGTTTTAATAAAAACCCTTTAACATTATGAAGCTTCTCAAGATATTTTTGACATCACACTCTTTTTGATATCAACACAAAAATGCCTTTTGACATCAATGACAACTTATACACTTGAGCAAAGGCAATGTACCCAAAGTACCCAAAATTGCCAACAATTTACTTTCCATGTACCTTGGGTATTTGGTTGTGTTGGAATAGGTAATTTTATACTCATATTTTTGTCAAAGTAGTATTTAATTACATTCATTTGAGTTTGCACTAGTTGGAGTTTTAGTTTTTGTTATCCTGATCTCATTGAATTTATCATTTTATTATCAATATTATGTTTTGATAGGGAGAGGGGGGAGGAGATTTTTGAAATTGTATTTATGTGGGTTGTTGTTCATCTAATTCTAGGAACATTGTTTATTATGCATCTATTTGGATGAAAACTAAGGAAGGGTTTTTCTTAACTATGTATTCAATTGAACTATGATTTTATTTCGTAGGTTGAGTACATTTCATGATATTTATTCATTTTTCTCTAGATAGACTATCTAATACTCGATAGTTTTTAGGATATTCCTCAAGACCTTGTTCATCCACATCAAAAGTGTCATCTTATTATATATGTGTACTTTTTCTAAGAATATCTATTTTGCCTTGATATCCATTTTTTATTTTGTTGATTTCTTGATTTAAGATCTCTTACAAATAATGTTTATATTTGGATTCTCTTATCATATGTTCTTCAATGCTCTTTGAATGAGGCTATATGTGTGTGATAAGTGATTCCCTTTTGTTGGGAACCAATAATCTAAGACCCTTGGATATTAAAGTTATCCATGTTGGATTATCCTAAGTTGGACCTAAATATGTTATGAGACCAACACATATATTACTAATCATGAAGAGCAATTTACATTGGTTTCACAAAATTTTTTACCTAGATTTGTACAATCCTAAGAGGATACTACACCATGCAATTCAAGAAAATATATGGTCAAGTCTAAAACTATGTGAAACCCCTAAAATAATAATATATGATATTGGGAATTCTAGGTTGAAAATTGGTATACTATAGGGAAATGAACTAGGTATAGTAAGGGAATATGCATTAAATATAATATGATGAGTATGGTTTATGTTGCACACATAAAACATAGTATTCTATACATGCAATTGACCATAATAGTGTAAAGGCAATTTGACCAATGTGAATTGAAGTACACAAATGAGAAGGTAAAGGAAGTATTGCAAACATGAGATAGAAGTTTTATACTAACATTGGAGGTTACTAACCTTGCCTATGAAGTTTGTATAAGACTTCTTCTTGGTATTTTTTTTAGGATATTTTTCTTCCATGCGTCTTCTTGGATTTATCCCTATCCTTGATGTTTTGATACCCTTCATAATTAATGGTTCCAAACCATGGGCATGATGTCGGTATTCCTTTTTCAAGAATAGTAACTATGGAAAAAAAGATAACAATTTATCCTTTGCTTATCTAATAAATATTAGTGCTTAATTGATTATTTCCTTCATTAGCATCCTAGGATGCATTTTTTATAGGATATGAGGAATATGATGTATGATGATTGGGGTATTATTTTAGAAAAAGAGAAGAAATTTTCTATTGTGATTTTTATCTATTTAATATCAAATTGGAGTATAAAATCATTGTTGGAATGTTAATAAAACTTGATATTTATACCAATTTATTAATAAATATCACAAGTATGTTGGTTAATATTAGGTGCAGTCATTAGCCTATGTTCCAATTATGCTAGTGATGTTAGAATATGTCTAAGAGGATATGGAAAGATAAAATTAGAGATCAATTTGAATCTAGAGTTTTATTTAAGTCACTACATATTTTTTAGCAAGTGAATGTGTTGCTTTATTAGAAGTGTCATAATATTTGAGTTTGTCTTCAAATTAGACAATGTTTAAATTTAAAATAATGATACTAATGAAAATTCAAAATAAAATTCAACATAATGTTTAGAGTAGTAAAATGGTTCAAAAATATTTATAATTTTATGCATTTTAGAAAAAATAATTAAGCATTCAATGAATATCTATTAATAATTAATAGAACGTTTGAGAGAAAATATGATTTAATTAATTTTATTTCATTTTTATTGACTTGAATGTATATTGAATATGATTCGAATTAGGCTAAATCCATGGCCAAACTTGAATGGTAAAATTCATAGCATCTTTAAATTTGACAAGTTTCAAACTTCAAGGTCAAAATTATGATATAGGCTATAGACAAGAAATATTGATATGTATAGTTATAAATTAGTAGGCATAGTTAACAAATGGCCAATTCTAATATATTTGGATGTGCAAGAATGTTCCTAGTGTTCTTCTAGTGATGCTAGACCCTTCTTTATGGTGATATGGGATATAAAAATATGGTTTTTAACCTATGAATTTGTCAAGGGAAGGATATCATAATGGGAAAACTAGGATTTTTTACCTCAATGATTACCCATATCACTAATTAAGATGAGAATAAATCCCAATGATTTGATTTTATTGATTTTATATTTTTATATTTCGTATTTTCTCTATCATACACAATCTATTTTACATTTTATGTATAATTTATACTCTTTTGAGGGAAAATACATATTTAAAGTAGTGATTACATCATAATTGACAATGCATAACCCAAATGCTAATTTTTTATGTAACTAGTAATCTATAAAACAATGCGTGATCCTATCTCTATCTCAAAATAAATGGGTGAACTTATATAAACTTTTGATCATGGTGATAAAATATTAATTTTCTAAAGATATGGAGAATAAGATAAAAAAATGTAACAAAACTACTTTAGAGGTGGAAATTCCACAAAGTGGCATTTTATCTATTTTATATTATTTTTAATAATATATTATTATATAATATTTAATAATATAGTTTATAGGATGACTTGTTCAAAATACAAGGTATAGTTCAAGATGAGGATTCATCCATGAACATGAAACAAAGGATGAGCCTACCATCCTTACTATGAAGAAAAGTTGGAGATAGCAAAGACACAGTTAGGTCAATTACTTGCATTCCATTTAGCAAATAAAATCATAAACATATTTTATGCATATTCATTTAACAACTTATAGATATTATATATCCACCCCGTCAGTGCCCTTTCCTAGGAGCGATCATATCATAAGAAAAAATATCCAAAATATTTTTGTGGATAAACTTATTGGATGCCACAATAGATGTCATGATCACACTAGAGAATGTATTTTTACTTGACTAGTATGTCCAATCTAAGAGTGAGATCAAATTCATGTGTCTACACCACCTCCTACAATTGGATGAAAAGTGGGTGATACAAGAGGCTAGACTTGAGACCAATAGGATTATCCACATGGGGAGGATGATAAATGCTACACACACACACATATGAGACTATTTTATTGAGATATTTTGATGATGTTATTATTATTTGCGGGATATCATAAAATAATGAATAAGATATCAACATCATTATCATGGCCACTCTAACAATATATGGAGGGGATCCCTATGGGATGATCATAAGAGTATTGGGGTTCATATCTCTTTGCATAGGTCTTCTATGACATCTATCATGTCTAAACAAGAAGAGCAAACCATTATGCTAATATACCCACTAAATGAGTGGATATATGAACATTTCATAAGTTATAGGCCACCTAAACTAACATTTTAAAGACAAGCAAGGAATATCCGTATAATCAAGGTAGTATATTAGAGGGATATCATGGGATTTTATGAATTTATATTATTTATAACATGTGCATAGCTAGAGTATAAGAGCTAATTAGTGAATTTACATTTACCTATCAAGCAAAAATAATAGAAAGGTGTTAGATACATATTTTTTTAGGTGGGTTCCATGATAACTAGGAGAGATGCACTTGATAGAGGCACTTGAGACATGTAGGGTTATAGGATGAAGGAATTGGTAGAGGAATCGTCATGGCCACATTCAAGAGGTCTACCAAGTGAGTATTAGTAGGGAGAATATGGTTATAAGATAAATACACCATGGAGGATTCACAAACCAAAGCATACCCTTGGAAAATAATACCTCATCTCATCTTGTTAGAGGAGATATATCCCTACCAATGTGGATAATATAGGCCACATAATTGTAGAAATAACTATCTCACCTATTGAATATAGATTCATAATATAGAGTGAAGACACATAAATGGTGAGGTCATTTCCATAGAATAAGAGGATAACAAAGATAACTACATAGGCCCATTACATTAGAGATAGGAGGATATAACATGTTAATTACATATGAGGATGATAAGGTAAGGTACAATAAAAAGTGGGATGACAATACCACATATTAGAGTATCCTTACAATCCCTATCATGGAAATAGACCTAGAGGACTTTAGGATCTTTAAATTATATCCTAAAAAATTAGAGTTGTAGATCATCAAAGATTCTTGCATCTACGATGTTATAGGTGAAACATAAACACCTTCAATTTTATTCTACCATATACCTTACACTTGTGCATCTTTTTTTATTAGTTTTTTAATATATGTACATGATTTATTATCTATAGGATTGTAGTACTCACATTTTATTTATATATATTGTATATAATATATCTATTACATACTTTTCTATTGACACTTATTAACATCTTATCTAAAATTAATTTTACTTATTGATTTAAGAGACTTCATAGGCTTGGAGAGACCTAGTTGATGACCTTCCCACATTAATAATTAGACTATTAGTGGATATACTTGCTTGCAATGTTCCCCCTATCTCACTTTTAACTATACACATACTCTTTTTGACCTCTACATCAAAGCACACCATTAATATCACATCCATCCCAATGGTGCATAGGAGACCAATATAGCTAGACCCTTGTTACATTTATGACATGGATGATAGATTTATATCAATAGAGAATTAAGCATGTATAATTGAGATTAAATAGAGTTGGAGGTTCACATACAAGTGGTTAAGGATGATTCATGACCCTAGGAGATGTTGTTGGAAATCACATTCAAGTGGGTATATATAAAGTTATCCATTATACATGGTCAAATCATAGGATTATACTATTCTATCTCACAATATTCTTGCACCATCACAAAGATTATTAAAAAAGATTAACCTAACAATCAACCAAAGCAACATTGATATTGATCAAATATGATGATGTACATAGATACATTTGTATATAGACACGTTTTTGTAGCCACCATAGAATATTATAGATGTAATTAGGATTTGAGACCATGGAGACATTTACTTTCGTTAGTTGGGTATACATAGACATGTGGAGCCTTGGAAACTCATTCATATATTTTATATATACATATGATAATTATATAAATATATGATATTCTATTTTAATTATTCATGATGATTTTATTACATTCATGCATTTGATTTAGTGGAATTAGATTTCATAGTATCCTATTTCTTCATGTTTCTTTGATACACTTTGAAGAAAATATATGGCATTCATGATATGATAAGCTTATCGATTGTGTGACATATTTTGACATATCAATAGATATTATGTGACTTAGAAAGTATGTAAACATGTAAATATAAATCAATAAGATATGTTATATAGGTGCTAAAATGATAGTATAAATATTTTCATAACATGATTTACTAACATATAAAACTAATATAAGGTATAATGCCCCTTAGGAAGAAAATATAAATGCAAAAATATTGATATGAATAACTAATGTGAACATGAATATACTTAGTAGTTTTTAGAAATATTACATGATAGGTATAATTTAATTATGTGGTAGGTACTATTAAAAATATAGTTTAGGTAACCTACACTATAATTAGTCATGTTATTAGAATAATAACAGGTTGTTATTTATACTTGCATAGGTGAATTGCTTGTAGAGATCTACATTAACCACATTACATTTTTATATATGAATATCATTTCCTATTAATATAACTTATCCAATAGTATATTAGCCCTAACATGTGGTATTAAAGTAGACGCAACTTGGGAAAAATATGTTTTTTTTTTAGGTAGAAAACATAGGATTTCGAAAGGATCCTTAACCTTTTACAATGAGAGACAAAGAAACAATAATAGTAAGTGAATAAATATGAGAACAACCCCAAGGTATAGGGGTATACAAAAAAAAAACATAGATAGGCAGAAGAAATAAAAAGCCTTCAACAAAAAGCAAGAGGGAGCACCTTATCAACAAGGGACTAAAAGAGACCATAAATAAAAACCAGAACACCCTAAGTTAAAAAGGTAGGAAAATCCTTCATCCAAATTTGAAAAGCATTCTGATTGACCCCCTAGTTGTCCAAGAGGTCAGATTCATTATTTCCTTCTCTAAAGGTGTGCTTGAATTTAATACCTTCCAAATTTTTAGTGTGATGGTAAATATCATCTACTAAATCTGCAATGGGCCAATGGGGGGAATGATTTCCTTTAGAAATATTAATGATAGAAAGAGAGTCACCTTCAATCACCACCATATTTGCATTAAAATTTTCCAAGAGCATGACCCCTTGATGAAGTTCCCAAGATTCAGCAAAAAAGGCTAGATTGAACACCTACGAAGTGAGTAAATGCCAAAAGTACAATCCCTTTATCATTCCTTACAATTCCTCTAACCCCTGTGATGCTTGGGTTACTCTTAGCCACCCCATCAAAGTTCAATTTTCTCCAAACCTAAGGTAGAGGATTTCATTTGACAAGATATCTAGGATTGGGGGTGGGCAGAATACAATTAACTTTCCAATTCAGGATACCCAACTAGCTAGCAAGCTTACCTTCACTATGGTACCATTTATCATCTTTGATAGGTATTGTGGAAAAAATCAAGGAATTGAAAATTTTATCTTCCACATGCAGGGGATCCTTTGTAAAATTCATGAAGGCTCTATTTTTTATTTCATTCCAAATACCCCAAAGAAAATGAGGTAAATAGAAAGACCAATATTTTCTAAGCAAAATATTATGGAAGGGGGAAACCCACTACAAACATAGGTCTAGAATGTTATTAGGCATGACCCAAGTAACATTGAATTTGATGAGAAAAATATGGATAACTTCTAAGGAGAAGGGACAATTGAGAAACAAATGATTAGAATTTTCCTAAGCAACTTCACACAAACAACACCTATTCAAAATAGATAAGCCTCTTTTGTGATGGTTTTCAATAGTAAGGATTTTGTTCTGGATGGCCAACCAAAATAAGAAATTAAATTTAGGTATGAGGTATTTGAACCATATCTTACTAGTTGGAAACTAGTCCTCTTCCTCATCAAACTAAATAAAGTAAGCAAATTTAACCGTGAAAAGGCCCTTATCATTTGCTTTACAAATAGGGGAATCAATTGATGAGTTAGGATTAAGGAGATGAATTCTGAGAATATTGGATAAAGAATTTAGAGCACAAATTTTCCTTGGGGAGGGGTTAACAAGAGATAAAGTCTTCCAAGTTATTTTTCCATCCCTTACATCAATAAAGTTAGTGACTTTAGATACACAAGATTGCATAGTAAAGGGCACTAAGTAGTTTAGAAGTTGATCTCTAATCAAGGGTTCATTGTGAATCCAACTATCATCCCAAAATTGAACTTTCTTACCATCACCAATTTTTCATATCAAGCCTTTTTGAATAATAAAACTAGAATAAAGAATGTATCTCTAGGAAATAGAGCTCTTTAGATTGGCTTAAATATCAAGGAAATTACCATTGTTGCCAAGATATTTAGTTGTTAAAATATTTCCCTTAATAAATTTCTAGTGAGCCATTAATTAGGACATAATTCAAGACTGAGAATATACATACTTTGATGAGGTCTATCCAAGTAGGGTGAAAGCCAAATTTATCCATAACTTTAAGCAAAAATTCCCGTGATACTCTATCATATGCCTTGTTCATATCTAATTTCAACAACAATCCATCTCTACCACTTTTACTATGGAGAAGAACTTTATGAATATTAATCACACCATCCAATGTTTTCCTCCCTTTAACAAAAGTATCTCAGTATGGATAAATAATCTAAGGAAGAATGGCCTTCATTCTATTGGTTATGACTTTAGCCAATATTTTATAAAGAGTATTACATAGACTTATGGGCCTAAAATTATTGAAGGAATTAGCTCCTACCAATTTAGGAATTAGAACAAAAAAAGTGGAATTGATGTCGCTTGGAATATGAAATGTATTTTTAATTTCACCCATATCATTATATATATCCTTCCCCACAATTCCCCAAAATTTTTGATAAAAACTACAAGAAAACCATCAGGTCTAGGGAACTTCTCACCGACCATGGAAAATACTGCCTCTTTAATTTTAGACTCTTTGAACGGAGTGATAATACTAGATTTTATTTGTTCAAAAATTAGGGAATGAATAAAATTCAAAAAATAGTTGGAGGCTTGTTCATTTATAGGTGTCGCCTATCCTAAAAGATTTTAAAAAAAATGTACAGTGTCCTCATGAATTTCAAAAATATTTCTAGTTTTAGTACCATCCTCCTTAACAATTTTAGTAATATTATTGAAACTCCTATGTCTCAAGGTTTTGGCATGAAAAAACCTGGTATTTCTATCTCCACTCTTCAACCAAAAAGCCCTAGACTTTTGTCTCCAATAGGATTCCTTGCAAGCCAATACATTATGGAAATCTGCAAAAAAATCCTTTCAATATCTCTATCAGCCTCTAATGGGCAAAAATATTCCATAATAGCTTCAATCGATGAAAGTCACATTTTAAAGGATTTATTCTTTTGCAAAATGTTACCAAAAATATTTTTATTCCATTCTTTAAAATTAGTCTTCACAAATCTTAACTTATTGGAAATTTGAGATATTAGGGGTCCTAGAAAATATTTCTTCCACCAATCAGATATTAGAGCCTCAAGGGTATCATTTTTTAGCCACATAAATTGAAAATGAAATGGAAACTTAAAAATTATATTTCCAACTGAAACATACAGTACCAAAGGATTGTGATCCAATCCTATTCTTGAAAAATAAGAGAGAACAAAGTCACAAAAATTATGAAGCCCTTATTTAGAAACAAAAAACCTATCCAATTTTGATTGGATAATATATTCCTATAGACTTCTATTGCTTGAAGTGAATTTAATTCCTTTTAGCTCGAAGTCCATCAACTCATTAGTATTGAAAAAAATCGATGTCCTCCATACCATTAAATGGAGATTGGACTCCTCCCTTTTTTCCAAGGGAAAGAGGGGGTAATTAAAATCCTCAACCAACTTCCAAGAAATATCAGGAAAAGAATTTCTATTTATGCTTAACTCCTCCCATAGTCTTCCTCTTCCCACAATTGATTTTGGAGCATACACATTGATGAGGCTCTAAAATACCTCATTTTTGTCATATTTTGAAAATTTAAATACTACCTTAAAACTAAATATGATATTATTTTATGCCAAATGTGTGATTAGAATGAATTATTTGTTATTTTTTTGCATGATTTAATGTGTAGACCACTGTACCCCTATTTTTGACTATTTTCAGCATTTTATGAATATTTTTGCGTGGTTTTTTGGTGAAAAAAGTATCATAGAAAAATAGGAGCAAATAAGCATTTTATGGTTTATGGGTAACTCCAACATATTTGAATTGTCATCCCATTTCAAAACTAACCTGTCAAGTGGATTTTGTGCCAAAATAGTCTCTACAACATATAAATTCCAGTTAGCTAGAATATTAAAGGGAAGCATGGAACCCGTCAATAGGAGCAAGTAAAAGTGGATGGAAGGTGTTCACGAAGACCAGAAAATAAACTTTATCCACCAATATGCATTCCCATGTGATACAAACAAGAGCAACAAGACATAAAATAGAAACTACAAGAACAGTTGGAAACAACATACAAAAACCAGTTTTGTGCAACTTTTAAGGAAGTCACGTACCAGGTCAAAGGAAGCACGTGTGAATGGTTGGAATATGTATGAAAGGACAAGAAAATAATAAATTCACATTTGAACATGCTCCCACTCAATATGAATTAGTAGCAACAACACTCTCCTATAGTTCTGCCTTATATTCCAAAGTTGCTCTAGAAGGAAGGGAAAAATCAAACTATTTCAATGTAAATAGCACAACTGCATCTATATCAGGAGGAATGAGGGAGAATAGATAAAATAAAAGTGTAACAACCACTCTTACACTATTATTGACTTGTTTTCACTAGCTAGATGATGCAAATAAGATGCAGTAGTAGATTGTGTCTTAATATAGACTAAGTCTCGTGAAATAAGTTAGGCAAATCAGGAATAGACAACACATAGGATTGATTTAGTATTTGCAAAAACTCATGTAGAAAGTATTATAAATAGGATTATCCCTCATTGGTTGAGCTAGTCCAAATAAAAGTTAGGAAAAAGTAGGAAAGAGTCAGAAAGTGCTAAAGTAGATTTGTGACCGTTGTAATTTGAATTGACAGTTTTGAATAAAGTGTAGTTTATATTCCATGTGTTAAATTGTGAGCTTATGAGTGATTAGTTTCTAGTGTTTTTATTGTCTTCTATATTATAGATCAAGGGACCACTCTGATGCCTGGAGGAAGAAGCTAATTTAGCAAGTTTTTTGACAATTTCTTGTCAAATTCTTGCTTAAAGATTGTTTAGCAGAATTAACCCTTGTTTTAGTATAATGTTTTCTAATGTTTTAAAGTGTGATTAATGTGCAATTTTTGTATTATGTTGACCCTATTTGTGTGTTTTCATTTCCCCTGTTTCTTGCATTTTGAATTTAGCAACATTTTTCTGACAACTTTTCTGCAACAACATTTTTAGACAGTTTTTGTGATAGTTTTTCTGATAGCTTAGCAAGATTCAATTTAGCATGGTTTAAATTTAGTTAATTTCAATTAAATAATTTTTCCATTTTTTATTTCAAATTAGCAAATGTAAAATAGATTATGTTTTCAGCAAGTTTCAATTCTGCAATTTCAATTTCCTGCAATTGTAGTTAATTGTCAATTTTTCATCTTAGAAGTAGTTTTCAATTTTGCAAATTAATTTAGTTTCAATTTATGCAAATTAGGTTTAGTGTGACACTAAAAATGCTAAACCAACATCTATTTCACCGAATAAATCTTGTGAACTAATTGCCTAAACTGTAACTTCCCAAAATCTTATATCACAGATAGCCTTGGACATCACCTTGGATTGAAAAATATTGAAAATTAAATGATGACAGTAATGAAACTCATCACACATTAGTTAAAACATAGGATATTTTAGAAACTCTACAATTCAAAAAATATGTTAATGAATCTATTAGAAGAAGAGAGCACTCTCCCTTCAATTTTTGAATTATCCCAAAGACACATTAAACCGCCAGAAGCTCTTGAAGCATGTATTGTAGAATAATAGGCCTCCTTCCATATGGCATTCTTAACCTTATCAAAATTGTTCTCCTTAATTTTAGTTTCTTCAATAAAAAAATATGAGGTTTCAGATATTTCCTCATAGAAGCAACCAATCATTGCTTTGAAGGGTTATTCAAACCCCTTATGTTCCAAGATAATATTTTCATTTATGAGAGATGGTGGGGTGATTATCTCCCCCTCCCATAGAAATTGCCATCTAGGTTCCATTAGATATGTATCTTAAGGTCTCCTGTAGCCTTGATTCTTGGTTCAAAAGTTATCCTTGCTTATATTTAGCTTTGATATCCACTATACATTTTTTACTACTCCTCATAATGTGATTGGGGCTATATTTTGAAACTTTCCCATTTGGTGGAAGAAATAATAGAAGCTAATGTTGGGTTGGATTTTAAACCTTTCTCATCATTGATGAGGATAATGAAAGAATTTTTATAGATTAAAGGGGGAATCCATTCTTCCTAAATGCATGGAGCCCTTAGGCTACATATAATGTGGTGTGATATCAAGTATTGGAGAAAAACATATTCATTAGGTCATAAAAAATTTCCAATACCTAGAGATTTTAAAAGTTAAATGTTAGTATTAGTGTGAGTACACAATCGATGAAAAATGATGTTTAGATGCATCTCATACTGACACAATGGAGTGACTATTATATATTTTATATGTTTAAACATGAGGTAAAGAAAGAAGAAATATTAAAAGGATTATAAGCTATTATAATATTACTATGACATGGATATGTTAATGTAAAGGAAATGGTGAAGCCTAAAATAAGGCCATCATGCATTGGTTATCTGGAGGTAATTGACCATCTATAAACTATTTGTAAAAAGTTGATTGGGTTGTTCATTGATTGGTATAAATCATTTAAATATTATATGAAGAATCATCCATGGCTCACCTAGAGCCTATGCTTATCATATTTTGTTGATACTATTGTTGTGTACACTCGGTCAAGCACCATCATAGAACATGATACATTTCTTCCATAGAGATGATGTATCATCATTTTATAAAGAAGTTGGATATTGATCTTGAAAGAAGAAAGGTATTGTTTTTTGATGAGAAACAAGAATCACAATTTGGTTTTGAAATATCAAGATCTAATGTCATATATATTCAACTAATACATGTGACCATTGTACCATTAAAGAAGACAAAGTTGAAAATAGATATATTGATCAAAATATTGTGATCTATTGTGTCTCTCCAAAAAGGGCATATACGTGATAATCTATATACTTAACTTAGCCAACGACATCATTCATAAATTATTATTTTAGTTTATATGTTTAATGTATAAAATCTAAGTACTCATCCACTAAAAGTGGAATCAAATCCTTTTGCCACTGATAAAATTTAGTCAATACCTTCTTATTCTATTTTTTTGGGGTAATAATACTTCCTATGATATTTTTTCCCTTAAAACACGCACACACAAAAAAATAAATCTAATATGTTCTCCTAATTTACAAATGGCTCACTAAAACCCTAAGTCAATAGGTCTAAAAAAATTGCTTTTTCCTAAATTTTGGTCAAATTTAGTGTAGCCTCTCGTTTTGATAGATACCCATACCCTCGATGTGACATCTAGTTCTAATAGATACCCATATCCTCAATGTGGCCTTTGGTTCCTAAATTACACCACTTCCTATATCCTTAGTACAATATTTGGTTCTGGAAAAAACATAATGTTTAATATGATGAAGATCTATAAAAGAATACAACAAACATCCTTTTCACTATATCCTAATAAATTCCAAAGGTTTCATCACTCGTAAGATCCCATTCATTGTCATTGAAATGGAAAGAGCAAGTAAAGTTATTTTTGGGCTTTATTTAGGTGAAATTGCTACAACCACTACTAAGTAGCATTTGACTAAATATAGGACAATATATAACCCCAAAATAAAATTAAAAATAAATATATATTTATGTTACAATGAGAGAGATAAATTTAAGTTGTATCTACACCAAGTAAACCCATCACTATTGCTGCTAACCAGCATCCACCTGAGTACATGAAAATATATAAACCTGGAATGAAATTTAAACAAACTAACTATTTTTTGGTTTACCTTGTAAGAAGAAGGAATGAGGCTAAATTTCAAAGACCATAGGGGAAACTTAGGAAGGTAGTTACTATTTTCATCGCATATAATCAAGTCAAAGAAACTTGGTGGTTGACAATGCTCGTCCATAAGAATATTTCTCTCACGCAATCTTCTTTTCCATACCACATAATCCTCTCCTTTGTCATTCCATTTAACCCCACTATCCTCTCACACTCCATAAAAACTCTCTTTTCCTCCAAAGTAACCCACTTTTACCTTTTAATAATATATTGATCACAATATTGTGATCTATTGTGTCTCTCCAGAAAGGGCATATACGTGATAATCTATATACTTAACTTAGCCAATGACATCATTCATAAATTATTATTTTAGTTTATATGTTTAATGTATAAAATCTAAGTACTCATCCACTAAAAGTGGTATCAAATCCTTTTTCCACTGATAAAATTTAGTCAATACCTTCTTATTCTATTTTTTTGTGGTAATAATACTTCCTATGATATTTTTTCCCTTAAAACACGCACAAAAAAAAAAAAAAATCTAATATGTTCTCCTAATTTACAAATGGCTCACTAAAACCCTAAGTCAATAGGTCTAAAAAAATTACTTTTTCCTAAATTTTGGTCAAATTTAGTGTAGCCTCTCATTTTGATAGATACCCATACCCTCGATGTGACATCTAGTTCTTATAGATACCCATATCCTCAATGTGGCCTTTGGTTCCTAAATTACACCACTTCCTATATCCTTAGTACAATATTTGGTTCTGGAAAAAACATAATGTTTAATATGATGAAGATCTATAAAAGAATACAACAAACATCCTTTTCACTATATCCTAATAAATTCCAAAGGTTTCATCGCTCCTAAGATCCCATTCATTGTCATTGAAATGGAAAGAGCAAGTAAAGTTATTTTTGGGCTTTATTTAGGTGAAATTGCTACAACCACTACTAAGTAGCATTTGACTAAATATAGGACAATATATAACCCCAAAATAAAATTAAAAATAAATATATATTTATGTTACAATGAGAGAGGTAAAGTTAAGTTGTATCTACACCAAGTAAACCCATCACTATTGCTGCTAACCAGCATCCACCTGAGCACATGAAAATATATAAACCTGGAATGAAATTTAAACAAACTAACTATTTTTTGGTTTACCTTGTAAGAAGAAGGAATGAGGCTAAATTTCAAAGACCATAGGGGAAACTTAGGAAGATAGTTACTATTTTCATCGCATATAATAAAGTCAAAGAAACTTGGTGGTTGACAATGCTCGTCCATAAGAATATTCCTCTCATGCAATCTTCTTTTCCATACCACATAATCCTCTCCTCTGTCATTCCATTTAACCCCGCTATCCTCTCACACTCCATAAAAACTCTCTTTTCCTCCAAAGTAACCCACTTTTACCTTTTAATAATATATCATATATTATATATTAAAAAATATTATACTTTCATAATATTGTTTATATTATACTTTATAGTATATACCTAATGATATAGTTTATATTATACACAATATGTTGATAATAATAAACATATAAATACACATACTCAAATGATAATTGTTAGATAACATATAAATTATAAAAAAAAATTATCATGAATAGTTTCCAATTGCAAGTAATGGTAGAGTCATTACAAAAATATGTAAATCAAATAAAACAATATATGAAACAAATAAAGCAAATATTCAAAAAAACAATGGAAGGTATTAAAAAAATTGAAGCCAACATCCAAGCATTGATCACTAGCAAAAAATCATTAGGAGTGTTAAAACCTCTAGTTACACAAATATCAAGGTTAGATCCTAACTAGATATTGAAAAGTATCATTGTTCATACTCTACAACAATCAAAACAACATTATAATATATCACTTAAAATAGATTATTGAATCAATGTACCAAAGTTTAATGGTAAAAAAATATGTGAATCTATCAACTGGGGTATTGTTGGTCAAAAATTTCCCTAATGGAAAGTTTTGCATGCAACCGAACTTCAACCAAAATTAAGTGACTGTGAAGCTAAAGGGGCTAAGAAATTCACTATCTGGAGGAGGATGGATCCTCGCAAATCCTAGCTAATTACGATTAGGGAAAGGACTGCATAAATAAACTAAATGAGTTGAAGCTAGAACTTACAGGTGAACAAATTTAGCTACATAAAAACATATGCACAACAAACTTGAACCAATACAAGAATTGCAAATGAACCACCTAAAAGACCATCCAACTCACTCTCACTTAGCATCTCTTGCACTTTATTGAGAGAAAATTCTAAAACTATTGAATGAAATGCATGAAATCTAGATTGCAGAATAAAAGCACCTTCACTCAACTAGTTTTAGCAGAATTAAACTTTCAATATTTGCACATATATGAGATAATTTGGAGGTCAAATAGTAACACACTTGAATAGTAAAATATTTACATATGATTTGTAATAGCTAAAGAGTTGACCACTAGAATGACTTGCATTCTAGTATATATAGCCTTTACAATAAATTAAGCATTCAAGATGGTAGGTAGGGAATGTGGTTGTGTTAGAGAAATGGCCATCCTATAAATATCTTCTAATATTCTGAATATTACTATTGTTGGTAATTACTTAGTACTTCTTCTGCATTTCTTGGTTGAGTATGGCTATCAGGAGGAGGTAGGTGGTTTTGCATAGATATGTTCCTTCAATCACTCTAACTTGTATGACAACCCTAATTCTTCACAATATCTTCCCACCATCCTAAAGAGAGTCTGTTATTAATTGCACAAACAAGATTCTTGAAGCTAATTGCTTTCATCGATCTGAGTATCACTTCATTGTTCACTAGATAGGTGTCATCCTAACTCCCACCAGTCATTCATCGTATACCTTGACATTCAATCCCATGACTTATTTCCTTCAGAGGCTCCTTTGATGCCTTTTTATGGGTGGGGATTATGAGCCTAATAACACCCCATATTTATATCATACAGTAGTGACCTTTTGGGACTAGTCTAACATATTTTAGCAACCCATTTCTCTACCCTATTTTACACTTAATAATTCTTCCATAATATCAGGATTTTATCTCCATTTAGGTGCCAAATAGGCAAGGAATTAGGAACCACTTTCACTACCAAATTCCTATCACTTGCATTACAACCTACACTACCTCCAAAATATCTCACCACAAAACCACTAGATTCTAGATATTCCTTTTGATCCTTCACCACCTTATGCTCACAGGACTTGACTCCAAAACATTATTTCGCTAATAACCATCATCTTGCTTATCACAAAAAAGGAAGTGTGGGTGGATGTGCTCAAAATTTTACCCACAATATTGGTAACTCACAAGGGATTTCCACTTTGTGAAAACAAGAATCTAGAGGGTCATATTTTAGCAAAAAGCCCTTCCAAACAAGGGAAAGAGAAAAGGACAAAAAATGTACAAACAAAGACAACCAATAGAGGCTACAAGACAAATGAGGGTGATAGGTGATGGGGTGGAAACTATACACATTAAAAGGAAAAATAAAATGGAGAAAGGAGAGTGAAGAGGAACACAAGGGGAGAAAAAGAGACAAAAGGAGAGAACAGGATGGGAAAGAAGAACAAGAACACATAAAAGGAAAGGAATAGGGGAAATAGAAAACAACAGGAAGACAATAGGTACCACTAACTAAAGGAGCTAGTGACAATAACCATAGGAGGAAGATAAAAGAATGAAGGAAATGAAGAAAAACAAAGAAACATAAGTGAAGGCAATCATGGGACTATCCTATAGAAATATCAAACTAAATTACCTAATACATAGGACACCCCCATAGACTGCACTTCCATTACCCTACTCTTCTATAGCCTAAGGCTACTTCAAGAACAAAGAGAAAACCAAAAATATTTTCTAATCATATTGTAGCCTTTTGTTCTCACACAGTTCAACAAGAACTTATTCTACCCATCATAATTCATTGTGAAAACCTTTAGCTATGTTCTCAAACCCATAATTCTTTGACAAGTCACCATAGTTGTATACACTACACTATATATAGAATAGTTATCTCAGTTGCTGATGGAATGGACTCTTTGAAAGACTTGGTTTGATGTAGATCATCCGATAATACTTTTAGTAATTGAATCTAGATTCTTCCTTTTGGGTACATATTAATCGTATGCTTCTATGTCCACATTTATATGGTGTATTGACCTACCTACACGAGTCTTGCCAATCTCACTACATGTGATAAAATTTTTAAGAGTGGTATCTATAGATTTTTGTAACTCTTACCTTTATCCATTGGGCTACAAAGTCACAACAATAAAACAAACAAAAAACAAAAAGCAAAGAAACAAGGCACAAAAGAAAGTAGGAAAATGAGAATAAAGTACTTTTATGGACTACCTTTGATGATGCTCATGATTTCTTAAGCATTCCTTATCCCATAAATATTTATGCTCATGTCATCCTGCAGTAAATTTCTGCAATAATTGTCTCTACCACCATTGCACAATATGATGATACCTACTAAGCGATGATGTAGTTGTCATATTTTTAATTTAATTGTTGGCTATTTACACAAAATTGTGTCATGCTTAACACACCTAAGCTAGGGATTACTTTGTAGATCATCATGTGAACCTATAATACCCACAAAAATGGCACCAAATTGGAGTTGTTCTTCATATCCCACTTGGTACTATCAATATTCCACAACCATCATCCATTAAAGTAAAGTTCCAATAAGATCTCATGCCTTGCCTTGAATTTACTATACTTTAGCCACAAGTGGTTGGTGCAGAACCCACTCTTGCATCATCAACCTTCCTCTTGAATACTAACTTTCTTAGAGACATATACCAAGACTTACATTTCTTGGAATCAATCTAGTGCATCACCCACACATCATTCTCATCTACCACATTTTTAATTTGAACCTTTATCCAACCACTAGGATCATAATTCTTTGGGTCCTATTGGGGTTAAAAAATAGTTGTTGGATTGATGAATAATTTTAGGGTATAGGGACTATAACACAACTCTATTTGGAATGAATATGATGCTCGCACAACATATAATTTTTTAATTGGTTCACATATGACCTTCTATATAAGGCTTGACTCCTCTTTGGAGTATCCCTCAATACAAAAAGGGTGCAATATTTGACTTAGCACTGTGATGATCTTCCTCTTGAATGAGATGAGAATTAGGCCACACTATTTATTATAATATCCTCTCACTTGTTTGAGAAAGTGTGAGGATAGACACAATCAAATGTAGGAGGTCTCTCTACCACCTCTACATCTTGTATAATAGCCAAACTCAGATGTTTGTGTATTAACATTAAGAAATTATGTAGTTTTACCAATATTTTGAGCTACTCTCCCTTACATCATAGTTCCTCTCAACCTCTTGTATTTTAAATAAGCCCTAAACTTTTGCAAATTTATGTAGGCATAATGGAGATAGGGATATCAAGATCCACCACAAAATTATGCAGTATATACTTTTATAGGGACAAATATAAGTAGAAATGAGGAGCATGATATTTGGGAGAGTAGAGAAGGGAGCTCTTAGTATATGCAAGAGTACCATGATCCATTGATGACTTTCTAAGGGAAATATTGATCAGGTTGACCTTATGAGATACTAGCAAATATTCCCTCAATCCTATTGAGGTAAGCGTAAAGCTTTTGCATAAGTTGTGTAGTTGTTCCATTATTCCTACTATTTTTTTAGCATTGATAGTTGGAAAGTATAACTTCCCATATGCCCTCATACTTTGCTACTTCAATGATAGGGTTTGATGGGAAGAAGTTTGTGAAGGCTCGAAGCTCCTTTTTCTAATGTTCTTTTCTTATGTGGCTAAAAGTACATTCTCCATATGTGATTCAGAGTGAGAGGCCACCAAACTTACAACTTCCTAATATTCAAACATATGCATTTTATTGTAGGCAATCATGTTGTTCCTTACAAAAAATCCTACTTTTTTATGATGATTGCCTTCTTCCTAAATTAGGAGACTACCTTGGAATAGATACACAACTGGTTTTTATATTTTATCCTTATCGTGCACCTTATATTCATCTTGTTGCTTTTTATCACTAGATTGGATGACTAGAGATGGGCAGTAGATTGGGATTGCCATGCAATTATCATACAATGGTTCAGGTTTTGAGCTTCTTTATTAGTGGGCTACTACTCCAATTTTGCCACATTGTTAGATGTCCATGGAATCCCATACATGAATTCACCTTCTTATTGGTACCTTTCTTGATGAGGGTTGGCTCAAAGATGGTTCCTAGTCATTTGATATAAGCAAGGCCTGATCTCCTCAGGGAATGAAGTTATGAGGGGATGGAGTGGGGATGCAAATTGTCTAGATGGAATTTTTCCTACCTATATCAAAATATTTTTAGCATGAATGGCTTCTTTTAAAATCTATGAGAATCTACTTTCTTTGGACTTTTGGATAAGGATGCTTATATCAGGGTAAAAATCTCGAACGTAGTATAGGTATGCTTGGGACTAGGATGGCTGAAATTTATGGGGTATCCTCCTCCACGTTCTTGTGAAATGGAAATTATAATAAACAATAATTTCATAATGGATCCACTTGATGAATGTGACTTGGGTGAGAAACAAGAAGGGGTCTGTGGAGTCATCAAATGTATCAATGAGTACTTTCATTAGATCAACACATATTTTGATGCTTCTATTTTCCAAAGATTTATACCACATAAACACTTTCCCTTTAAGCTAAAGAGTAAGAAATATTATCATGAAATCCTCATATGTGATATTGTGAATGGAAACCAAGGAAGTTGCATCCTAACAATGCTCATGTGTAGTTTTCTGTATGCCATCAAAACTTGGAAACTTTCAAATCTATTGTGGGTATGTCATGCCATCTCAATACATTAAGGGGTTCTACACCATTACAATAAGGGTAATATTTTTGATCCATTGTGACATTAATCCTTTAGATATTGCGGTCTCTTTATTTGAAGTGAGTCACCAAATGAGTATAATTTCTTCTCTAATAAGGTCAAGACTACTTATCAAATATTGAATCCTCTAGGAAAGATAGGGTCTAATATGATTTTAAAGGCAACTAATCACATAATCTAAATTACACTTGCAACAAAGTTACCTGGTAATTAAAAAAAAGGCTCCAGGTAAACCAAGGAATCAACAAATACTTATTTGATCAAATAGTGGGATCAAGTCCCACCAGGTGTGCCAAAAAAAAGTTGATTAGAAATTTACCTAATGGAAAGGTTTGCACACCTATGAACCTTGACCAACATTGAGTGACCATGAAGCCAAAGGTTCTGAGCAGATCACTCTCCAGAGAAGGTCAGATTATTGCAAATCCTAGATAATTACTATTAGGGAAAGGGGTGTAGAAATAAACTAAGCTAGAACTTATAGGGGGATGGATTCAAAAACATCAAAACATATGCACAATAAACTTGAACCACCTAACAGACAACCCAACTCACTCTCACTTAGCATCTTTCACACTTGATTGAAAGTAAATTCTAAAACTATTAAATAAAATGCATGAAATTCAAATTGTAAAATTAAAGCACCTTCACTCAACTAGTTTTAGCAAATTTAAACATTCAATCTTCACACATCTATGAGATAATTTGGAGGCCAAATAGTAACACACTTGCATTTCTTAAATAGTAAAGGCTTTACATATAAGTTTTAATAGCTAAAGGGACAACCACTAGAATGAATTGCATTCTAGTATATATGGTCTTTACAATAAATTAAGCATTCAATATGGTAGGTAGAGAATGTGGTTGCATCAGAGAAATGGTCATCCTGCAAATCTCTTCTGATCTTTTGAATATTGTTGCTATCAATGATTTTTTGGTATTTCTTCTATATTTTTTGGTTGAGGATGGCTATCAGAAGGAGGTATGTGGTTATGCATAGATATATGCCCTCAATCACTCTAACTTGTTTGATAGCCCTAAATTCTCACAATATTTGCCTACCTATTCCTGAAGAGAGCCAACTATTAATTGCATGAACAAGCTTCTTGAAGTTTACTGCTTTCATGAACTTGAGGTTTGATCCATTTTTCACTAGACATGTGTCAACCTAACTCCCACCAATTATTCATCATGGGCCTTGATAGTCGAGACCATAACTTCTTTTCTTTGGAGGCTCCTCTAACACCTTTAGAGTGGGCAAATATTTAAGCATGGTAAACTTTCTGTATCCACCCATTACCTGATAATAACCCAAAATTCTACCTAATATATTTCACTTCCTTTAGGGTATGATTTTATCCTCAACATTCTTCAGGCACTAACGGGTTTATGGAACCCCTCAAAGGTCTAACAAATGCCCATTTATCCACTCGATATTTCACTTAAGTATTTCCTATTTTTTTCATGATGTGGTATTTTGGGAGTTGATCAGGGTTCGCTAATGTCTCATTGCTCCACCCTTTTCTCTGGAGAGGGCTTTTGGGATCCTTAAACTCAACCTATCAGGATTATGGTAGTTTTTTGGGATCTTCATGCTATTTAGAGTGCCTAGTTTTCTACCCAACATGATACTTAGCTAATTTTTATGTTTTCTACTATCGAGGCTATGGGAATCTTTCTGAGACCGATAACACCCTATATTTCTATCAATTAGTGATGGCATTTTGGGACCAGCTCAACGTCTTTTAGAAACCCATTTATCTACCCTATTTGACACTTAATCATTTTACCACAACATTAGGCTTTTATGTTTGCTCAGGTGCCAAATGAGTGAGGAATTAGGAGCCACTTTCATTTCTAATTCCCACCACCTACATTATAGCCTACACCACCTCCAAAATATTTCACCACACAACCACCAAATTCCAGAGATTCCTTCTAAGCCTCCACCACCTAATTCTTATGTCTTGGCTCTAAAAATGGAAGTGTGGGTGGATGCGCTCAAAATTTCACCCACAGGTACAAGCATAATAAATTACCTTGAATTAAATATTTTCAAAAATGAGGAGGATGATATTAAAGTAGTGTCTCTCCATTTAAAATAAAAAGCACAAAAGTGGTATACTTTGTGGCATGAGAAATCAGAAGGGCTTACACAAATATGGGAAGGATTATTTGTAGATTTTATTAAAATATTTGAACCACCAAAGCTTAATTATTTCACTGAGGCTCTCAGGCAGTTACAAAACTTTTTGAGGACTTGCATAATCCCGAGCTCACACAAAGATGATTCCATCGTCTAGAACCTTGAAGAATCTAGAAATTTCATTGTCAAATCAACTTACTACAGTCAAGAAACTCCCATAGATGGTTGGGACTTATCAAATTAGGTCTGGGTTCCCAAGATCATTCCCAAGGTCAAATTCTTCTGCTGGTTTGCCACCCAAAATAGAATCCTCACCATAGACAACTTGATAATCAGAGGGTTACTCATTCCCAATTGGTGTATCCTGTGCAAAAACGCCTATGAGTCAAATTCGCATGTTTTTTTGGAATGTCCCTTATCTTTAACAGTTCTCAACCAGGTTCATAACACCTTTGACATCTCCACAGCCCTCCCACATTCCATTCCCCTCCTTATTAATCAATGGCCCCAGCCATTCAAGAGCAACCAACTAAAATTCATGTGGCAAGCTTGCCTCCACCTTTACCTGTGGTAGATATGGCTCGAGAGAAACGCCAAAATTTTCAAAAATCAAGCCATTGATAAGAAGATTATCATTGTCAAAATATTGGCCCTAGCTGCGGAGAATGCCTCTCTTGTTTCGTCTCCAAAACCCCCCCCTCATGGCTTAGAATCGGACCTAACCAAACTCTTCAATTTGTCTAACATCTCTATTATGCCTTGTAATTCTGTTGATAGGTCTGTCATCAAGTGGGTCTTACCACCTACTGGGTGGCACAAAATAAATTTCTATGGTGTGGCTAAAGGCAACCCAAGAGCAGTTGGCAGAGGAGGAATTCTCAAAAACCACAGAAGAGAAATAATTTTGGCCTTTGCCCAGAACCTAGGAATCCAATCCAACAATATGGCAGAGGCACGGGCTCTGTTCCAAAGTTTGATCCTCATGGAAGGGTTGACCATCAATAAACTTATCATCGAAGGAGACTCGTTGCACTATATCAAATGCCTCAATGGTACCGCTAAGCCTCCCTAGCCCCTTGCTTGTATTTTCTAAGAATGCAAGGCCCTAGTTGGCAATTACCCATAATTAGTCATTAAGCATCAATACTGGGAAGGAAACAAAGCTGCGGACTGGCTTGCTAACAGGGGAGTCGACAAATTTGACATTCAAGTGTGGAGAGAATCCTTCCCCATTGGCCTAAGGAATGATCCTACAAGTTTCAATGATTGCACAATGTGAGATGTTGCCAGGGGATTGGTTTGGTATGCTGATGAAACTTGTCGCGATATCGCGACACTTTTTCCTTCTTATCCTTTGGCAGCGAAAATGCAACATGTCATGTTATCGCGACACTTTTCACATTTGGCCACAAAAATGCAACATGTCATGATATCACAACATTTCTTTCTCTTTTGACCGCGAAGTTGCAACATGTCGCAATATCGTGACACTTTTTTCTCCTTTGGTTGCAATGTTACATCATGTCGCGATATCGCGACACTTTTTCTCTTTCGGCCGTGATGATGCAACTTGTCGCGATATCGTGACACTTTTTCTCTTTGGTCGTGATGATGCAACATGTCGTGATTTCGTGAAACTTTTTCCTCCTTTTGCCGCGACAATGCAACATGTTGCGATATCGCGATACTTTTTCTCTTTTGGCCATGACGTTGCAACATGTCGTGATATCGCAAAACTTTTTCTCTTTGGCCGTGATGATGCAACATGTCACGATATCGTGACACTTTTTCTCTTTGGCTGCAATTATGCAACATGTCATGATATCGTGACACTTTTTCCTCCTTTGGCCGTGGCAATGCAACATGTCGCGATATCGTGACACTTTTTCTCTTTTGGCCATGATGTTGCAACTTGTCACGATATCGCGACACCTTCTCCTCCTTTGACCGTGACGATGCAACATGTCATGATATCGCAACATTTTTTATCTTTTTTTTTATACGATGCAACATGTCGCGATTTCATGACACTTTTTCTCTTTTGGTCATGATGCTGCAACATGTCGTGATATCGCAACACTTTTTTTCCTCTGGCCACGACGATGCAACATGTCACAACATCACGAAATTTTTTCTCCTTAGGTCACGATGATACAACATGTGATTTCATGACACTCTTTCTATTTTGGTCATGATGTTGCAACATGTCGTGATATTGCGACACTTTGCCTCCTTTGGCCGCGACAAGGCAACATGTCGTGATATCACGACACTTTTTCTCTTCTGGCTGTGATGGTGCAACATGTTGCGATATCGCGACACTTTTTCTCCTTTGGCCGTGACAATGCAACATATCGCGATATCGTGACATATTTTCTCCTTTTGCCTTGACGATGCAACATGTCATGATATCACGACACCTTTCCTCCTCTGGCCATGACAATGCAACTTGTCGCGATATTGTGACACTTCTTCTCTTCTGGCAGTGACGTTGCAACATGTCGTGATATCGTGACACTTTCTCTCCTTCGGTCGTGATGTTGCATCTTATCGCGATATCGTGACACTTTTTCCTCCTTTGGCTACGACATTGCAACATGTCACGATATCACGACACCTTTTCCTCCTTGCTTTTTCCCTTTGCTTTGGACCGCAAAAATGCAACATGTCACGATATCGCGACACCTTTCTTCTTGTGGTGTTATGATTTTTCTTTGATCTTTAGCTCATGGGCCTCTTCGGTCGGTTTGGAAAACATGTAAAAAAAAGTTAGTTCTTGTACAAGGTTCAGGGACCTTTCAACACCCTTTCAACCAATCAAAAAAATATACCTCTAAATTTGAATCATTGGCAACATTAGTAACTAATATAAAAAATAGTCAATTAGTTCAATGTTATGTGGGTGGATTGAAACCTAATATAAAACATGAACTTCAAGTTAAGGATGATTTCATACTACCTCTAGCAATTAGGTTAACTTAATAGTATAAAAATAATATATTAAAAAATAATCAAAACACATGGTTTCATGTTGGTCATGATTTAATAAATGAAAATTTAAAAAAAAATAATAATATATAAACCTCCACATCAATGGATATCTAATTACAATAAATATCAATCAAACAAGGGAAAAATTATCCCGCTAACCATCAAACTGTAAATATTCAAATAAAATTTTATAATTGTGAAGGAAGGAACCATAAAGAGGAAAACTAGGATGTGAGTAGTATTAGTTGTGAGGATGAATCTAGGGCTAAAAGATAACCTCCACTAGAAACAAATGATCCTATAATATCCATAGATGTATTAAAAATAATCCAATACCCACAAACCTTAAAAATATAAGGATATATATAAAAAAAAAAAAAAAAAAACCTAGTTATACTCTTAACTTACTCAAGTAGTAAATATAATTTTATTGATTTAGCCACTGCTAAGCAATTTAATTTAACTACAAAAAAAAATGATTCAATGTAGAAATTCCAACGGGTAATCACCTAAATTGCAAATCAAAATGTCACAAAGTGGAGCTAAGTATGAATGATTACAAATACCAAAATAGCTTTTATGCTATACCATTAGGAGGATTGGATGTAGTACTTGGAGTAGAATGGTTAACTCCCCTAGGATTTTTCAAATGTAGTCTTGAAAAATAAATTTTCAAATTCAAATGGCAAGGCCAAAAGTACACTTTAAAAGGATTCCATGTTCCTCCATCACAGTTAGTGATTATATAAAATAGAAAATATGATTAGAAAAGTATCATTTGGAATTATTGCTCAAAGTTTTACCATAAACCCTATACCCACAACCAATGTGCAAGATAATGAAATAAATCAAATCCTAAATAAATATACTATGGTGTTCCAAGATCTACCTTTATGAATACATTACAAACTAGACATAGATCATGTTATTTAAATCAATCCAAAAAAACCTCCATACACATCTAATTAAGGAGAAATATCTTTCCCTAGAAGAAGCTTCTTGGGAATCCCACTCTTTCGTATGTACTCATCCTTCCCTTCCTATGCTTTGAGGTAAAATCATTATTAGCCAAGAGGACTTGGTGTAAACCATTATGTCTCTACATAAATGACGTCTACATGCTATTTAATTTGGATACTTTCCATAGCAAAGGACATCATTCTTAAATCATTATTTTAATTTATATACTTAATATATAAAATATGAGTACTCATCCACCATACACAAAGTGATGTAAGCTCAAATCTAATTGGTGAGGGGACATTATTGAACATTGGTTTACTATAAAACTATATACATTTTATTGTATGGAGACAAGTTGCAATACATACTTGAGATATTGTTGAGACATTGTGGAAAAGACATGAATGAACACATTTTTTACATAAAAAACAAATGCTATTGATTGAATTCTAATTGCATGGTGTTAAAATTATTTCATGGATCTAGAAATATGTAGAATATGTGATATTTTTAGGAGGTATGCTTACAAATAGTAAACCATAATGAGTAAATTCAATGCCATACTGTCATGGCATTGAATGTTCATCATTTGATCATAATGATCAATGCTTTCTGAGCTTTGAAATATCACTATTCATGGGAGGCAAATCACAATCTATAAAACCCTAATGCTAGCAATGAAGAACATTTTAATCTAATTGAATCAATTACAAATATATATGTTGATTGGAGGTTGACTGAATAAGAATTTGTGTTTGCATCATACATAAATTTGTTATCCCACATGCACCAAGAAATGAAGGTTATTTGAGTTTATATTGTATGAACATTTCATAAGGCTTTCATGTCACATGATGGATATCAATTTCTTGGCATAATGAGAAACCTTATGGCAAGCTGCCACATTCAAATTGGTTGGAAAAATTCATGATGTGGACATAATGTGTTTTTTATTTGGAAGCAAGTGCTTTATATCCCATATCATTTGTGTGAATTGATGCTTTACCATTTATATGTCGTTTTAACTACTCTTTTTGTTTATACTTATGTGTTGTGGGGCATGTATGGTGTTGGGCCACTTTCTTTATGCCTTGGAAAAAGTTTATTGTGTTGATGTGGTGGAAGAGGACAATGTTGTAGATTGTTATGCATCCTTATCCTACCAGAAATATATCACTTGATGTGTTGAAATTTGAATTAACCCTACTTGATTAGTTAAAATTAAAATATTTTATATTTGGTATACTTATTTTTTGTATGTTTTTGGAGACCTAAATAGAAGATAAAATTATTATTTTTACCTATTATATTATTATGCAGTATAGGCATATATAATTATAAAAAAAAAATTGATCTTAGTGAAACCATTTTGTTGAAGAAAATATGACATGATTTGAAGACTACATGGTCAAAAATTTATTTAAGCTAAGGGGGGCATATGGTTGAGCCAACTATTATCTTTTTTGAAAACTGAATGGGTGCATTGCCTATTGGAGATAACACTTCATTTGATACAAGTAGGGACCCTTGTTTTGTATATAGTAGAGTGTGACCCTATTCACATATGAACCTATGATTGGTTGAGTGTGTTCTTAGTCATAGAGATGTAATGATTATATTTTTCATTTCTTGCAACCTTAGTGATAGATAGTGTGTGTATCCCTACCCATATTTGATATAACACCATGAATAGTTCTATTTGTCTCTATCCATGGTTGAGATATCAATGCTATCAGTCCCATTTAGGTGAGTAGTTGAGTTTGTCCTTCTTGAAAATAATGGCAATCATGAACTGTTGTGTGTCTTGTTTCATGATATTCTTGTATATTTGGTTAATTATATGTATGTTTGTGTTTATCAAATATGGGTTTTTGTTAATATCTCTATTTCATATATGATATAATAAGAGGGGATGTTAAAAATATTACATCATAATTACAACTTAATAATATGGAGCATGCTATCTAAATATATTTCAGGTCACCTCCACTATAGTTATACCTTTTGGGATAATAATGAGTTGCTAGTTGCTCTTGCATAGGTTATTTGGTTGGAGATAATTAGGTGAACCATTTCTTGTTAAAAAAACTTGTCTAGCACAATACTGGTTCTAATAGCAACAACCTAATTGTAGACTTATATCAAAATTATTTTATGTTTCCATTGCCAATCAATATATACAATTGTATAGTATATGCACTTATAATTAACTGACTATATCACAATATAAAATATGTTTTCAAATGATTTTTTTGACTCATTTATAGGCACTATATCGACTCAATAAATATATCAAAAGGTATTAAAATTTCATTTGACATACTAGTACACATTAGAGTGACATGGTAAATATGTCTAAAAATTTCAAAATCCATTTGACACCCTAGGGAGAATAAAAGAGACCCTATACAAAAGCACTCTAATAGTGATATTCAGCCTTAAATGTTCAAAATAAATTTGGCTACTATCAAAAAATTAACCTAGGGTTCACTAGTATGAATGGAATATGCATCATCTCTAAACAAACATAGTCAATGAAAGTATAATGGTTTAAGATAAAGTAATTCTAGTCAATTATAGCAACCCTTTTTATAATGATTCATATTTATAATGTGATAACCCACGTATGTGCATCTTAATGATACATTTTATAATTATTTTGTTTGTTAAATTTATAATTATTTTGGAATATTTCTTGGATATCCTCAATAATATACCATATAGAGGATGACTTTACAAGTTCAAACATAGATATTTTACTTTATGATATTGAAAAAAAATATTACTGACACTAGAAAAATACAAAATATATCCATGATAAATAAAAAGGATAGCTATGACAAGCAAATGTAGTGAATGAAGATCATGATAATGGAATATTGACATGCAAGAAATCCTCTACGATATAGAAGAAGAATATATAATAATATTCAAAACATAAAGCATGAAAAGTACAAAGAAACATGAGCCAATAAAAGATTGCAAGATAGAAATTTCTATGAATTAGCAAATAGGATTTATTATGAGCCAAGAAAAGGAGAACATTATGTGTAAGCTAAAAAATTATTTATGATAGTAAATAATCTCCAGGAAAATAATATTAAACATTTTGTAACTATGTGATTGTCAAAGGATTTAGAAGTAATTCATGTTGTCTATAATATATTCATCAAAATTCAAAATAATTTTATTTTTCTTATTTTTGACATAAATGATATTACTCTTCTTAGCAAGAGAATTTTTTTTATTAAGTATACCATGTATCAATTGTATAGAATTTTGGTATAAATAATTTTAAATATATGCATCACATAAACAACATAGAATTTAAAAGGTATCACAAATAGAAGGTTGTGTATTAGGTAGAAGAAATTGCTAAAGACATGCTTGAACATTTTGTATGGATACATATAAAGTATAAATACTAATATAAGTGAGAGTATTGGTGTAGAATATAATGATTCCCAAGAGTGAGTAAGAAAAAGAAAAAATGGAAAGGAAATCATAATCTAGCATAGTATTTTAAAAGGAGTTGGGTACTCATGATAAATCATATTTCTCACGAATCAAATACCCATGTAAGTTTTTTTTTAAACTTGGCCTAAGAAAATAATCGACTCTCAACAATTTTCTTGCCAATATCTTATTGATTTCTAGATGATTACTCATTAGAGCTTGCACTTGTAGAGGCAAGGGGTAGATTTTTTGTATGCATTTTTTTAGGGAAAAACTCGTTCTTTTTTCAATCTCTAGATCTTAGAATGAAATTTTTGAAGGTTGACAATGAAAACCACTCCAAACAACAAATACAAACAATTTTTTGGGATCACATCAATCATTGGACACTGGTGCAAAGGAATTTCACACTATTTTGATAAACTTTTCTAAAGTATTTTTGAATCCTCTAATTGCAAACTAGGGTTTTATTAGGTTTTTTATCCTTTTAAAAATAGAAATCGAGGATAGGGATGCTAGGTTATTTTTTTTATTTGTTCCATTCCCCTACATAGTAGGAATATCTAGGGTTTTGTAGGGTATTTTATTAATTTTCTTGATCTTCTCATGCATGTAGCTATATAGTAATCTCTTTTTGTTTATTTTTTAAAGCATGTAGGCTAAGCCGTAGGGATTTGATTAATCGTTTTTTTCTCTCCTATTAGGAAATAGAAATGTCTTCATTCATTGAGGTCCCTAGAGTGACTACAGACAATAATGATCCTCCTACAAGTGGAACCCAAATGACACCATCATTAACCCCAACTCAAAACCTAGAAATAGACCCAATGTGGAGTGTGGTATTAAGGGAAACTTACCAAATTAAGTATTTTATACATTTTGTAGAAATGACATGCAAGGAGGCATCAATCACCTTAAATTTCATTTGATCGAGCAACCATGGAAAGATGTGTATCCTTACCCTAAAGTAGATAAGGTGACTAAATCTAAGGTAAAGGTTTATATTTTGAACAAAGAGGTCAAGAACTATAGTGGGACAAGGAGTGGGGACATGGGGCTCTTCTATGTGGATGATATTAAACTGTAAGATATTCATACCATGGTCAAAGAATCTATTCTTAGCTCTTGCATTTGATGAGGTATTTTTAGTGGGAGTGGGAGAAGTGCAAGACAAGGCTCCAATACTAGAAAAACTACCATTTAAGATACTATAATGGTAAGGGATAGGGTGAAGGAGGTAAGGATATCCATAATGAATTTTTGGTATTGTTGCAACATTCCCTTCCACTCTATGAACAACCCCTATTGGGAAGTTATAGTGAATGTATTAACTATTTCTAGGAAATGAATAAAGACACCTTCTACACATGAATTAAGTGGACCACTATTGGAGGAGTGTGTGATTAACACATGTGCTCTTGTAGAAGAACAAAGGATGATATGAAATAAAAAGGGTTGTAACATTCTTTCAGATGGGTGGATGGATGTAAGAAGCCATACACTCCTACACTTAATGGTGGATTTAGGTGGATCCATGGTCTTGATAAAGTTAGTTAATGTCTTAGGAGAGGTAAATAATGCATAGTTATTATTAAGTTTGTTGAAGGAAGATTTGGTAGAAGTGGATATAGGGAATTTTGTCCAAGTAGTGACAGACAATGCAACAACATATATATCTCTAGGTAGAATTCTTTAGTAGAAGTATTCCTCTATCCTTTGGAGCCCATGTGCTACCCATTGCATTAACCTCATGCTGGTGGACATTGGAAAAATTTCATGGATGAATTCCATGGTATAAGATATGAAGAGCATAACATGGTTTATCTATAACCACACATGGGTGCTCAACTTGATGATGGAGAGGAGAATGATAGAAATGACATTCTTTGACCAGGTCCTATTTGTTTTACTTTTAATTTCATTTCCTTACAGAGCCTTCTCTCAGTATCCTATAATTTGAAGTGAATTTTTATGTCCAAGCAATGTGATGACTCACAATTTCATGTTAAAGAGGAGTGATAGAATATATTTAGCCAAGTGTATAGTAATTCAAAGTGTTGAATAAATTATCAAGGTAGTTGCAATTTGCTAATTGAGTTCAAATTTAATTTCAAAAAAATTATTTTATACTTGAGAATTTTTTTTTCTAAAATTTTATTATTTATTGTTTAATTGTGTTAAAATTAATGTGTACTTTACCCCTATTGCTTTACATATGACATGTGTCCTTAACACTTGTCATTTCTAGGTTTATATTGGTGACATGCGTCACCTACCTCTTGTATTATTTATACTCATGAAGTCAATTAATATCTCATCTCTTTTAGTCCCATCATTTGGTATCAGAGCAGGTTTTCCTACTTGGTAAGCTTGAGGGGGAATTACCTCTTTAGAAATTATCCCCTCCCCCTTCCTCCCCCCAATTTATGGTGTACCTCCATTCCTTATCTAAAAGAATCAGGTGTATGCTCTCCACATTTGTGGATCAGAAACCAAAAATCCAAATGGATAAGGAGAGGATTTCATGGTTGCCCTTGAAACTTCAATGCTTGGGGCCATGAATTTTTCCAAGTAATATGATCTGATTTTTTTTTTAAAAAGGGAGTGCAGACACCAGGACTTCCCATGAGGTCACCCATCCCAGTCCTACTCTAGGACAAAATGTTTAACTAGAGAAATTTTATGAGATCTACTTCCGCCAAAGGTTTATGGAGATTTATAGATGTGCCACCAAATCTCATATAAATATGGATTACACAATACATTACCTGCATTGTAGAGTGCATGCTCAAGCCATAGCCTTGCATAGGCACCCTATGCCCCTATAGTACCCTTTATTTGTTAGGATCCATCTAGTGCTATCAAGGCCAATGATATCTGTTGAGTGCCAAAGGGAGATTTATCACCGTCATTCTTGAGAGATTTATAGAGTTTGAAGAGTTGCGTGTGAGCAAGCCACCAGTAACACGACATCATGTAGATGGCCAAATCCACATAGTATGCATGCCCTGTACCCCATGTGTAGGAGGTCCATAGTATGCAAGAAGAACAAGGGTACACCACCAGCCTCTTCCAAGCATGCGAAGTTCTACGAAGGAGTGTCGGGAGGGTAAGATCCGTGAGTAGGAGTGCTATTATTTTATTTGTGGAACATTTTTTGTGAGTAAAAAATTTTTGCATGAGGTATGACTTCGCTAACAAGGCCCCTCTATGTCATTTGTTGGAAAATTGAAAAATCTATGTTTATCGCCATAGAGCGATGCCAGAAATATTCCAAGGACAATATTCTTTGATTCCAAGAATATTCTAGATTTCTTATGTGAAGACATGTTTTTTCCTAAAATTAAGACCATATCCAGACCCAAATATAAGGGTATTTATACTCATCAAAAAGGTATTTTTTGATCCAGACACATTGGTGGTGTCTAATTTTAATTTTGAGGCTATTCTATATGCTTTTTTGGGCCTCAAATATTGTTGTTTTATGGAGTGCATTTTCATTTGAACCTGACACTCCAAGGAAAATGTAAGTGAACCTAGTATCTAGTATTCTCCTCTATCACACCTGGTGGATGTAGCGACTGGTTATCTATGCATTTTGGTAGGATGATAAGGTCACCGTAAGGACACCTACCACTCTATCCTAAGACTCTTCTATGAAGGCACTTCAGATCAACTTCTAAAGACTACATACATAGATACTTCAGAAGATTCTCTTTTTCCTCCAATTTTTGTCTATGGCTTCTTTCTTGTAATATAGAGTGCATTTTTGTAGAGATCAACACTCTTAAATTACTCAATTTTTCTTTTGTATTAAGATGAATTTTTGGTAATATCAAATCTCGGCAAAGTTGGAAATCTTCTAGATAAAGATTCACCATGAGGAAGGATGATATTCATGGTGAACCTAGTCAATGACCTACAAAGGTAACAAACCCTAGTAAGGCTGACCTTGAGGCACTAAGATAAGGTTAATCCTGAGGCAATAAACCTGGTTGATCCTGAGGCAATAGAACTAGACATATACATCGCGATGTATAGACCTAGAAGTACACATTAAGCAATAATGTTAAAATTAATGTGTACTTTATCCCTATTGCTTTACCTATAACATGTGTCCTTGATACTTGTCATTTCTGGGTTTATCTTGGTGACATGTGTTACCTACCTCTTGTATTATTTATACTCATGAAGTTAATGAATATCTCATCTCTTTCAATCCCATAAAATTATAGGTTACTAAACACTTGGTAAAGGTTCTTCACCTTGTAGGTAGTGAACAATTGGACATGGGCTATTTGTATGAGATAATGGATAGAGGCAAAGAGATCATTAATTATTATTGTAGTGGTAATTTTCACAAATATGAAATAATTAACCACATTTTTGGAAATATATGGAGAATACAACTATGTCAACCTATTAATGCCATGGAATGCTTTTTGAATCCCAAATACTTTTACAATAGTAGCATACACAGTAATGAAGAGGTCTAGGAAGGGTTTTATACTTGTATAGAGAGGATGATAGGAAACATCGATAAAAAATCACCTTATCCCTATTGAGTTACAGGTGTATATGGATGCAAGATGGACCTTGTTTGAATCTTCCTTTTCTAGAGAAGGAAGCTCAAGATTACGGCCAAATAATGCATTTAAACTTTTAAAGTTCAAAATTGTTTAAAAAAATCACATAGCTAACATTCTTGTAGTATGATGGCATAATTTATACTTTAAAATGATCAATTTTTGTATATTTATGGTGGGAGGACTATGGATCCAAAATGCTTACCCTACAAAAGATGGTTGTTCACATCTTGATTCAACCTTGTAGCCCTTATGGGTGTGAGTGTAATTGGTCTCTATTTGAGGTCATAGACACCAAGAAGTGCAAGAGGTTGAGACAAGAGCACCTCAATAACTTTGTATTTGTATAATACAATCTTAGGCTCTGCACAAGACAAGTGGAGGGTAGTGAATCCCATGAGGCAATTCAACTAGATGAGCTAGATCCACTATCTGATTGGATTGCTAAGAGTTCTATGGATCCTAAGTTTACTATAGTGGACCTTGATGCACTTGAGAAGGAAGTACAACAATTAAAATAATTGGAGGATATATACTATGATGATACTACACTTTAGTGGCCTCCAATTCTTCCACAAGTTCAAAGCCAAGTTCAACCATAAACATTAAGTGCAAAGAAGAAGGGAAAAAAAAAAGTAGTTCAAAAATTGTTTTATATTCCAAAATATTGCATTTTTAGTTTTTATTTATCATTTGGGCTATATTGCTATTTTATAAACTGTAAATGTACTAATTGTAATGAATATCTCATACAAAATCAGCTCTCCAATTGTTGCTTATCTTTTCTTTTGTTAATTGAAAAAATCTTTAGTTTCCTTTTTGTCAAGTTATTACTGAGTTTTCCTAATTTATCGAGTTTTTCCCAAGTTGCAATTTTTAAACAATGATCTAACACAATTGAAAAGGTCATATATATTGTTGTGTACATGGTTGGACTTTAGTTCTTGTTATGAGATTTTTGAGTAGGTTAATGACCAACCTAAGTAAACAACATTTGATACCTATAAAAACAATATTAATATATCGATGAGGAAAAAGAGTTCAACTTTTATCATTGAAGATAAAACGAGTGATTCTCCCACTATAATGAAACGAGTTCAATTAAATGTATTTATTTACAATGCACACTATCATGTTAGGACCAGTGATTCAGGAGAATTAAAGCTCACAAAATTATATATCACAAATTAAACTTTAAACCTTCTAAAAAAAAGCTACAACTTTAACCTTAGGAAATTTTTAGGAAACAAATAGACGATGAAAGAAATGTGTGTATTCCTTAGATTTAAGGAAGGTGGACAATTATTTATAATAGAAGTCTTCTTATAAGTGTACGTGTTTACCGATGGCATCTCTACGTTACAGTTTATTTTAAAATACCATATTTGTATTTAAAATTTCATTTTATTATAATATCTAATTAACAATAACTAACTAGTGTAGAATTTGAAAATTCCACATTAAATTTAATTGTATGCTTGAGGCCAAACTTTTCGCCAACTAGATAATAGGTTTCCCTTGCATGATGCTTCTTTTTCAGTAACATCTTCATATGTTGGAGAGCTAACTCGATTCTTACTAATAATAATTAGTGGGTGACATTAAAATCATAAAATAAAAAGAAGTTATTTAGATTGTAACAACATAATATTTTGTGTTTGGTTTTGTTGGGATATCACAATGGTAAGGTTTTGGGTTCTCTTTTACTAAACTTAGGTTTAAACCATGATGTATTTAGAAGGGAATAGATTGGTTCTTAGTAGTCAAGTATTTATGGGTTGGTTACCTCGGTTCAATTTTATGGATGGTCATGTTTTGTTGACTATGTCTTATCCAATGGAGTAAGATTTATAGTGGTGGTGACCAAATTCAATCCTACATCTTGTCATATGTTAGGGTAAACAAACACAAATGATATTATGTTATTTTATAAAAATAGTAGCTCTTTATAATCCTATTTTATTAGTTTATTTATCTTTGTTATTATAATTCATTGTTTTTAGTTAAATATTTAATTTAAGGCAATTATTAAACATTAATTATAATTAAATAATAATTAACCCTCAAACTCCTTTCAATCGAACTATCCTTAAAAAAACTCTTCTCCAGGATAATTAAATTTTCAAACATAAATAAATTTGACAGAATTTAACATCTGGAGGACAACTATACATTCCTATCTATCTTTTCAATTTACATATAAGATCATTTATAATTGAGTAATTGTTTTTTTTTTTTTTTTTTGTAATGCTCAAGGAGAAGGATGAGCATGTATGCTTTTGGATAGGTATAAATAAAGTAGGAAGATAAATTTAAGTAAATAAACCATTCAGTGAGCATGTATACTACTATTTTCATGAGTTTATTTTTTTAAAACAAGGTTATATAAATTATGATAGAAATAAGGAAGCAATTTTGGAAGGTTTTCCTCTTTTGTACAATTGTATTTTTTCATCTCCAATTTTGTGAGCAGCTTTTAATTAGGATGTATTTTTTTTATCAATTGTTGTTTTTTTCTTGATACTTTTCCAAAAATTGCTTCAGCTACAAGTGCCAAGGAGGCATGGGACACATTGCATATATCTTACCAAGGTACATGCAAGGTGAAGTTGGTGTGGTTGTAAAATTGAAGGAGAGAATTTGAAACTTTATAGATTAAAAACAATGAAAAGATTCATGATTTTTATATTTAAGTGTAAAATATTGTTAACCAACTTCACATCTATGGAGAAGATATTATAAATTAGGTAATTTGTGAAAAGGTATTAAGGTATTTACCTATGAAGTGAAATTTCATAGTTATTGCAATTGAAGAAAATAGAGATTTATTAGTTTTGAGGTTGGATGATTTGATGGGTTCACTAATATACGTGAGGAAATTGGATAAATCTATTGAAGACTTAGAGCAAACCTTTTCAGTAAAGGAAATGGTTGGAAAGGGCAACAATAGTTTGAGCTTTCTTTAAGAGGAAAAGGAGACCTTATAATATGGAAGAGGTGGAAGAGGACATGAACATGGAGGAGGCCAAAGTAGAAAAGGTCCTAGATGATGAGACATCAATAAGAGGAAAATTCAATATCACTATTGTAAGAAATATGGGCATTTCAAGAAATATTGTTGGAAGAGGCAAAAGGACATGCAAAATAAATCAGAAAAATTTATGAGTGATGATGGAGAAGATTCTAAAACAAATATTTTACTCTCAAGTCATACAACTAAAAGACCAGGTCTTGTGTTTTCTTGATTTTGGGTGTTACAACCACATGACAAGTAATAAAGAATAAATTGTTGAGATGAATAAAATGGTAAAGAGCAATGTGATATTAGGGAATGATAAAACTATTGAAGCTATTGGTGAAGGGTCTATGGCTATTCGAACCAATCAAGTAAAGGTAAAAAAAAATTCATGATACATTTTATGTACCTAGTCTTAAACACAATTTACTAAGTGTAGGAAAGCTATTAAAGAAAAATTAAGAAGTTTTATTTAAAGACAATTCTTGCAAGATATTTGACAAGAATGAATGTTGATGTATGAAATACCTATGACCAACAATAGAATGTTTCCATTAAAAATGCAACATAAATGTCCCAATATGATAAAGACTTCAATTGATGTTAGTAATTGGCTATTGCATAATCATTATGGTCACTTGAGTTTCAAAGGATTGAATATTTTGCAGGTGAAAAATATGGTGTGTGGAATACCAAATATTTTAGTAAAAGATAAAATTTGTTCTGTATGCGCACTTGAAAAACATCATAGGAATAAACTTCCAATGGGAAGGTGATGGAAAGCCTCAAAACAACCGTAGTTGATTAATATAGATATATGTGGTCTCATGCAAACACCAAATCTTAGTAATCATTTTTATTTCCTCACATTCATAAATAATTATAATAGAAATATTTAGGTATTCTTTTTCAATAAAAATAGTGAAACATTTAGATGTTTTGTGAAGTTTAAAGCAATAGTTGAAAAAGAAAGTGAATATTGTATTAAAATTTTAAGAACTAACAGAGGAGGTGAATTTACCTCAAAATAATTAATGGAATATTATGAAGAAAAAGAAACTAAAAGACAATTAACAACTTACTTTCACACCATAGAAAAATTGTGTGGTTGAACAAAAAAATTATACAATTATAAAATTAGCAAGGTCTATGTTGCAAACTAGGCATATGCGAAAGGAATTTGGAGGAGAAGAAATAGCCACAACTATATATTATTTGAATCAAATCCAAGCTCATGCAATATTGAATTTCACACCTAAAGAAGCTTGGTAAGGATGGAAGCCTAGTGTAGGCCATTTGAATGTTTTTGGGTCCATTGCATATGTGCGTCTTTCACGTAAACACAACAAAAAATTGGATTCTAAAAGTGAAAAATGTATTTTTATGAGATATTTAGAAGAAACCAAAGCATACAAGTTGTGGAATCCTACATTAAAACATTTAATTATTTCTTGTGATGTGATATTTGACGAAGGGGAAGTTTCGAAATTAGATGAGCAACAAGAAAACCCCATAGTCATATAAGAAAAATTTTCTCATCCCAATAACAGTTCAAACAATAGTTCAAATGCAACTTCTACTCCAAGCCCTCCAAGAAGATAGAAGAGTCTTCAAGAGATATGTGAAAGGATTAAAGAGGTAATTTAAAACTCTAGATTTCGTGTTCTCTTCAAAATTAAAATTAAACAAACTTCTTATGAAGATGTGACAAAAAAAATAGATTAATGCCATGGAGGAGGAATTGAAGATGATTAAGAAAAATGACACAAGAAAGGTAGTAAATATTCCAAAAGGAAAGTAAGCTATTGGAGTGAAATGAGCCTATAAAAATAAGTACAAATTAGATAGAACAATTCAGAATCATAAAACAAGATTGATTCCAAAAGGTTATGAGTTGAAAGGGCAAAAGCAAAAATATTACAAATTGAAGAAAGCACTCTATAGAATCAAACAGGCGTCAAGAGCATGGTATAGTACGATATATTCATATTTCAATAGCTAGAGATTTACAATATATGTTGTCCTAATGATCATAAAAGTACTTTTGAAATGTTCTCAATGTGGGAACTAGTGTTATTTCTTGGTCATCTAAAAAGCAAGTAATTGTTTCTTTGTCTACAATAGATATATCAATATATTATAGAAACTTCAACATGTCAAGCTATTTGATTTAAAAGAGTATTGATAGAGTTGAAGCACGAATAAAATTTGTTGAGCGAGGTGCAACAATAGTATTTTCATTGTTGTCAACACAGTCAGACAGATCGGTTGATGCAGTGAAACAGGAGTTAAGAGATTACAGATCGGTTGATGCAGTGAAACAGGAGTTAAAAGATTCTTCAGAGAATGCACAGTGATTGTTAACACAGTCAGATAGATCTGTTGATGGAGTGGATAGGAAGTTCCAAAGCTAGTCAGATGCAGAAGACAGGAGTTCAGAGGTTCTTCAGAGTAGTGGTTTTCCAAAAGATAGAAGTGGCCCATATGCTAAAAATCAAAAGAAAATCACAAGGAAGAAAACTGTCGCGATATCGCGACATGTTGGCAAGAAAGAAAAACTATCGCGATATCGCGACATGTTTGAAGAGAAAGAGGAGAGAGAAAAAGGTGTCACGATTTCGCGACATGTTTCATTTTTGTGAGCCAAAGCAAAGAGAAAGAGGAGAGAGAAAAAGGTGTCACGATTTCGTGACATGTTTCACGGGCCAAAGCAAAGAGAAAGAGGAGAGAGAAAAAGTGTCGCGATTTCGTGACATGTTGGGAAGGAAGAGAAAGTGCAAGCAAGCAAAACTGTCATGATTTCGTGACATGTTCGAGAGAAAAGCGCAAGCAAGAAAAATGTCGCGATTTCGCGACATGTTCGGAGAGAAAGCGCAAGCAAGCAAAACTATCGCGATTTCGCGACATGTTCGGAGAGAAAGAGCAAGCAAGAAAAACTGTCACGATTTCGTGACATGTTTGGAGAGAAAGCGCAAGCAAGAAAACTGTCGTGATTTCGTGACATGTTCGGAGAGAAAGCGCAAGCAAGAAAACTGTCGCGATTTCGTGACATGTTCGGAGAAACAGCGCAAGCAAGCAAAACTGTCATGATTTCGCGACATGTTGGAAGAGAGAAAGGCAAGTAGAAAAAGTGTCACGATTTCGCGACATATTGCAAGGAAGGTTGTACGGACGAAAAAGTGTCGCGATTTCGTGACATATTGCAAGGAAGGTTGTACGGACGAAAAAGTGTCACGATTTCACGACATGTTGCAAGAGAGAGAGTCCGAAAGAAAAAGTGTCACGATTTCGTGACATGTTGCAGGAGAGAGAGTCCGAAAGAAAAAGTGTCATGATTTCGTGACATATTGCAGGAGAGAGATTCTGAGAGAAAAAGTGTCACGATATCACGACATGTCGGGTTTTCGCAACAACGAAGGCAAGAGAAAGCGCTAAGGAGAAAAAGTGTCACGATATCGCGACATGTCGAGTTTTCACGACTCGAAGGCAAGAGAAAGAGCTAAGGAGAAAAAGTGTCACGATATCGCGACATGTCGGGTTTTCATGACCCGAAGGCAAGAGAAAGAGCAAAGGAGAGAAAGTGTCATGATATCGCGACATGTCACATTTTCGTGACTAAAGGAGGAGAGAGAAAGTAAGAAGGCGAAAGTGTCACGATATCGTGACATGTAAGCGAGAAGAGTAGAAGAAGGAAAAGTGTCACGATATCACGACATGTGTTTTGTGGAGAAGAGTAGCAAGGAGGTGAAAGTGTCGCGATATCCTGACATGTTTTCGGTTGAAGCCGAAGAAGAGTAGCAAGGAGGTGAAAGTGTCGCGATATCGCGACATGTGTTTTTGCAGGGACAAGCTGAGAAGAGGACAAAGAGGTAAAAGTGTCACGATTTCATGATAGGTCATTTTGGCATGAGCTAAGAAGAGAAACCAGTCGAAATAAGATATGTGACAATTAACTGAAGTTATGGGTGAGAGAAATCCATGCAGGACTAAAGTAAGAAGAGTTGAATGAAGTCGTAAATCGAAGGTGCAAGTATACAGTGAAAACACATGCATGCACGAAAAGAAAGGGGTGAACTCAAGGAGAATACGAACAGTCATGATCAAGAAGATGAACAGTCATGGTAAAGGTATATGTGTCAATTCGTTGCATGTAACGTGTTTAACGAAATGCCCACTCTATATATACAAAAGAAGTTATTGACAAGTGGTAGATGAGAATATGAAAGAAACAGTTACAATTGACAAGTGGCGTATGAGAAATGAAAGGAGTTATAACTAGAGTTACAAAGTGAAAGGATTGTTATAAAAGGAGGTCTGCGTGGAGAATTACATAATGGCTGAAAGAGAGCGAAAGCGCTGCTCAAACTAGAGTGAAAGTGCTGCAAGAAGAGGGCTGGAAGAGTGTCGTAAGAGGGCATTAAGCAGAGCCGTGAGAGCCGTAAGAGTGCAGTAAGAAGCGCAACAAGAGGGCTATAAGAGGGCCATAAAAGTGTAGCAAGCAGAGCCATAGGTATGTGTTGTGTGAACTATGGGCAATGTTGAGTGAGCAATAGACCAGTCAGGGTCTTGTAAAAGTGAAGGCATTTATATGTCAATATTCAAATTTTAGAATTGAAGTCCAAGTTGGTGCTTGGAATCAGGGGTTGGTGCTCCTTCCAGTTGGTGCTGGTAAATCAGGGGTTGGTGCTCCTTTCTGTTGGTGCAGATAAATCAGGGGTTGGTGCTCCTTCTAGTTGGTGCTGGTAAATCAGGGGTTGGTGCTCCTTCCAGTTGGTGCTGGTAAATTGATTGTAAAGTTGTTGCTTTGCAAAGGCTGGATTTGGATGGGAGTCCAAACAGTCTATTTTTGAGGAGTAGCCAAAACTGGTGAACCTCGGTACATCTTGTGTTGTGTGATGCTCTCTTGTTATATTTTCTTTATGTGGTTTTAAGCTTTCATTGTTTTGGCTTTAAGAGTTGAAGTTTTTAAGTTTTAAAGAGCCACACTGATTCACCCCCCCTCTCAGTGTCATTGTGAGACTAACAATTGGTATCAGAGCCAGTTTCCCTTATCAGGCTAAATCAGCTAGGGTTGATCTTGGATTAGTACGCAATGGGTAAGAAGAATAGATCTTCCTCAAATAAGGCATCTCAGTCAGTTTCAGTTCTTGTGGAAGAGAAAATTGAACTAGAAAAGATTGAAGAAGTGAATTCTGAAGTATGTGATGAAAACCTTGAGACTGAAGTAGATCTAGAAGGTGAGTTGATCGCTGCACTTGAAGAGTTGGGTATAGAAAGGAAAAAGAACAAAAGACTGTCCAAGAAGTTGGAAGAATATGGGGATAATATTGAAGATCTCTTCTTACAAATTCAGAAAGCCAAGAAAATAGAAGAAACCTTGAAGTCACGCCTGGATGATAAAGGCGATGTATGTAGCAAACGTGAAGAGGAATCTAACAAAGTTATTAATGATCTAAAGCTGCAAGTAGAAGAGTCCAAAAGGATTGAAGAAACTCTTAGGTCACAGATCAATGAGAAAAATATTGTTTGCTGCAAACAAGAAGAGGAGATTGTTGTATTGAAGAAACAACTAGAAGAGGCCAATACAAATCTCAAATTTGAGAAGAGCACAGAGTTGCTAGATAAAATGATAAGGCAACAAAGAAGCCCCATGTGTAAGCTTGGTCTTGGATGTGAAGTTGAACAACCTTCATCTTCCAAATCTATAGAGAAGAAGAAGTCCACTGCTGAAGGATCAAAGCAAGAAAAGCTTGAAGTTGAATCTTCAAAAGAAAGAAAATATCAAAGGAGATCTACAACAAAGCAACCACAACAAAAGAGGTTCTATCACTCTCACTCTATTCATAATAATGCTTTTAATGGCTATTGTTTTAGATGCAACCATTATGGTCACAAGGCAATTTATTGTGGATTGAATAATAGATCAAAGAGTTATGCTGGTAGAAATACATCTGTTATTCTAGTTGAACACCATGTGCAATGTTTTAAATGTAATGGTCATGGGCACATAGCAAGGTTTTGTCCAAGAATTTTTGTATCTAATCTAAGGCAAGACAGTAGATTTCATCAGACACAAAGAATGCAACACAGACGAGGAAGAAATCATGTGCATCAAAGAAAGGAAAATAATCATCCATCAAGGATGCACAAGAGACAACCACCCAAGAGAAATGCTTTTTCACCTTTGATGGATTACATAGAGAATGTTATAACGTCATATTTTGGGCGCAAGAGAGAAGCTTGCATCAAATCAGTTGAAGAAAATCTCAACCAAAAAGGATGAGACAAAATAGAAGATTTCTCGAAAAACATGCACAAGCTACTAAAAAAGAAAAGGTTCAAAATAGGGATACAGTTGAAAAACTCAAGCCCAAGTTCAAGAAATATTGGAGAAAGAAAGAAGAGAGGAAATCGTGTCTCCTTGGACTGAAGGAGATTACTCCTCTATTGCACTAAGCAGCTCCAAGTAGCACATCCTCGGGGGGAGCAATATTAAAATTTTATATTAATGCTCCTATGTATTTGTGTGGTTATCCGAGGATGAAAGGAAAGTAGTCGGGGAGTTGTCGTATAGTTGTCAAAATGTGTTTCAGTTCATGTAGATGTTTGTGGAGATAGTATCAAACTGATGTGCTTCAGTAGAACAACATGGTGAACAACTAGGTTTTTGATGCAATAGCTGATAGGCGTTATCTGAGATAGAACATGCAGCACAGGTCGACGTGTCATGGAAGCATAAGCTAGCAGGTGCTGGTTTTGAAGCCTGTAACATTCCCAATCTATAGATAAAATAGAATCCATGTTGTGAGTGGGAAGGCATGCGTTTCTTAACCAAAAATACAACACATCATTTGGTATAAGAGAGCATTAATTTTCTCTAAAGAAGTAGTCGTTATCAAAGAGATGCCAGAGTCAAAGCAATCAGTGGCACTAGCACCCAGTTGGTCAAATGTGCCAAGTGGCACATGCAAGGCAGAGACGTTGAGAGAATAGCGCCCAAGTGGTGAAGCGTCAAGGAGGACAAGATGCCTATGCAACTAAGAAAGTCTTGCATTATTTGAGAAATGCGAGATATTGCCCGAGCAATCCCTTGATCATAGCGAGGAGAAATGCTCCCTGGAATCGCATGAAGAACGTTCGTCTAAGACATTGAGTAGCCCTGACATATGTCCTAGCAAGAAGCAGAATACCGAGAGTTGATGACTGCACGTAGATTGAGGTTCCAATGCTAGATGTAACGGTCCACTGTCAATACCTGCGTAGGCGATAAAAACATTCATGGCAGCCATTAGAAACCAGAGACATTGAGCTACACAATGGACGCGAGGCAAAGTCGTTAGTCACGGAGGAGGTGGCAGTCAAGAGGCCAAAGAAAATTGTGGAGAGTGCCGATGATAAAGTTGATGAAGTGGATTTGATTTGAGATTGCCATTCATTGTTGAGTTCATTTTGAGTACTACTTGAGCATGATTGATTGAGCCTTTGAGAAGGCCTTTGGGAAATAGTTGTGGTACAGTGTTTGATGCTTACACAGAGTTGGTTGATACATGCTTCGACTAGGGTCTGTGATAAAGGGATGTTCATTGAGGTGATTGGTTGAGTTGAGTTGAGATTGAGATTTGAGTATAGAACATATTGAGTCTCTAACAATTCTCTTTATGCTTCTATGAGATCTAGTTGATATATTGATTGAGCATTAAGTATAGAACATATTGAGTCTCTAACAATTCTTTTTATGATTCTATAAGATCTGGGCAAGTTCTTGGTGAGCTTGCTAGAGCAGGTTCTTAGTGAGCCTATTGACAGAGTACAGAGGACAGAGTCTCAACGGATAGAGATCCAGTAGCCAACATAGTTGAAGATAGATCTGAGTGAGGGACCACATTCTCAGGGGGAGCATTTATATATTTGATTATCTTTTTGCTCATGTTTGTAATTTTTGCTAACTGCATTAATTTGTGCTTGAGAATGTTGTGCATGGACTCAAGGGGAGTCTGCAGCAGCCCTTTGGTATTATTGTCAAAGGGGGAGAAGAATTATAGGAAATTGCATGAGTGTTGCCAACAATTCCAAAGGGGGAGATTGTTGAGCGAGGTGCAGCAAAAGTATTGTCATTGTTGTCAACACAGTCAGACAGATCGGTTGATGCAGTGAAACAGGAGTTAAGAGGGGGAAAAGAGAGGTTGAGGAGTGGATAGGAAGTTAAAAAAAGAAGGAGTTCAGAGGTTCTTCGAGCAATGGTTTTCCAAGAAGATAGAAGTGGCCCATATGCTAAAAATCAAAAGAAAATCACAAGGAAGAAAACTGTCGCGATATCGCGACATGTTGGCAAGAAAGAAAAACTGTCGCGATATCACGACATGTTTGAAGAGAAAGAGGAGAGAGAAAAAGGTGTCACGATTTCGTGACATGTTAGAAGAAAGAGAAAGAGGAGAGAGAAAAAGTGTCATGATTTCGCGACATGTTTCATTTTGTGGCCAAAGCAAAGAGAAAGAGGAGAGAGAAAAAGATATCATGATTTCGTGACATGTTGGGAAGCGAAGAGAAAATGCAAGCAAGAAAAAGTGTCATGATTTCGTGACATGTTTGGAGAGAAAGCGCAAGCAAGCAAAACTGTCGCGATTTCGTGACATGTTCGGAGAGAAAGCGCAAGAAAGAAAAACTATCACGATTTCACGACATGTTTGGAGAGAAAGCGCAAGCAAGCAAAACTGTCATGATTTCATGACATGTTCGGAGAGAAAGCGCAAGAAAGCAAAACTGTCGTGATTTCGCGACATGTTCGGAGAGAAAGCGCAAGCAAGCAAAACTATCACGATTTCGTGACATGTTCGGAGAAACAGCGCAAGCAAGCAAAACTGTCATGATTTCACGACATGTTGGAAGAGAGAAAGGCAAGTAGAAAAAGTGTCACGATTTCGCGACATATTGCAAGGAAGGTTGTACGGACGAAAAAGTGTCACGATTTCATGACATATTGCAAGGAAGGTTGTACGGACGAAAAAGTGTCACGATTTCATGACATGTTGCAGGAGAGAGAGTCCGAAAGAAAAAGTGTCACGATTTCGTGACATGTTGCAGGAGAGAGAGTCCGAAAGAAAAAGTGTCATGATTTCGTGACATATTGCAAGAGAGAGTCCGAGAGAAAAAGTGTCACGATATCGCGACATGTCGGGTTTTCCGAAGGCAAGAGAAAGTGCTAAGGAGAAAAAGTGTCACGATATCACGACATGTCGGGTTTTCGCGACCCGAAGGCAAGAGAAAGAGCTAAGGAGAAAAAGTGTCATGATATCGTGACATGTCGGGTTTTCATGACCCGAAGGCAAGAGAAAGAGCAAAGGAGAGAAAGTGTCACGATATCGCGACATGTCGCATTTTCGCGACTAAAGGAGGAGAGAGAAAGTAAGAAGGCAAAAGTGTCACGATATCGCGACATGTTGTGTTTTCACTGGTTGAAGCCGAGAAGAGTAGCAAGGAGGCGAAAGTGTCACGATATCGCGACATGTTGTGTTTTCGTTGGTTGAAGCCGAGAAGAGTAGCAAGGAGGCAAAAGTGTCACGATATCGCGACATGTTGTGTTTTCATTGGTTGAAGCCGAGAAGAGTAGCAAGGAGGCGAAAGTGTCGTGATATCGTGACATGTTGTTTTTGTGGGTACAAGTCCGAGAAGAGGACAAAGAGGCAAAAGTGTCACGATTTCGTGACAGGTCATTTTGGCGTGAGCTAAGAATAGAACCCAACCGAAAGAAGATATGTGATAGTTAATTGAAGTCGGTACAACAGTTACAGGTGCAGTTACAGAAGAAGTCGATACAAAAGTTACAGGTGCAGTTGTAGAAGAAATTCATGCAGATAAAATAAGAAGAGTTAACTGAAGTCGTTACGTCAGTTACAGGTGCAGTTACAGTGAAAATGCATGCATGCACAGAAAAGAAAGCGAACAGTCACTAAGGAGAATACGAACAGTCATGAACAAGAAGACGAACAGTCATGGTAAAGGTATATGTGTAAATACGTTGATGCAGTGGACAGGAGCTAAGAGGTTCTTCAGAGCAGTGGTTTTCCAAAAGATAGAAGTGGCCCATATGCTAAAAATCAAAAGAAAATCACAAGGAAAAAACATGTCGCGATATCGCGACATGTTGGCAAGAAAGAAAAACTGTCGCGATATCGCGACATGCTTGAAGAAAAATAGGAGAGAGAAAAAGGTGTCATGATTTTGTGACATGTTGGCAAGAAAGAAAAATTGTCGCGATATCATGACATGTTTGAAGAAAAAGAGGAGAGAGAAAAAGGTGTTGCGATTTCGCGACATGTTTCATTTTCGCGGACCAAAGCAAAGCGAAAGAGGAGAGAGAAAAAGGTGTCGCGATTTTGTGACATGTTGCATTTTCGCAGTCCGAAGCAAAGAGAAAATGCAAGAAAGAAAAAGTGTCACGATTTCACGACATGTTCGGAGAAACAGCGCAATCAAGCAAAACTGTCGCGATTTCGCGACATGTTGGAAGAGAGAAAGGCAAGTAGAAAAAGTGTCGTGATTTTGCGACATATTGCAAGGAATGTTGTACAAACAAAAAAGTGTCACGATTTCGTGACATATTGCAAGGAAGGGTGTACGGACGAAAAAGTGTCCCGATTTCGCGACATGTTGCAGGAGAGAGAGTCCGAAAGAAAAAGTGTCACGATTTCGCGACATGTTGTAGGAGAGAGAGTCCGAAAGAAAAAGTGTCGTGATTTCGTGACATATTGCAGGAGAGAGAGTCCGAGAGAAAAAGTGTCGCGATATTGCGACATGTCGGGTTTTCACGACCCGAAGGCAAGAGAAAGCACTAAGGAGAAAAAGTGTCACGATATCGCGACATGTCGGGTTTTCACGACCCGAAGGCAAGAGAAAGCACTAAGGAGAAAAAGTGTCATGATATTGTGACATGTTGGGTTTTCATGACCCGAAGGCAAGAGAAAAATCTAAGGAGAAAAAGTGTCGTGATATCACGACATGTCGGGTTTTCGTGACCCGAAGGCAAGAGAAAGAGCAAAGGAGAGAAAGTGTCGTGATATCGTGACATGTCACATTTTCGTGACTAAAGGAGGAGAGAGAAAGTAAGAAGGCGAAAGTGTCGCAATATCGTGACATGTTGTGTTTTTGCTGGTTGAAGCCAAGAAGAGTAGCAAGGAGGTGAAAGTGTCGTGATATTGTGACATGTTGTGTTTTCATTGGTTGAAGCCGAGAAGAGTAGCAAGGAGGTGAAAGTGTCACGATATCGCGACATGTGTTTTCACTGGTTGAAGCCAAGAAGAGTAGCAAGAAGGAAAAAGTGTCGTGACATCGTGACATGTTGTGTTTTCATGGGTGAAATTCGAGAAGAGAACAAAGAGGCAGAAGTGTCGAGATTTTGTGACAGGTCACGTTGGCGTGAGCAAGAAGAGAACCCAGCAAAAATAAGATATGTGACAGTTAACTAAAGTTCCATGATAGTTATAGGGGCAGTTGCAGAAGAAATATATGCAGCTAAAATAAGAAGAGTTAACTAAAGTTATACAATAGTTACAAGTGCATTTACAGAGAAAAATCATTCATCTAAAATAAGAACAGTGAACTAGAGTCAGAACGATAGTTACAAGGTCAGTTACGAAGTGAATGCATCGAACGACGGTCAAAATGAAAGTCATCAGTCAAAGACCAAACAAAGAACTGAAACTATTTATAGGATGCATGAAAGAATACTGTGAGATAAAGGAAGTTGAATATAGAATTTTCTATTAATAAGCTGAATGTGAAAATATGGAAGCTAAAAATAGAATGAAAATTCTATTATAAAAGGAGGTCTGCGTGGAGAATTAAATTGCTGCTACAAAGAAGAAAAGTGTTGTTGTGAAAGTGTGAAAGTGCTACAAAAAGAGGGCTGGAAGAGTGTCGTAAGAGAGCGTTAAGCAGAGCCGTGAGAGTGCAGTAAAGAAGCGCATCAAAGGGGTCTGTAAGAGGGCAGTAAAAGTGCAGTAAGCAGATCCGTAAGTGTGTGTGGTTTTTTGGTGAATAGCGAGAGAGGTTGGGTTAGCAATAGACCAGTCAGGGTCTTGTATAAGCGAAGGCATATTTATGTCAAAAATATAGTTTCAAAATTACAGTCCAAGTTGGTGCTTGGAATTAGGGGTTGGTGCTCCTTTCTGTGGGTGCAGATAAATTAGGGGTTGGTGCTCCTTTCTGTTGGTGCAAAAAAATTATGGGTTGGTGCTCCTTTCTGTTGGTGCAAAAAAATTAGGGGTTGGTGCTCCTTTCTGTTGGTGCAGATAAATTAGGGGTTGGTGCTCCTTTCTGTTGGTGCAGATAAATTAGGGGTTGGTTCTCCTTTCTTTTGGTACAGATAAATTAGGGGTTGGTGCTCCTTTTTTTTTGTGCAGATAAATCAGGGGTTGGTGCTCCTTCCAGTTGGTGCTGGTAAAATTGATTGTAAAGTTGTTGCTTTGCAAGGCTATATTTTGATGGTAGTCCAAGCAGTCATTTTTGAGGAGTAGCCAAAACTGGTGAACCTCATTACATCTTGTGTTGTGTGATGCTCTCTTGTTGTATTTGCTTTATGTGGTTTTAATATTTCATTGTTTTGGATTTAAGAGTTGAAGTTTTTAAGTTTTAAAGAGCCACACTGATTCACCCCCCCTCTCAGTGTCATTGTAAGACTAACAATTATCTTGTAACAATATTTTGTGATAATATTTTGGCAATTGCTTTGCCCAAAAATCCAAATTTTCTGTCATATAAAACATATTGATATAAGATATCATTTCATCATAGAGCTTGTTGAAGAAAGACATGTAGCAATGAAGTTTGTCCATCCAAAGAGCAACTTGTAGATGTGTTCACCAAGATATTGTTAAAAGAAATCTTTAGCTAACTTCAAACAAAATTAAATATTATTCCCTTGAGTATTAAAGGGAAGAAGGTTGAGTAATTCATTTTTTTATTACACTAAAAGGTAAAAATGAACATGAATGTTTTTGGATAAGCATAAATAAAATACTAAAATAAATAAAATATAAACATGTGTAAATAAAGCATGCAATGAACATGCATAAATGTTGTTTCAGAAAAATAAAATGTTGTTTGAATAAGTTTATTTTTTGAAAACAAAATTTTATAAAGTATGACATAAATAAGTAAGCAATTCTAAAAGGTTTTGTCTTTTGCAAACTTGTGTCTTTTCCTCTACAATTTTGTAAGCACTTCTCAATTGAGGTATTTTATTTTATTGTGTTCCTATTTTTATTCTTGGTGCTCTGTTGTGTAAGCCTGTTTCTAACATTTACATATGTACAGACAAGAAACTGAAGTGCAATAGCAGTAGAATGTTTCCATCTCACTCCAATTTTTAGATACAAAATTCCAACAGAACCAGAATACGTCAGTGGTTGCCCACGGACACCACCAATCAGTGTGATGCATTTCATGTAGGCTACTTGAATTCCTTGTAACATACACGTGCACACAGGGTCTTTGTTATCCTCAAAAGGACTTAAAACCTGGACCTCGTTGCAACAAGTAACACTTCATCACTCTACCAAAACCTCAAACTAATACCTTGTAGTTGAGAGATTTGTTTTTGGAAATAATGCGCACACACAAAAAAAAAATATTTACTGCAAAGAACCAAATATAGAGTTCCAAAGGAATACAGAGTTACAAAAAAAAATACAGAGCAACATGCATATATTTGAAATTAAGGCACACTTCAGCTATTTTCCAACTTTTGTTCATATTTTGATATGATCCCCGATATGTCCTCATTGGAATTTAGGAAAGTGGGCATGCAATGGAGATGCCAATGAGTCATATCTTTGAAAGGGGATAATGTTTTCCTCAACTTTCCATATTTATTCACATCCATCTCACTAAAGTAGCTCCAGGGAATATCTAGAGAAGAAAACTATTTACATTACCACGTAGACATATTGTCAACATGCTCGAAGGGAATTAAAAAATGATACGATGGCAAAACATACACCCATGAGATCAAATAAACTTTTCAATCTTCCCTTGATCGAAATGGGATGTACGCGTAGGAAGTATTTGATATAGCAAAATTGAGCTTTTGATAGGGGCTTGGTGAATATGTCTGCTAACTAAGCATCAATAGAATAGAAGTTAAATTGAAAGAAACCATCATCGACCAAGTCTCTCATGAAATGGTGCTTGATATCAATATGCTTGGTTCGATTGTGAAAGATGGGATTCTTTGTCATTGCACTTGTGCTTATATTATCGCAGTGAATAGAAATGGGCAGCCCAAGCTCCATACCAAGCTCACAAAATAGATGCTCCAGCCAAATATCCCAAGTACAAGCTGAAGATGCTGCAATATACTCTATCTCCACTGTAGAAAGAGATACAATCTATTGTTTCTTGCTACTCCAAGAGATAAGAGATTCACCAAAGAAGAATGCATACCTAGAGGTGCTCTTCATATCATCAAGAGACCCGACCTAATTAGCATTAGTGTAAGAAGTAAGTAGATTGTTGTCAGTGAATTTATACGATAATCCATTGTCTTTGGTGCCACAAACATATCTTAAAATGTGTTTAGCTACCCTCCAATGAGACTCATGAGGAGAATTCATAAACCATACTATCAAAATCATGACATACATGATTTCAAAATGAGTACCATTCAAATACATCAAGCTACCAACTAAGGAGCAATACAAGGTTGCATTAACAAGTGGTGAAGAATAATATTTCATGAGTTTGCAACCAACAACAGCTGGAGTATCAACATGGTAGTTGTAGACACCAAAACAGACACCAATCCGATTATGTGACGACAAGCACTGATCGCATTGACACACATAGCCCCTAGGGCAGCCCCTAGAGGTTAAACAGTGGTCCTAACCACTCCCACAGTAGTTTGGAAGGTCAAAGGTCAATTTGGCACCTTTTTGGCACTTTGCTCCCTACTCGTCCCACCCCGGGATGATTACAAACTGGTATTCGTCCCACCCGGGGATGATTATCAACATTCACCCCAGGGTGGGGCGAATAGCAGGTTTGATTGGCAAAAAGTCAAACCTCGATAGGTCCGCCAATTAACTGCAGCTTCAGGCCATGCAATTGCGAGGAACGACTTCAAATCAAGGAGAGAGACTTCAGTCATGCATGTCTTTGATTTTGGAGGCCTCATGCAAGGAGACTCTAAATCAGGGAATAATATTTTCTCTCAAAATAGGACAAGCAACTCAAGTGGCGCCCTCGCATGCGCATTCAAAGAGAGAGACCCTAGGTCTATAAATTGGTGAGTCTTCTCACCCAAAAAAGAGAATAGAGAAGGAGCATTTTGAGCAATGAAGTGCTGCCATTTTACATCCACACACACCTTTTGATTTGTGCCTTTCACATCCTTGATCTCTCTTTTGGAGGGAGGTTATTGGGTGATTATTGGAAGCGCAAATCCGGACCCAAACCCAAACATTTGGCCACAATATCCCACCAAATTTTCTGACAACACCCCATAAGAGGTTTTGGACCCATCCCAAGTGGATTGGTGCCGAAATAGAGTCCCAAACGATGGGCGTCCTGCCCCTGGGCGCCCCCCAAACTGTCGCAGTCCTAATCGCCCCGCCCCGGAGCGATTAGAAATATATGGTAGATTTCCTTTCTATTATTTTTGCATCTGATTCTATACTGCTTAGATAGGTTGTCATTTAAATTTCACATCGTTTTGAGCATTTTTGATCATGTTTTTATCATTTCCCGCCTTTACTAACATGCAGGTAGCATCATCAAATTCCCGGTGATAGAGGCCAAATTGGGAAAATATGACCTTCTGGGTCTTCCCAAAATACCCCCATTTAGCTAACCCCAACTTTGCAGGTGATTTGGAGCTTCCCGGATGTGACATTTGGGACTGTGCTTTTTGACACTTTGTTGTAGGTCTATTCGTCCCGCCTCGGAGCGAATACGAATATGTGGTGAATTTTTTGATTGTTCCATTTGTAGTGCCTTCCTTGTGATGTTTTGATGCCCCTGTCAAGTTTTTAGTTCATTTGGATCTATTTTAGTTATCATTTTATTTATATTTTGCATGTACTAATTGAAGGCTTGGGGATTGCATGTTTCATTTTATCTACAGGTGCTATTGACTATTTTCTATTTCTTTGAACATAGGATCTAGACATTAGAGGAGCAGCAAGGATTCAAGACTCATCAATGCAAGTGGCGGCGATGTTTGGTCCGCCCATTTTACATGTGGGCACGCGGAAGAAGGAATACCATCCATTGGTGTGACAAGAACACATTTAACGCTCCTAGCCCCTAAAAATGGAGGAGACGTATTGTAACCGAGTTCTAAAGCATATTAATAAAAAGGGTTGTCTTCCATATTGGCTTTTTATTTGGTTTCGATTCGTTTATGCCTCTTTCCTTTCATGCACTTTCAATTCATAGGATTTAGCGTTATCTTTTGTTTCGTTTGCATCGCATCTTGGCTTTTCCTTTTTGTTTCCGTATCCTCATGCTTTCAGTGGCGATCATGGTGGGACCTCTATCCCTTGATTTTAAGATTAAATTTTTGATCAAAATTTGCTTGTTTTTGCTTGCAGGTACCAAGTTTTCAAACGTTGGACTGTTGTTCGTTCCAGTCTGTGACGAGTACAGAGCTGGAATTCGTCTTACCCAGGGATGAATGGGCATTCGCCCCACCCTATGATGAATACAGTTCTATTATTCATTTCACCCAGGGATGAATAGCTCTCTATGCAATTTCAGAACAGAAATTCAGAGACATCCGATTTGGGCAGAGAAGAGGTAGGGGTCCTAAACACCTTCTGTCATTTTTTGCTTTCTGTTTTCTATTTTCTGGTTATTTGCTTGCATAGGAGAGTTTGAATGCTTGTTTTCTTCATTTATGCAAATTAAAAAGAACCCCACACACCACGTGGTAATTTAAACAACAAGGAGTTGGTCGTAAAACCCCAACCCTTGAGCAAGACCAACGGTGGATTTCATCACCACCTTGGCTTGAAATATTGCATACATAACCCCGATCGTGATTGTTGCTAGACGTAAATCCTGATGAAAGCTGACCAAGTGTAGCTGGGGTGATTCCCAATGCATGAGGATAAGTCTTCTATGGTAGGTGTCATAAACAGAGTGATTCCCCTTCCGTACCGCCTATGTTCCACGTACCATCTGCTCTCACGTACCAATAGTTTCCCTCACGTAAGGGCGGGTATATAGAGAGGTTGGTATATCGGCCTGGCAATGGTATATCGAAGGGGCGACCATTTTTGGGAGTCATAAGAGCCATCATATTGCATTTAAATGTTCTTTACAAAATCTTTCAAAACAAAAATCAAAACACACTAAACCAGATTTAGGGCACACTTTTAATCTTTAAACGAGATAATCATTGCTTTGATTGTGTGTTTCCCTTCTATTTAGTGTAGCATAAGAAATCCTAAAAAGAGATAAAAATCTACACATCTTTAGGAAAACATCACCATGGTGTACACCCGTAGCCGAGCCCAATCACGGGCAGGAGCTGCAGAGAGTGCACAAAGGGGGACAAGTCACCTCCGATATAGTCCTGAGGACTTGGTCATCCCGCCTTGGTGGCTTGACACACAAGATAGTCCACATCATGCCATTACAGAACAGGACTATAGAGGCACCTCTTTGAGGGGCACCCCCACTCAACATAGATCCTTTCAAGAGGAGGACATACACGTGGCACTCAACATAGACAGGAGGGCTCCCTTAGACGCTCGTTATGAGTGGCCTAGTGATGAAGCGCTAGAGCAACATAGGGTCCATAAGGAGGGGCCACATGATTTCATCATCCCTCCTTTACCCCTTATTACTATTAGAAACACTAGACAAAATCTAGAGCACAAGGCTCTCCAGACAGGGCAAGCCAATTCTGCCCACCCCTTTCACACATACGAAAGGGAGTACGAGGAAGACCACTACATTCCTCAAGAGCAATACATAGCATGGGAGCAATGCGCCTCCGCACCTGCTATGTATCAGGATCACCCAATGAGGCCAGAGCCTCGGGTGAATGCCGCTAACCTCGATAGAGGAAAGCAACCCATAGGGATCTCGGATCACCACGACCGAGATAGACATGTAGGAGAGGCATCTAGGCTTCCTAAACACAAGACGATAGAACAAATTGACTTGGAATTTGCCAAACATGCCGCCCACCAAGCACAAATCATATAGCTCAGGCAAGATCAACAATAGTTAGAGCATCTGTACCACCTTAGCAAAGAGCGCATTCAACGTCAGACAACCGAATTGCTTCATAAAACTATGCCTGAGAAGGTCCCAACCCCTCGTGTGCATAAAGTAGAAGTGTATGAGAGGCACAACCCCTTGGTGCGAGACAGGTCCCTACGACCTTATCAAACATTGCCTCCAAGACCTCCTAGACCTGAGCGAGAGGCCACTCCCAGAAACAATGATGGGCACCCTCCGTGGGCACCCACCCATGTTTATAGGTCTCGCCTAGGCACTCCTCAAGAAGCCTATGAGGAGTATGAGCAAGAAGAAGAGTGGGCTGAAATGCCCTACCAAGGCAGGGGGATGCTGTTCGGCTACCCCTCCATAGGCCTCAAGTTCCCCGCAACCCACAGTGGGAGCAAACCAAGGAGGAAGAGATCAAATCCTCCGATGCATATAAAGCGCTGCTAGAGCGCTTAGAGTCTATGGAGACCAAGACTTCTGGGCCCCAAAAGCCCACTTTACGCCAACTTCGTAGTCACCCTGTGCATCCGTCAGTGTCGGCACCCCCATACCCTGAACACTTTAAACTGCCCTAGTTGGCACTCTTTAGAGGAGAGGAGGATGCCCAAGAGCACGTGACTAGATTCTTGAGCCAATGCTTTGGCATTCAGGACAATGATGCTTTGTTGCTAAGAACATTTATAACCACATTCGTAGGCCCTACCTCGGATTGGTTCACTCAGTTGCCAAAACATAGCATCAGTAACTTGGATCAGCTAGTGGACGCATTCCTCGAATGCTTCACCTTCAACACCAAGAAAAAGGTATCACTAAGCGACCTAGCTAGCCTCAGGCAGTATGAGGAAGAAACCATGGCGGCATATGGGAACCGGTGGAGGACGTTGCTTTCAAAGCTGCCCTACCTCCCTCCCATGTCCGACCTGACCCAAATGTTCTCAAAGAGCTGTTTGAGATCGATCTCCATGCTATTGCAGCTGCAGCAATATGCCACTTTAGAGGAAGCTCTGGTGCAAGCCAGAATCATTGAGGAGATCAAGATACAGGATGGCGAGATTGCCAAGCCAAAGAAGAAAGAATGGTCTAAGAACACCAAAATAGGGACCACGCAATAGAAACCCATTACGGTCAATCAGGTTGCTATAAACGTCCCTAAGCCTACACAAGCAACACAGCCCCAAAAGGCTAACTATCAGGCGGTGCCTCTTAACAGTTATGATAGAGAAAATTAGAGGCAAGAACAAAATCAGCAGCGTCACCCTAGGCGACAATTCACACCTTACACAGAGTCCAGGGACTCCCTGTTTGACCACTTGTCAGTGGCAAACTTGATCAACCTGCCCGAGATTCAAACCATAGACCCCAATGCACCAAAGCCTAAGGGGTATAGGGAGGACTTGTACTGTAGGTTCCATAGATGGAAGGGACATGACCTTAATGCATGTTGGAAGTTTAAAGGCTTGGTGCAAGACCTAATCGACAACAAGACGTTGGCAGTGGACAACCCCGTAGCACCAAACAACCAATATATGGGAGTCTTTAGAGACCCCCTGCCTACCCATGATGCGTAGGCAAAACCCCTTCAAGTCAATGAGGTGACATAGAATTGCCCCATGCAGGGGTATGTAGGGATGATAAGCATAGTGACTAGGAATAGGAGGTACCCAGGAGCTGCCCCCATGGCGGCCACAGGAGAGGTTCCATCGACGTCACAACCTCAACAGCACCCTATGCAACCTCCCCCACCTAGACCAGTGGCCACGATTCGGACTAGACTTACCCAAAGTCTAAGGACCATGTCGGCTAGGCTCTCCATATACGAGCTCATTCAACAATCAGCGCCCCATCGAGAGGCTCTAATGGAGATATTAAAAGCCATCGAGTTGCAGCCCCATGAAGCAAATTCTTTCAACAACTTTGTGGGACATGTAAAACAATGTACAGAACCAGTCATCACCTTTAGAGAAGATGAATTGAAATCAGTGACTGGTGATGTGGCGGATCCACCCCTACACGTCATTGCGCGGGTCAACGGGATTCCGTATAAGAGGGTGTTGGTGGACACTGGCTCATCCAGTAATATCATTACAACAACAGCATTGAAACATCTGAAGTTGTCGGCATCTCACATCGTGGCCTCCACCTATACTCTTCGAGCATTCAATGATGCGATATGCTCGATGGTTGGCACAATTGTCCTACCCATCCAAGTGGGACAAAAGACTATTCATACATTGTGCCACATCTTGGAAGGTGAGATGGCCTATAATATCTTGCTGGGTCGGCCTTGGATCAGGGACATGAAGTGTGTCCCTTCAATAGCTCATCAGTGCCTAAAGTATACATTTGAAGGACAGGTGCATGTAGTCCCGACAGACTTAGAGCCCTTCAAGTACTGCAATACGGTGCAACTAATGCCGCAATCGACCCTTCCATCAACACATTTGGATTTTTAGTTGAATCCATCTAACCAGGGTCCGATTCTGCATGCATCCCCATTGACAAGTCCATCAAATCCCCAGCCGGGTCCATCTTCCTCATCTGGTCCTTCACCAACGATGCCACCTACGGGGGCCACACCGAAGGACAAGGGAAAGAAACCCCTAGAAGAGGAACCACCCCTAGTCTCAACCATCTCTACCGAAGAGATGCCTAGCCGAATGGAAGTCGAGATGCCTAGTTCACCCTACATGGAGTGGACTCAGGAAGAACTCCCATTCGCTCCCCCTCAACCGCCAATGATCACCGTTGAGATGGCCAACACGGGCCTGGGGGAGTATCTAGTGTGGAACATTGTAGCAACACCCACACTTGAGTCCATGCAGGACATGGGGAGACCTCGCCTCCCCATCGGCACTGTGGTTCCTCTAGGCTACCCACCCAATCAGACAAACTTTGTTTATGGGGGCCTGGATAATGGCATTGAACCTTACATGCAAGAAGACGAAGATGAAGAGCCCTTTGCTGAGGACGTCAACTATTTGTCCAACCCAGATTTCGCTTTGAGATATCTTGGCCAATGTAATTGGCATGGATATGGGTTGGGCAGGTATGAGCAAGGAGTGCGTGTTCTTTGCCAACCAAGATATCAAATGTCGTATGACAAGTCAGGAGTAGGGTTCAACCACCCCTTGCCCCTGGACATCTTGGTAGAGAACATGCAAGGCCTAGGGATAGGCAACAAGGATGGGTTGGCATTAGATCCATATGCCAATCCTAACACAACATATACATTGGGGGATTATCTCCCATTGCTAACAACCAACCTTGTTGACCTTAACAACCCTTTCCCTTCGGTCAAAAAGGGAGAAAGTTCGAGGACTCACCTACAAGAGGGATATAGACAAGACCAAGAAGGGTCTTCAGAAGATGAGTCGAGTATGAGGTAGCACCTTGGGATCCTTTCGAGTCTGATAGCAATCATTCACAAGTGACTCCCATGGATGATTATCAGGAGAGCTTCCTGACAATGTTCCCTTTGGATGCTCCAATCGAGCATATGCCACCTCAAGAGAATCAGGTCCCCCCACAGAGAGCGGAACAACCTCGATGGGACCACATTAATTTGCTCGAGCAAGATGAGCCTCATATGTCGCAAACAACTATTGGAGCCAACGAAGGCCTTTGGATCTCCGACAGTGATTATGAAGATGAAACTGAGATGGCCTATCTCAATCATATGCGACAGCAGCAATATCCCTTGGACATAGATGACATGTTTGAACAACTACACATAGGGCCAAGGCATAGGTGGCACCTAAACCAGGCGCAGTTGGACCAATTACTGCACCCGCCACTCCAGGTATACAGAGAACATCTTCCGCCTGGAGACCCTATAGAGCCATCAGTGCCTAGGGCGGACCCTGTCCTCTTATCCGCACATAGGGCCGATCCATTTGTGCCAGTACCCACAGAGCCAGATCCGGAGCACAAAGATCATCTAGGATGTCCGAGTAACCACACCCACGGTAATGGAGACCAAAATCATTTCATCAACATGATCTCCATTGATTTAACCGCCCCCATCCATAATCCAGCCGACCCAACATGGTCATTGCATCTAGACCTAGATGCTATAGACTGGGATCACGTTGACACACCGCCATCCCCATCAGAGTACTGGCCTTGTGGTGGGATGTTCCATTTCACCCCAAGACAGACTCAGGATGTCTTCCATGCTGAAGAGGAACCCGACGTTCCGAACGATGATCTAAATTCAGCAAATGATATCCACTTGATCCCAACTCCACACCAGTTGGAGGACGGGTCCCACATGTCGATCGAGGAGACGACTGACGTAGACATCGGCTCTGATCCAATGAATTTGCAAATCATCAAGCTAGGGGTAAGTCTATCCCCCGAAGAGCAAGCCGACTACATTGCCCTTCTCAAAGAGAAGAAGGAGGTTTTTGCATGGTCCTACAAAGACATGTCGGGACTAGACCCGCAACTAGTCATGCATAATCTAACGCTTGATCCGACAGTCAAGCCAGTAAAGCAAAAACTACGTAAGATGCATCCAACAGTAGCCTTAATGGTAAAATATGAGCTACAAAAGCTGTTGGATGCACAGTTTGTCATCTGCATGGATTACCCACCATGGTTGTCTAACATGGTGCCCATCAAAAATCTCGATGGGAGGATTCGCATATGCACCGATTTTTGAGATCTAAACAAAGCGAGTCCTAAGGATGATTTCCCCTTGCCTAGCATCGACGCATTGGTAGATGCTACAGCGGGCCATGAAATGCTTTCCCTCATGGATGGTTTCTCAGGATACAATCAAATTCGTATCAATCTCGAGGACCAACTAAAAATGGCGTTCACAATGCCTTGGGGGACATTTTGTTATAAGGTCATGCCCTTTGGCCTTAAAAATGTTGGCGCCACCTACCAACGTGCCATGACGTACATCTTCCATGATCACATGCACAAAACTTTGGAAGATTACATGGATGATTTGTTGGCCAAATCTCTTTTGCGCCCGGATCATCTCGATGACTTAAGCAAGATCCTCGATCGCCTCATTGAACATAAAGTCAGACTAAACCCCAAGAAGTGCGTATTTGGCATCACATCTGGAAAGCTCTTGGGTTTCATAGTCTCCAAATGAGGAATCGAGGTGGACCCACACAAAGTCAAGGCAATCCTTGAAATGCTTCCCCCAACTACCATCAAGCAGCTCAAAAGCCTACAGGGAAAGGTCGCGTCAATCAAGCGCTTCATAGCGCAGTTATCTGACAAGTGCCGACCCATGAATAAATTATTGCACAAGGGGGTAGCATTTCACTGGGATGACGAGTGCCAGTCAGCCTTTGATGATATTAAACAATACTTGGCTTCATCACCAGTATTGGCACCACCTAGACCAGGAGTGTCATTCTACTTATACATCTCAGCTACTGAGGTGGCACTGGGCGCCATGCTGTCCCAAAAAAATGAACTACACAAAGAACAGGCTACTTACTATCTTAGCCGCACCCTGGTCAGTTATGAACTTAACTATGCATACGTTGAGAAGCTCTGCTTGGCAGTGGTGTTTGCTACCAAAAAGCTATGCCACTACATGCTCAACAATACGACGTATGTTGTGTCTAAGGAGAATCCATTGCGATACATGATGAGTCGTACTTATCATAGTAGCCACACGGCGAAATGGATCATGTTGTTGATGGAGTTTGACATAGAATTCATTGGACAAAAATCCATAAAAGGTCAAGTCATCGCCGATCAACTAGCAGAGGCTCCTCTTGAAGACGATCAGCCTCTGACCGTAGAACTACCTGATGATGGGGTCTTCCATGTTTCAGAATCGCCAGATTCTAATGAGCCTGAGTCACAGGCCGACATGACCCTATTCTTCGATGGTTCTAAATGTGAGCAAGGAGGTGGCACGGGAATTGTATTCTTCACACCGCAAGGGGCTCCAATGCCTCTATCATTTAAATTAGACTTCCCGTGCACCAACAACAATGCAGAATACGAAGCCTTGCTCATAGGTCTTCAAACAACAATCACCATGAACATCAAACGTTTAAACATCTTTGGTGATTCACTGTTAATTGTCAATCAAGTCAAAGGGGTATTCCAATGTAAATGCCCAGTTCTACAGGCCTACAAAGCCCTTGTGGACAAATTCTTGGCACAACTTGAATGGTACGACATCGAGGCACTCCCTCGATCATCGAATCATTTTGCGGACACTATGGCCTCCTTGGGGTCACTAATCCCGCAAGACCCTTCCGGTGAGATGACAACCATTCAGGTCAAAACATTATCGCAATCCATGATGGAGCGTGCAAGCTCTGACCTAACGCCAGGAATCCACCTGATCCAGATTGAACCATCTCAGGATAGGTTCTCTCGAATCCATGATTGTCTGACTCAAGCCAACTAGGGGTCCTTGTTCTCCTCGACCCCTCTTAATAGCAACACAACGTTGTTTTTACAAGTTCTTTCCCGCTCAGCTTTTGCTAGGGATGAACTTCAAGAGGGATTGGTCATTCATACCATCGAGGTTTCTGATCAGCAGGATTGGTACACACCCATCAGGGATTACCTCAAGTTAGGTAACCTCCCACTTGGATTGACACAAGCCACGAAAAGATCATTTAAATAGAAAGCGGCAAAACATGTCTTGCTAGGAGACATTTTGTATCGTCGGAGCTATGAAGGAATCCTCCTCCGTTGCTTGGACCAGCAGGAGTCCGCTTGGGCGATCACCCAAGCCCACGATGGTACATGCGGTGGCCACTTCAATGGTATGGCCATCGCAAAGCGCATTCTCCGCATGGGCTATTATTGGCCATATTTAGAGCGAGATTGTTGCGCATATGTAAAGAAGTGCGTGAAGTGTCAACACCATGCCAATTTGACACACGTACCTTCTCAGGCCTTGCAACCGATCCAATCGGCTTGGCCTTTTTCGTAGTGGGGCTTCGATCTAATCGAAAAGATCTCCCCTACATCGTCGGGTCATCACACGTTCATCATAACGGCCACAGAGTACTTCACCAAGTGGGTGGAAGCAATTCCGCTAACCTCTACGACTGGAACCCGCATTGCGGAGTTTATTTTACATAACATCATATGTCATTTTGGTATTCCATCCAAGATCATCTCGGATAATGGGACGTCATTCAAGAATAAAGATGTGCATGCTTTGACAACAAAGTACAAAATTCAGCACAGTTTTTCAACACCCTATTATCCGTAGGCAAATGGGCAAGCAGAGGCATCAAACAAAATGCTAGTCACCATCCTCAAAAAGACCATCGTAGATAGTCATAAAGATTGGCACATTCAAATCCCGCTTGCCCTATGGGCTTATCGCACTAGCATTCGGACGCCCACTGGGGCAACTCCATTTTCGTTGGTGTATGGCTCCGAGGTAGTCATGCCTCTCGAGTTGGAAATCCCTTCCCTACGCATTTCAATGCAAGAGTTCATCGATGATGACACTACATGGCAGGCCCGGTTAGACCAACTTACGTTGCTCGATGAACGACGCATCAATGCTCTCGAGCATTTACGTATCTATCAAGAGCGACTTAAGAAAGCATACAACATGAAGGTTCACCTAAGGGACTTTCAGGTTGGTGACTTGGTCTTAAAAGAGAACCAACATAATTCTAATTTGCCGCCCCATCTAAGGGACAAGTTCATGGCAAACTGGTTAGGTCCTTATGTGATTGATAGTAAAATAGGACCTGGAACATACCGGCTCGCCTCTCTTGAAGGAATCAAGGAACTAGAACCCTTGAACATCAGTCATTTGAGGCCATTCCACATTTAGAGAGAGCCATAGTCCACCCAAAAGCTCCAAGGATTCCCACAATCGCTTGGTCAACCCAAAATGCCCCAAAGGTGTCCATAAACCCTTTGGTCAAACCAAAAGCTCCAAGGATTCCCACAATCGCTTGGTCAACCCAAAATCCCAAAGGTGTCCATAAACCCTTTGGTCAAACCAAAAGCTCCAAGGATTCCCACAATCGCTTGGTCAACCCCAAAAATGCCCCAAAGGTATCCATAAACCCTTTGGTCAAACCAAAAGCTCCAAGGGTTACCATAACCGCTTGGTCAAAATAAATATTCAAAAACAAACAAAAACAATAAAATCATCAAAAATAACAAAAAAATTGCATCTCAATTCCATGCATACTCATAAAAATCAAAATACAAAAATATAAGTTGCATTAGGCATCGCATCCATACATTGCATATTTGCTGGTCATACATGTCCCAAACACCATAGACTGTAATTGCTCGACAATTCCTTCATTTTCCACATTCCACCCATTTTATAAACACATACATCCAGAATAACACCATCCCCATTTTTAGCATAGTCAGTTGTCTCCTAATGTATGTAGGGTTTTCATCATTCAATTGTCTTTAAATTTCTAGCCAAAAACTGTACAAAGTTAAATGGATTTTACAAGGGAAAGTTTTACTTGGATCACGCCTCGTTATGTAACATCCCTACACAAGTTAAAACACATAAAATAATTCCCAAGTTGTGTGAATGGAAGATGAAAACTACAAAGCAGTCTAGGATACCATAGGTGAAAGATTAGCCTGCTCATCCCCCTGTGCGAATGGTTCAAGAGTGCTGAGAATTGACAAAAGGACAAGCTCTTCCCCATCAATTCCCCCTAATAAATAGTGGTTTTCACCACTAGCAAAAATCCCAATCACCGTTGGTCCCCAAAGTTGTAAGGATTCGTACTACACATCCCTGAAAAGGATGGGTAGTCATCCCCAAGGCCTAAAAGGATCAATGCCATTCAAAAAAAAATCCCAACAAGCCATCATCATGACCATCTCCAATCACCTTTGGTCTCCAAAGTCGTAAGGATTCATACTACACACCCCGACAAGGATGGGTAGTCATCCCCAAGGCCTAAAATATCAATGCCCTTACTTCATAATATCCCTAATCCCCTTTGGTTCCCAAAGTCGTAAGGATTCGTACTACACGTCCCTGAACAGGATGGGTAGTCATCCCCAAGGCCTAAAAGGATCAATGCCATTCATAAGCCAAAAACCTACAAGCTCAACCTTACGAACCTCAAAATGCAAAATCAAATAACAGTGGTTATCACCACTATTCAAAATCCTTGCTCAAAAAGAAAAACAAAAAGAAAAATAAATAGTGATTTTCATCACTATGTATACGAGCAAGTATCCTAACACGTTGAGCAAATAAAAGACTCCTGAGCTTGAATCCTTGGAATTCTCAGCATTCAAAAACCATCTAGGTGATCCTCATTACGGGTTTGGTGGACAGCCTACCTGGCAATGGCGGTATCCTAAACGCATGACGATATGTCTATCACATTAGCTTTGCGTGTGAGCAGACCAATGTTTGCATGTGGATGAGCTAGCTTATGGTACCTTAGATTGTCCCATGGATTAATCTTACTAAATACAACAACGGAGTTAGTGGAGCTAATTAGGTGATCCTCAGTACAGGTTTGGTTGACCTCTGGCACTAGCGGTATCCTGACAAATACCACATAAACGAACTCAATTGCACACACAGGGATGTGAAATAACTTGGTCAAACTCAAGTCTGATTTATACCTTGTTCAAAAGTCTTGCGAGATAAATGTACAGTCTTGGCTAGTTAGTTAAAATATCTGAATCTCAGAAAAGCTTAACTACATTTTAAAACAACTGGTACATTTCATTACGTACATCACCATCAGATAATACAAAAAATACAAAAACAAAGTTATCACATGCAAAGTCATTCCACAAAGCCATCACATAAGTACAGAAAGCTAGTAAATCTTGTACAGTCTATGGTGCCATCGACAAGTCATTTCATTCATTCCATATGCATACATCATATAATTAGAAACATCGCATTCATAATACCACATGCATACATCATCATAAATAACTATGCATAAACATAAAACAAACCATGACAAGTGTATAAACACAAAGAAAGTCATATGTATATATATATCATCAAAAATGCCCGTAGGCTACAATAAACCGGTCCTCTGACCTCACAACAAAGCAAAAACTCAAAAACCCCCAAGCCTAGGGCGTCGGCCACCATGATCACGTAGGATCGGTGCGATGGGAACTACCCCCCATGGTGTGGGTCCTATGGGACCTCTCAGGCGGCTGCTGCTACCCTCGCATCATGCCCACTAGCGCCCCCCTCATCCAATCACTTGCACGAGAGGATGCTGACTGCTCGGTATCGCTCCCTCTCATGCGAAGACCCACCTCCACTAGCTAGGTATCCACCCATCAGGTGGATAATCTCTCCCTCCAAATCCATTCGATGCCAAACATCCATCTCCCATCGATGAATCACAATCTTCATGCCAATGCCTCTCCCTCTCCACTACATCCATAGGAGATCCCTCTCCCGTGCAGCATCGGTATCCCCATCCCATCGATGGTACGTAACAAATGCATTCTCCCTCTCCACCAGCTGCGTTCGTAGGAGATCCCTCTCCTGCAGCGCATCCCCGAGCTCCTCATCTCATCTTTGGAGTAGCCCCTCCAATCATGCTATCTCAATGCGTAACCCTACCTCCATATCCTCCGAGACTTCCTGGTGCATGGGCAAATCTGGGACTGCTGCTCGGCTCCCACTACTCCGGGACGTCCTGCATCTCTGCTGATCCGGAACCCCAAAATCCCCACCAAAATCATCCACCTCTACCATGTCCGCATCCTCCAATGGAACCCCCAACCCTCTCCTGGTGCCTCTGCACCCTCATCACCTACTGCCTCCTCTGCACCCCCTAGAGGCCCCTCGCCTCGCCATCACCACAAAGTCCACCACTGGTCATACTCAGTCATCCACATCCAGGACGTCAATCATTGTATCTGAATCCTCACCCAATGGTGCAATGATTGGCCAGACCAGAGTCCTCTCGTCCCCTAGCATCGATAGATCAAGGGCTCACCAGGAAACCCCTGGTGCACCCCAAACTATCGTGTCACCCGACCATATGGGAAGAACTCCTGCTCGTATCGTGCCACCCAATCAGCCACCTCCCCCTATGAACCCATCGGAGCCACTCTCCAACCTCAGGCCAGGACAGTCCCGATAGGGGCGCCGAACACCTCCCCTGGAGCAAGCCGAGCGAAGGCATCGACATAGTGCCCTACGACACCTACCCACCATCGACTCTATCCCTGCTCCTCAGACCTCCACCATAATGCCCCGTATCCGATCTCTCGGTCTACCATCTCCGCTCGAGTCATCCATGGCAACCCCATCGGCCTCTCCACCGCTATGTGCTGCCAAGCCCAACACTGCAATAAATAGCTACATCCAATCCCCTTTCACCTCCGATAGCGGACCTCGTACAACTCATCATAGAGCTGTGCCAGCAGAGTCTGTCCCCATCTCATGATCATCGGTGCCTCCGTCGGACACTCCACCAACCGAAACACCACCTCCAATAGGTTCCACGGGAACCTCGCACCCGAAGAGTCGGGTAGCAGCATGTTGGAAATGAGGCCCATCAGTACTGCGTGCCTCACTCCCAACACGCCCCTCTCTAGCCACCATCGAACCAAAATCCCACCAATTGGCAGTCGCCCTCTGCCCTCTCCATTGGGCTATCCACACCCAACTCCTCCCCATGCCCGAAGCATCGTGTCAGTATAGTTGTCCGTTGATCACGCGGCGTCGTCCTGATCGGTAGCCCGTCTATCGAAATCCATAGAATTCGATAGACATCCTCCAAGGTCATTGTCATCTCCCCTATTGGGAGATGGAAGGTATTGGTCCGGGGATCCCACAAGTTGATCAGGGCCGTCAGATAGGCTCGATCCCCGACCACAGGCTCTAGCTGAGTCACCTGCTTGAGCCCAAGGGCATCAAGCCACTCCTAGTCATCCAAAGTTAGCGCCTCCCATGCTTCAGAGAAAACTGTAGGCACACGGTACCGACTCTTCACAACCTGCAAAAGAAAACAAAACAAAAACATTAAAACCATGAAAAATTGTACAACAATAACATGAATATACAACAATGCATAAAACAATGTACAACTAAAAAAACAAATAACGAGAAAAATTCAAAAAATTAAAAAAATTTTTTGGTTTTTACTTAAATAAAAAAAAAATTTTATTAATTAAAAAATTCTAAAAAAAAAAAAAAAAAATTTTGGTCTAGGGTTTTTTTTAACTCTAAGGATTCAAGGATAAATTAAAAACAAAAAAAAATTCAAAAAAGTATTGTGGTCCTTGTTTAGGGTTTTTAACTCTAAGTAACGATAAATTAAAAACAAAAAATAAAATTTTAGAACAAAAAAAAAAAAAAAAATTTGTCTAAAAACTAGGGTTTTTAACTCTAAGTATTAAATAAGACTATAAATTAAAACAAAAAATTAAAAATATTTTTTGTTCCTAGGGTTTTTAACTCTAAGATAAAATTAAAAAAAAAAACAAAAAATTTTTGCTAGGGTTTTTAATCTAGTAAAATTAAAAAAAAAAAAATTTTTTTTTTTTAACTCTAAATTAAAAAAAAAAAAAAAAAAAAAAAAAAAAATTTTTAACCTAGGGTTTTAACTTAGTCTGATAAATTAAAAAAAAAAAAAAAAAAAAATAACTAGGGTTGAGCTACGTTTTTAAGCTCGGTTTAACCTATGTTTCTAACTAAGTTTTGATCTTTGTTAAACTAGGGTTAACCTAAGTTTTTAACCTAAGTTTTGATCTTTGTTTAACTAAGGGTTAACCTAAGTTTTTAAGCTAAGTTTTGATTTTTGTTAGACTAGGGTTTCTTTTAGTTTATCACAAATGCAAAATAAACATGGTTTCCACTAGGGTTTCAACCTAAGTTTTAATGAAGCCATACAAAAAAATTCACACATAAACACATACAAAATAAACAACTTTTTAAGGTTTCATTTTTAATTTGAAAAAAAAATAAAAAAGAAACAAACTAAAATTACGGTTTTAAAAATTATAACAAACACAAACAATAAAGAGGAAGAGCACTCACTGGTCTCGCTTCGGCTCCACCGCTTGATGATCCGGTCCGTGAACTCATGGTGGCGGGAAAAATTTGGTAGCGCTTCGCTTCACAGAATTGACCTCCTCCTCAGAGCTCCAAATCGCCAGGAAAAACAAATGCAAATGAGCCCAAAACCTAGTTTTGGCCCTTAAATAGGCTTTTGAGCCTGTAATCGTTCCTCCCTAGGATGAGCGCTCTGGTTAGCGCTCGTCCCACCTTGGGACGATTACTAAACTGGTATTCGTCCCACCCAGGGACGATTACAGAGCAAAAATTTCAAAAAAATCAAAAACTGCACAAAAATGCACCAAAAACAAGCAATAAAATTGTCCAATAAGAGTGCTTTTGCACTTGACATTTCGGGCATGCAAAATAGACGTTGGAGTCACAAATCCTCACTATCCTATTCCCTAAGAAGGCTACCATAGCCGGACCGCTCCATGGGAGGATGGATTGTCGAGAATTTCATCCCCAAATGGCGTCACAAAAAGGGTCAAAACCCAACCAAAAATAGCAATAACATTGCCGAACGAAGGCGCCTTTGCGCCTGAAATTCTTGGCATCCAAAATAGACGTTGGGGTCACAAATTGTCACTATCCTACTCCCTAAGAAGGCTACCATAGCTGGACCGCTCCATGGGAGGATGGATTTTTGACAATTTTAGCTCCAAAATGCGTCACAAAAAGGGTTCAAACCCACCAAAAATAGGTCATAATGTTCGAAAACTGCTTAAGCATTCAATGAAAACAACTGAAGGCACCCTTACATAAGTCATCTTGGGTCAAGTGACTCGTCGCTTTTCTCATGTTGGTCATTCCCTCATCGATTCGTCGCTTGAGGGGGTAGTCACACTTAGTCACCAATCAACAAAAACACACCCAATCAAGGAAATGGCACGCATTCAAAGGATCATTGACAAAGACAATCACGCTCCTGCTTGGGGCAGCAAACAAGCAATAATCACAAGCTGATCAAACACTTGGCATTCGTGAATCATGAACTCAAGGTTCCCACAGACAAAAGGTTGCGCCCTTTGCCTATTCATGACTGAACAATGTCCAAGATCAAGTAACACCTCACCGAAAAAGGTTAACACTTGAATTAAGCTCCTTAGCTCGTCAAAAGCAAGGATTCAAGAATGCGTGCCCTTTCCATACTTGGGGCATCAAGAGTTGGTTAGGTTACTGAGAAACCCTAATCATTAGTGCTTTGGTTATCTATTTTTGCTCAACGTTGCGCCTTGCACAATGCTTCCCAAAAAGGGGCATCTGTAGACACCAAAACAACACCAATCCGATTATGTGACGACAAGCGCTGATCGCATTGACACACACAGCCCCTAGGGCAGCCCCCAGAGGTTAAACAATGGTCCTAACCACTCCCACAGTAGTTTGGAAGGTCAAAGGTCAATTTGGCACCTTTTTGGCACTTTGCTCCCTACTCGTCCCACCCCGGGACGATTACAAACCGGTATTCGTCCCACCCAGGGACGATTATCAACATTCGCCCCGGGGTGGGGCGAATAGCAGGTTTGACTGGCAAAAAGTCAAACCTCGATAGGTCCGCCGGTTAACCGCAGCTTCGAGGCCATGCAATTGCGAGGAACGACTTCAAATCAAGGAGAGAGACTTCGAGTCATGCATGTCTTTGATTTTGGAGGCCTCATGCAAGGAGACTCTAAATCAGGGAATAATATTTTCTCTCAAAATAGGACAAGCAACTCAAGTGGCGCCCTCGCATGCGCATTCAAAGAGAGAGACCCTAGGTCTATAAATTGGTGAGTCTTCTCACCCAAAAAGGAGAACAGAGAAGGAGCATTTTGAGCAACGAAGTGCTGCCATTTTACATCCACACACACCTTTTGATTTGTGCCTTTCACATCCTTGATCTCTCTTTTGGAAGGGAGGTTATTGGGTGATTATTGGAAGCACAATCCGGACCCAAACCCAAAAATTTGGCCACAATATCCCACCAAATTTTTTGACAACACCCCATAAGAGGTTTTGGACCCATCCCAAGTGGATTGGTGCCGAAACAGAGTCCCAAACGACGGGCGTCCTGCCCCCAGGCGCCCCCAAACTATCGCAGTCCTAATCGCCCCACCCCGGAGCGATTAGAAATATGTGGTAGATTTCCTTTCTATTATTTTTGCATCTGATTCTATGCTGCTTAGATATGTTGTCATTTAAATTTCACATCGTTTTGAGCAATTTTTGATCATGTTTTTATCATTTCCCGCCTTTACTAACATGCAGGTAGCATCATCAAATTCCTGGTGATAGAGGCCAAATTGGGAAAATCTGACCTTCTGGGTCTTCCCAAAATACCCCCATTTAGCTAACCCCAACTTTGCAGGTGATTTGGAGCTTCCCGAATGTGACATTTGGGACTGTGCTTTTTGACACTTTGTTGCAGGTCTAATCGTCCCGCCCCGGAGCGAATACGAATCTGTGGTGAATTTTTGACTGTTCCATTTGCAGTGTCTTCCTTGTGATGTTTTGATGCCCCTGTCAAGTTTTTAGTTCATTTGGATCTATTTCAGTTATCGTTTTATTTATATTTTGCATGTGCTAATTGAAGGCGTGGGGATTGCATGTTTCATTTTATCTACAGGTGCTACTGACTATTTTCTATTTCCTTGAACGTAGGATCTAGACATTAGAGGAGCAGCAAGGAGTCAAGACTCATCAACGCAAGCGGCGGCGACGTTTGGTCCGCCCATTTTACATGTGGGCACGCGGAAGAAGGAATACCATCCATGGGTGTGACAAGAACACATTTAACGCTCCTAGCCCCTAAAAAGGGAGGAGGCGGATTGTAACCGAGTTCTAAAGCATATTAATAAAAAGGGTTGTCTTCCATATTGGCTTTTTATTTGGTTTCGATTCGTTTATGCATCTTTCCTTTCATGCCTCTTTCATTTCATGCACTTTCAATTCATAGGACTTAGAGTTATCTTTTGTTTCGTTCACATCGCATCTGGGTTTTTCTATATCTTCATGCCAAATTTGACAAGCATATCCTCAACATACTTGGATTGTGAAATGAAAATTCCAGAAGAAGATTGTTGAACTTGCATGCCAAGAATGTAACTCATCTCCCCCTAAGTCACTCATTTCAAATTCATTAACCATGGCACACTTAAACTGATATAACAAGAAATCAATTGTGCTCAAGAAGATAATGTCATCAACATAAAAGTAAATAATGATGAAATCATTATGTTCAACCTTGGTATACACTGTGCTCTTCATTGTGCATCTCTAATAACCATGCTACCTAAGATAGCCATCAATTCGAGCATACCAAGCTCGGGGTGCTTGCTTCAAACCATAGAGAGCCTTCTTCAAGCAGTATACCTTGTGCTGTTGGCCAACCACCATGAACCCTTCTGGTTTCTCCACAAAGACCTCTTCCTTCAATTATCCATTCAAGAAGGTAGAGTTGACATCCATTTGATAAACCTTCAAACCAAAATGAGATGCAAGTGCCAAGAGAGAACGAACAGTCTCCAAGCGAGCTACAAGAGAAAATGTTTCATCATAGTCAAGTCCCTCTTTTTGAGCATAGCCTTTAGCAACAAGACGTACCTTGTGTTTTGCAAATATCCCATTAGCATTATGTGTTTTCTTATAGACCCATTTTACACCAATGACCTTTTTATTATTGGGAGCATCAACTAGTTTCCAAGAGTCATTCTTTTGGATCTGTGTTATCTCTTCTTCCATGGACCTTTTCCAAACATCATGAGAAACAACTTCTTGAAATGATGAAGGCTCAAAAAATGAAGGAGAGATAAGAGCATATGTGATTTTTACCTCTTGATTACCCCTTCTAGTTTGAGACTGAGTCACTCTCTTGTTGAAGTCTTCATCCAACATTAGTGACGAAGGATGATATCGCTCGCTAGTCCATTTATTCTTAGCCAGAGCGGATGTAGGAGCAGTAGGGGGATGGTTTGGCTGGGATTGCTATGGTGAGGTGGTGGCCTGTATGGGAGGTGATGAAGGCTAAGGTTAAGAGGGTGAATCAGAATCATCGGGAGCAACATCGTCATCAAATGTAAATGTAGGGGGATTATCAACAACAGTGTCCTCCCCCTTCTTGTAGACTCCCCCTTCATGGAAAATCACATCCATGACGATATGTAACTTTCTAGTGACAGGATCGAAGCACTGATAAGCCTTAGACTCATCAGAGTATACAAAAAAGATACATTTGATGGACTTTTCATTAAGTTTCTTCCTGTTCTCCTTGGGGACATGAATGTAGCAAGTGGATCCAAAAATTGGGAGGTGGGAGATGCTTGGTTTCTGGCCAAACCAAGTTTCATATGGAGTTGAATTTGTGAGAACTTGAGTAGGAAAACAATTAAGAATATATATCGCAATATGAACAACCTCCCCTCAAATATTGTTATCAAGATGCATCTCTTTGATGATGCATCGAGCCATCTCAAAAATAGTTTGATTCTTTCGCTCAACAACACAATTTTGCTACGATGTGTAAGCAGCTGTGGACTACCTCTGAATCCCATGTTTGCTACAATATTATTTAAATTCATTGGATATAAACTCTCCCCCTCTGTCAGTCCTAAAATTCTTAATGCAATAACTACATTGCTTCTCAACATAAGCTCTAACCTTAACAAAGCAATCCAAAACATTTGACTTAGTTTGTAGAAAATAACACCATATCATTCTGAAGTGGTCATCAGTAAAGAGTAGCATATATCTACACTTACCTCCAAGAGTAGGATTCTGCATTGGTCCACATAGATCAGCATGCACCAACTCAAGAGGACAGGGTTATGCATAAGGGGTCGGCCCCGAAATCTATTTATAAAATGAAGGCGAATTGTCTTGGAATCTCGGTGAAATATGTAGAAGTATACATGGCGAATTGCAATTATTTTTTTCCAAAAAAATTCAAACCGTGGCGAATTTCAAATTTTTTTCTCCAAAAATTTTCAAATCGTGGCAAATTTTTTTGTGTTTGGGGCCTTGAATATCGTGTTACAAACTCTAAAAATTTATGGCAAACTTAAAGGATTTAGACTAACAAGAAAGGTTTTTAGCCTTTACAATTTATGACGACCGATCTAAGACGTAAATTTCAATCAGCTGCAAGCATGCCGATAGACTACAGACTTGACGATCAGTTGAAGAGATACCAATCGGTTGCAGACATGTCGATTGATTGCAGTGATGATGATCGGTTGCAGATATGACGATCGGTTGCAGACATGCCAACAAGTTGCAGACATACCGATTGGTTGTAGACATGTCAATTGTCGATCAGTTGTATAGATGTCGATTGGTTGCAGTAATGACGATAGGTTGTAGTAATGACGATCGGTTGCAGTGATGCTGATAAGCTGTAGCTATACCGATCAGTTTCAGATATGTCAATTGATTACAGCTATGTTGATCAATTGCAACCATGTCGATTGGTTGCTGACATACCGATTGGTTGTAGCCATGTCGATTAGATGTAGCCATGTCGATCGATTGTAGACATGTCGATCAATTCTAGACATGTTGATCGGTTGTATCTATATCGATCGATTGTAGACATGTCACTTTTTGATCGGTTGCAAACATGCCGATCGATTGCAGGTATGACAATATACTAATGGCGATCGACAACCATGCAACTGATCGATTAATGTCAATCAACACAATACTTCAACCTACTTACTAATGCCTATAGACACTTCTGCAATCGATAGACAATTGCCGATCGACAGTCCCTGCAATCGATAACCTGCTGCAAATTGACCCCTCTACAACCGACCGACTAATACCGATAGACACGATGCTGCAACCGACCAACAAATTATGGTCGACACCTTTGCAACCAATAGACAAATGTCGATCAACAACCCTTGCAACCAATAGGCTAATGTCGATCGACACTTCTACAACCGATCGACACCTCTGGAAGCGATAGATGTATGCCGACCGACACCTCAAGTTTTTCATTGTTTCAGAGATATTTTCGAGTTACAGTATTTTCAATGTATGTTTATCGGTACCCAGTACTGTATATATACGGGTAGTATATGAGGCGATTTGGACGAGAAATATAAAATCATTTATAATTTGAAGGCGATTTGGGTGGGAAATAAAAAATCATTTATAATTTGAAGGCGATTTGGGGGGGAATATCAAAATCATTTGTAATTTGAGGTCGGAAAATTAAAATAAAATTATTTTCATGATTATCAACGATGGGCGAATTTACCCCAAAATAACTTCCACTTCCTAAATTGCGGGCGAATGGGCCCCACTAAAAGGATCTAAAATTAGCCAATTTAAAATATTGAAAATCCCAAATAGAGCCAATTTGCGATATTTTGCGCTTATGCATAACCCTGCAAGGGGAGACTTTTCCCTATAATTATGCTTTGGAAAGGACTCCCTATGTCGTTTACCAACAATGCAACTTTCACACAAAGGATGAGAGGGATGGGAAATAGTGGGCAAACCTTTAACCAACTTCTGCAAACTAGTCAAGAATTTAAAGTTGAGATGCCCAAATCGTTTGTGCCACAACCAAGGAAGGTTTTTAGTGGTTTTCAAGAAATTGGCAGCAGGTTGCATCCTCAACATGTATATTCTATTCTCAGACATGAGAATAATAGCAATCACCCTATGATTTGTCTCATCCGTGATCCTGTAGCTCCTCTTTTCAAAGGAAAACCTTGTAGTTTTTATGGTAGAGTTGTCCAATGCTGAGAAGATTATGCTTCAACCCAGGAACTTAGTAGGTGGCATGCATATGCATGATCTGAACGAATCTTGCTCTAAAAGCAATTGTTCCTTTGCCAGCAATCTTTACCTAGTTGTTATCTCCAAACTTGACATGACCACCAGTCGTTTCCTCAAGATTGACAAACAGGTTTCTATTGCCAGACATGTGATTAAAACAACCACTATCGAGGTACAAAATACAGTCATCTACAACTTCAAATTTGTTATGAATGAACAAGAAAACATTGTGGTTACCTTCTCCTTCAGTGTAGTGGGTTTATTGCTATGTTTTCTTTTTCTTCCAGCAGTATTGCTCAGTGTGGCCATCCTTACCATAGAAATCACAATTTTGGGGAGTCGAGCTTTGAGATATGCCACCAGCAAAACTTCCTCCCCTACGACCTCTACCACGAGCTCTTCCATGCCCAGATCTGCCATGACCTCTGGAGGAAGATGTACAACCAGAGGGCGAAGCTTTGTTTCGTGATGTAGACACCTAATCACTAAAACGAAGCTTCCATTGAAATGCCTGATAGAGGGCCTCAGCTCTATCATGAATTTTGTGCTCATAGGTAGTCAAACTACCAAGAAACTATGCTACGTTTAGCTGAGAAAGATCTTTCGATTCCTCAATAGCTATGGTGATGGGGTCGAATCTTCTAGGTAGACTACGTAGTACCTTTTCAATGATCTTGGTGTTGCCCAGCTCCTCTCCATGAGAGTGTATAGCATTGACCAAGTCCTAAACCTTTGCAAAGAAACCATCAATGGTCTCCTCCTCAGACATGCGAAGAGATTCAAAATCTCTGCGCAACATTTGCAATTTAGCCACACAAACTTTGGTCAATCCCTTGTAAGCAGCTTCAAGGGTATCCCAAGCTTCCTTAGAACCCTTGCACTCTGCAATCTTGGAAAAGATGGCAATCCCGCTATGGATAGCAAAAAGAGCCTTAGCATCCTTTTTTCGGGTCTCTAGGAGCTCCTTCTTCTCATCCGCAATCGTACCAGCAAAGACAACTGCATCCACCTCAGTATAGCCCTGTGAGACCAAATTCCACAGGTCCTGAGATATTAAGAGGGTCCTCATACGAATACTCAATTATTCATAATAATCTCCACTGAACATGGGTATTTGCAACTGCAGAGAAATAGGTTTTGTATCCATTTAACCCTACGGATTGAGAAGCTATGAGAGATTTTTTTGGAAATAAGGCGCACACAAAAAAATATTGATTGCAGAGAACCAAATACATAGTTACAGAGGAATACAAAGTTCCAAAAAAAAATACAGAGCAACACGCATATATTTGAAATTAAGGCACACTTAAGCTATTTTCCAACTTCTGTTTATATTTTGAGATGATCCCCGATATGTCCCCATTGGAATTTAAGAAAGTGGGTATGCAACGGAGATGCCACTAAGTCATCTGTTTGAAAGGGGTTAATGTTTTCCTCAACTTTCCATATTTATTCACATCCACCTCACTAAAGCAACTGCAAGGAAGGGGAATTAAAAAATGACACGATGAACGTACACCCATGAGATCAAACATACTTTTCAGTAGTAATAGTGAATTTTGAATGAAGATGCAAGTAGGGATTAACTATCTTCACATGATGTGAATGGAGTGAGTGGAGGACGGAATAATTTCCAAGAATTTAAAACGGCGGAATCATAGGCTTTCTTGCCCGAAAGTGAAATAACATGATATGTGTTGATCGGGATGCTCTCAACTTGATCTTGGAAATCTAGATGACAACGATGACAACGTGGGCGAGACAGATTAGCCAAATTGTTTTCAGGGCTCCACACCGAATTGAACTTCGATCCTCCAGATGGTCCTTGTCGTCTATGTTTCGTGAAGGTCCATCTTTTTCCACTCTTACTATATCCATGTTCACGTGGGAAAAACTGTAATCAAGTCTTATTGAGAAAGAAATATTAGATTATGTGGATGATTCCTTGCAGTTTCAGATCCGTAATAACCGACACAGACAAGTGGCACAGACAAAAGGATTGCTGATGTCGTAATTAGTCGTCCACGTTAATCATTTTTGTTATTTTAATTTCAACTTAGGAAATGTCATTAATATCGCTTAAAAATTGCTGGTTTAATGTAAATTTTCCTGAAAATGATGTACTGCTTGAAGAATTTTAACGGAAATGTTTAAAATTTCCGTTATTATAAATTGTATTTTTCATATAAATTTTATTTTTATATAAATTGTATTTTTTAATTAAAAGAATAATTTTAATTAAAGAATATATTTTATTTTATTTTATTATTATTCTTATTTTTTTAAATACTTCTTATAAATTTATAAATAAAAACCAAAGTATAATAGAACTATGCAAGTTTACACAACATAAGTAAACATTTTGACTTGCATAAATCAAACATTCCTTTCATATCTTTTAATAGTTTTATTCTAAATAATCTTACCTGATTTGAAATACAACTCACAACTTTACTTACAATGTTAGTAACAAGAATAGAATCTACACTAAAAATAAGAGAGCACTTGTCCTTCCAGATAGCAAACAAAATAGAGACCCTCACCACTTGCCAGATCCCCACCAGATGAGGTGGACAATCGTTGATAGTTCCAAGAAGTGAAATACTCCACCAAAGTTGTTCCCCCAAGAAAGGGGTAATAACTCCATCCATTCCTTTCCATACTGGCACGAGAGCAATTCCAAAAAATATGCTTTATTGTTTCCTCTTTGCCACAAACCACACAAAAGCGAGAAGTGACATTTAGTTTTTCTAGCCTAGCTTTGCAGGGTAGGCCTTGGAAGGCTAATGACCAAGCGAAAACCTTAAGCTAAGCAAACATTTTGAACTACCAAATTTTAGATAGTCGTCTTTTCTATTTTTTGTAGGTGTAGTTGACATTCCATTTGTGATTGAATACAATATCTATAGGGGCCTTAATCAACAAGGCCTCATAAATCTTAGTAGATTTAAACTGAAGCATAGGGCAACCAAATTTCCACCTCCAATCTCTCCACACAGGTCTTGGTAGTCCTCTATTTAGTTTGTAAAGCTGATCAGATGACAAAAGAGAGTGAATTTGGGTGATAACATATTTATCAGAGTATTGCAACTTGTACTTAAAATCAAGTTAGACCAAGAGGACCAATCACTAGTGTCAATATTCCATAAATCTACCTAGCATCAAACCCCTTTTTTTACCAACCACTTACAACGGAGTCTTGTCCTGTCAAAAGCATACTCCCCATTCTCTTTCCATAACCACATTGACCTATAAGGAAGCACCCAACCTCTGATGTAATCAAGAAATTCCCAATGCAGCACATGGGAAACCGAATTCCATGCCTCCCAAATTCTTTTAATAAGAATACTACCACCTATTTTAAACTTCCAAGGGTTGCCAATTATGTCCTCCAAAATGAAGGAACTCTTAATGCCATCAATATGAGTACAAGTATTAATTCTATGTTGTAACAAAATTTTCCACCCTTCATTCCCTTCCAAAGCCCTCACAATCCACTTAGCAACTAGAACCTTACCTTGAGTATGAATATCCAAGAGTTCCAAACCTCCCTCTTCTTTAGGAATGGTGCAATATTTCCATGCTATAAGCGACAGTTTATTTGAACCATCAAAGTTGGACCACATAAATGATCGAATGATCTTCTCAATCCTCATGTATTATGAAGTATATTAGGTAGCCAATAATAAGAATAGTAAAGATGACAGGCCTGCATAATTTTTGCAACCACCACCATCTTACCCGTAAATGAAAGTAACATATTTTTCTGTATTGCTCCAAATTTTTCGGATCCTTACCTTCAGGCTATAGGATCCGTGTTCGGAAGGAGGAAGGGAAAAGGATGGCGCGGTACCTCGGACTGAGAGGACTTTGCGAAGGTCCCGCCTCTCAAGGGAGGTGTATTTTGATGATTTTTCGACGGATGGTGGGTTCACCAGGAAACATTTAACGACAGCTTCCACGCCTAGGTTTTGGAATGTGTTTAAATGTGTTCGTTTTTAACCTTAAGCATTCATATCCTAGGTTTGGCCGAATGAATCTAGATTAATCTACATGAAAATGCAAATTCCATGAATATAGAAAACAAATTTAAAGACAAAAAACAAAGAGATTACATAATGCAAATGAGGAATACCTAATCCGGATGTCTGAAGAAGATTCTGATGTTGAAGCAGTCTGGATCGTATGAAATTCAACAGAATCGTCTGCAATCAGACAAGATCGTCTGAGATCTGACGAATTCGTTAGAGACCTGCAAAACCGAAAACAGATGCAAAATACAAAAAATTCTACAGTGCTAACAGAGGGAAATGATATAAAATGGCAGCAATGTTATCAAACTGAAACTTAAACACAGAGACAAAAATGAATCGTGCTAATTAGATGATAATTAGGATTTAATTATGCACTTAATCTAAATGGGTGAACTCCAAATGCAAAATAATGTAAACACTGAATAAATTATCTAATTTGCAGAATAAAACAATAGAAACAAGGTTGAGAAGTGCAAACTTCAGGCACTGATTGCCTCAATATGGATTGCAGTCGAGATCGTCTCGCATCAGTACGAAATCGTCTCGAATTCGCCAGGTTCGCCTCCGATCTGAACAGGTTCGTCGGCGACGATGTGTGTTGGCTTCGACTGAAAAACAGTGATGTACCTACAACAAAATTGATATGGAACTAGTGCAAATGAAGAATAGGGATGATTTAACGTAAATGGAGTTAACTTACAGAGAATTTCAACCAGGGGGGTGCTAAAGGGATAGCTTAGGATTAAATAGGCTTAGGGGAGTAGTTAGGAGGTTGGAGATCATCCCAATTTGGGAGATCTCCAACGGGGGAGGGTCCCAACGACACAGACATGCTTCTGCCCAGATTGGAGACCCGTTGGAACAGAAGCTAACTTTGCAAAATTAGTTTTGCGACAAGATCATCTGGACGTCCTAGTCCAGATGAAATCGTCAAATCTGGGGCGATATCATCTGATCGGCGACGATATCATCAAACGGTCAAAACAACCTCTAAAAATGGTGCAAAAAATGGGGAAACGGATTACCCGGTGGTTAACGGGTGGTTTGGGAGGTTAAAATTTGAATTTAAATTATTTACTAGGATGAATGTAATTATTACAATTTCACTATGCCAATTTTAGGGTGCTACATTTTGCCCCCTCTTTAGCGAATTTTCTGAAGAAAATGCGTTAAAGATGAGTTCTTCTCGATCTACGAGAAAGCAAAAATTATTTCCATTTTTAGGTGACGATTCTTGGTCGAATCGTACGATAGCTTACTATGGTGCCCCCTCCGTGTTTTTACCCAAATCGAACGTTTGAGGTAAAAACACAGAAAAACAAAAAATTATTTTTGAATAAAATTATGAAAAATAGGGTAAAACCCTAATTCATTTTTACTGTTCATTTTCTGGTTTTTGGAGCTCTGAAGCAAAAATGGTGGAGACGACGCACAGATCAACAGAGGTCCGACGCGGTCTACGGATAAGAGTCTAGACTTATCTAGGATGCTTTAATTTAACTTTACATGCTTTGTAGGTAATTTTTAGATTATTTTTGAGCATCGTGGCCGTTTTTGGGCCGTCGACGTTGTCGAGATGAAATCGTCCCGATTTCGACGAAATCATCTCAATTTCGGCAATTTAGCCCGAGGGTGAAATCGTCGAAAGGGGGACGATTTCGTCAAGTTAGGGACGATTTCGAACTGCGAAATCGGAGACGATTATGCTCAAATTTGGGACGATATCGTCCAATAGTGGGCGATATCATCAATTGCATAAAATTGAATTTTTAACTTGCATTATTATTTACTTGAATTGTTATTAATGATTGTTTGTTGTTTTGTTGTTTATGTTTGCAGAGAGGATTACTAAAGAGCAGGGAATGGAAGTACGGAGGGTTGAGAGATGACTTGGCCGCTCTCACACAGGCAAAGTGGGATCAGCTGGCACAGGCCGGCTTACTACATGTGGCAGAAATGCCACAGGTGTCTACAGATATGGGGCTACTAACGGCCCTAGCAGAGAGGTGGTATCCGGGCTCTTCATGTTTTCGGCTACCTACAGGGGAGATGACTCCCACTTTGGAGGATGTATGGAGGATTCTGAGAATCCCCATACAAGGACGACTCATTACTCCTACGGCCAATCAGGGCCACGCTATGGGACGGCTATGCGGTGACCCGAGCTTCACCTTGGAGAAGGGCAGAGTTAATATCGAGGCACTGCGCTAGATGCCTGGGGCATCTACACTCACACGGGTTCTAGCTGGAGTAGTTGGTGGACTTCTACTGTGCCACCAGAGTGGGTGCAGGGTGCCATGGATGCTCGCGGATGTGGTCTGTGACATGAGAGACCACGGCTACAGGTTTGCTTAGGGCAGTTTTGTTTTATGCCGATTGTACAGGATCCTGTATGGGGTCATGTACAAGGGCGGTCGATGTCTGGTTATGACATCGCTACTACAAGTTTGGTGCTAGGAGCACATTGCGATGCGGAGGTCGGTAGGGCTTCCTCTGATAGGGGTTGACGGGGAGAGGCCCCGAGTCTTCTACTGGTGGCTCCGGAGAGGGGCACAACGATGGATAGACTTTTCGATGTCTCGGAGGCTATTGGATGACTTAGTCTCGGACCAGATCACCTAGAGGCCGTGGAGGGAGCATCCAGGGTGGGTAGAGGACGGACAAGAGTTGGCTTGCGTTAGGCGAATTTGCTGGCTGAGGATGGAGAGGGGAGAGGTGGAGCTCCACAGGTACGACCGAGTGTTGCGGTAGTTTGGTCTACAGTAGGGGATCCCATCTTTGAGGGATTATGAGTTTTCTTGGACTGTCCGGGATAACACTACAGTTAGCGGGGCTCCTGAAATGCAACGGTTCTTGAGCCAGGACACGGATGATGCCCCCATCCAGCCAGTGGATGGGGACAACATAGGAGTAGCCGATGGCTACGATGCCTGGTACGCAGGCATCCGCCCTCCTCGAATGACGAGGGCACAAGGTCCGATCCATGCAGTTGTGCATCGGATAGGGAGGCGGTGCCAGGCGGCAATGGAGGTAGCCCAAGGTCACGACGGGAGAGAGGTGAGGAGGCCACAGGCATAGGAGCGGCCACAGTAGAGAGAGAGGGAGATGAGGGAGACGATACCCCCATCTCCATAGAGGCCACCATCACCCGATAAGGGCAAGGGTGTCGACACAGGAGAGAGTAGAGAGATGGCTACTCTCTGGGCGGAGAGAGATCATCTCCAGGCTTAGGTGTAGACGCTACAAGATGAGGTTGCACGCCACCAGGCTGAGGTGTCACAGCTGCGGGATGAGATTGCACGCATCAGGGCACGGGGGCGGAGGGGCAAGCTCTAGGGAGTTGACACGGGCTATTGCCCAGCTGACATTTTATCAGACACTATACTTCCAGCTGGTGCCAGAGGCGGATAGACTACCCCTGCCAGCTAACATCGTAGATCCGATCAAGATCGACTCATCGAGGACCATGTCCCGGTCGAGGACGAAGACTACATAGACTGCGATGGGGCCACCTTGTCCACCTCAGGGCGAGGGAGGAGATGAGGCAGAGAGCTCGAGGGGCTATCGAGGCTAGAGGGCTGCACTGACATTGTACAGACTGACATTGTTGTATTATTATTTTTATATAGGATTGAGTATGCCGAGGTATAAATTGTGGCATACCAATCCAGTTTTGATGATGTATATATGTTGTTGATATATATATGATATATAGTTTTGATCATATGACTTGTATTATGTGATGCTTATGATGTTTTTATGTTTGATTGATTGATTTAATAATTGGATGTAATTATGTCGTTGAAAATATTATAATTTTGATGTCATGCCGTGATATTTTGAATGAAATAATCTGATGTGACAAATTGGTTGTTTGTGATGAAATGTGGTAAAAGATAAAGAGAGACTTCTAACAATAATTTCAAAGGACATTGTCGCTATTATAGACCATTTCATGGAGTCGCTGCTCACTCGGTCATCAAGCTAATCCCAAGATAGGAATATTGTTAAAAGTAAAAGAGTGCTTAAGAGGCTGTCTTACGACTTTGGTGCAATAGTACAAATGATGATGATGATGATGGTTTGTTTTCAGATTTTCATGAAAATAGTATGCATGAAATAATGTTCAAATGATTTTTGCTAGGCATAAATTCCTAAGTGTGATAAAATTTTTGGATAATTCGTTAGGAATTATACCATCATTGCAAAATTAACGGTTGACATAATGACATGAAATAATGAAAATGTGTTTGCTTTTGAAAAGCATAATTTGTGTAACGTAATGAATTAAGTCATATGGTTTTCATGATTTTTAATAAATGGGGAATAAAAATTGTTAGAATGGTTTGCGCTAGGCATAGAATATGTAGGTATAGACTTATACCATCATCGCGAAAATCCAAAAAAAAAAAAAAATAGTTTTATTGCATGGTTGATTTTTGATGAACAGAAAATATGAAAATGAGGACTTGCTTTAGGCATAAAATTCCAATTTTGGTTTTGAAACTATACCATCGTCATGAAAGTCAACCAGATATATATGTTTTGATTGTATATTTTGAAAGAAATTTTTTATTTTTCTATTATATAGTTGTCTTTATGGTAAACAACTATACTTGATTTATTTCAAACAAGTTGCAAAAAATAATATTTCAAATTATTTTGAAGACAAAAGTTAGATTTATAAGGAATCCCATGTGCATATGTGAATTCATTTTCGATCTTGATTTATCATAATGATACAGAAAATCTCTCAAATACAAATGTGTGTGCAATTGCATTGTTCATGTACCAGTTTTGAGCAAGATAATATGATACAAGTGATTTGAAGAAACAAAATAAGTGTTCATTAACCATGATGTAGATGCATATAACCATACTAGACTACTATGTAGGTCGGATTATCAAGAGCTAGCTAATCCATAAGCAGATATAGGTCTGTACAAAGGAAGGTCGCTAATGTGACAGACATATCACCACGCTAGGAGTTACCCAAGGCCATGCAGGTTGGGCACAAACCACCTGTTATGGGGCTTACCTCACAGTTTTCGAATAATTGAGAATTCCAGGGATTCAATCTCATCAACCCTTATTTTATTTTCAAAGGGTAGGGAAGGATTTTATTGCTTTCTTGCTTTCTTTTGAACTTTGCTTATTTTTCTTTTTGTATTTATTTTGCTTGATAATGCTTGGAACATTGCTGAAATAACATTTTTCTTTTCTCTTTTTTCTTTCTTGAACTTTTTTTTTTTTTTTTTGTGCTAGGGATACTTGCTCGAATTAGCTGTAGAGCAAGGGATTTTTATTCTGGGTAGGGGTGAGCTTGTCCTTTTGCCAATTCTCAAAGATTCTAGACCATGTGCATGATAGGATAGCAGGGGAAACTTTTTGCTCAAGAAATCAGTTCTACTATGTAGCAAAACATGGAAATTACAAATATAATCATTTTATTGTGAAAAGATGTGTTTGGTTTAAGTAAATAACAAGATCAATTCTCTATGCTCAAACTTTATTTAATTGAATTTTGTGAACTTTTATATAAGATATATTAGTAATCATGCCAGATAACATCAAGATATTTATTGTTATGAGTGTGCAAGTGAGGGATTCCAAATAAATGCTAATTTATCCCAAAATAATTTGAAACATACAACTGCAATGATTGTAAGAAAATATATATAAATGATTTTTTTTTTTGAGAAAGTTTTGAGAATATTGACTCTCTCTTTCTTCTTTATTTTGTTTTGGTTTCGAAAGAGTCAAGCATATAGCTATTATTATATTTTTATCATCATTTGACATAAGTTTTTTGACTAAGCATATAATGTCTTAATTTTTGCGTAGCAAATACGACTGCTAGACATAGTTTTTCCAACGCTGTGTAGTGGGTTTCATAACTGATGAAGGTTTGACTAATATAATAATTAGCACATTCTCCCTTTTCATCATCAAGTTGGGCTAACATAGCCCCTAAGGCAGAATCTAAAGCTGAAATATATAGGAGAAATGGGCGATCAAATTTAGGTGGTGAAAGCACAGGTGGATTAAGGAGGTATTGTTTGAGAAGTTCAAAAGCTTCTCTACATTCTATATCCCAATTAAAGGGGACGTCCTTCTTAAGGATTTTAAGAAAGGGACCGGTTTTATCCGCCAGATTATCGATGAAGCAACGGATGGCTTGAAGTTTACCTTGTAAACTTCATAACTCAGATATATTAGTAGGTGTGGGCATATCAGTGATGGCTGCAATATTGAGAGGGTCGATTTCAATACCACGTAAAGAAACTAAAACCCCTAATAGTTTGTCGAATTTAACTCTGAATATGCATTTTGCTGGATTTAATCAAATGAGATATTCTCGTAATCGATTAAAGACTTTTCTTAAATCATCTAAATGATTATTTTCAATAATAGAGCAAGCTATATTATCATCCACATAATCATGTAGGATATCATGTATCATATCATGAAAAATGTAGGTCATAGCTCGTTGATAAGTTGCACCGGCGTTCTTTAAGCCAAATGGCATCACTTTCCAGCAAAAGGTACCCCAGGGGGTAATAAAGGCTATTTTAGCCTGGTATTTAGGAGATATCCGAATTTGATTATAACCGGAGAATCCATCCATTAAGGACATCATCCCACTTTCGACAGTGAATTCAATGATTTGATCCATGTTTGGAAGAGGAAAGTCATCTTTAGGGCATGCAGCGTTAATATCTCTAAAATCTATGCAAACCCTAACTTTGGTAGCTTCTTTTTTGTGACTAGAACTACATTTGAGATCCATTCAGCATAATCAATAGCTTGTATAAAGATAACATTCAGGAGTTTTTCTAACTCCCCTTTGACTAGCCGAGCCACTTTGGGATGCATTTTTCTAAGTTTTTGTTTAACAAGTTTGGCATCCGGATGGACCACTAGATGATGCATGACTACAGAAGGGTCTAGACCTGGCATATCTTCATATGTCCAAGTGAAGACATCTTCATACTCTTTAAGGAATGCAATGTATTGTTCTTGTTTTTCTTGGCTTAATTCTGATCCAATATTGATTATGTGAGGATTATCCTCAGTTCCAATATTAATTTTAATGACATTTTCTACCTTCATATGTAGATCTCTTTCAAAGTTAGGTGGGGCAGGTGAAACGCCCAATTCTTGTAATTCTTGTAAGGTTAATTTAGATAATTCATTCTGAGGATTAGTGGCCTCAAGTTGGGTTATAGTTGGTATAGAACCATCAAAATAAAATCCATTGTGTAACATCTCTTCAACAGAGACATCATGGAAGATATCTCCTTCCAACTCTTCATCGGGGTCAGCAATCATTTCAGGGTATGCTATGGATAGCATGTTGCATGAAAATGGCTAATTTTTAAGAGGCAAATCAACATGCCTATCCAAATAATCTTGATAGCATATGAGATGATCATCATCCTGAAAAGGAAAGGGTTGACCCTTACTAGGAAATAGGCCCACACCACAGTAGGCAGGCCACGGTTCTACCTCGAAAGGTTCTTTCATGCCATTTTGGAAAGGTCCCAAGCCTTTCCCTTCATATCCCATTTTAAGCATCATGGGTTTAGCTTTAATATAATCATTGGTAAAATAACACCGAACGTATCCCCCGATGATGAGTTTTGATATTCCGAGGGATTCTTCCCCAGTCATATCCTTTATAAATGAAGGCACAACTTCCGACTTGGTAAGTACTTCCCATAGGTTGTGGGAGGCCTAAAGTACGAGGAGATGGCGGCAAGTTATTTAAAAGGTTTGAATATTGCATGAAAGCATTCATTTTTTTTGATATTAAGGTTGTAGATAAATTTGGTAAGAGTTCATCAGAAAGGGCATAAGATGTAGAAGGCTTATTACCTATATCTTTAGATGTGGAAGGTATGATAGGTGTGTCTATAGGTTTTGAATTTATAGGGATAGAACTTGGAGGATTGGTTGTATATTTAAGATCTTTTTGAGGTTCTAAAATGATTTTTTTTTATGAGTAGCTATTGTATTTACAGTGGGTTTTAACTAGGATCCCAAAACCTAATTACATAAGAGTTGGAAATAACATGCCGAGAATAAGCCATTACAAAAAAATTATGGGCCCAAGGCACCAATACCCTGAAAATGAAAAACAAACAGAAATCCCAACCAGTGGGAACAGGTAAATTTGAACAATCCCGCCCAGTGGGAAACCACCAATTTCGAAGGAAGGTAAGTTTGAAGATCCCGCCCAACGGGGAGCAGCTAAAAACCGCCATCATGTAAATCCCGCCCAACAGAAATCAGCAAAAAACCATTATAATATAAATCTCGCTTAGCGAGAAACAGTCGAAAAACCACCAAAGAGTGAATTCTGCCCAGCGAGAAGCAGTTGAAATCCATCCCAGTGTAGATCCTACCCAGCGGGAAGCATCAAAAACCTCTACCAAGTGAATCCCGCCTCTCGAGAAAACCAGCAGGAAATGAGAAAAACCCGCCCAGTGGGAAACCCAACGGTTCTGGAGAATCCCGCCCCACGGGAAACCATCTCGCCCAGCGGGAAACCAACCTGCCCAAAAAAAAGGGGGAATCCCGCCCAGAAGGAAGCAGCTGGAAACCAGCAAAGAGGAGATCCCGTCCATCGGGAAGCATCCAGAAAGCACAACCAAGAGAATCCCGCCCCCAGGACAACCTACAGGAAAAGACAACAGGTTAAGGGACCAGGGATACAGGGACTGGGGATCCCAGGCGGGAAGAGGTAACAACCACAAAGATGGGATCCCTAGGAGCCTAGCCTGGGGGATCCAGGGTCTGCATGCATAGATCAGATCCCCCCATGATTTGAAAAATGTAGCAAAACCCAAAGAACCCCAACAACAGGGGCCAAGAATCCCATCCTTGCACAGGAGAAACTTCAGGGAACTGGGACTGAGGCTGGGAATAGCCCAGGCAGAGAAAAAGCCCCCACCCAAGGCCAAAAAAATGCCCAGGGTGTCCACCAAGGAGCAGAACCAGCACGAAGAAGCCTCCAAGCGGGAAATCGAAGAGGGCCCTCCCCACAGGGACGGGATCAACAGCAGCCACAGGATCCTGGAGAGGATTCACTAGCAAAAGGGGGAAAGAGGCCCCCCCAGACCACCCCCAAAGCAGTAAGGACCTCAAAGGAAACCCCAGGAAGCTGTCAAAAAACCCAACCAATCACCCCCACCACCCAAAGAACCACAGGGAACCAGATCCACACCAAAAACCTGCAAAAAACCCCAGGGGGAAGCCTGAGGGAAAAAAAAGGGAAGGGATCCCAAAAACAACAAGGAACCCTGGGAAGCACCAGGCCAAAAACTCAAACAAGGGAACCCTGACCGACTGGGAGAGGTGCAAAAAGAGGAGAAGGATATCCCTCAAGGAGATCATCTACAACAAACAATCCCAGGGAGGGATGACCTGGGATGAGCCAGGGACTGGGCAAGAACCAGGGGAGGGGGAGCAGGGAAGGGATCGGGACCTCCCCTTTCTACTTTTTTCCCTCTTCTATTCTCGAGGTTCTAAAATGATTTGTTTAGAGGGTTGTTGATCTATATAGGAGGATGAAATTAATGGAGGGGAAATAGGTGAAGTTATGGGTGTATGTTTCACAGTTTTAGATGAGAAATAAGAACTAGGATGTGTGGATGACGGAGCGAGGGCAAAATTGTACTCCAACGGGTTCTCGCCAAAGCACACATATCAAAAGGTCTAGGGTCACCATGAATAGTGACCAACTGATTTTTAAACTCGAATTTAACACATTGGTGTAAAGTTGATGGGACCGCTCGCATGGCGTTGATCAAAGGGCGACCCAAAAGTATATTGTACAATGCTGGGCAATGTACAATAAAAATAGTTGTTTCTAGGGTTCTAGGGCCAACTTGCAATGGGAGGGTAATAAATCCACACGTTTCTTGTGTTTCGTCATTAAAGCTTTGATAATCATATCAGTTTTCTTCATTTCATCACTTCTAAAGCCAAATCATTGGTAGAAGTCAAAAGTGCAAATGTTTAGAGATGAGCCATTATCAATCAAAACTCTTTTGACGGCTACATATCCAATTAGAGCAGTAATGTATAAGGGATTGTCCTTATGTAAACTGTGTTGTGGGATATCTTTATCTCGAAAGTCAATACAATAAATATCTCAAGTGATGATAGTATTGGCCATAGCTTCAGGTTGAATGTTTTGAGGTACCATCATTTGGCTCAATGTAAGCATCAACTCATCCCTATGGGTTGGAGAGGATCTTAATAAATCCAAAAGGGAAATTTTGGTCGTAGTATTGGACAATTGCTCATTAATATTGTAAGGGGGTTTAGATTGAACAGTAGGAACATGATTCCCTTTATTAGGATTTTTCAAAATGAATGGAGCTGATCCATCGTTCTGGTTTGGTTCTTGTTGAGAGTTTTGAGCTTGTTGTCGAGTAACGACTCCAATGGTACCTACAATGTTATAGTGAAGATGCTTGAATCGGTCTCGGTTGAGCATTAATGGCGTGTTCATTAGAAAGGAATATATTAGAAGAAGGTCGAGTAGTGAATCTTCTAGGAAATGGTTCTTCTGGAACCATAGCATCTGTGATGGGTTGAATAGGATCTGATTCGTTTTCAGAACTATTCGATTGATTTGAAGTAATGTCTAGTTCACTTTCACTATCTGATTCTATATCACTAGAATCAGAAGTTTAGAAATTATGTAAGGGCCTCGGTCGTAACCGAGGGATAAGGTCGTGTCAAATATTTGAGGATCCTGAATAGGTAATTGTCCGCTAATGGTTCCTACATATCGGGTAGGAGGGGGAACATTATGATGTTCGATTTGATTGGCTACCTCTTTACCATGTCTTGGTAAAGGGTGTTGAAATATGTCTAGATTTTGATTGGCATTTTGATTTTGATTTTGGGGAACAGTATTTTGAGTATTATTAGGCGGGTTTTGTTTAGGTTGGAAGGCTTGCACTTCCATTTCATTATTGTCAATAAAATCTTGTATTTTATGTTTCAATCTTTTACAAGCGTTGGTAGAATGTCCAGGTCCTCTATGGAAATCACAGTGCAAGTCAGCTCTATATCCGAGTATAGTTGGATCAGGTTCCCGGATGGCTGGGATCAAACCTCTTTCGAGCAATTGAGGTAAAATAGTTGATAAGGGTTGGTTTAATCTAGTGAATTCTCGAGGAGGCTTATCAGGAGGTTTCAATATGATTTTTTTTGTTGTCTTCGTTGCATTGATATTAGCAACATTCCTGCTGTTAGTGACTCCGTCATCGACAACTTGTTTGTTTTTATATTGATTTCTGGATGTTTTCTCATCATCCTTCTTCCTAAGTTGGCCTCTCCTAATGAGGGCATCTTCTACTCTTTGAGCTAAATCTATAGCTTGATTGAAGGTAGTTAAAGTAGCAGTCGATAGCTCATAAGATATCTATTCTTGTAAATTGTTGATGAAAATGTCCAACATTTCCCTATAAGGCAGCACAAAGTGCAGTTTTCCTGTCAATTGCCTCCATCTAGCTAAGAAATCGAAAAAGCATTCATCCTTGTCTTGTTTTAAATTGTATAGGTCTTTAATAGTTACATGCTTCTCGATGTAGGCACTAAATTGATGGACAAATGATTCCATTGTTTCTTCGAAGTTTCTCAAAGAATGAGTGGGCAATTGATAATACCACTCTAATGCCATTCCACCTAAACTTTTCGAGAACATTTTTAGTAATAGCAAGTCATCATGCGATATGTTGTGACATGCTATCATAAACATGCGAAGATGCTCTATGGGATCTTCGGTTCCTTTATATATAGGTAGGACGGGCATGGGAAAATGCTTAGGGTATGGTTGAGCTACAACTACGGGATCCAAAGGTTGACTAAAGATCTCTCGATAATTATACGAGGGACGGTAGGGATCTATCTGGTCCATACGTGAAGCTAATTATTTCACCATTTGCCCCCCATATTGGTTTGGTAGGGCATTGACATGGGTTTTATGGGCGTAGGATGGAGGACCATGCAGATTAGATGCCATGTTACTGTTGTGTAAAGTATTGGTAGGAAAAGTATTATGGAGGAATTTTGAAGTTGTATTATGTTGTATCCCAGATTGTTGAAAGTTTGTATTTGGATTTGTTTTAGGTTTTTGTTTACTTGAAGCATATTGCTCAATAGTTTGGTGGAATAAAGTAGTGAAGGAAGGTTTCTTTTGTGTGGGAGTGATTTTAGGTTGAATAACAGGTTCCTTAGGAGGTTGGGTAACCTGTTGTTTTGACATGTTTTGAGCCATAGTGACCATATCCGTATTGGATGGCCCAACCTTGTCACTTTATTGATCAATGAAAGACAAGGGATTAGTGGGTATATTGCACATATATTCCATGGCTGCTTGAGTGTTACTGATTTGCCCTTTATCAAGACGAATTGCCACATTAAGGTCATCAATGTTATCCATGAGAAATTTCTTGAAATG